>OY821519.1:131045611-132245611 GCA_963682025.1 Cordilura impudica | reverse complement strand
ATCCTCACATTTTATATACTCTACCTTTCAAAAGTATTTGTTATCCCTAAAATATGCGGTTTTTCATTAATAGTTTCCGTTTAAAAGTCATAAAATTATTACAGATGGATTTTGTCATACATTATTGAGTAAATATTTTATTATATGCAATAAAAACATTGTTTTTTTTTTTTTTTGATCAGGTAACAGGAAATAGTAACTATGGTGAAAAGATTTTATTGGAAATTTCCTTAAACGATTAGCGTAGGCTTTTTGCAACACAACAGATAGTGGCAGTTATTTTAATTTTTAGCCGAAAAGAAGTATAAATAATTGATCAAATGCAAATTGAAACACATTAAACCAAAAACGTAATAACGGAGTTATTACACTTGAAAGTGACTTTATAAAATATTTGATTGAATCAATTAAAACTCGTGACCATATCATCTCCCTACACAAAATTGAGAAAAGCATTCAAGCAGTTGCAAAAGAGCTCAAAATATCGCGTCGAACTGTGGACTACTCGTACAATTGCAAATAAAAATTGAAGTGATTGGCTCAGAGTAACAAGAAAACGTGTTTTACGTGAAAACGAAATTGGTGCCTAACAGCTCCAGAAATAGCCGCCCACATAACCAGCAGCCAAACGAATGCAGTAAGTGTGACTACAGCGAAACGATGCCTTATAGATCCTGGCTTAAACGGCAGAGTCATTATGAATAAACCTCATATTCAATCAGAAAAAAAAAGAAACAGACTAGAGTGGAGTAAGATATGAATACTGGGCTTTCAACGATTGGTTTAAGGTTCTTCGGTCCGCTGAATCGAAGTTTGAAGTGTTCGGCTCCAAGAGGCTGGAGAACATGCGTCGGATGTATACCTAGTGCCAACAGTCAAACACGAGGTAGTTGACCCAAGACATACAGCAAAAATTAGTAGTATGTAGAGACTCAGGCAATAGCTGGAACATGTAAACTTATGGAATGGCCACCGCAGTCACCTCAATCCTATAGAGTTAATGTGGGATGAATTGAACAGGAAGGTTCGAACTATCTGTCCTAATGCTAGGGAATATCTGCAGAATAAACTGCAGGAAGCATAGAACCTGATCACTCCAAAAACTTTGTGAAAACTGATTGAAAGGATGTGTTGAATTTACACGAAATGGAGTTGGTCACATTGATGAATCTAAAATTTAAGGAAAAGTGTAGTTTTAAATTTGAGAAGTTTTCGTTGAAAAATAAAGATAAATGGACATTTGAAATTTAAGGAGGAGGGATGGCAAATAATTTTCGACGGAGAATTCATTTTAATAGAAACATTTCATTGAATTCTATAATTAGTACAACAAGAATTTTTAATCTTGAGTCCATATTTAATATAATATGTTCATAGACCAAGTCACATATATATGTTAAAGAATATACAGTGGTTAGGGACACTCTATTCTTTATTTTGTTTAAAAAAATAATTTTTTGCACTCAACACTCTTTCGACTTCAGCGTTTGGGAATGGTAAAGTCAATATATCAACAACGAAACTTGATAATTTAAAAAACGGAAATTCATTGACTAATTCTTTGAAGTTATGTAGTGCAATCCAAAATCGATACCATTACAGGAGTAAAACGAGTTGCTTGTTGTCCCCACTGTTCTTCCTCTACCTTCTATATAAATGATCTTCATGAACAGCTAGGCGGTGGATTATATGTTGGAAATTTTAACATAAGGGTGTGGTTATATGCCGATGATATTGTGGTAATAGCTTAAAATGTTAAAGTGCTACTACATAATATGATAAGTAATTTAGAATTTGGAATCTGCAAGTGAATTTATTAAAATCAAAGATTATGGTGTTTCAAAAGAGTGGAAATAAAGCTAAAAACAAAAAATAGAAATGAAATTAAATAATCAAAAGAATACAGTTATCATGGTATGATAACACCGTGTGACAGAAGTCTCTTGTGTTTCACGTGAGTTCCTGTCTCGTTGACATAACCCAACGGTGCTCTGAACACTGGATCGGAATATGCGCCGACCACCGCCTCGTTGTGTAGAAAGACTACACTCAGGTACTAATTCAAGATTTGTGCATTTGGGCAACAAATCCCACTCCTTGGTGGGAAGTCGAGGCCTACCTAACACACCTCTGCTGGTATAATGGTAACAGCACCCGGTTGAATGCAACTCCACAACCAGCTGTGCTTTCCCCGCGATTTTGGGTATAAACAACAGCCACCAAAATACTTCCCTAAGGGCCGTACCCGTAAGTCAGCTGGAATCTACGATTCCCGGGGCTCCTGACTTCCCGTGGTACCAGATATATATATATATATATATATATATATAGCCTCCGGTCAGCAAAGCTTCTACCAGTATGGCTCCGAACAGCTATGGACTGGTGGCCATTCGAAGGTCTCAGTCCCACACCCAGACATTCACCCTGTGGGTGAGTGTATAGGTACACTACTAAGCCCTTCTAGAAAGTCTTGAGTACAGACGCATGCGTACATCCTGTGGATGTAAACATCCGTGTGCGATCAAACCCTTCTTAAACGTCTTCTTTTGAAGACTTCACATGCATACACATTCATACGACTCATTCTCTCATCATTCACAAGCACACCACTGACATCCCAACCATCGTCCGTTAATACGACACCCAGAGAAACTAGGTCCCGTATGTCCAAATAGAACGCGCATGTGCACAAAACATGATACCAGTCCTCGGTAAAAGGTCCTCAGTCACACTCCGACGTATTGGCCAAGGCTCTTTTATGCAGAAATGCATTAAAAAACCCGTGGCCCGTAAGCAAAAAGCCCATACTCAGCCTGAAACCAAAGTCTGGACGTCTTGCCACGAACGTCACATCGCGATGAAGGCATATTTTGCCATCTGGAGACAACACACTCATTTAATAGGGCCTTGCACTCCGTCCAGCTCTTCCCACTAATGTCCTCGTTAGTAACCCCATCGTCTTGCAACAACGGCTGTCCTTTCTTGATCCTGTAAACAATACTTCTACGTACTACCTCCAAGTCAAGAGGGTCTACACACTAACACCTTTAAGGGCTCCGTGGAGACCGTACGACAACATGGCACACAACGAGCAAAACTACCCTTTGACATGACATCATATTCAGTTTAACACCATGCGACAGTACTTTTTCAACTTAAACAGACCATACACACATGAAAGTAGAGATCGTATATGGTAAAACATCGTTCTCAGTTTTTCATTTTCTGCCCTTTTCTCCTATTTAAAGGAATTATAAAAATTTAATTTAAAATTAAATTTATAAAAATTTATTTAAATAATTCTACCTACCAGTTTATGTCAATGTGGATATTAAATGAAAGAGGAAAATCTCCAAAAATGAGAAAGTTTCTCATGTATATGGTCTTGTTCAAGTCCAACAGGCACACCTTGTTTCCTTTATCGTTGGAAAAAAAAATTATTTTAAATATTAGACTAATAATATGATTATTTGTTAAGACTTAATTAATAAAGCTCTAGAAAAGAAATTAAAGTATGTGGTAAAGTATACATAAGGTTTCAACATATATTTCTGTGAGAAAAGTCTCTTGGAAGTTCTCAAGGATATGCAAGGATAAAACTTTCAATTTTTCATCCTCAAAAATTAAAACAATTCTCCAAAAAATTGTTTTCAATTTTTTTTTATGTTATAAAATTAGATGGCAATTTAGCTCTTATCTCGTAAATAAGAGTTTTTGTGGACTCAGTTAACTTATGGTTTGATTAATTATTTGTCCGATTCTTCAATATTATTGTCAAAACTACATCTAAATAACGAATTTCATTAAGTACAGAATCAATATCATCCTCAAAATAATAATAAAAAATTGATTTCTAATAACCGACATAACTCGTCAAAAAGTCTTGTGTGGTCCACATTTTTTGTACTTCTGATAAAATTGAGCCATGTACGTTATGTAAATATAGTTTTTGGAGTCATTGTATATATTTTTTAACAGCATCGTCTCAAAAAAATTTAGTGTTTTAATGGCTTTAAAAAGGCATCTGTTTGTTGCTACCATCGGAATTTTTCTTGGCATATTGGAACCAATTGTGAGTGTCTTTGACCAAAAAGTTTAAATTTGGAGGGAAGGTATTTAAGAGGCGCTAAAATCGCTAAGAAAAAAGCGAGCTTAACGAGTAGCTCGAGTAGTAAAAATTAAAATGAGTATAACAAATGTATACTTTTTGGAATCGTACAAGTACCAAGAATATCATCCTGAAATTTGACTTGAATCCGACTGTCGTACCGGCGTGGGCAAACTACTACTCGAAAAAGCTCGACGCCTTTCCATGCAAATGTATGAAAATATTCACTTCATAGATGTCTGACTTCATTTTAAAAAAAAATTTCCCTAAATACATGGTATGATTTTACATATTTTGAAGTCAGTTATACTGATAGATTACCCTCCTGAAATATTAAAACATTCTGATAAAAACTATGGAGTGGGCTAACTACTACTCGAAAAAGATCATCCACTTTCCACACATATGTATGAAAATATAATCTGCGTATATGTTTGATGCCTATTTACAAAAAACTTTTCAAGAACATTTGGAAGATGGTCTTAGTTTTTAATCTAAAAATATGTAGAGAATATGTTTTAAAAATTTCAAAGCATTTCGACAAAAAATGTTGGCGTGTGGGAACAACTACTCGAAAAAGATCGGAAATTTTACAAGAAGTGTAAAAAAATAAAAAAAAATGTTTTTAATTTTTTCACTGTCTGTAATTGACTTTAATCAGAGATTACTCATTAAACCATTCCGATCAAAATTGTGGCGTCGGTATAGCACTACTCGACTGATATTGTCCACTTTCTTTACAAATGTGTGAAAATATGCTCTTATTGGAAGTTTGATGATATTTTCCAGAAAATTTCCACAATGACGTAATAAAAAATTATATTCGTTAGAGCTGTGTATATAAAGAGAACACTTCCTTCAAGTTTCAAAGCATTGGAGGAACTACTACTCGACAAAAAACAAAAACTAAAAAAAATTTAAAAAAAAATATATTTTTTTTTCACTGCCCGTAATTGACCTTATTCACAGATGACTCATATAAAAAATTAAATCATTCCGATTAAAATTGTGCTCTGGGCGAACAACTACTCGAAAAAGATCAGCCCCTTTCTATACAAATGAATGAAAATTTGCTCTTACGTCAAGTTTGATGTAACTTTAAAAAAAATTTACACCAAGACTTGCTAAAATTTTGTACTATTTTTAGTTGCAAATATATCGAGATAATCCTCTTAAAATTTCAAAATATTCCAACAATAATTGTACTGTTAGCGAACTACTACTCGAAAAGGCTCGACCACTCTGATTAAAACATAGAGACATCAGAAAGTGGACATAATCAATTTTCTTTGCACGCATGTAGTGATAGCCTTTGTCACTCTTAAGAAGATCTCAAGTCTAATACGCATTTGTTATAACAATAACTTTAAAAACATAAGTACTGAAAAAATTAAATTTTTTTTTTCATAAACTACTTTCGAAATATTGAATCGAAATCGGTTTGTGCAATTATGATTTCTTCAGTAATTTCACTAGGCCACATAAAACTAAAAATGTCTGCCCTATTTCTTTCTTCATATATTGTGGTCTGCTCAACAAATAAAATTATGGTCTAGTTTTTTTTATAATTTATTTATTTATTTTTTATTTATTTATTTATTTATTAATTAATTTTTAATTTTTATATCAATTTATTTACTTATTTATTTATTTATTATTTTTTTTTTTTTGCTTTAGTAGTTTGACTGTATCGACTATCCCTTGAGTTTCGACAACCATTCTGTTTACTAAAGATATCGGTATCAGTGTAATAAGAAATACAACAAAAAAGTGCGCATTGATTTCAAATCAAATTAGTACATTTAGTGCAATGCCTTTTTTGCGATAGATAAAATAGAATTTTAAATTTCCGAATAAAGTCGCAAAAAACAAAATCGATAAAAGCCACAATTTTTTTATTCCTCGTGCATAGCCCATAACTTTGGAAAGAAAACAACACATCAAACAAAGTCGATGACAACGTTTTAAAGTTATTGCCAAGTATGTAAAAGTAAAAAAAATTTAACATTTGAAAGTTTTTTTTTTATCAAAATGGTATTTCAAAATTACTATCGGAAAGTATAGGTCGCAAATATTAATATATTTTGATGAAATGTTATATTTATCTTATATCAGCCATATGATAGCAAAAATGTCCCCTGAAATTACTCTTAAAACTACATTATCATATATGTTTACCGTGACCAGATTTGATTTGTTTTTATTTATTATATCCTTAAATCATCACTCTACAAATAAAGATTAAATATAACATAATGTACTCAACGTAAGTGGCATTACAAACTATGCTCCAGATCAATTGGTAACCATTATTTCTGACTTAACTCGAGAAACTTAAAGACAAAAAATATGTATATATAAAAAAAAATGGTAATGTTGCACACAGAAAAAATATTTGCCAACCGAATTGGTCTTAAGTGGAACAACTGTATTTTTGATTGTATCAACAGAAATTTCATATCATCTGCAAATCTTCTATTATAATAAAATATTTATTGTTAAGGCAATAGAATTGTAATCATCGTGAACCCGAAAATTGGTTATTACCATTATCGCAATTCGGTTGGTAATAAATTCGGTAGCCACAATGAATCTGTTTTCTGTGTGTGTTTTTCGAAAAATCCGGAATAGAAACAAATTTTACAAATAAACAACATTATTAAAAGTGGAGCAGCACCTTGTGATGAATTTGTTAGAGGTCTCTCATTATCTGAAATTTAAAAATATAAACATATTGCTTCAACAACATCCGTCGATGTGAAGAGATCTTTTCCATGCATTCTTCTCTTTTGACGGACCGAAGAAGAAAATTTAAATTAAAGCATATGAAAGCGCACATGATTGTTTATTGTAACATTTTTTATGACATTGATATATTGGAATAAGAAAATTTAATTGAAGCGTTAATAAGCCAATAAATAAATTCTATCATTTATAAATACATTTTTGTTGCTGTATCCATCTTCCCTAGTGATTATATTAAACATGTAGTTGTGTTTAAAATATAAATTGTTGTATAATGATGAGTCGTGAGATATAAACTTGCGACTTTTGTAATGCACACATTCATCAGGCATTCAGACCTGTGCAACAGCATGATAATTCTTTGCACGCACTCTCATAACTATTTAGTATTAGCTCAAATGTCATTTGCATTTAGTATGTATGGATGGCTGTGTCAAGATTGAATTAATCTGAAGCAATCCTAGAATATTTTTGTGGTTTTTATTAAACTTGTATTTATGAGACATAGAATTTGTCTCTCTTAGGCTTAGCAATATTTTATATAAATCTTACAAATAACTTTAAGAACTGTAGCTTCATCTTACCTGCTGAATTATCGGCAGTTCCATAAGATAAGAACTGTAGCCTCATCTTACCGGCTGAATTATCGGCAGTTGCATAAGATTGGATTTCATATGTCCATATGCGTTATAGAATACTGTGGACCCGATTTGTAGTCAAAGATTAAATTTGAATGTTCACTGATTACCCAGTGCAGGCTTTAAATTCTTGCCTACAAAGGAGTGTTTGGTTTCAAATTCGTTAAATTTGAAGGAAGCTTTGGGCCGGTCAACCTGCTAGAATTTAAGTAATTTTTGGGCAAAGATAAATTAATTCGAAAGAAGAATATTTATTAACTATTGTCAAATGAAAGGCAACTCCAAATAGACAGTAAATTTTATTGCAAATGTCTCGAAAATGGTACTGTATTTATCTATATCTGGGAAGCCAGGAGCAACAACAAAAAATGAACCGCATAGTAAGTTCCAGCTATTTCAAAAAAAGGTACCAAAAGTCTTAGAAAATCAAAAGTAGGTCATAAAAACTGGATCAAGAAAGTTTTATGAACTTTAGGTAAAGAAAAATTTCTGCGTAAAGATATAGTTACAGTTTGGGAAACTTCTATCAGGCTTGTTCCATTTATAACCAACCAGACAATTTTGGACATTACGCCATCGACAATGACATTGCTTTATATTTATTATATTTGAATAAAAAAAATAGATAGTGTAAAGAAAATCCGCAAAAGCATTTGTTTAGATCGATAGATCAAATCAAAACAATAAAGCAGTAAAAAAATAATAAAAATAATAAAAAAAAATAACGTTTAGTAGAGGTTTTTACATATAGTTGTGGACCAAATATATACCAGAAATATGGCTACAGGTACTATCATTATTGTCCAAAAGTAGCGATTTTGATTCGTTCCACTTAAAAATTTATTAATATACAGGAATGTCACAGAACAAAATCGAAATCGATTTGATTCCGTATTGCCAAATCGATCGGTTTCGTTTTAGCTTCTTCAGAAATTTGTCGCTTTCATTAAATCGAAAAAAAAAAATGAAAAAGATACTTTTGTGTATTAAATATGGCAACATAACGAAAAATACACAGCTGATTGTTGGAAAGAAAAAGAATATAAAGCGAAATTTTAAGATTGTGTTGTGTTAAATAAATAAAATAAATAAATAAAAATATAAAAATGCCCGGCATATCCATTGTTGCAGTAATAGAGGAACGAAACCAACATTCCGTTGAAAAATCTTTAGATGGTGGGCCAAAAGAATTTAATTTTCCTGTCAGGTCTTCCCAATGACTCTCCACAACAGCCTGATATCCCTTCACAAACCCCCTAGCTATATCCTGATGGCACTCTATATATTCAAGGAAAATTTTCTCTTGTGCCGAACTGCGATGTTTTCCCCTTTAATAATAAAAAAAATTAAAAAATTTTAAAAATAAATTTTCGAATACTTGTTTACTCAGTAGTTTTTCTTTTTCGTTTGTTTTGCTTCGCCATTTTGCTGTCAGCGTTGTATTTTGTTAGAAAAAACAAATATTTTGCACTAAACAAAAAGTGGTTTGTATGAAATAAAAAGGTGGCAATAATTAGTTTACGACGTTTTGTATTTTTCGTCATCTAAAAATCATTTTCTTTTAAATTGGTAATAAAATTCATTTTAAATATTGAAATGCCTATATTTTGCTAAAAATAAATAAACCAATAGTTTTTTTTATTAATTTTAAGTTGTTCTGGATAGTTTTTTGGTATCTATGCTACTTAAAATATCAATTCCACTTAAGAAATTAAAAGTGGTTTCATATCGATAACATTTGTCAGTTTACGTTTTCTGAAGAAGCCAAATACGGTTTCAATTCCACTTTCGATCGGAATTTGTTTCTGTGACATGCCTGATAATAAAGGTCGAAACACATCTGGGACAAATGACAAATTTCGCACAGCTCCACGAATTTGCCGGCAACAATTCGTTGCGTAAATTCGTCGAATGAAATACAATTACGACGAATTCACATAACAGCTGTAACGTCATTTGAAATTGTTTTTAATTTATAATATGTACATTAGGGTTATGACTAAACTAATAAAACTAAAAATAAAAATCGTGTTTGCAGGTCATTTTGCCGGAAAAACCTTCCGCACCAAATGCAATTTCAAAAAACTCACTGAATTTTTTTTATGTTTATTTTTATATTTTTTATTAATTTAATATATACATAGTAAAAAAATTATTTAAACAATGTAGATTTTTTAAACAATGTAGGTATGATTATTTATTTATTTGCATTTTGTATGATATAAATTTAAGATTTAAAGTGTGACTATTTTTGCAGAAAGGAAAATGTCCTGAACAACTTTTATAGCACGTTCTGCGCAAATATTACTATGCTGCTGATTTATTATTTACGATTTCTGCATAACCCCATGCCTTATAAAACACTCATTAGCTTTTTTAAATTTAATAATTCAAAATCTCTTCTCGGAAACAATGGTCTGAAAACCATACGTCGTACCATGCATCACATATAAATTGACATATTTTATATAGTTCTGCTCGGTATTTTGGAATTAGGATAAATGCTAATATTGCCAGAATTGTTCTAGAATTCCACCGAGCATTGCTTATTGGTGGTATTTATATACATATAAATGAAGCTAGTGGATTTAGGTTTTTTTATTCTGATGTTGTAGATATCAACATTGCAGAGATCGTTTTATGAGATAATGACAAGTTTTGGATTTCAAATTTAAAAATATCAAATAAAAGGCACTCATGTGAACTTCAAAATGATATATATGTAGGATATCGACTTAAGTGGGGACGCTTATTGTACTTTGTGTACTAGGTACCAACACTGACACTGGATATTGCAGACGGAAGGGAGAAGACGAACATAGGACGGACATATGAAATAACGAACACTTGGACATAAGTAGGCTACGGACAATAAATACAATAGGTGTGAGTAGGACAACGACATGAGACAGGCTTAGAACAGAAGAACAACAGATTAGGATTCTAACGCTTAACGACGGACAGAAAGATGCCAGTTGAACAGATGAATTGTAGCAGTTGTAGCATACCGATCGAAGTGTTTCAGAGGTGAAAACAAACAACAGAAAGACGCCAAGACATTTTTTTATTATACAAATTTATACAAATACTAAAATATTATTTAATAAAATAATTTATAAAATTAAAACATCAGTGTTTAAATAAATATCAAAAACAAAGATAAGTACAACAAAACCCTACCCTACCTAAAATATACAAAGGTCTTTAAAACATAGAAGAAATATTTTAAATCAAATAAAAAAAATATAGACCAAATTTCAATGCGTTTGGTGCGGAAACTTTTTTGAAAGCAGCGAAGAAGTAAGATTGCGTTTCTTAATATTTTTTAATAGCCTTTTTGGCTAGGGCATGTAAAATTTGATATTTGCAAAAAAAAATAAAAAAAGTCATTACCCTAATGTACATAATTAAATATTGGAAAAATATGAATAAAAGAATTTTTAACTTGGTACGAGTTATTCCAATTGTAAACATCATGTTCACGATGGTAAAAGCCTTAATTTTTGTACGGCAGCGTTTAATTTTTTTAATTCTGAAAAAATTACATAAATTTTCATTAATAAATGAATTTTATGTCATTTTTGTTTATATGTTGTAGTTGATAGTGTGACCATATTTAAAAAAAAAAAGAAGCACTAAACAAAAAAGAATTAAAAAAACTATGTAAAAGAAAATTATATAATTAAAAATAGATTTTATTTATCTTATAAGTTATAAATAAAATATAAAACATTTCTTAAAGACAAAAATGACTATATTAACTAAAACATTTGAATAAAATAAAATATGGTCACTCTACACCAATTTATTCATCGTTCGTCGGCGTTAGAAATAGAAATAAAGCTATCGCAGAGTTCGTTACGCACTACGTATTTCGTTCGACGCACTGTTTGTGTGCATTTTCATATACACAAATGTGTTTTATTTCTGACGACGAATATTCGGAACGAAAAATTCGTCGTTCGTCCCAGTTGTGTTTTCAACTTAAAGTTTTGAATTAAAATTATTTTTACTTATTTTTACTTATTTTTACCTATTTTTACTTCTTTTTACTTATTTTTAATTATTTTTACTTATTTTACTTAATAAATCAGAAACCAATTCGAGCTCCACCACGACAGTTATAGAAAGTAAAGAAAAAAGGCTTTATCATCGATATATACATATATATATATATATTTTTTTTTTTGAAAAATTAAATAAGCCCGCCAACTTAAAGTCATGAAGTGTTGACCTTTCAACTATGGGGAAAAAATCATATTACATGCCATTTTAAAGGTAATTTTATTGCCTTTTAAATCAGACCCCAACAAATTTCGTAGCAAAACTACTTTTAGAGACACATATATGTAATTTTGTAAAATCATTTTAGTAATTTTTTTCGGGTTTTTAAAATTTTGAAGTCGTTACATTTCGCGTACCAGGGGGTATAGTGCATTACATTTTTAATGCAATATTATTTATGTCAGAGACAACATTTGTGCCAAATTTCATTTAATTCGGAAGGGGCAAGGGAAACAATTAGTAGGTTTTATATGCAATATCTGGCAGGTTATTTGTAAATTCGGTAAAAAGTTATCTTGATTTATAACAACATGCACTATTAATGCACAAGTGTACAATAAGTAATCCCACAATGGTGGATCCAGTATATTTCTGTCTGATTTAGTTACAGGATATTGTGCTGCCACAACTTTAAACTTGCTGTGGAAAAATAATATGGCATTTGTTTAAAAACGGAAAATTGAAAGATATTCGGCTCTAATGAAAAACAAGTAAGATTATTATCATGCATTTTTGGAGAGGTCTTATATCCAACCTTACTGATGCAATAACTGGATATATAAAATAAGCATAAATCAAAGTTTTAGTGGTATTGTTATTGATTTGCGGCGAGCAGTTAGGAAAAAGTTATTTTTATATAGAGACTAGGTCAAAAAATGGACCGATCATGCCCATATTTAGTAAAGTCACTGTTCTCAAAATCATGTATGAACTAAACTTAAAAAAAAATCTATGCGATATTTTTTCTGCTTAGATATAAGTTAAGATTGGGTTTCACCTTTCTAGGGGGCTATGACTAAAAATGGCCCTACACACACGCACTCCAAATTATATCGAAATATATATGATAATCTGGATCTTACGACAATTTTAGTCGTGTTATTTGTATGGGGGCAAGGTGTGAGCTTGCTTCGAGTTTCGCCAATGTCAATAGCGTTCGTCATATGAGCGATAAAAGCTTATATACCAAATTTCATCAAAATATGTATATTCATATTTGCAAACGTAATTCGATAACAAGCTCTACATGGAAACAGAGACAGATGGACCGACAGAAAGAAATGCTGAGTCGATTGGTATAACAAAAAGTGGGTCCAGGTCAAATTGTTTTATAGCTACAAACATCAGTACAAATTCGTTATACCCTGAACACATAGTTGTGTAGGGTAAAGCAATTTGAGGAAAAGGAAACAGAATGCTAATAAGATACAAAAAATTAAATAAAATGAGGATTACTCCAAAAACCACTGACAAAAGCTTGATGAATGGGCACGAAAATAAGGTGCGATTTACGATTATAAGGTCACCCAATTTGTTACTATGTCTCCACGAACGACGGACTGTACCGTAAGAAAGCTTTCTAGACAAACAGTATATTTTGCGAAGAATGTAAAAAACAACAAAAAATTACTTTTCACTAACAATACATTTATTAATTAGAAGTTACAGAATTAAAGTTTTTCAAGGTTATTTGACGATAAGTAAAGAAATGTCAATATATTTATATAGTATACACTCTCCCTCCTCTCTTTTTTTAAACATCTGCAATATGTTTTTTTATGCATCAACAAGACTGTTAATTGTTTTTATGCCAATTTTTGCCATTCTTTCTTTAAAATTATTAAAGTAGCAGTTGATTCAAACTATCCATTACCTATATACACCCGTTGTGTCAAGATGCCCCACAAATTTTGTATGCGATTGAGGTCTGATGAGCTTACCGGTCACTCCAAAACTGTTACGGATTTTTAAAATCATTGTGTGTCACTTTTTCCTTTAAAAATAGAACTAGACTTTTCTCGAGTTGTATGTTGTCTGTGTTCCTCATCCGAAAAGATTTTATTTGAAGTTCCAAGCAACCCCCACCATTATGCTTCCACCACAAATATTTGGTTTTGTGAAACGCAATGATTCCTTCCGGACATCATGCCACTAGCCTCGAAATCCATCTGCCCATTCGAATTCCATTTTTTTTCGTCGAAAAATATAACCTATATAAATTATGATTGCAAAGTAGATGAAAATGCAACTTACCCTTTCCCAATTGAATTCCATGTTTTTATAGCAAATTTTCTCTCTGACTTCTTTGTGGCGCTTTATTGTTTTAAGAACTTGTTTCTGCTTAACAAATTGTATATTTTTGTTACGTTTTGAAGTCCTCCAAATGGTTGCCTTTACACATTTGCTTCAAAATCCTATTAGTAATTTTGAGTAGTGGCTGGCTTTGCACGTCTCGAAGATTAAGTTTTCGTTTGGTCCGAGGACGTACATATATCGTGTATTTTTGGATTATTTCAAAAAAGTTTTACCACACAAAGATTAGGATTAATTTGTGATTTGTCACCGCGACCGTGTAAAGCGATAATTTGACCTTGTTCGAATTCAAGATCAGAAAGCTGCATCCCTCATGGCCTTTTTTTATACCCTATACCACTATGTGGTTTGGGTATAATGACTTTGTGCTGCTGTTTGTAACAACCAAAAATATTTGACCTAGACCCATCTTTAATTATATTGATCGAATCAGAATCACTTTCTGAGTTGATTTAACAATGTCCGTCCGTCCGTCCGTCCGTCCGTCCGTCCGTCTGTGTGTCCATGTAAAGCTTGTAATCAAACTGCAGGTCGCAAATATGAATATATTTTGATGAAATTTGGTATGTAAGCTTTTATCGGCCATGGGATGAACGCTATTGAAATTGGTGAGAATCAGTCCATGTTCAGACCTAGCCCCATACAAATTACCCCTATTAAATCGACATAAATTGCCATAAGATCCAAATTGTCATATATATCTTAATCAAATTGGGTTTTGTATGCGTTCATTACGTCCATTAATGAGTAGTCCAAAAATGATCCCTTTGGCCCCATATAGAGCTGCTTCCCGATCTTCACTTAAATCTATTAAAAACAAAAATATTGCACTGATTCTTCTCAGATTTTGTTTGTATATATTTTTGCAAAATACAAGAGACTTTACCAAACATGATCAGGATCGGTCCATTTTTGGACCTAGTCCCCATATAGATATAGCATCCGATATGAACTTTTTCATATCTGCAGCCAAAAAAATTAATAAAAATCAGACTCAAATTTGGTTTTTGCTTATTTTCTATGTCCAGTTAGTTGGGTCTAATAGATAGGGCATGGAATAGGGTATCGTATAGTCAGTCTAGACCGACTATAATTTTCTTACTTGTTTAATTTTAAATAATTGATAACTTCAAATACCGAAAAGATACTTACACTTCCAAACTTTTGGTACTTGACGTTATAATTGTTTTTAAACACTTGCAGTTTCTCGTTCTTGAGATATAATGATACGGACCCTATAATTGATATAAATTTTGTTTAAATATTTCATAAAATTAAATTTTGTTCCATATCCTAATTTAAATTTTAGGAATTTGAAATGAATTTTTCATTATGTGTCGTCGACAAGTAACACCTGTAAAGAAACGAATAGCAATAAATGTGACATTTTGAGATATTTACGTTGCTAAGTGTGATAAGGGAATAGTTTTGTCTCCTAAACATGACCGTAACATGTTTTCGTTTAAGCTCATTTACTCCTATTCACCAATTATTTAACCATGTTACCATATTCCAGAAATTGATATTTTTCACAGAAGCTTCAGTGGGATTTGCGTGCAAATTAAGAAAGGATATTTCATCAGCAAATGTTAATGTAATGAGCATATCACACATTGGAAAATCTGAGGTCTATATTAGCCTAGGTGAAACCTACCTAGCATTATACAGTTTTTACATCAGGATTTCATGAAACGTGTAGCCACCACAAGCCAAGAAACTGAGATCTAGAGTTTTAAAAATTCCTCGAACTTCTCCTTCATCAAGGCGTATCGTGGAGGGCAGTAAATTTAACTGAGTCAACATCTTGCTGAATAGATGTTGGCCATTTGAGAATTTTCTTGTGCATAATGATTTATTCTGTTTCTAATCAGAATGCCGGCACCATCACATGGTCCTTACCGCTGGGTTGGTTTGCTATATGAAACTAAAAGCCTGAAGTTAAGGACTGAGATCAAGTTAACTCTGAAAAATATTTTAGTTATTATGCTTAGTTACGACCCTATTCATTTGTTTTTAGTTTAATTAAAATAACTGACGCAATTTTTTCAACAAAATCCAATTTGGTCTTACAAAATGTTGGCCAAGTAATCAAAAATCTGTCATCAAACTATTTCCAATGTTATTAGAAAGTATCAGGGGAATTTTCCCATTGATAGAATGAATGGTTCGGGAAGAAAAAATGTTTTGTAAGGTCAAAAAAATAGAGAACATATTGAAAAGAGCTCCCAACACATACGGTACAAAAGCAGCCCGGTTAGCTCTGCGTTGGGACTAGTTAGTACGAAAAGTTAAAGCCAATGCAAGCATGAAAATATATAAAGTCCATAAAATTCCAGACAAGAATGCTTAAAAGGCCAAAAACAGAGTATGGTAATTTTTTTTTTTAATTTTATTGATATCATGTTTCATAAAAAAATTCTGGATATAAACGATGAAACGTATGTACTAACCGATTTTTTAGCAGCTTCCGGGTCAAATTTTTTATGTTGGTAATGGTCGAGAAAATGTCAAAACCAGACAAAATTTGCAAGAAAAAAAGTTCCTGGTATGACAAGCAATATACAGTTGCGGCAAAAAAATATCACTTTGCTAAATGCCGAAATTGATAATAATGAGTGTTGGCAAAGTAGTGTTTGCAAAGTGAGTGTTTCGAACTAGTCTTTCCTTTCATAAGCCAACACAACGTGTCCACATATATTTGGTCCGATTTGGCATCCTGTCTGGAAAAGGTCCATAAGTTCATAAATAGTGATTAGAACTATAAAATGTATCTTTTTTGTAAGCTCTAGTATAATTTAAATTAAATAAAATAAATCAAAACTCGAGGTATCAAATTGTTAGTAAAAAATCCAAAAAATAAAAACTCAATTAGAAGTTAGTATTCAAAACGGCATTAAAGTTCAAAAAAATTTTTAAATTGTGTGATTAAGCATCGAGAAGACAATCGTAATCTGAAAACAACTACGCACAAAATCTGACAACCACTTCACAGGTAAAAATTAATTATACAATACCATCAGAAACTAGTACAGAAGACAGCCCAAGCTAAAAAGTTATTTTTACCAAATTAATATTTTTTAAATTAATCATTTGCGAAGAAAAAAAATATGGTTTCAATCTTTCATTCAATCCATACTAGACAGATGAATAAACTAACAGTTCCCTGGATGATTTGTCCATCCGTTCGTGTGTTCATTTGTTGCTGTTTTACGAGTATTCCTACGAGTATATCCGTTCAAATGTTTGTTTATTGTTTGTTGTGTAAAGTATCATCTTGTTCTTTACTTAATGTTATTACCGTTGTTGTTGTTGTTCTTTTTATTTTTGTTGCAACTTATCAGAAATTCAGCATGTTTGTTACAATGACAATAATGATGGTGTTTTATTTTAGAATTGTTGATATTGTTGTTATTGTTTTTGTTGTTGTAGTGTCGTCCGTTCCAATGCATTTAATCGTTTTCCATCATTGTGTTACTATTTCTTGTCAACATTTACTTAAGTGATGTTCTGTGTGTGTGTGGACGGTAATGTGTTGTTGTTGCTGTCTTGCGTTATTTCTTTTAACTACTTTAAGACCGGAAACTAATTCCTGTTGATTGCAGCTCTTCTTCTTTTCACCATCTAGTAGTAATACGTATATTGACTTGTTTTTACTCCGTTAAATTAAACAGAAAAAAGTGATCGGTGCTGTCGTTGTATTAATCATTCTGTTTTTTTTTTCTTGTCATTTTGACCACGTTGCACTCGTTGAAAATATTGAAGATTTCCAATATTTTAAAAGATCTCAATTACTCGTATTCTAGCATAGATTTTGTATTATAACACTGGGATCCCACCAGTGAAAAAATCAAACATTTTTAATTGATTGGCTATGAGCACAATCAAAATATACCTTATGGTTATTTTTGCAAATCCAAAATCATCGAATTTCGATATTGCACTCTTTGTTTTTTTTTAGATAACATTTAAAAATGTGTTCGAAACACTTTTCTCACTCCAAAATGATATTTCTAAAATATGTGTTTTGAACACAACTACAATCCTTGCTGGCTTTATCCTATCCTTTATGTTGGTAATTAAGAGAAACCTTTCTTCAGGGCTGTTTAGGCGTCCTCACTTAATTTTAAATATTTCGAAGAGATTATATTACATAATATTTCTTCGGCACACTGTGTTAAGAAGAAATAGTTCTTCGAAATCCACTTTTAAAACTTATCATGCGCTTGCTAGTAAATGTATTCGTACAGTTGAAGATGAAAATTTTATAGATTGATGAAATATTTTGAATTACGAACTTTTTACCATTGACACATTGAGAAAAGAGAACTATTTTTGCGGTAGTAAAATTAAATCACAAAATTACTGCGTCCCAAATTAGTTATAAAATCAAAAAGATACCGATGGTGTAACATGGCAATAGAAAACAAGTAAGAAAATTATAGTCGGTCTAGACCGACCATACGATACCCTATACGATGGTTTAGAAACTCTATCTCTTCGGTCCAACTAACTGGATATAGAAAATAAGCAAAAACCAAATTTGAGTGGCATTGTTATTATTTTTTTTTGGTTGCAGATATGAAAAAGTTCATATCGGGTTCATGTCAGTTGGATCCTGACCATATTTGGTAAAGTCACTTATATTTTGAAAAAATATACACAAACCAAATTTGAGAAAATTCTGATAGGTTTAAGTGAAGATCGGGAAGCAGCTCTATATTGGGCCTATGACTAAGAATTGTCCAATAGGGTTTATTTTTGGACTACTGATTAATGGATACAATAAAGACAAAAAAACCCAATTTTACTAAGATCTATATGATAATTTGGATCTTATGGAAATTTATGTCGATTTCATAGGGGTCATTTGTATGGGGACTAGGTCTGAACATGGACCGACTTTCACCAATTTTAATAGCGTTCATCCTATGGCCGATAAAAGCTCATATACCAAATTTCATCAAAATATATTCATATCTGCCACCTGTAGTTTGACTACAAGGTTTACATGGACACACAGACGGACGGACGGACGGACGGACATCGCTAAATCGACTCAGAACGTGATTCTGAAAGTGATTCTGAGTCGATCGGTAAGATGGATCTAGGTCAAATATTTTTGGTAGTTACAAACAGCAGCACAAACTCATTATACCCAAAACGTATGGACTTTGAAAATGAGAATTTTGGGAACATGTTTTATTTTTCGATGGCATTTTTGGCATTGAAGGAAATAAGTTAATTTAGCGAAAAAGTTGAATTGCATTACACAAAGAAATTTTTTGATGAACACAGTGGATGTGCCACTATCGTTTGCGGTTAAATGGCAACAACGGGGTTGGTAAAGTCGTATTTATTGATTCAAATTGGATACAGTTTCAAAGAAAATTATAAACAAAACAAACGAAACAACTGGGCCGTGGAGAAGATTTTTGGTTCCAATATGCTTATAATCCAAAACATACAGTCCACAATATCAAGCTGAGGTTGCTCTACGATACTAAAAATCAATTGCTAACATCACTCCAATCACCGACCTTAATGATATAGAGCATTTGTGGAATTTACAGAATCCTTCAGCACAAAATAACTCAGAAACAAATATAAACAAGTAAGATATGTGCAATATTTTTGTTTTTTGATAGATTTAAGTGAAGATCGGGAAGCAGCTCTATATGGGGCCTATGACTAAGAGTTGTCCCATAGGGATCATTTTTGTACTACTCGTTACTGGATGTAAACGCATACAAACCCAATTTGAGTAAGATCTATATGACAATTTGGATCTTATGGTAATTTATGTCGATTTCATAGGGGTCATTTGTATGGTTGCTAGGTCTGAACATGCACCGATTCTCACCAACTCAGTTCATCCTATGGCCGATAAAAGCTTATATACCAATTTTCATCAAAATATATTCATATTTGCGACCTGCAGTTTGATTACAAGGTTTACATGGACACACAGACGGACGGACGGACAGACGGACATCGTTAAATCGAATCAGATAGTGATTCTGATTCGATCGGTATAATAAAAGGTCAAATATTTTTGGTAGTTACAAACAGCAGTCTCATTATAACCAAACCACAAGTGGTATAGGGTATAAATAGCGTCATTTTTGGTGAGTGAGGTTAAATAAGTTAAGAGGACAATTTAAAATCGGATCATAGAGGTCGGAAAGAATAGATTTTTATTTGCTGTTGAATTATAAAATCAACTGCAGAAACCTCTAAATGAATTAATATATGGAAGTTTCATTTCAATTGTTTTTGCTTTCAATCTTATTTCCAACTTCATACAAGAAATTGGGTGTTGTATACGTTATTCTAGCTTTCACATCCGTATCATGCAGTAGTTCGGACCTCATAAAAAATAAAAAAAAAATATTCTTAGTAATTGCTCGCAAAAATAATATTCTGGTAATTAAGCTAAATTTTTACTATATAAATTAAAGATTTTTCCCGGATTACCGAAGTTAATCAGCTTACTAAAGATGTGGCAAGAAGAAGGGAGAGAAATTTTAAATATGACAAAATGAAAATCATAATAAGTACATTTGATAATAAGAAAACTCAGTATTGAGTTCATGATTTTTTCTCAATCATAAAATAATTATTTCCAAGTTCGCTATGTAAATGTAATATTGTGCCCAAGCGAAAAGGTGACTTTTTAATTTAAACTTCGCGGGTTAATCGTTTTGAGCAAATTCAGATCGGTAGTATTGTTTTTGACATCTGCGGCAAATTTCATGTCAATGTTGTCAATAGTGACGTCGTTTTTGTAAGCAACTTAAAGTGAATTTGGCGATTTAAAAAAATCTGATTTTGTACCATTACAATTTGTTTCTGCTGCTGAAACTTCAAGGATCTTGCATGAAGTCTTCGGTAACCAGCATGCATAAGTCAAAAAAAAATATTATTAATTGGTACAAACATTTGCAAGAAGGTAGAGAAAGTGTTGACGACAAAAAGCGCCCCGGAAAAGTACAAACATCAATCGATAAACAACACGTCTACGAGATCAAAGATTTGGTGCGAAATCAGCATTGATTGATAACTAGGAATCTTGCTGGCACCTTAGCATTTCAAAGAGTTCAATCAACTCCATTTTAAAAAATAGTTTGGCCCTCAACGCATGAAATCTGAATTAGTTCCAAAAACACTTTTTATATTTAAAAAAAAATCATCACATTTATAGTATAACTCAGAAACAATTCTTTCTGACTACTAGAATGAAATAAAATGGATCATTACGAGTGATGAGACTTGGATTCATTCTACGACCCCGAAACAATCGTTCAACCAAGCGAATTTCGTGAAAAGGGTGAATCAACACCGAAAAGGTCAAGCAAAAGTGGCTCATAAATCATGTTCATGTTAGTTTACTGGGATTATCGTGTTATGGTTGCTGCATTATGAATTCATTCCGCCGAACCAAACTTTGAACAAGTAATATTTCTTTATTGTTATGCTTCGTTCGCTTGAAGCTATTCGCAAAAGAGGACAGAACAATTGGGAGACAACTCTTGGTTTTTGGTACACAACACAATAATGCACCATCTCACACTGCATTACTTCTTCGAGACCATTTCGTACATAAATCTACCCATATCATTTCACAACTACCGTATTTGCCTGATTAAATTATTGAATTCATAAAAGCCATGGCTATTCCGAAAATTGACTTTAAGAACTATTTCGAGGATTGTTAAAACGTCGTCATAAGTGTATTATATCGGAGGGGGATTACTTTAAAGGCGGTGAAATTGATTTAGATTTTTAACAAAGATTTTTTGACAAAAGTTACCTTTTCATTTGAACACAGTTGAATATATATATATACATATACTATATATATATATATATATATATATATATATATACACTCGTATATATACCTGTTGCTGCTCTGTATGAGTTTAGTAATTTGTGTTTTTCTTTCTATGAGATAGTACGTAAAGTAGGGCTTAACTTTTTAAAATGGCCCAAGCATAGTCGTATAGGCCATTTAAAATTATGGAGGAAATTTATGTTATTTTGTCGCAGTTTCTAAAAAGGTTGACTAACGCATCGCGAGAAAGTTGGGAGAAAAGAAATTCATTAATTTTTTTTAGCTATTTTATAGAAGACCATACCTGATAAAAATATAAAAAAAATTAAAATTAAATATAAAAAAAATTCTAAAAATTTTTATCAAATCGTCTTTGAGGGTGAGGTTTTTCTTACAAATTTTACCCGAAAAAAATATTTTCACAAATAACAATCAAATGACCAACACGTTGTGCTAGGACCGAAATTTTGTTACAGCCCTAATGCCATGTTTTTAAAAAAAAAAAAAATCTTGTAGATGTTGGTTGTACTTATATGTATATATATATATTTTTTTTTTGTATTAAGTCTGTATGTAAATGCAAACATGCAAATGTGTGTAGATTTGTCTAAATGATCTTATATATAAAATAAAAATAAAGTTCTTATAAAACGCGCGCGCACTTCTCTTGTTTTTTTTTTTATCTTTTATTTGTTCTTCTTATGAGTGAGTGAGTATGTATTTTGCGCGCACGCGCTTTAAGCACACGATTAAAGCGCGTGCTGTGACCAGCGTCTTTTTTTCCTTTTTCTCTTATATTTTTATATATTTTTTTATTATGTCGTATTTTAAATATTAAAATTAAATCTTTTGTTTGCATTTACATTTGTAGGCGAAAAAAAAATGAGAATTATTTGGAATTTTGCATATTTGTTATATCTTAAAGAAGACAAGGTACAGAAAAAATTTGAAAGAAAAAGTATATACATAGGTATGAAAATGCAGAGAATGATTTTAATAAATTGAAAAAGAATTCTTTAATAAAATATAAAGACACTATTTGAATTTTTTTTGTCAAAATTTTTTAACAACACAGGTGTAGTATGCGCCGTCAAGTACGAAAAATATTAAAAAACAAGTAAGAAAATTATAGTCGGTCTTGACCGACTATGCGATAACCTATATCATGGGTTAGAGACCCTGACTCTTCGGTCCAACTAATTGGATGTAGAAAATTAGCATAAACCAAATTTGAGTGACATTATTATTAATTTTTTTGGCTGCAGAACGAAAAGGTTCATATCGGGTGCTATATTTATATGGGGACTAGGTCGAAAAATGAACCGATCCTGACCATATTCGGTAAAGTCACTTATGTATTGAAAAAATATAAACAAACCAAATTTGAGAAAAATCTGTGCAATATTTTGGTTTTTTGATAGATTTAAGTGAAGATAGGGAAGCAGCTTTATATGGGGGCTATAACTAAGAATTGTCCTACAGGGATTAGTTTTCGACTACTGATTAATGGATATAATAAATATGACTGAGATCTATATGATAATTTGGATCTTATGGCAATTTATGTCTATTTCATAGGGGTCATTTATATGGGGACTAGGTCTGAACATGGACCGAATTTCACCAATTTCAACATCGTTCATCCCATGGCCGATAGAAGCTCATATGCCAAATTTCATCAAAATATTTTTATATTTGCGACCTACAGTTTGATTACAAGGTTTACAGACGGACGGACGGACATCGATAAATCGACTCAGAAAGTGATTCTGAGTCGATCGGTATAATAAAAGATGGGTCTAGGTCAAATATTTTTGGTAGTTACAAACAGCAGCACAAAGTCATATACCCAAACCACACAGTGGTATAGGGTATAATTATCTACTAAAGCCGAATAATATTTTTTTTTCTAATAAATTATTAAAATATTTATTACTATTTTTCCATTTATTTAAGGTTTATTGCCTTTAACAAATTTTATGCGGGTAAAACATAAAAAAATATATAAAAAAACAAGGAAAAGTATTCGTACATTTGAAATATTAATTTTAAAAAAAAACTGAATTTACATAAAATATTGCTTAAGTAATTAACTTGTAGGATATCTTTTGCGCTTTATGACGTCTTTGAGCCGCTTTGTTATTGATTTAGCCAACTGCGCTCCAGTAAATCCCACAAATGCTATATCGGGTGATTGGTGTGGTTGTTTCAATTAAATTTAAGTATTGTAGAGCACCCACAACTTTGTTTTACAAAAATGTTTATGTATCCCATAAACTCAATAAATACGAGCTACCTAACCTGCCACACAAGTACAAAATATCACCTCAACCGTGTTTAAAAGTTTCCAAAAGATTTTCTTCATTTGATGCAGTTCCACTTTTTCGCCAAACTAGTTAAGTAAGTAGTAAGTAATAAATCTTTATTTTCATTAATAACTAGAGGACCCCTGCTGCTCCGCAGCATTATATTATATTATATTAATTTTTATAATATAATACCAAAATTTGCCAAGAGAAGTTAACGTACAGTAATGCCAAAATATGCTAAGAGAAGTTAACGTACAGTAAAAGTAAAGTTGATTGTCCACGCATAACTTTCCTCAAACCCAACGAATTTGCCAAGAGAAGTTAACGTGCAGTAATGCCAAAATATGCCAAGATAAGTTAACGTACAGTAAAAGTAAAGTTGATTCTCCACGCATAACTTTCCTCAAACCGAACGAATTTAAGCAGTTAATAGCTCAAAAGAAGGAGCTTGATCCACTGAGTGTTCTTAGACCTATGTCAACAGCCTACATTAATTAGAACTCTAGTTATAGAGGTTTGAGAGACGAAAAATATTGAAAAAAAATCTTGAATGCAAAGTGTATTCATAAATTCTTTTAATATATAAGATTTCAGTTACATTTGTATATTAAATTATACTAGCAGATTCCGGCACTCGAAATTCAAGTGCAAATTCTGGGAAATTTTATTTTTCATTTAACAAAGACCATAAAGGTATGTTTCACAATTCAACTCATTTTAAATGAAGAAAACAAACTCACCAGATTAACACAAACACATTAACAAATTTAATAAACACACACATAGCATTGTATAATTTTATGTATGTGTTAGTAGTAACTTTAAACGATCATAACTCCAAAAAAAAATATTCCAGACGATGAAAATCTGTAAATCTGGGTAACAGCTAAAAATAAATACCTTTCGAGTGATATACTTTTGTCAAAATCGGGGTAAAACTGTGAAACTTACATCGATCTCAAGAAATCGCCTTGCCTATTAATATTATAGATATAAGTTACTATGATCGTTAGAAATAAAGATTATACCAAATAAAAAACAAGTAAGAAAATTATAGTCGGTCTAGACAGACTATACGATACCTTATACCATGGTTTAGAGCCCCTATCTCTTCGGTCCTAGTAATTGGATATAGAAAATAAGCATAAACCAATTTTGAGTGGCATTGTTATTAATTTTTTTGGCTGCAGATATGAAAAAGTTCATGTCGGGTGCTATATTTATATGTGGACGAGGTCGAAGAATGGACCGATCCTGACCATATTTGGTAAAGTCAGTAATATTTTGAAAAATATATAAAACCAAATTTGAAAAAAATCTGTGCTGTATTTTTGTTTTTTGATAGATTTAAGTGAAGATCGGGAACCAGCTCTATGACTATGAATTGTCCTATGGGGTTATTTTTGGACTACTGATTAATGGATATAATAAACACATACAAACCCAATTTAAATGAGATCTGTATGATAATATGGATCTTATGGCAATTTATGTCGATTTCATAGGAGTTATTTGTGTGGGGACTAGATCTGAACATGGACCGAATTTCACCAATTTCAATAGCATTAATCATATGGCCGATAAAAGCTTATATACTAAATTTTTTCAAAATATATTTATGCAGTGAGCGAAATTTGTTTGGCCGCACATGATATTATTCGAATTTGGATGAACAAGTCTTAAAAAATAAAATATTTGTGACAGATTGTGCTGCATTTTTTTATTTATTATAAAATCACAAAAAAAAATTTTTTTTTTACCGAAACTAAAAAAATTATAACAAATTATCACGAAAAATTCATTTCAATGTGCGAAATTTGCTTAGCCGCACAGAACTTATTTACTAAAAATCATAACTTAAACTAAAAATACTTTAAAAATTTGTATATTTAATAGTCTGTAGTACTTCCATTTTTATTAATTGTTTGAAAAATCCGGATAGGGAGCGAACTAATTAGGTTCCGAAGCATGTTTATGTCTAAATTAAGCCAGGTTTGCAAAACTGAAGTTTTGAGCTCTTGGATCGTTGAATATTGTTTTCCATTTGCATACACAATTCTTGCAATAATGCCCCAAACAATATCGATTGGATTTAAATCTGGACTTCTTGCTGGCCAATCGAGCAAGGGTATGGAACGAGACGAAAAGAACTCCTTTGACGTACGGGATACGTGAATAGTTGCATTATCTTGTTGAAATATAAATTCTATTTCATTATTATTTTCCAAGTATTCAACTTAAACGTCGTTATACATTTCAATGTACATATCGGAGTTCATTTTTGGTGGAACGAAGCATAATTTTAGCTTTCCGTGGTATGAGAACGCACCCCATATCATGACTGACTCACCTCCGAAGTTGCGGCTTATTCGTAGAGGGTTATTTGCGCGCAGATCGTGCCAATAATAGCTGAACCCATCTGGTCCATCCAGATTAAACTTTTTTTCGTCCGAAAAAATGATTCTCTGCCAAGTATCAGTCCACGCCATGTGCGCCTTCGCAAATGTCAATCGTGCCACTTTATGGTTAGCTGTCAACTGAGGTTTTTCGTAGCTTTCTTCCATTTTATTGTTTTATCAGTACTCTATATTTGTTGTATCCGACGTTTTCCAACTGGGAGATGCAATTTAGAAACAATTTGTGATGAATATAATCGATTTTTAGTGGCTTCTTGTTTTATTAAGTTTTTTTGACGTTGAGTTAATTTCGTGTTTCGTTTGCATTTTGAAGGTCCTGCTCCGTATTTATCGCCTAGCTTTAGATAATTTCTTACAACCTTCTCTGATCTATTAATTTGTCTTGCAATTTCTCTATTTGAAAGGCCATTTTCCTTTAAAACCTTAATTTGGCCCTTTTCCACTTCGTTTAGTTGTTCTTTGCGTACCATTTTAACAAATCTTTCAAAAAAAAAAAAAATATTTTTTTTACTTATTCATGTAAAATAATGTAACCTTGATAAACAATACCAAAAAAAGTAAAACTTTTAAGAGAACTTACCAGTAAGACTCATTAATCACAAATGCGGCTAAACAATTTTCTTTTACATTCCTTATTCTTATATCTAAGTACCGTTATACCGTTATGATCAAATATTTGTTGTTAAACTAATCACGTGATTTTAAAATTATAAAGCATAATGTTACAAAAACAAAATGTTGAGTACATTTAAAAAACAGTTAGTTTTTTAAAAAAAAGTATATGCGGCCAAACAAACTTCGCTTAGCATATATGCGACCTGTAGTTTGATTACGAAGTTTACATGGATACACAGACAGACGGACGGACAGACGGACGGACGGACATCGCTAAATCGACTCAGAATGTGATTCTGAATCAATCGATATAATAAAAGATGGGTCTAGGTCAAATATTTTTGGTAGTTACAAACAGTAGCAGTTTAGTATTAATTAATAATCTGTGATCTAAAGAGGATTTTAGATATCCAATCAGACTTTTACAATCAGTACTCATTCTTCCATCAAGAATTCATATGACCTCTTCTTCCGATAAAGTAGTATATAGTTCCAAAAAAGTTTCGTCCGAAGGTGTTCAAGATTGGGCATATACCTAAAAGATGTTATAGAGTTTTTTTTTCTCTAAGTTTGCATGATGTACATATTAAATCATTTTTATTGGTAGTGAACTTATTGCCATTAACCCAGCGATCTCACATCACACTGAAGTTCGAAAAACTCAATACACTCACATTTTTTTTACTAATACACACACATTTTCCGCAGTGGTCACACTAATGGCACCAAATTTTTCGTGCGAGCAGTGTCAGACACTAACGATGATTAATGTTACCCTGTTATAAATTTAATGCAAATTTACTGGATTCTGTAAAATTGTAATTAAAGTTTTAACTTGTTAAATCTATTATAATGATTTATTTTTTGAAATGCGCATACAAAAACGCAAGTTTGTTAATTATAGAGCATAAATATTATTAACTATTATTAAAATAATACTAATAATAATAAATGTAAACATTTTCCCTCAAACATGTGCCTGTATAATAAACTCGGTAACTCTACTTAAAATAAAATAAGAGAGAGAAGTATACAAATTTTTTCATGTTTACGCTTCGACAACATTTTAAAAATGAGATTGCAGTCAGATGTGTGAGCATAAAATTTAATGGCGATGGATTCGACTAATTCGAACAATTTTTCGTTGATAATACGTACACAACGATTTTACAATTTCAGTGTGATGTGAGATTGGGGGGTAAGATCAAACAGATCACAACGTGCTTTAAATATTCTTTTGATAACATCATTAGAGACTTTTCCTCTAGCCCTAGTCCTTTTCCTGGTCTCTTAAATCATAGTATAAAGTATTATATAGTTGGTCTAGAGAGATTATAATTTTCTTATGCCCGTTTTCTCA
The DNA here is from genome assembly GCA_963682025.1 of Cordilura impudica. Taxonomy (NCBI): domain Eukaryota; kingdom Metazoa; phylum Arthropoda; class Insecta; order Diptera; family Scathophagidae; genus Cordilura; species Cordilura impudica. Next base: position 132,217,207 of record OY821519.1, on the reverse strand, counting down.
ATAGGCGCTTATCTTTTATCCCAACGAGAAACTGCCGATTAAACAAATTTGGTTTTCTCAATGTCTGGTTTGCTTCTATTTTGTTGCAAATCTAACCAGCACTCATCTGCCAATTATTTATTTACGTGCGGATAAATTATTCTCCTAACTTTCATATCAATTTTGGGAGGCATTACCAACTGAAAATAATTCTCCCAACTTTCATACGTATTTTGAGAGGCATTGCCAACTGAAAATAGTGTTTTTGTCGGAACATTGAGAAAACCAAAATTGTTAACCGGCAGTTTATCGGTCCAATAAATTTATGTCCTGGTTAAGTAACAGGCAGTTTGACGATGTATTGAGAAAATCGGCATTAGTTTTTTATATTTCACTTTTGTATTTATTCTTTGTATGTTTTAATTAACATATTACAAACTAGTTCATATAACAATATTTAACATTTTTGAAATCATGCATAATTTTTAAGCTCTCAAATCAATGCAAAGTATGATCTATTACTTCCACTATGGCTGGATTAAAAAAGTATTTCTCTATGTTTTCTTATGAAGGGATCTTAATTGTTTATTTTCTCTAATAAAAGAAAAATAATTTTCTTTTTCAGATGCAAATTAATTCATTGTTTTTGTAAAAAAACAATAAATAAGCAATTATAATAAATTCTGGTCGAAAGGAAAACCATTAACTTCAAATTTATGGCATTATAATTTAAATGCTAAGAATAGGCAACTGTATTAAAATGGTTACTATACCCAACATTGATTATAATATTGAGTTTAAACTCAGGTGGAGGGTCTCAGAATAAAAACTAACAATATGAGATAAAAAAAAGATTGTGCTAGTAATAAAAATTGTTTAAAACAAAGGATATTTGGTTTGATATTGCAACAAATTATATATTTCTCACTGGCGGTTAGAGAAATAACCTGAAGTAATAAACCTGCAAATTTGACAATAAGATCCTGGAGTTAGTGGTAAACAAAACATTATTCTATTCTATCTCCAGGTTGAATATTTAGGTTAGTGCATACCTCAGTTTATTTATATAAGTGTTAACGGGCCCTAAATGTTAAGTTTTTCAAGCATATATAAAGTATTTTTATTTTTTATTCTTTTTTTAAATATTTTTTAAGGTAAAATGTATGCTGTTATTGGCAGACGTCATGGTAAGATTCTATCTGGCGACTTAACACAAGGCTCTGGAAATTTCTCCGTTATGGCCATTCTGCCGGTAATTGAATCATTTAACTTTGCCCAAGAGATACGCAAACAAACCTCAGGCCTGGCGTGTCCCCAACTAATGTTCAGTCACTGGGAGGTAAGTCTCTTAATTCAAATCATACAAATCAGTTTCTCTGCATCTGATCATATATGAAATATTAAATTGTTTTAACTATTTACCAATAATTTGTATATCGAAATGAAGCAAGATACTCCAGATATTTTTGGTATGGGAGGTGCCACGCCCACTGGTAAGTAGTTCGACTACTTACATAATATATTATTGATTCATACGAAGTTTAAAAGTTCTGACTATTATAGTATCCAGTGAGATAATAAAGATTTATTTTATATGGCAGCTGCCACACCAACTGGTTCGATTCCGCCCATTTTAAGTTCGACTACTCACATCTGTAACTAATGTACAAAGTTCCACGATTCTTACTTTAAATATATGATGATAAAAATTTTTTCATTCTTCTTCCGACTTCTAATATTACGAACTCATTGACACAAAGTTTCAAATATTTTTTTGATAAATATTTACTTTGTGCGGGATATTCCACGCCCACTTACTACATCACTTCCATTTTAAACTCAGCTACTATGCATATTAGGGTTACAGCCATTTTTTTTGGAATTTCCAGACTTGCGGGTCGGCTTATTATGATACTTGATCTAAAACTTTAGTGCGCAAAATTTTAGACAAATCGGACAATGCTTTCTGGACGCGCATTATTTTCATGAATACAGTAAATTTGTTTTATTACAAAAAATTCTGATGAAGAAAATATTTATAGATTTTCATATAGAGTCAATTTGACATCAAGAGTACCCCACGGGTTAATTTCAGAATATAAGACCAGAATATTATTTTTTAGAATTATTAAAATATTACGAACAACTTTTATCGAAATCCTTCCACAAATATATATTATTTGGATATTTTGTTTTCAAAAAATGTAAATATCCTTAAATTTTACTTTTGACCCTAAAGGGGGACAATTTATAGTGTTTCAATTTAACCTTAATTTACAGGATTGAGAACTAGTTTCAAGTAGTATAATATTCTGACAAAAGATATTTGACATATGAAAACACCAAAAAGATGCAGCCTAAAAATTTAAAAAGTATGAAAAATAACATTTTTCTCCAAATCCGCTGCAATAAAAACGCTGCCCTCGCCAAATTAAGAACAGGATGCCTACAATATTTGGCATTTTTAATCACATATATTTTGTAAATAAGACCTTAAAGCCCATTCGTTGCTTTCAGAAAATTTCTTCAACAAAATTTTTGAAAAAGTAAAATTGGAGATTTTGAAATAATGCTAAAAAATACGTACCGTTTTGACATTAATTTAGAATGGCATAACAATAGACGAGATGCAAAATACTTTACATAAGATCATTTTGGTATCAGGAAAATGCAAAAATGTTATTGTTGTAAATTATTTAAATGTCTTTAAAAATGTGAGCTAGATTTTCTTAATCAAGTGGTCTGCGGCGCATTTATTGCCTGGGGAACTTGATATAACTTGGCTGTTTTTAAACCGATAATAGATATTGTAGTTTTAGTGGAAAGACAATTTACTCTAGATTATGGTTTATTAATTAATTTAATTGAAACGCAATTATTAATATAAAATTTTTTGTGAAATATATTTTTTTTTTTGATAATTGTAAATATAAATGCATATTTGAACTTTGAACTCAATACGCATTGTCCGATTTGGCTCAAGTTTTACGCACTAAAGTTTTATATCCAGTGTCACAATAATCTGATCCGCACACCTCAAAATTCGACCAAAAATTTTTCATACAAACCGCTGTCACCCTAATGCTTATATATATGGGGGTTTCATGTCAAGTGCACCAACTTTTGAAACCGATGTCTTCCGATCGGAATGAAATTTGCACCAAGGTTAGTCCTATTGGATAGTAGTTTAGACACAATTTTTCAACAAGATCGGTCAAGATGTCTATGAGTTAGAGGGGATCAAAATTTGACATTTTGGCCAAACAGGTGTTTTTTTTCTCATCCATGTAACTTATTACCCATTGTTCTTAGAAAATTTTCTCCCAAATAGTTTAGATAGCTATTTCCTCAATATTTCGGAAAAAAATACTTAAAAAAAAAAATTTTTTTTAGACTTTTTTTTTTTGCTAAATCAAAGAATTTTTTGCCTTTTTTTTCAAAAAGGGCATTTTTTTTTCATAAGAAAGCTTAGGATTTTTCCTTTAAGATCTTTTTGGTCGCTTAGTGGGATGGGAGTGGGATATGTATCAAAATAAATTTTTTGTAGCTCAAGACAACGGTTTTTCAATTTTTCACAAATGCACTATTTTGAATTTTTTCCTATTTGTGTGAAAAACCTTACAAATAAAACTTATACTGAGAAACTAGACAAATTAACCTTTCCGAAGGTATGTAACATACCTAACTAAAATTTCATACCCTCGATACTGTAATACCCAGAATATGTTAACCTCAGGAAAAAATCACTTTTTTTTCTATAGAAATGTTGAAAAACTATTATTTCATAACTAGAATTTCATACCCTCGATACTGTAATACCCAGAATATGTTAACCTCAGGAAAAAATCACTTTTTTTATATAGAAATGTTGAAAAACTATTATTTCATAACTAAAATTTCATACCCTCGATACTGTAATACCCAGAATATGTTAACCTCAGGAAAAAATCACTTTTTTTCTATAGAAATGTTGAAAAACTATTATTTGTAATAATAATTAAATTAATATATAATAATAATAATATTAAAAATAAAAATATAAATAATTTAGTAAAATTTAATCTTAATTACATTAGATCCATTTATATCATAACTATTTTTATACTTAATTTATTGTAGCTGATGAAGTATTTAAGTCTTGCAAATTTTTAAATACCCAGTCTTTCATCCAGCTTTTTTGTCGCCTTTATTTACTGCGTTTTTTGTCAATCCTTTCTTGGCGTTACTAGGTTCTGCTGTTGATTTCGCTGCTGGTTTATTTGTTGGCTTTGGAGAGAAATCGCATTGAATAGAGGCAGAAAACTTTTTCAACTTGAGTCTTCCATCGACAAGCGGTATAACAGCATGGTATTGAGCGGTGCCATCGATTGTTACAGCAGCATCGAATCTGCTCTTCAGTGTTTTCAATGTTTGCTGATGATCCTCTTTGCTACTAAAAACTATTTTAGTTTCTTTACAATAATTCTTTGCCCAATGGAATAAAGCAGTCGCATCTAAGATGCGTTCTTGATGAGAGCACTGGAGGCTATACTTCGCTGCATTTTTTAAGGTTTGCTCCAATACCATCACATGCTCATTTACCATGAGCAGTAGGATGAAAATGCCACTCAGCTGGCATTCCAAAATCTTTTTCATGAGCCACAAGATTTCGAAGCTACTTTTGTTTTTAAAGTGTTGAAGAGCTCCGTCCGAAACGTAGTATACCTTCTTTACTGTAAATTTAGATTTTAGATATTTTAGTATTATCTTCTGGTACTCATAAACTGCAACGGTATCATGTTTTAAATCGTCGGATGTGATTGCCATACTTTTGTGTTCCAGTTTTTCATCTTTCATGTAGTAAATAACTACTGTGAATATAGTTGCTTGGTCGTTATTGAAGTGGAATGCTTGTATGGCATCCTGAAGAACATATTTATAGTTTTCTGCGAAATCATATGAAATAACGAATTCGCCAGACTTCGAATGTATTTTCAAATCCTTGAAGAATGACCATTGCTCTTTGACTAAAAAGTCATGGTTTCTCAAGTTTAGCAATCCTGTACACATTTCTTCCACAAAATCATCCACATTTAAAATTATTGTTTTCAATGTGCATCTGTCAGTCTGAATCCAAGAATCAAATTTGACCTCCTCTATATATTCTCGATCTAAAGAGTTGATTAAATTTGCTTTGATGAATGTGGTTTTCGGGCAATTGGTACATTCACCCAAGTGGCAAGAAGTTGTTGCATTAGGACATATAGTCATTTTAAGGCAATCGCGGTAATCGTGTAAATCTTCTGCCGAATCATCTGTTAAATACTTTAAGTTGATTTCCTTCAGTTTAACATTTTCATGGTAAATGCAAACGCATACTGTGTGAGTTCCGCTGCTTCCTGTCAAAACGCAATGTTTTGGCCTCATTTGGGTAAATTTCGTGAAGCCAATTTTAACATCCTCGTGTTCAGAGTGAAATGTTGCAATTAACTCATTCAGGTTACAGAGAACTATTCTCTTCTGTTATGTTATGAAGGTATGTTACATACCTTCAGAAAGGTTAATTTGTCTAGTTTCTCAGTATAAGTTTTATTTGTAAGGTTTTACACACAAATAGGAAAAAATTCAAAATAGTGTATTTGTGAAAAATTGAAAAACCGTTGTCTTGAGTTACAAAAAATTTATTTGATAGATATGCCACTCCCATCCCACTAAGCGACCAAAAAGCTCTTAAAGGAAAAATGCTAAGCTTTCTTATGAAAAAAAAATGCCCTTTTTGAAAAAAAAGCAAAAAATGCTTTGATTTAGCAAAAAAAAAGACTAAAAAAAAATTTTTTTTTAAAGTATTTTTTCCGAAATATTGAAGAAATAGCTATCTAAACTATTTGGGAGAAAATTTTCTAAGAACAATAGGTAATAAGTTTCATGGATGAGAAAAAATACCTGTTTGGCCAAAATGTCAAATTTTGATCCCCTCTAACTCAGAGAGATCTTGACCGATCTTGTTGAAAAATTGTACCTAAACTACTAACCTTGGTGCAAATTTCATCCCGATCGGAAGACATCGGTTTCTAAAGTTGATGCACTTGACATGAACCCCCCATATTTCAAAAATAATAATAACCAACTCATCTCATCGTTTATTTGAGAGTATATAAATGAACAGTATTATATTTCACAGGTTTCAGTATTTTATATTTAATTATAAAAGTAAAGTATATTAAATAAAGTAAATTAGCTTGCATTGACTTTGCCAAACGGTATAAAAGCAATGAAGAGTGGCCTAAGGTCTTGTGGAGCGACGAAAGCAAATTTAATTTATTTGGCTCCGATGAAATACATTTCATACGTAGACCACCTAAATAAAGATATTAACCTAGAAAAGGGCGTAGCCAGGGGACCAGGGAGCCGCCCCCTGCAATCATTTGAAAATTTTTAGTTTTATATACACTTTCATATGATATCATCACGATTCTTTATATTTTTAGAGTAGTTTAAAAGCACATAAAAATGAAAGTAAATAATTTTTAATATTTTTTTTTTATAATTGATCATCAAAATTTATTTCGATTTACGAAAACGTAAAGAACATATCCTAACAATTGAAACTTAAATTTATTGTAGTCGATTGTAATAACTAACAGATTCCAGCCCTCGAAATTCGAGTGCAAATTCTAGGAAATTTTAAAGGCATGTTAGTCAATTATAGCCAATTCACAAATCAACACACAAAAAAACAAACTCATTTTTATTACAAACACATTAACAAATTTAATAAAAACATTGTATAATTGTATTTATCGGTGCTTTCTCTCGTGACGGGATCGATCCATTGATCAAAATCTGAACGCAAATAAATATTTTGATGTACATTGACAATATATAAGTACACGAAAAGAGCACTCTGGTCGCTTAGGTCGCAGCTTTCTAAACGACAGTGCTGTGCTTTTGTATGTGTTGTGCTCGTTTTGTCTGCCACAATCCACTGATCTGAATCCCGTAGAAAACTTATGGAAGCTTTCAGATCGGGAAGTTAAAAAAATCCGTCTAATCTCAATGAATTGGAATCAATTTTCAAACCAGTATGGAGCAAAATATCCCATAACAACATCATTTCATTGATAGATTCTATGCGTTCCAGATATTAATTACAGTTTTATAAGACATAACAATTTAATTTTAATAATTAAATATAAATAACCAAAATAGAAATTGAATCGGTCATTTCAAAAGCTGTCACTCAAATAGAATTTTTCAGGTATCAATAAAAACTGTTTCATACACGAACAAATGAGTTTTAAAGGAATTTTTTATGTTTAATATAGTATTTGAGTAAAAAAATTCAAATAGGGAACATCCTTCACAATATATTAACAGAAACAATAAAAAACCTGAAAAACTGTTCTTGACTTATGTTGTTTTAGCAAGAAATAGGGTTAGTGGCATATAATTTAACCAAAATAATCCTAGTAATCATATTTTTTATTGCTTATTATTGAAAATAACACTTCCTCATTTTTTGTTGAAAAGAAGTTAATTTTTGAAATGCAAAAGTCCATGTCATCTTGGTAAAATTTGCAAAACATTCCTTCTTACATCTGCAATAAATAAGCTCTAATATAGGCCCCGATAAAAAACGTAAACTCAATAAAGGTTAATGGAAAACTTGACTGCAATTTTCACCGCTAGATCTCGGAGCTTGTCCTTTAACTTTAGAATTTTTTATAACATTTCTTTTATATTTTGAAGGATTACACCTTATCTTCTTTTCCGGCTCACCATCACTCAGTTTCACTTGAGGACATTTTTCAAGCTAAAATTACTTTTCGCATAAAATAGTTGAATAAAAGACATGTGAAGTTAACGAATCTACAAATATGACATTAATGACGATTGATGTCAAATTGATAAATTGGAATATTGTTGAACCAATCAGAACAAAGCAAAATTTGCTTTAAATTTGATTTAAAAAAACTTGATTTAAATTTAATTTAAAACGTCAAAGTCAGTCGTAAACGACTCCCGCCATCTAGTAGTGCATGCAACAACATCTTAAGTCACTGACTAATGTTGTTTATGCAATGAACGTCATTCAAGCAGAGGAAGGACTGTATCGACTTATGTGTTTTTTTTCCCAGAATACGCATCTACCTTTAAGGAACCATTTTCAGCAAAAAAAAAAAGCATGTTGGGGAAAAAATAAGACTTAAGAGGTTTTTGAAATGACCGATTCAATTATTCATTAAACTTATTTAAACATAGTAACTTAAACTAGTTTTCTACAAGTTTAGAGACACACTTAAAGATCATTTACCATGCGTACACACTAAGTTTCAACGATGTCATCGCACTCCTGATATTTATTCGTATGGGAGGCACCACCTCACTGCTCCCATTCGGGAAATTTTTAGTTCGAATGCTTGCAATAATCTAACCCATAAAAACTAAGTTTTCATTAAAACTCTTTCTTTCCTTATGCATATGATTTTTGAATCTCTCCGTAACTGTGCGTGACTTTGCATGACTATTTTAAAATAAATCTTTGGTCACAACAAGGCTATGGACAAAGTTTCAGATCGATCGCATGCGGGGAAGTGTGGTTTTAATTTCTCCGTGACAAAGTTAATCATTTTTCTCTCCAAGTCTATCGATCAAGTTTCAGATCGATCGTATAAGGGGAAATGGGTTTTAAAGCACTCCGTGACTGTGCGAGTATGAGCCAGAAAGTTCGAGTTAAAAGAAAGAGTTTTAAAAATACTCACATAAAGTTTTAAGGCTCTCACTATTATTTTTATTTATTTATTTATTTATTTATTTTTATTTATTTATTTACTTCGGTTTTCCGTGCTATAAGACTTAAAATCTTATTATTATCGCACAGAAGCATTACATTGTACATAATTAAAATTTGAAAGCAATATAAAAATATTATAATTGAAAAATTTTAAAAATTTAAAAAAAAATTAAAAAATAAAATTAAACTAAAATATAGGTAGTACAATAATACAATAAAAAGTTAGCAAAAATAAAAACGAGTAATTAATAATGAATATGAATATACATAAATCAAATAAATATGAGAAAATATATATGTATTTGTAAATTTAATTATAATATTGAAAAATAGCTTTTTTGAATTGCAAAGCATTGCTTAGTGATTGTATATTTAATGGCAGCATGTTCCAAAGACGAATTGCAAAGACATAATGGTGTTCCGAAAAAGAGGTTCTGTATCTGATTTGTATCATGTCGTTAGAGCGGTTAGAACGAGTAGGGATTAATCTGTTATTTACGTACCCTGGCTCACGCATAATAATAATAAATAATAATATCAATGTTCTTATTTTTAGAAGATCATCTATGTTGACCCCATAGAGGCTTTTGGAGTATGCTGAAATATGATCATATTTTCTTAGTTTGAAGACGTATCTTAATATTGCGTTGTAAGTTCCGATAAGTTTTTTTCTACATGTAGAATCCAGGTTTGCAAATATTTCACAACCATACAGTTTGTCCATAGTGTACGTAACATAGAAAAAGTTTTCCCAGATGCGGTATTCATATGATCAGAGCAGGTGAGAGTATTATTAAAGATGATACCCAAATTTTGGGTTGAATATACATTTTGAATTGGTTCATTATTTATAGTTATAACTGGTTCAAAACTCCGGTTAACTAATTTACGTTTAATAATTAGGTATTTAGATTTAGATGGATTTAGACAAAGGTCATTAGATGTTGCCCAAGTGTGAACTTTAGCCAGATCAGCATTCAACTTATCTACACAACTCGAAATTTGATTTATTTTACAGTTTATAACTATCTGTACATCGTCCGCATACAGGTGAATCTTACAATATGAAAGTTGTTTAATTAGGTCGTTAATATATATTGTAAAAAGAAGCGGACCAAAAATTGAACCTTGAGGTACGCCCTTTGTTACAGGTAGAGCACGAGAATTTGTGTTGTTAGCAAATACGGATTGAAAACGTCCTGTTAGATATGAATAAATAAGTTTTTAAATTTAATTAAATTTATTTATATATTTAAATTTGGTATCCTGTTCAACAAGACATGAAATCTTCAAAACAGATCAGGTTTAAATATGTTATTTGGAGTTTGATTTACAATACAACTTAAAATTACTGTGACAATATTAAATATTAATAACAAAAAAAAAACAATATTGATTTATATACAAATAATAGAAATTTATAAGTGGCATATCGAATTTAAAAAACAAATAAAAAGTATATAATAAAAAATTTTCAATATATATTTGTTAACAGCAAGTTTGTATATGTGTATTGTAAAAAAATAAAAATTTTCTAAATGTATTGTTGTAAAATTTTCTTTTTGAAAAATGAGCCGTTGCTGATTCCTTTAATTGTAGAAGGTAATCCATTCCAAAGTCGTGCTGCATGTATGAAAAACTTCCATTAGATACCAAAGTATGGTGCCGAAATTGAATTAAATTGTTATTTCTCCGAAGCCTACTAAAACGCAATCGGTTATAAAGATATTCTGGTTTCTGGTTACTAATTATTTTGTTTAAAAAAGTAAGACATCTTATTTTTAATAAGTCATCAAAATTGACACCGAAAATTTGTTTTGAGTAAGAAGAAATATGATCGAACCTTCTGAGCCCGTAAACGTATCTTGCGATATTGTTAAACGTTATATTAAGCCTGGACTTACTTTTAGTATCGCAACTTGCAAATATTTCACATGCATTGTGATTAAGTATGTCTTTACAAGTAACAATATTGGGTTGGCCAAAGTGTTCGTATCATCGAATACGTTTTACCACAGGCAGCTGCGACATGGTCTGACCAAGTCAATGTTTTATTAAAGATAACACCCAGATTTTTTGCTCGTTCAACGATTTCGATTTGTTGATCATTTATACATATGTTTAGATGGTCTGTTAATCTGTTACGCACCAAAATACACATTGTTTTTTGTGGATTGAGACTCAGTCCGTTTGCAGCTGTCCAACGGGAAACACGTTCTAAATCAACATTCAATTTTCTACTGCAATCTTCCATTTCTTCTTTCTTGCTGCTAATATATAACTATACGTCATTGGTAGACGAGGACGAAAAATTAAACATTGTTGACAGTTTCATACATAAAATATTGTGGTCTACCGTGTCAAATGCTTTAGAGTGATCCAGCAGAACAAGTAAACATATATCACCATCATCAATATATCCCTGAATATCTTCCGGCACATCAATTAGTGCAGTGACACAGCTGTGCTTGTTACGAAAGCCTGATTTTCTATCTAAAAGTAGACCATTATCATTTATATGTCTGTTAATCTGTTGATAAATTAATTTCTCGAACACCTTAGACAAATATGGTAAAATTGCAACAGGACGGAAATCATTATTTGATTTGGGTATAGGAATGATTTTCGCATATTTGTACTCCAAAAATAATAATATTAAATATTTTCTTTGCATGGGAGGTGTCACTCCCACTTGATCAAAAAGATCTTAAATCGCTTTAAAAAACGAAAATAAAATATCAGGAAGTGTCTTAACTATTTTTTATTCAAAAATACTAAAATTTTCGAAGGGCTTTTGACGACGGCCGGTTTCCGATTGATCTGAAATATTTTGGGTATCATTATTGAATAAGTCTAAGTTTAATTTAAAAAACATTTAATTTTTTTTTTCAAAAAGTACGATTATCGATTAATGGCGATTGTTTTAAATCTTGTTTTAAACTCTAAACTAGACTTATTTCTAAATCACCCAAATGTTGAAACATTTGGTCGTAAATACAGTAAAGAGGATGTTGTGGTTTTGAATCAGCCAATTTGTATGGCTCACCACCCGACCATAATGAATTGCTGGTCGATGTTAATTCTGTGATGCAAAAATGAGAGGAAGTCTTATAAAAACAAAGTATTGTTGTTGTTATTTCAGGTTGTTATTTTGAACCCTGTTCTCATAATGTTGTCTTAAATTAAACGAAAATAATATCGCATGTTGTTACCAAAAATAAAAGATTTAACATTTGCTTTCGTTTAGTTTAGTTTGTTTTTTTTTTGTTTTTTTGGTTTGTCGAAAGTTTATGGCTTTTGATTCCTTTATTATCTTCTCAAGACTCCTTATAAAAGGTAGTTTTTAAAAGTTTTCTGATTTCTGTTTTCTGTTTCTGTTTTATGATTTTTTGGTTTGTTGTTGTTTTGCAGTGACCTTGTGTTTGTTGTGTGTTCGTATATGTTTGTTTTTTTTTTTTTGTTTTGTTTTATTGATTTCCTGTTGAATATCCGAGTTGCTTTTTTGGTACGTAAATCTTTTTATTTATGTTGACTTTTCAACTGAATATGTTTTAAATTTTCAATCTATTGGCAACTATCAATCATTTATTTTTTTGTTGTGTTTAGTATTATTTGTTAGTCTCTCAATTAGTTTTTGTTGTTTGTGCTGAGTTTGTTTGTTTGAGTCTCTTGTTATTTTGAGAAAACTTCCGGTCATTATCTTCTGTTGTAGATATATATATTTTTTTTTTTTTGTAGTTTCCCAATAGAAATGTAAAATAAAGCAGATTTGTCAAACCTTAAACAAAATCTCTTCTCTGGTGGTAGAGGAAGTTGAGTATGTGATCATTATACTTGAATTTGCTCATTTTTAACAAAAACTCATTAAAAATCGAAAAACTTACAGAATGGCTGGACGATAAAGTTGGTGCTAATTCCTCTGGCTAAAAATTGTTAATTTTTTACCTAGCCAACATTGTAGTAAACAGAAAACAGCTGAATAGCCGATGAATAAAGATCCAGAATAAATTTGTATCTTAAAGTCAAGAGCCATTGATTACAACCAACTTCTTACAAAACCATTATGTATTTTGTATGTGTTGGCCGATTAAGATGGAGGACTGGTAAATATGTCCGTGAGTTCTTCAACTTACCTCGTAGTTAAATAAAAATCCATACTGTTCCTGGCAACTACCATTTGTTAATAGACTGCGGTCATTAAGCTTGTGTTTGGTAGCTATTTAAAGATTAGATAGGTGCAGCGTTTGCTCACAATTGACCAAAACGCTATCGGGTGAGTATAGGGATGAATGTTACGCTCCTTTTTATAATGGTGAATGAAACTTAAATCCATTACAACAATACGGAGATCAAACAGCAGTCTAACAAGAAGTTTTCCGGGCGAACCGTAGCCAAAGAAGACCAAGATGGGCTTAACGGGCAACAAGTTCGGACGACAGTTTTTGTGAAAGTACATGTTATCTTCATAAGGGGAAAAATATGCGTTAAATATTATGCCAAGTTGTTGGACCGATTCGGCGACGATTTCTAAAAAGCGACCACATATGGCAAAGAAGAAGAAAAGGTTTTTGCATCGAGAAAATGCACGGTGCATGCGTGTGTAGTCGACCTGGCAAAATTCTATTCATTGGGATACGAATTTCTACCTCATCCGCCATATGCTACGGCTTTGGCCTCCAGTAACTATTTTCTATTGCAAAAGCTAAAGAAATGGCTCGGCGGCAAGAGATTTAGCTCCAACAAAAAAAATTTCGATGAAACAAATGCCTATTTTGAGGACCTTGAGAAATGCTATGGAAGGTTAAAAAATTAAAGAAACATTGGATAGTGAGCTTGAAGAACTCTGTCTTCATTCGGATTTCATACGGATTTATTTAATGATTCATCCTCGTATAATGTTTATTTAATGCGATGTTTTTGTATGAATTGGGAGAGTCCTTGGAAAAAAGCACAGCAGTTGGATTTGTTGTCTCCGATTTTAATGAATTGTTATAAATGTTAATGGTAATGTAAATTGCAACAGCTCATCACATCAGACTCTCTTGATGTCCAAAATGTAACGTGTTAAAAAGTTTTCAAAACAGCAAAATTTCACAAAAAATGTATGGCATCTATCCTTTTGTCTCGTTATAAAAATAAAAATATTGTCTTCAAATAAATGCCCCATATCTTAAAAAACATTGTTTCTTAAAATTCTAAAATAAATATATCGCACCAATACACAGTTGTAATATGTGGCCAAAACTAAAAAAAAAAAAAATTTCATTTAAAAAAAAAAAATTATACCAAATGTGAGCTAACATTTTAAAACATATAATTGCAAACTTTGACGTGAGTGCATTTGCTGGTTTAGCTTATATAATACAGCAAAGTTAAGATTTGTATATATCAATTTTGAAATTTAATACTTCTATTTTCTTAAGTATGAAATCAAGGTAGACTATAATTTTGAATTTATAACGTTTTGAAATTTTTTTTTGTTTTTTTGAAAATTGACATTCTTCTTAACCACGCATATAAATTTCGGCTAGTTTGAGTGCGGCTTTCATAAGATTTTGTTGTAATTATAATTACTCTAGAAATTTTTTATTAATAATTATTAATTAACGCTCATTGCCATAAAATAATTTAAGGCTTCCTAAGTAAGTACTATGAATTTCAGAACCTAGTTTAGCCGATTCTTTAAATTAAAGCCTTTTTTAGTGACGCCTATTATTACAAATAAACAGATTTTTGAAATGTGGAAAGCACATCAACGCAAAGAAAATCATGAAATAACAACGATTATAATTCAACACGTTGAGAAAGTTTCCAAAAAAAAAATTTAAAAAATAGATCAAATGAAACAAACAATCCGAAATTTCATTAGTATTGCAAAGAAAAGGTGGCAAAATTCTTAGTATCATAAGAATTTTTTTGAATATAAGGAATCTGAGTGGCTAAAAAGAGAATTTACATACTTGGAATGTGAAGATTGCGTAAGTTTACATTTTAGAAATATATTTGATTAAAACAATTATCAATTTTTTATGAAAAGAATGGTGGGACAAGTCGAAAATCAACTGGCGGAAGACCTGAGGTGGCATATAATGTTTGTTCTGAAAGAAGTAAGCATCGTAAAATAAATGAAATTTATGTAAAATATGAAAAGGAATTAATTCATAAGGCTTCTGAAAAACTTTGTCGAGTTAAGTGCAAATATCGCTTTGATGAAGAGATCCAAATATCAAATGGTGCTTTAGCCATGTTTATGGACCTTAAGTTTACTAAAACTACGTATGAGGGTCTTAGATTTTATAATGAAATGTTATTGGGTGCAAAATATTATCCTCCGTATACTAAAATATTGTAAAGAAATAAAGAATGCTACCCAGATAATATAATAATTGAGGAAACTGGTGCATCCATAAAGCTTCAAAATCTTTTAAATAACACCTCAACTCGAATTTTACAATCAATTTATGTAGACTTGAAGAATATTTCTGAAAAAAAAAATAATACTGATTGGAAAGTGGGGTATGGATGGTTCTAGGGGTCAACAAATCTTTAATCAAAAGTGGTAAACGAAGAAAATTTGGAAAATGTGGATGAGAAGAATATTTTTATGGTTACATTTGTTCCCTTAAAATCAATTACAGAACAAAATAATAGTTTGGAAAAAGGAGAGACCATCTTCAATCAGGTACTGTAGGCCAGTAGTGAAATTTAAGTTTACAAAGGAAACCACGGTAACCGTTCAGAAGGAATACAAAGATATGTGTGAAGAAATACAAAAATTGTTGCCAACAGAAGTGGAGTTTAATGAATCCATCAAATTTGAAGTAAACTACAACCTTATGTGTACAATGGTTGATGGTAAAGTCGTAAATCTTTTAATTGCACAAAAATCGTCAAGATCATGTAATATATGCAACGCAAAGCCAAGTCATATGAACAACATTGAATATGTGAAATCATTAACCCCCAATGAAAGTAACTACGAGTTTGGGCTAAGTACTCTTCATTGTTGGATTAGATTTATGTAATGCATTCTTCACATTTCGTATAACCAAGATTTCACGAAGGCGTTTGCTTCTAAAGAAAATAAACAAATAAAAGAAAATAGAAAATAATATATTCAGAAGGAACTAAGAAACAGAATTGGAATCTGTGTTGATATGCCTAGACCTGACACTGCCAACTCAAACGATGGTAACGTTACTCGAACGTTTTTTAAAAATTATGACGTAGTTTCAGAAATTTTAAACATTGATATCGGTCTAGTAAAAAGATTTTGTTGTATCTTGCAAGTAAAGGGTGTCCCATCAAGAACGCAATTTTTAAATTTTAAATAAAACACAGATATTTTAAAGAAAATCGTGAAACTTTATTATATCGTAAAGTAGACAGAATGAGGTTATGTATGGAACAATATATCGTGCAGATGGCCGCCGCGGCTTTGCTGGCATGCACGCAATCTTTTAATGAAATTTTCAATGACCGTTTTGCATAAATGCTGCGGTATTTCATTAATGCAGCGTCCAATTTCCTCTTTTAAGGCTTGAGTCGTCGTCGGCTTAGAAAAAAATCTAATGGTGTTAAATCACACGATCTAGGCGGCCAATTCTGATCTCCAAGACGCGAAATAACACGACCGGGAAATGACTGATGCAGCAATTGAATTGTTTCTCTGGCTGTATGACATGTGGCGCCGTCTTGTTGGAACCACATGCCCTCCACATTCATTTCTTCAATTCGAGGCAAGAAAAACTGGTTATGATTTCACGATACCGAACACCATTGATTGTTTGCGCTTGACCTGCCTCATTTTCATAGAAAAAAGGTCCAATGATTCCTCCAGCCCAAAAACCACACCACACAGTGACACGTTGAGGATGCATTTGCTTCTAGTGAATCACTCGAGGATTTTCCTCACCCCAAATGCGACAATTCTGCCTATTGACGAAGCCATCAAGATCGAAATGGGCCTCGTCACTGAAGATGATTTTAGCGGCAAAATCAGCATTTTCATGTTGTCTCTCCAATACCCAATTAACGAACTCCCTTCGCTGTCCATGGTCAGCTGGCTTCAGTTCCTGAGTCAATTGAACTTTGTATGCATGAAGATGCAAATCTTTCGTCAAAATTCGCTGCATAGTGGATTTGGAGACACCAATTTGCTGAGCTCGGTGTCGAATTGAGGTGGATGGAGTTTGAGCGACATCATCACGTACAGCTGCGACATTTTCAGTCGATCGACCTGGTCGATGGCGCGTTGTTTTGTCTTTACATCACTAACAGACCCAGTTTCGGCAAATTTATCCATTAATCTCTTTACAGTTGACTCTTTTGGAGCATTATTGTGACCCCAAATTGATCGCAATTTGCGAACTGTAGCCGCAAAACTTTCACCATTTTGGTAAAACAATTTCACAATGAGAATACGTTGTTCATTCATGTAGCGCTCCATTTTTACTAACCTCGTACCTTCTACTAGCAAACAATAACAATTGTTCAAATGTCAAACAATGACACTTCGAATATTGCCAGATTTAAAAATTGCGTTCTTGTTGGGACACCCTTTACTTGCATCTGGTATAGAAATAATATTAACAAAATTCAAACTATATTGCAATGAAACTTATACACTATTTGTGGATCTGTATGGGTGGTATACTATACCACCGTCAGTTCACAAGGTGTTGATGCATGGAGCAGAAATAATATCTCATTTAGAACTCGCAATAGGCGCGATGTCAGAAGAAGCTCAAGAGGCATCAAATAAAGTATTCAAATCTGCAAGACTTAATAATAGCAGAATTTTTTCAAGAAAAGTAAACAATGAAGATATAATACACTACCTCTTAGTATCGTCCGATCTCTTATTAGTCATTTAAGAATAAAGAGAGAGCGAATCAAACAAGATATGCTACCAGAAGCCTTGGAAATTGTGACTTAGTTTTTTTTGCAATTAAATGTTATTTTTTTATACTTAAAAGAAAAGCTTAAATTTAAAACTACATCGCATTTGGTGCGTGAATTTTTTAACGATCGCGAAAAAGTAGTATATCACTTCTTAATAAATAAAAAAAAACTTAATGATAATTAACTATGTTTTTTATTTAACAGTTCAAATAGATTTAAATTGATATGTTCCTAAAACATATAAATAAACTATTTGACCCTTTCATGACCGAATTCAAATGGCTGGGTATTTTAAGACCAAACTTAGTTTAAGAAATATGTTACCTGTTAAAATTGCAATAATTTTATGCACTATTTATGCAAATTTGGATCTGAAAGGGTTAATAACATATTTTTATTAACTAGAGAATGAAATTGCTTTCATTCGCTATAGTTTGACAGCCATTTTTAATTAAGTTATGTAGTGAATAAAAAATAGTTTTGAAATTGAAAATAATGGGCGTGGCACTATTGTATCACGCCCAAATTTAGAATATAAATCACATATTATATAACTAACCCATGTACCCATTTATAAATTTACATAAAGAAATAAAAAAGTTATGGGGTTTTGGCCGGATCTTACAACTGTGCAATAGTTCAAAAGTAACTCAACTCAATATTTTCATTTTTCAGAAATCGACAAAAATTATACAAATTGAAACAAAGAAAGACAACTATTTTTAAACTCTTTCTTTTAACTCATACTCTCTGTCTGGGTGTCGTGGGGCAACCCCATTCTCCCTTATTCAATTGATCTGAAACTTGATCCATAGTCTTGTTGTGACTACAAATTAATTTTGGGATAGTCACGCATAGTCACGCACATTCACGGAGTAATCTAAATATCATTTTCCCTCATCCGATCGATCTGAAACTTGGTCCATATACTTGCTGTAAAAAAAGATTAACTTTGACTTCGTCACGCACAGTCATGCGTGGTCATGCACAGTCACGGAGAGATTTAAAACCGATTTCCCCTCATCCAGTCGATCTGAAACTTTCTCAATATACTTCTTGTGGCCAAAGATTAATTTTAAGATAGTCACACACAGTCACGCATAGTCACGGAGAGATTCAAAACTCATATGCATAAGGAAAGAAAGAATTTGAATAAAAACCTTCTTTTTATGGGTTAGGTTATTTAGTAACAATTAATAACAACAAAACACACAGATATTTTTTATAGATAAACAAGTGTATTGTGCTTAGTTTAAGCATATAAACCCGAAAAATGTAAATTTGCAGTTGAGTCACTTTTGAACTAGGTGTGCGATATGATTGATACAATTAAGGACAATTCTCGTATCGTTTGAGAGATGCAGCAAATCGTGGTTCTAAGCATGTTTTTCTCATGAGTTCATATAAAAGAGCTGGAACATACAAACAAGGCTTAAGTAGCGTTAACGTCTGCAACGCGGAATGTGGTTAAACTCACACCATCAATAGGACTTCTTGTGGTGAGAAACTGAAAATTTAAAATGGTCCTCACTGAGATAATTGATTTGTTTCGTTCATATGCCACTTTTTTATCCGAACATATGACTTTGCAGACCAATATTTCTATAAACAACGGCGGAAAAAATATTTTTTTTTTGTTTCACTTCCCTAAAACTGTGTCTTAAGGAGTATGAGATTAAGAAAAGTGGAAAGCCCGCTCAAAAATGAAGGGCTCGCGGGTCAAATAGCCGATTGTGATACTATTTAGAAAAAAGATGGGAACGATTTTGAAAAAGAAACGAGAATAGAGAAATGAATAGTGGCCGCTATGCTCGCACCCAGAACCGCCCCCAAACTTGGACATCATTGATCCCTTTTACCTATTTTGTCCTAGAACCCATATTAGTCTTAAGGTGTATTGTCAGATTCGGCTAATAGACCCAATATATTGGCTTAAACATTTTGACCTCACTGTGCTCGACTCTTAGGTTTCAAAAGCAACAACACCATCCGTTCAACAATTAATTGATTACAAAATTGAACGCTGATTAAACAAAAATGTTTTCATTTGTTTTATGAAAAAATGGATCTTTATTCATGTTTTTTCTCTCTCTCGTTGCCATAATTTACCTATTATCTTCTGTCTAAAATTCTTTCTTTTTTTTAATTTCGTCACTCGTGTTTCTCAGTTCAATGCCTTGCCGTTTCAGCCAAACGTTATTAGCAAAAAGTATTTCTTAAATTTAATTTATTCTAATTAGTTTTTTTTTAAATATTATTTGAAACATCCATTAAATATTCTGAAGGAAGATACTGTTCTTGTACCACTTAAGAGCCTTCTTACCGTATTGACAGGATGCTAAATAGATCTAAAACACATTGTGTTGTCTTATGAAAGGAAGGAGGCTTTTTGCAAACACTCCTTAATACCAATTTGGGTATTTATCAAGGTTCAGAAAATACACACATGAAACACACAATGTCCTGTTCTAAAGCAGCCAACACTCTGGTATTTATAGAGCACATTGTAACAAGTTATTTGCTTATTTAGCCAAAACTGGATATTGTTTGCTTTTCGCCTGCTTTTGGGTTCTAAACTTATCTTCAAAATTTCCTCGAGTACTAAAAACATGTAAGTTTTGACACGGAAGCTGCCAAAAAAACTGCCATTTTGAAACCTTCATTGGCTTTAACTTTTCCACCCAAATAGGCCGAGCACTGAGCTAACCGGACTGTTTTTTTTTTACCAGATGTAGTGGAGGCTCTTTTCAATAAGCTTTCTATTTTCTTGGCCGTAAAAACATCACGTGGAACTTACTTTCTCTCCGAACCAGGTTTCCTAACAATAGTCGATTTCCCCTGATACTTTGTGATAACGTTGGGCACAGTTTGACGGCAGAACTTTGATTCTGTGGCCAACTGTAGGACCAAGGTGGATTTTGTTCAAACTAACAAAAAATTAACAGGGATTTCATTATACATACTAAATAACTTTTGACTAAGATAGCTTGATGAAAAAAAAAAAATAACAATTCTTGTGTAAAAAGTGATCTCAGTCCTTAATATTGTCGATTAAAATAATTTGTAATTTATTTATATGGCGATGTGTTTATTTAAAAATTTTTATGTGAGTAATCCTTAAGACCATTTTACAAAACTTTTAATCACTTTGAACGAGTTTTTGTAGTGCCAGCAATTGGCTCGCTCTGTTGTAAAATTTAAAATTGCAAAATTTGTTTATGTTACGAGTATTACATAAATAGTTATTTTGAAAGAAATATTGTTTCATTTAGTTGGTAAAACTAGTCTAAAGGCATTAAATTGAATGTAAAGCATACACTATATGTATGTATATGCCATTGTATGCTTTACATAGAATAGCATATGTATTCGTATGTATGTATTTACTTATTGTATATGTTTTCGAATAAATGCCTTCGTTTATTATTAAATTTAAATTCATTATTAAAGTATATTTAAATATTCTGTGTTTTTTTAATAATACTTTAATCTTGTATTGTGGTATCTCATTTTAACCACAATTAACTTAAATTTTATATTGTTAATTTGATTTATTGGTGTCAACGTAGTTAATTTAAAACTAAACCACTTCACTGACACGCATTTGATTATATATAGTGAAATACAAAAGTGCCAACAACAGAATAACAATGAAAGCACGCATGCTGCCTACAGATTTTTTTTTGTTTGTTTTAATTTATGTAAATATAACACCCCACCTGTCCCACACTTAATATTAGCAAACAAACAACCCACTATTTAAGTTGAAAACCATTGCACGATTTGTAGGGGTGTTCATCATAGCAAATCTCATAAATATTAATTAAAACTTTAGATATTTTAACAGACATTTTTATGTCATGTAAGAATAATACGCATACTAACTAAGCACAGGTGTAAAGTTAAGATGTTGGTACACTAAATGGTTAATACGACATATGTCGAAATTGGTGGATTTACATAACCCTGTGATCTAGGTTATCAAATAAGGAATCTTTTTTTTATTTAAAACGACTATATATTTTTTTAAATCAAAAATTGAATGTTTATAATAGAATATTGATTTTAGACCAAACTTATTTGTTTTATGTATTATAGAGTGTATGTAGGGCTTTTTTGGTCAATTTTATTAAATGTAAAATAAAAATTCTTTATTTCATTATTTCCCGACGTTTCGTTGAGTTTTTGTCAACATCTTCAGGTGCATTTTATTTTGAATATGAATTTTTAACTTATAACATTAATAAAAAAATTATTGGTGTATTTTGACATCACAAATTGATTGGTTTTAAAAACACAGTATATATAAATAAACAAATAAGTAAACTATTGAAAAACTAAAACATTTATATCACAGAATTTAACTTTAGTATCACAGTGCAAATGAATGTTTATAATATTTTGCACCATTAAAGCCCGTCATCTCAATATAAGTGCAGCCAAATATATATAAATTAGAATATTCAATTAACGAAATTATTTTTTTATGTCACTTAAATAAGGATAAGTTTAAAATAGGCAATAGAATAATTTATACAAATTTTTATTTTTCAACGGATTTCTCTGAAATTTGGTACGCACGATCTCTGTACCCCAGGAAAGGCTGCCATATGCTTCGTACGGGCCATGCCTACTTTTACGCCCACTTTCCGTATACTATTCATTTTCTGTTTTTTTGGTATATTTGTTCGCTATACAAATTTTTATTTTTCAATAAATTTCTCTGAAATTTGGTATACACGATCTCACTACTCCAGCGAAGGTCGCCCACTTTTGCATACAATTTATTTTCTGTTCTTTGGTACATTTGTCCGCTACACAATTTTTTTTTAAACGGATTTCTCTGAAATTTGCTACGCACGATCTCTGTACTCCAGGCAGGTCGACATATGGTTCTTGCCGGCCACACCTACTTTGCGCACACTTCTATATATATAAAGTTTATATTTTTTCCTTTATTTGTTTCTTTTTTTGATTGCTATCCAAGCTTTTATTTTTCAATGGCTTTCTCTGAAATTTAGAAGACGTGATCTCTCTACTCCAGCGAAGGTCGCATTATATATCTTTCTTGCTACGCCTACCTTTACGCCCACATTTTTATTAAATTTATTTTTTGTTTTTTGGTACATTTTTTCGCTATAGTAATTTTTATCTTTCAACGGCTTTCTCCGTAATTGAGTACATATTCCAGGGAAGGTCGCCATATGATTTTTACCGACCACGCCGACTTTTACGCCCACTTTTCATATAAAATTAGTTTTTGTTGTGCGGTATATTTCTTCCCTATACAAATTTGTATTTTCAACGGATTTCTCTGAAATTTGGTTCACACGGGAATAACTTCACGGTGAGCAAATTCCCCAAATTCAAAAAAAAGGGTCCGCAAAAGAAATGAACAAATTCCCCATTTTTTTAAAAACGAATTAAAAAATGAACTTCGTTCTTAAATTTTTACATATTTGTATTTAATGAATTTTGTTAATGAATTTTGATAATTTTGTTTAATGAATTTTGATAAATAAATATAAAGAAATACATGTACTAATGGGTGCACCCACCATTATTGGAAATATCCTCAGAAATGCGATTACACACAGAAAATGGGTTCGTTGTTGCAACCAAATTTGGTGGCAACCGAATTTTTTTACTCCCATGCACTCTCACATTATTCTGTTGTGATTAACTGAAGTTAATACAGTATTTAGTTTGAGATAACTGAGTTTTTACATAAATTCGAATGGATATGTAGCAAAATTTTGTTGTTACAATGGAATTTAGATTTTATATATTCACTGTGATGGGCAGTCCATATTAAATATATAATTAATTTTTTTATTACTTTTAATTACGAGTAACATTTATTAATTTTTAAAGAACAAAATACCTTCCAAAATAATTTGAATTAAGATACTATTCCCAAAATATGCATTTATCCTCCATGAATTAGTCTTGTTTATTCACCAACTGAAAAATTAGGATACAAGAGCGGTCCCCGAACAACCCGACTTGAGAATCGTGTCCAAAGAAGGCAAGGTTATGCGTCTGCTTTTTGGGACGCAAATATTCCGCTAATTTATTGCAGCGTTTAAGTGATGAAATTTAGAAAAAAAAAGGCCGGATTTGATGAAAAAGAAAGTGTTGTTTCATCTAGACAGTGTACCAGTTCACTAATCCACTTTGCGATGGCCAAAATCTATGAATTAAAGTTTGAATTGCTTCACCACGCATCTTATTCGCCTGATTAAGCTTCCTCGGATTATTTTCTATTTGCAAACTTGAATAAATGGCTCGGTGGTTAAAGATTTGCCAACAATGAAGAAGTGGAGTCTGCGGTTGATGGCTTTTTTAAGGAGCTAGACAGTTCTTACCGAACTGAATGGAGATTATGTTGATTATTTTTCCCAAAGTTGTTGTGTATTTTCTATCTAAGTTCGGGTTGTTCTGGGACCGCAATCGTAGTGCCCTACATTGGCCGTAAATTTTCCTAAAAGAAAAAATCTTGTTTAATTGATTTTGATAGAAAGCATCATTATATGTAGTTGGGTTTCGAGTTTTTCACAAAAATATGTCAAAACAATATTAATTACAATGTTGATAAATCTTTTTTTAATGAACAAAATTTGTAATTTGATTTAACATTGATAATTGGTAATAATAAAATAAACTCAACAAAGAAGAATGACCACTAGATGATATATGTATATGGAAAATTAAATTGTGTTATAGATTGAGATAGATGGATTAAGAAGAAATAAATTAATCTATAAAAAAAATAGAACAATGGCAGTGAAAAATAGCAACTGACTACTTTAAATCAAATAAAAGTGGATTCTTTTTAAGACTTTGACTCAACCCTGTTAGGATTTTTTCACTATTAAACTATCCACAAATGCGCACGGAACAAAGTTAATGACCATAAACATTTTGGAACTAATAAAATTTTCAAGTATTATTTTTATTATTATTGTTCTTTTATTTATTTTCTAATAATAACTAAATTTTAATATTCAGTTGGGCAGCCGCCTTAATGCAATTTCCTCTCGGCTATAATTGCCGAAAGTATGGCTTACTTTGTTATAACCGAACTCTATGATTCTAATTAAAAATTCGTTTGTATTATATTAACCAGCAATTTTTTACAAGTCAGTTGACATATTTTCGGTTAAAAATATGTTGTTGTAATAGAATTAGCTGTTGTAATCACCAATTGTTAGGATTTATTCATGTTATACTGGTTTTAATTTAGTTACCTAAATTGAATTTGTTTATTAAATTCTATGGTAAATATAACTTATTTTAACATTTCAGGTACTTTAGTATTATAGGAATTATGTTTATACGGGAGTTAAAGAGAAAAATCTATTGCATTTTAAAATACGTATAAGTATATATACAGCGGTTTGTATGAAAAAAAAAATTTGGTCGAATTTTGAGGTGTGCGGGTCGAATTTTGTGACACTGGATATAAAACTTTAGTACGTAAAATTTGAGCTAAATCGGACAATGCTTTCTAGGCGCGCATTGAGTTCAAATATGCATTTATATGTAAAATTATCAAAAAAAAAAAATAATTTTTCATAAAAAATTTTGTATTAATAATTGCGTTTTATTTAAATTAATTAATAAACCATAATCTAGAGTAAATTGCCTTTCTACTAATACAACAAAATCTATTATCGGTTGAAAAACAGCCAAGTTATATCAAGTTCACCAGACAATCGAGCTCACATTTTTAAAGACATTGAAATAATTTACAACAGCAACATTTTTGCATTTTCCTGATCCCAAAATGATCTTATGTAAAGTATTTTGCATCTCGTCTATTGTCATGCCGTTCTAAATTAATGCCAAATTAGTACGTCTTTTTAGCACTATTTCAAAATCTCCAATTTTACTTTTTAAAAAATTTTGTTCAAGAAATTTTCTGAAATCAATCTTGTATATTGAGGTTAAATTGAAACATCATAAACTGTTCCTCTTTAAGGTCAAAAGTCAAATTTAAGGAGATCTACATTTTTTAAAACAAAATATCGAAATAAATATTTGTGGAAGGACTTCGATAAAACTTATTGATAATATTTTAATAATTCTAAAAAATAATATTCTGGACTTATTTTCTGAAATTAACCCGTGGGGTACTCTTAATGTGAAATTGACTCTTTATGAAAATCTACAAATTTTTTCTTCATCACAATTTTTTTTAATAAAACAAATTTAATTTATTCATAAAATTCCGAGGGCTTATATTCAAAAAGTTCTATCTACATTTGACAGCAATATTAATTTTTGATTTCAAACTGTTCTCTGATATAACTGTCAAATAGAATATTAATTTTGATATCATACATGATTAGTACGACTATTTCTTAATAGATATTGTAGCAAATCTATCGAAAAATGCTTTCAGATCTTATTAATAAATTGCTTTACACGCTCTTTTTAAAATAATTATTGATACATTTTAATTTTATTATTTTTTATAAAAATAAAAAATCTTATTTTCGATCTTTATCATTTTAATGATTGAGTTTGAAATTATTTAGGCTGAAGATCAAATGTTTCTACTTTAAATAAAGCAAAAACGTTGGCACATTTGTTTCAAAAAATTGATCTATATTCTGCATGACAGGTTATACAGCTGTTTCAGGAAGAGTCACCAACCCTCATCAGTAACCAAAAGCAGTAGATAGTTTGTTTAGTAAAAAGTTAAATTCATATATATTTACTGAAAACAACCAAATGAGAATTCGCAAAATTTATACTATTTAAGCCTCTTCCAATATAACAAACTAAAATATAGAACAACTTTGAAACAAATATGTTTGTATACGAGTACACATTGCATACTACAATATACATGTTTGTTTATGTATTGAAAAAACAAGAAAAACAATTTGTTTTTGTTAAACTTACATTTAGTGTTAACGGCGTGCACTCCGTATTTTTAGTTTTATTATTCTTTATAAAAACAAAAAATCTTATTTTCGATCTTTATCACTTTAATGATTGAGTTTGAAATTATTTTATGCTTTATTTGAGGTAAAAACATTTAATCTTGAGCCTGAAAATATTTTTATTGTTACTAAATTTAAATTTGTTTTCATCACAAATTCGATAGCAGCAAGGCTGAGAGTTTTCAATATTCGGCAGAGCCCAATTAAATACTAATACTTAATTGAACTATAAATAAATTCAGAGTGTCGCATAGACAGTGAATACCCTCAATATGTAAATGTTACAATGATATGTTGACTGTGGCTGCAGCATAATTAACTTAACAAAACCGCATTTTAATAAACATTAACAATCAACAAAGTTAAAGACAAAAGTACGTCACACTATCACTTGACAGCAAATAGTTACTTTTGACAATTAAAACAGTTATACGCTCATTTTAACAACAACAAACAGCTACACTCGACTCGTAGATAAATTAAAAAACATTTCAAAAAAAAACTTTATTCAAAAAGGTAGAAACACAAAAATAATTGATAATATTGTTGTTGTTTTTGTTGAAGTTGCTAGTTTTAAAATCAACCATGGGTAGGTGGAGTTGTCACGTGCTTTACAGACGTACACATTTGTATATGTATATGTATTAACAGCGGGCAATATAAATGTTTACAGAGGTGACACTTATTTTTTAAGTTTTAGAAAATTTAATCTAGTTTAGAAATTGAAGTTCGCAATGAATCAGAAATATCTCCAAAGCTAATGAAATTCTGTTTTCTAAAATAAATTTGCTCAGAATATGGGAATTTGTTTCACTATTGTTATTATCATTCACATCTAATACATTACTCTGAATCTTATGTTTTTTTTACAAGAAAAATTATAAAATATTGCTTTGCTAAATTATAAAAAGAAATAAAAAAATATGTTACTCCCAAATATTTGTTCAGTTAGTGTAAAGGTAAAAACTTATCTACTGTGTACATATAAAAACAACAACGAAAAACTGAAGAGGAGTTGACATATGTTGCAGTGTCTGATGCACTTAATTGTTGAAGTACATTTTATTTACTCGTACCTAATGAAATATATGTATATGTATTTTTCTTTATGTGTTCATCTTTCGAACCAGACGAAATTTGTCAAGAAAAAAAAATAAATATCAAGATTTTGATTTGTTTGCAAATCTGTTTAATATTATTTTTTATGTTTTCATTTGATTTTGGGGTTTAACCACTTGTCTGATAATTGTAATCTATACTCTCTAACCTGTGCCTGCTGCTTGAGCTCATCTCTAAAGTGCCAAATGGTCAACAAGTGTTCATGTTAATATTTTTACTGCCAGCCGTCGTATGTCTATCCTAAATATGAACGTATGTCTCTCGTTTTGAGTTGTGTTCCCTTTTTTTTTTTTTGCTCTAAGTAACCTTAGACATAAAATCTGTGTAGAGTTGAGTTTTCTTTTTTAATTATAATTCTAAAAACATCTCATATTTCATAATGATAAATTATACATTTAGGGTGACCAGGTCAAAATAATTAAAAGTATACGTTCCAAGTAAGCAGCTGTGTCCATCCACTTGTCCATTTAATTATAACACAGAATACAGCTAAAAAAAAATTTTTTTTTGTTCACAAAAAACGATGAATGCCGACTAGAAGTGCCACAAAGTATTAGTACATTTACAATTAGATAACAAACTTCTGTGTATAAAGTTCTCATACTTAATTAAATTTCTTTTAAAAAATATAATCAAAGAAATCGATGCTGACTAAAGAAAAATTGTCATAAAGCTAAGAAATTAGGGTACTTCTCTTCGCGGAATAGCTCGGATCATAGGGAGAAGCCAGTCCTCTTTGCAGTACGTCGTTCAAAACTTCACCAAATCCACCTATTTAATTTTATCAAAACTTCGTTCTGGTCAACCCTCCAAATTATTACTGCTTTACCCAGTTGGTAATAAAATTAAAGAATCCTTCGGCAAAGACATCCATAAAGATACCGTTCGAAAAATTTTAAACAAATCTGACTATCATGGTCGTGCAGCAATTGGAAAGCCATTCAATAGACAACAAAACATATGGACTTTACACCAACTTCCGTCGCTTAATAAAATGGAAGTCATTATGTTTTAATTTCAATTAACACAAATTAATATATTTAGTATGAATTAAAAACGATAACGGTTGTAGAACTAACATTGATAAAATTCGATATTTTTTATTAAAAAAAAATATATATATAATTTTTCGAAGTTTGCAGCATTTGACCTCACGTAGGGTCACATTTTACATGCCCATGCTTAATAGAAAATTAAATTTGAAAATATCATATTTTAAAACTGATTTAAATGTTCTTTACAAGTAAGGGATGTCCCAAAATTCACGTAAAATTTGAATTTGGAAACCAAAAAAAAGCAGTTTGCCAGCCGACACTTCAGGATTAGTAAAAATGGAGTATTTTACGATAGAACAACGCGAGTTCATTACTGAACAATATTTAAAAAAAAAAATTAGGTTTGCCACTACAGTTCGAAATTTAAAAGGGCTGTGGCGATCCCCTGGATTTTCTAGTAGACATTGTTAGTAGACATTGTTGTTGACATTGTTATTTTATTTCAAATCCCACTAGGAATATTTTTATTTGACCACGACTTGGGATGATTCAAACCTCCTCTCCAATCAAATTTGGGGATACAAAAATTTATTATTTAATTATGCCCTCCTCATCACTGTATCAATGGATATACAGCTTGTCATTCATTTTGTTTAAATTTTTTATATCTAGTGCAATAAGTCCAGATATTAACGTAAGTGGTAAAACCCAGGTGGGGGATATCAAAAATTGGGCATAGCCTCTTTTACTTGTTTTTTTCTTTTGTTTATGTATCGAAACCGTTTCTTATTTTAAATCCCATCAGGAAATTTTCTATAGGTCATCAGGCAGTTTCGAATTTTCAAGTAGATTATTTTTTTTTTTTTGATTTTATATATTAAAACTGTTTTTCATTTCAAATCCAATCCCAAAATTTTTATAGGACCATCCCACGAAACCATTTTTTATACACTACCAACTTGTGGTTAGGGTATAATGACTATGTGCTAATGTTTAGGCCAGTCTTTTATTATACCGATCGATTCAGAATCACTTTCATTTTTGCCAATCAAGCTCTTTCACATTTACATTTTCATAAATCAGAAAGTGGAGTTAATTGATTTAGCAGGTAAGGACCAATATCATGAAAAGTTAATCAAAAGCCGTTGACAAAAATAAATTATTTAAAAAAGGTTTTTTCAATCGCAATATAATATTTATGATACTGCAACCTTCCTCTTTTCTATGATACCAATACCCTACATCAAAACCTCTTGGTTTAATTGATGACGTAAGTCTTCCTCACTGTGTAATGTTTTGAAAATAGAAAGTATGTATTACACAAAGATTCGATTATTAAAAAAGAAACTCGTTAAGAGAACAGAACTTAAGTTTGTGCAACAAAATTCTGCGGTTACCACAAGTTTGTTATCTCTGTGCGTTTAAGTTTTAAAAAATTAAGAAAAAAAAACTAATTTGAAAGTTTCATATTCTTGTTGATTGATTTCGACTCGATAATTTTCGTATCGATATAATTCGATCGCTTTAAGGTATTTTACAATATTTAGGCTAAATGCAAAGCGATTGACATTAACTTTAATATTTTAGAATTTATAGACATACCTACCAAGCTAACAGAATTGTCTATTTATGATCTTACCCAGTATGGTTGTTGCCTTACATAACTATTCGATATCTCAATTAAAGTGTAATTTGCACAGATCTTTTCTTTCCAGAATTTCTTTTGCACTTTGCTAACATATTCAGTAATTAAATTATAATTGAAGACTTGACATCTCGCACGCAACTTGGTTACCAATAAACTAATTTATTCATTATAAAAATTTTTAGTCAAACAATATTTTTAAATGTTTAAGTAATTAATTCTTAATATTAAAACTAATATCCATTCGCTGTTCTGGGAAACCTGCTGTTTTCATTTATAACCGTTTTATGGAAATTTCTGTAGTGGTCACTCTGTTTGCATAAAAAAAGTTTGCCACCTGCACTTAAAAACTGCAATAATTTGAAATGCAAACCACAGATGGACATAACGAAAAAATTAATGGGATAACAGTAGCAGCAGCCCTGTAGCATCGGTAAACAAACGCTACGCCAGACATAAAACGCATAAACACCATACAGATGATGACAATGATCCTCTTAACGAAAACTGAAGAAAAAAACCAAAAACAAAATTAAAAAAAGAACTGCTTATTTTTTAACGTCTTCAAAAAGGGAAGCACATTTAGACCTCTAACATTAGTTGTTTAATTTTATTGTTGTTGGTGTTATTCTTTCCATAGTTCGTTAAAGATTTTCGACTACTGTATTGCGCTCAGATTATATGTATGTATGTATGGATATGTAGGCAAGTAAGACATACCTGGGTTGTTTGATAACTATAAAGCCTGGATTTCTCGTTACACAATAAAATTATTATTTATATAACGAAAACTAATCGACTAATAAGCTCAATATCAGCAGATTAATAAAGCACCACTAAAGAAAAAACTAGTCAAACTAATATATAATAAAATATATATTTTATATATAAATATATACATCGAAAAGCACAGTTGATAAAATTCATCACACTCGCGAGACATTTTCACAATAATTAAAACAAACTCATAGTTGTATCACTAATTAATTGCGTTTTATACAAAAACTTGTTTTGACACACTAGGTCGGTTTTCATATGCAGGGTCACATATATATTTTTTTAATGGTGCGTGGTAGAGAAGAAGAAAGCATATATTTCTAAAATTCAGAACTAATCTGTATTCTTAATCAGACCGGTTTCCGCCTTCATCAGCGATTGATTTACTTAAGGATATTTTAATATTAAAAAGTTTTTTTTAAATAATTTTCTGTATTATATTTAAAAAAATGAACCCTGTTGTGCCAACTCTTTTAGCATTTATTGCCTGGAGGTATGTTAAAATCTATAACGGATGGTATTATTATATAACAATTATTCAAAATTGATCCGAACAGGGCCATATTTAATAATAAATTTTCAGTAAAATGTCTACTACTGTTAAATATTGTAAGACTGATGAATTATGGGTATAATGAAATAGAATTTGCCCAAGGTATATATAATTATCTGGATAGAAAAGAAAATAAACTCGATGCCTTGGAAGACATTCGATTTTGACCAAATTGAGCCGTTCCAAATTTGTGAACTTCAATTTGGGAATGCTTTACATACGAAGAGATTGACTAAGAAAGTGATTCAGAATCTGTCGATTACTATAAGGGGGTTTTGGTTAAAAAAATAGTTTAACATTTTCTGCTTACGGAATAAATAATTAAAAATTGAGATATTTAAGTAATCGATTAAAATTAAAAAAATATTTGTACATTCATACATTTACATTAATTGAGATAAGTTTATTTTACGAACCTAATCTCTAAATCAGATCTACCGAAATGATATTTGATGAACAGAATGTAATTGAAATGTGTCGCTTTTTCGCTTGATGTCTCTTCGAGTTCGTTTTAATAAAATTTGACTTTCATAAAATTCTCGCTTATTGTAGATTTAAGTGATATTGAAATTAGAGCATCAATTTTTTTTTTTTTTTACTTTTTCTGAATAAATGAATAATCTATTATTTTCTATTTTTACAAATATAATAAACTTATTTTCGTTATTTCTCATTTTACTTTAAATAAAGCAAAAAACATTGGCACATTTGTTTGAAAAATTATTCTATATTCTGCAAGACAGGATATATATCTGTAACCTCATCAGTAACAAAAAACAGTAGATAGTTTGTTTGGTAAAAAGTTAAATTCGTATACCTTTGCTGAAACATACATACGTAATGAAAATTCAAGCAAAGAGTTATACTATTTAAGTTTTTTCCAATATAATAAACTGAAATATATAACAAGTTTGAAACAAGTAAAAACATTTGACCTTGAGCCTGATTAATTTATAACCCAATCATAAATAAATAATCAATAATTTTTTTTTCTTTATTTTATTCTGTTACAAGATTTTTTAATCTCACATCCAACATATATTGTACATAAATCGATTGCCGATTAGTTAGTAATCTAAAAATTTTAAAAATGACGACTGGTATGGTTGTTAGCGTTGTAGCTTCTGCGATTATATGAATTATAATCTGTACGGTATGAAAACTGTTTCTTGACCACACTGTTCGTAGGCCTGACTTTAGGTGATTGCGTTAAAGCGCATTGCCAAAAAGTAAAACTGCGAGTGTATGTGAGAGATATGCAGGTTCACTCCTCGCGGTTACCGCCCTAAGTATTAATATTTAATATATAATTCTTGCGAAAAAGTTAAGGGGAAAACGTGTGTTAAGATCTATTCGATCTCACTCCATATATTTACTGATGAAGATTTAATGCCAGAAACCGGTCTGAATAAGAATACAGAGTAGATGCGATATTTTGAAATATATGATTTGTTCTTGTAAATGTTTTATTAATGTTAAATATTTATTATTCCACTGAATAATTATAAAAAAAAAGTTCGACTAATTTCATAAGTATTTAGATCAGACCGATATATAAAACAAGCTGTGATTGTTTGTTTTATAGACAAAAGAAATTGCGTCCAAAGCAGTTAAATTCGGTTCCGAATGTAGTGAAAAGTTTCATCATCACCAAGGAATATATCATAGGCTTGTAATATATCGAAAGTTGTCTTTTATGCATACATTTTAGCTCAAGTTAAGGATGTCAGATAAATCACTTGTTCAAATTTAATAGCATTATCCATTTCCCAAAATTGTCTTTGTGTGTTGTTATTTCAATTTATTTGTTAATGGTTTGCTTTGTCGATATCAGTTAATAAGTTCCATCAGGCATATTGGAAAATCTCCATTTCTATCGGAGATTGCACATTTTTCACAATAATTTTATAATGACATCCTTGGAAAATATTACATGCAATATCCAACAAAGTTATTACTTTGGAAGCAATGAAAAACTATATTTTTTAAAACGATTTCATTTCACATTAGAGCTGGTTTGGGCTCAGTTGAAAATATAAAAAATAGCTTCCAACTTATTTGCTAAAACGTGCATGCTGATTCTACGGTTTGGATACCGTGGATAATAATCACAGAAATTGATGACTGGACCATGTGGTGCACAATTCAGATTAAACTTGCTTAGAATGTAATCTTGGTGTAATGAATTATAAAAACAACCTTCGTATATTGTGTGTATGTGAATACCGCATGTTCATGTTAAATTGTCCGTTCGTTATTTTTTTTTTTTGTGGCTGGGCTGACTGATGGTAAATAAGAAGCTGTTATGATTGCCATTGTTCTTGGCGTTGTTGTTTGTGTTACTGCCATTGCTGGCTGATGTGGTATGTATTGTTTTAGATGATTATGAGATTGTGCGGTAAGCGCGAGTTTGTGGTTCTGTATTTAACTTTACTACTTATGAGTGAGTACCTTATCGCCATACTCCATACCGAAAATCGTACTATCCATCCATCTAACATTGTTGAATAGTCGTCATCCGCATGGGTTTGTATTGTATGCCATGTTTGCTACTGGTGTTACTCGTATCTAACGTCGTCGTCAGCCAGATTGTTAGTTATTTAGCTGGGGCAAGTGTGTTGTTGGAAACTTTGGTAAAGCACAATATCAATCCACCTTTCCATCGAATCATAACGTTATTTTTTTTTTGTTCTTCGTTGTTTACCAGATATGTACGCGGTTATGTGTTTATTAACGCTCGTGCTTTGTGTACATGAGAGTTTTCTATTTTCTACCACCGAATACTTTCGTAATTGAATACTGAATACCTTTAGTTATGTTGTTATGTAAGACACTATCTTTACTACAGACCTCTTTTTATACTCGTAATCAAAACTCTGTAGCAATCATAAAAATGACAAAACTATATTCCAATGATGATAAATTATGGACATTTTATAGGTAGTTTAAAACTGGAGTCCGGTAAATGCAGTTGTATTCTCATTAACTTGAGTAAATTAAAGCTAAAGTCAAATCCAGGAATTCTGCAGTCGAGTTTGTGTCATTTTTAGTCCTTTTCCAGAATTTAAAGCCTAACACAATCGTAGGCGGTTTTATCTCTAGTCTAGCTTAATATCAAGCTTAACTCTTTCTTTTTCCACACCAATGATTAAGACTGGCTTTCTATTCACATACAATATAATTTATAACTAATTCAGAATTTAGACAGTAAAACAATTGTATAAATTATAAGTTTAGTCTTAATTCATTTTGACTTTTTGTAGCTAGGCTCGTTAGTAATTTTAGTTAATGACTTAAAATTGAACCGTAATTTTGTTTTATCCACATGTTTATTTATTATGGACTTGGTTGTTGAGTAGCTGATACGCTAAAAGATTTGGGGGAGACTAGTTTTCTAATGATTTCACATATTACTAGAGGAACATTTTGAAAATCGGAATTTCTCATATGTAAAATCTTATTTTGGCCTTCGTTTTCTTCCTATGTTCAAAGATGAGGCAGTTATAGAGTGGAAATATGTAGTTCTTTGGGTTACAATTTTTTGTGTGCACTTGATTATAGGTTCTTATTCAAAAACAAGTAAGAGTATTATATTTGATACCCTCCACCTGGGTTTTACGTTTACCAAATTATTGCAACAAGATGTCCGATTTATACTATTTTAAATACCAACCTACTCGAAATAGTAACAAACAATTTTATCGTAAGTTTACTCAGGTAAATGGGTTATTTTGTGAATTAGCATGATTTTAACAGACAGGCAGACGGACGGACCGATGGACATTGCTATATCGGCTGAAGTTGTTATAAGGTTAATTTTTAGCAAATTAATTTTTCGATGCGTTACAAAATTAATGGCAAACTGTTATGAACCCCCTGCACAGTGTTGTGGAGGTTATGATATATTATTTATTTTAATCAAAGAAATTATTTCTTTTCTTTTCTGACAAAAAATGTCGCATTTTAATTGCACTTTTTTCGAAAAGTGTCTTTCTTTATATATTCTGAGTTAAGAGCAACATTGTGCTATACATCAATCGAAAGGTCTCAAAGTCCTATGTTCATAAAATGCAAACAGTTTTGATTATTATCCTCTTTGAAGTCATAGGGTGAAAATATTCAAGAAAGTGAAATAATGGGAAAATATTCTCACACTATTATCTGAAAGAAGTCACTGGCTTCAATTTTTTGTCATATACGAGGGCTCGACTTTGAGATTGAATATGAAAGGTTGCTCTTAAATCAGAATAGATAAAAAATAGACTTTTGGAAAAAAGTACAAATAAAATTAGAAACAATTTTAATGTCGTTCAAAAATTTGCTTCAAACTTTTAAAACGTTTTGCTCTTCCTATTACAAAAGAAGTTTATGTAAAAGGGTCCCAAGTTTTCTTTAAGAATTTACAAAAATCTTACCATATTGCAATTTTTGGACCCATAGAAACAGATTCATTGTGGCTATCGAATAGATTTCCAACTGAATGTCGATGATGTTAATAACCGAATTTTGGGTTGATTATAAATAAAATTATGTTGTCACAACAATGCCCTAGTGGCGCTGAGACCCTATTATTGTAAGATATAATTTGTATAATTTGAAATAAAAAAGTCTTAACCAGGGCTACGGAGCCGGGGAAATACTCTCTTAGCTCCAGCCCCGACTCCGAAGCTAATTTTTGAGATGGAAAAATGGATCCAGCTGCAGCTCGGGTTCCTACATTAACACACCTATTTGAGAAACAAAATAAAGCACCAGAGAAAGAAATGTTGTTTTTGGATAAAATCTATTTTCGCGACCTCGATCTTTAAAAAAAATCTAAAAAAATTCTGCACTAAGAGTTGCTATAATTTAAAAAAAAAAGAAATAATTTGGTAAAATGCCCTTCTGAACATGCAAATCAAACTATTTTAGAATTTTCACATCTTGTAGTACTCCCAATTCATTGTTCGTACACTTAAAAAAAGGTTAAGCCCTAAGACAATTGCATGTTTTTTTTTTTTGTTCTATAATATTAAATGTAAACAAAGGAAAGTATTGCCTATTATTAAGAAACATAATTTGTAAAAACAATCCATAGCTCATATATTTGGCACCACGTCAACATATTTTGCTGGAAATGTTAATTTCAAAAAATGTTTTTCATGTTTTTGGTACATTTTGCATTGACTTTAACGTTTTAAAACATAGTTATCCTGTTTTGTTTTAAATAATTATTTTTAATTATTCCATATTTGTGTTATAAAATATTACAATTTTTTATTAAAAAAAATAAAAGAATTACATTGAAAACTGAAAGTCAAAGTCGAGTTGAAGCTGCATGTGGGTTGCTATTAACATACAAATAATTAATTTGAACTCCAAATATTAAATATAATTGTATTCTTTTTTTTTTTGATGATGATTTTGATAAAAAATTAGATGAGCAGGAGCAGTCCTAATGTCGTCCCTTAAACTTAGTATAAAGTAGCGGAGACACAGAATCTCCAAAAGTCTTAGATATATTTAAAATATACTTTTACCAGGGATTACAGGAGGTAGAACAATTTGACCGTTCTTCACATTTAGAAAAATATATGTAATTCCAAGCTACAGTGAGATTATCCAAGGTGCTGCACTGATCGCCACGGCATTGCTACCAAAACAAGTGTCCGCAGAAATATTAGCTTCTGCACTCAGAATCATCAGATCCGATTTGAGAGCATTAATGAAGCCAGATATTATTGAGGCTATCCTATTTCACAAGACAAATGCAAGGGGCAAATCGTCGCATTCGATGTCGAGTAAAATCAATCGAAATTCCATATATTGCTTTATTATTTAATAAAGACGAACAATCCTCAGACCTCGTTTCACTTTTACTATTAACTATAGACCATAACTCGTTAAATAATTTCGATCGAAAAATTTCGATAACGAATAAGACGATTCGACCCCAGATTTATTTTCAGCGACTCCACAACCCTGGTTTTTAAATCGCTTGTTTATACGAAAAAACTAAGAAAAGTAATTATTCGTATGGCTACCTTAGCTATCAACATGGAATTAATGGAATTAAGTAGTTGTTGTGCGTACTCCATGGAATTTATTAATTATTATTAATTTATTAATTTATTTAAATTATTATTTTCAGATCAGTTTTGTTTTCATGATGCCTTTTGGCAGTGCTTTTTTCAAGTGGACCCACAAGTTTTCGATTGAATTTAGGTCTGGACTCCGTACAGGAGTATACAACACTTTTTTACATTTGTAGGGAAGCTGAAACCTTACTGGATATGCACTCCCAATCCACGACCGAAACTTTTTCTAATTTCATACTTAGTTGGAATTATTTTTCGACTTTCCAATGCTTTTAACGTCTTTCTCCATATTCTATTTGGCACATCATTACAGTACACCCTCATTTTAATTTTCGTCAGGCTTGGGCAATATGCATTGTTACAAAAGCAGCCTCATTTCTTTATGTTGTATTGTAAGTACATGTTTTTTCATGCAATTCTTGATGGACACTCGTTCCTTTTCAAGGCCTATCTTAATGTCACTACAAAACCACAGTTATTTTTTATTTGTTTTCTGTCTTGTTAAAGAAAATATTTCAGATATTTCTTGCACTGTTTTCCCGAGATTGAGGTTCTTTTGCCAGGCATTTTGAATTGAATAGAATTCACCTCTTTATGATCAATGCACAAATTTATTTTCAGGATCATTATCGGGGGTATATATTATTATATTATTTCCTTACCATGATGTTTTTTGCTTGTTCTTCAGCTATAACTCAATCAAAATTGTACCTAAGGCTGTAATAAATAATTTTTATTAATATATAAATGTAAAAAATAGAATAAATAATACTGTTGTATGTCTGATTTTATATATATAATATCACTCATACGTATGCATCGTATAAGTGATATTATGCCCATAATATGTCATGTTATAAATACGCCCATAAGGGACCGTCCCTCATACCGTATATCCTATATGTTAAACACTTTAAATCGATTTTCTCGCAAACAACAGTTTTAAAGTCCGTGAACATCATAACTCAAAATCTACTTGACCGATCGATTTGAAATTTTATACACTATGTCTACACATAAATCACCAGTTTTTTTTTTCTTCTTACGCTGTTCACCGCAAAACAAATTTTTTTCGAGGCGTCTCCAGAGATTCGCCGTCACGGAATTATTTATTAAAATTTTTAATTGAAAATTTTTTCAATACAAAGTATAATTTAAAAAAAAAATTTATAAGTTATAAGTTATAAGTTATATTTATTGAGCCTTTTTTAATACAATAATAGAAACTTAAACATAAAAATAACAAGAGAGTAAATAACTTAAGACTGTAAAGTATTATCTTAATTACAATAAATTTGAACAGCACCATGCTTAATTGATGAAATTATTACAATTTTGATGAAAAGTAACTGTGAGTAAAATGCTCTTGCTCCCGGAGCTAACATATCTGGAGAGAGAATCTCTTAAAATAATCTTAAAACTACGACTTAAAAATAAACTAAAAACTAAAAGAAATTAACACGAATCACAACAAAATAATAAATAATAATAAAAATGTACTATCCTCTATGAGTACCTGGTGTACTTTTTATATAAAAATTAGCGGATAAATTTGTATTCAAATCAAAATTTGGAGGAATTTCATTAATATAACCAATAGGTGATAAGTAGTTTGTGTTAGACCAACTAAAATTTCTTTGTTCAACAAAAATTTTTTTAATAAAATTATTTTCATGATTTGATAATCTTGAAATGAATTTTCTTAAAATATCACATAAGTATAAGCCAATTGGAGTAATATTTGATTGATTATAAATAAAAATGTTAGAGTATCGCTTAAAAATTGATTCAAAGTTTTTACCAATACAACATCTTATAATTTTCCGTTCAAAAATTTCCATTTCCTTTATGACCGTAGGTGAAATATTGAACCATATAGGAAAACCGTATAAGAAAACTGGTCTAATACTTGTTTTATATAATAAGAGTTTAGTTTTCATTGGTAAACTCTTATTAAACAAAATTTTTGAAAATGCACCCATAATTTTGTAAGATTTCTTTAAAGCTATTCTGGCATGTTTGTTGAATTTTAGAAGATTGTTAATATTGATTCCTAAATATTTGATGTTTTCTTTGAAGGGAATTTCATAACCACAAAGAAAAAGTTTGAGCGTTTTACTTTCTGGCACAACAAAATTTCTACATTTTCCTGAAGCATTGCGTAAACAAATTGCTTCACATTTAGATGTATTAAGTTTAATCTCCCAATTATCATAAAAAATTTTAACTTTTTCAAGGTGACTTGAAACTTGTCTTAAGGCAACAAGCGGAGATTCATGATGTGAATATAAAAGAGAGTCATCCGCATACAATAGTCCAATTGAATTTGAAAAAGTATGAGGAAAATCGTACATAAATATATTATATAAATGTGGAGCTAAAATAGAACCCTGTGGAACGCCACAGGTAACATTTCCAAAATCTGATAAACCATCATTAAATTGTACGCAAAAAGTCCTGTCAGAAAAAAAACTTTTAAATAATTTAATAATAAATGGACTAAACCCTATTTCAATCATTTTATGAAGTATACCATTGTGAAAAGCATGATCAAATGCCTTTTCTACATCTAAAGAAATTGCAACAGTGCAAAATCGTTTACGAAGATTACAAACGACATCATTTTGAAATTTTATTAAAGCGTCAGTTGTTGAATGTCCATTCTTAAAACCAAATTGTAAATCTGGAATGTAATTTCCAATAATTCCTATGTCCATTTTCTCTCGAATAGTTCTCTCAAAAAGTTTTCCCAAATTTGAAAGCAATGAAATAGGTCGTAAATTGTTTATATCGGTTAAGTTTGGTTTCTTTTTTAGTGGTATTATTTTCGAAACTTTCCAAGCATCAGGAAAATATGAATTGTTTAAACAATTATTAAAAATAATGGTTAGAAATTCAAATGCTTTTAATGGAAGTTTCTTTAAAATGAAATTGGAAATTTTGTCTAAGCCGAAAGATTTTTTGTTAATTAAATTTTTTGAATGAACTACTAATTCTTCTAAAGTAACTAGACTTGAGTGATTTTGTGAATTTGTGGCAGAAAAATTTTCGTTAAATATATATTGAAAATTTGGAGTTCTGGAAATAGTATTATTAATATTTATTTCAATTTGTGAGATATCTCTATTAGGAAATGGACTATTATAAATATTTAAAATATGCCATCAACAGATAAATGTTTAAAAGTTTGATTCTTTTTATAACCTATTAAATTATAAATCTTTTTATGAGCTGTTGGGCCAGGTTTTATTTTTTCAAGATGCTCCTTAAAAATTTCTGATTGTTCAAGTTCTACTTGTCTTTTAAGAATAATATTCAGCAGCTGTATTTGTTTTGAAAGCAATAAATAATTTGAATCCAAACGATTTAAAGTTCTGTGGTAAATTTTCTTTAGATTTCTTTGCCAATCATATTTAATTTTAAACAAAGTTTTAATTCTATCAGAAACTATGAATTTTCGATTCCTCAATTCAATTTTTTCCGAATGTTCATTAGCAACCAAGTTTAGAGTTGTTGAAAATTCCTGAATGTACTGATTAATTTCTAAATTTGAAAGATTTCTAATTGAAGTTGGGTAGTTTTGTAATATACTTTGACTTACATCATTTTTAAAAGAATTCCAATTTGTATTTTTAAAAGTAATAAAAGTAGGATGTGTATTTAAAATAAACTCAAGGTTTTGAAATTTGATTTGAAGATGAATAGGAAAATGATCAGAAAATGATGGTAGTGTAGAAATTTTGAAATTTTGATTTGAAGAGTTTATAGATGTAGTACTTACTAAGAAATGGTCAAGAAATGAAGACCCATTTGGATATGACGGACTATAACTAGAAATACGTTTGAAAAATATTGAGTTACATTGTAAAAAATTAAAAAATATATTTCCATTTGCATTAGCTATGGAATCACCCCAAGAAGTATGTTTTGCATTGAAATCACCTCCAATAAAAGTTTTATCAAAATTTTGTGAGAAATTCGATAAATATGACAGACCATCATTTAACTGTGTCGCGTTACAGTTACAAGGGATATATAATGACCCTAGTAAATATTTTTTTATTGAACCATCAGTTAAAACTTCAATACTGATGAAAACATTTGGAAACCCTAAACTTGAAATATTAACTACAGAATATTTAAAAGAATTTCTTAAAACAATAGCAACTCCTTGTGAGCTTTGATCTTTTATAAAGTTATAATTCTCAAATTTAACTTTATGACAAGCTCTCAAATGTGTTTCTTGGATGAACGCAATATCTATCTTATTAAATTTTAGAATATTTAATAGATCTATTCTACGACTTACTTCGATTAAAGATCTAACATTAAATGTTAATAAATTTAAAGCATTATGGGTCATAAGTCTTTTTTACTTCATCCAAGAGATCCCGACATTGCTTTATGGCATCTTCTTTTGAAAGTTTCTTGTAATTTTTAACAAATTTTCCTATTTTCTCATCTAAAGAGAGGGCTTCAGGTTGGCAAAGAACTTTTGCAATTTTTAAAAATTCTTCAATTAAAGGTGGTTTCAAATTAGGACGATGAGTTGGAAATAAATTATTTTCAAAAAGACTAGCAAATGATTTCCCCTTATGTATAAAGTTATTATTATTTAAAGATGTTAACACATTATTAGAAATTTGATGTTTTTTTTCTAAAGCATCAAGTTTAGTCCTTTTCTTCATATCTAAAAACTTTTTATAAGAAGAACACCCTTTAAAATTTGACGGATGACCGTGTTGTTTGCAATTATTGCAAAATGGTAAATTATCTTCAGTCGAAATAAATTGACATTCGCCAGGAGCGTGATCTTTGTCGCATTTAACGCAAGTATAAGGTCTGTTACAATTACGTGACATATGACCCCATTGCTGACAACGCCAACATTGAATTTCCCTAGAGTTCCTCTTAGGAGATTCCCATGAGATCTTCTGATTCAAAATGAATTTCAAATTCGTTATCTCATTAACATTTTTTCCCGAAAGTAAAGTTATTAAAAATAGACCAGTATCAAAACCATTTTTTCTGGAAAAAGGTGTGGAAAATTTTGAAACAGATTCAATCGTATTAGGAACCAATGCATCAATTTCAGTTTTAATTGAATTCAAATCAGATTTATAATATAATCCTCGTAGGACTATATTTGCACGTTTCTGCTCAATTGGAGTATAAGAGTAAGATTCGATCTTCTTATCTCTGAGAAGTTGCATCATTTCTGCATGAACTAATGCATCTTTTAAAAACAACTTGCTTTTGTGTTTATTTTTATTTATAATTTTATAAATAACTTTTTTAGAATTTAGTTGTTCTGTAAGATGTTCTATGTTAACATTGAACAAAAATATTGGAGGGCAAAATTTATTTTCTTTTTTGGAACTTATCTTTTTTTTATCAAAAAATTTTAAATTTTCACAAATATTCTCTTCTTCCTCTATGTTAAGCTCACCTAATATGGAGAATC
This sequence comes from Cordilura impudica, assembly GCA_963682025.1. Classification (NCBI taxonomy): domain Eukaryota; kingdom Metazoa; phylum Arthropoda; class Insecta; order Diptera; family Scathophagidae; genus Cordilura; species Cordilura impudica. Next base: position 132,173,967 of record OY821519.1, on the reverse strand, counting down.
TATTTTGTGTGCTTTGTGTTATTTTATTTAATAATTCTTTTTCTTTTATATTTTTTAAGTTAAAATTAGATAAATCTACCTTAGTATTGTTTGGTCTTTTGCGTTTATTTTGAATTTCTTGAAAATCGTTAACGTCAGAAAGTAATGAATCTTCATATTCCATTGTATTGTCGGTATTATTTCTATATTGTAGAGATGGTTTATTTAGCAAGTTTTCTTCTATTCTTAAAGGAAAATTTAATTGTTTTCCAAATTGTGAGTTAATTTCAGGATGGTTTTCAACCCTAAAAGATTGAACTTTGATATCAGCGACAAAATTGGCACTTGAATTAGCGTTCTTTGATCCAATTTTAATTTCACTTAAAGATGTACTTGAAGTAGAGTGGTCCATTGACGCAGCATTTGTTAATGTCTCAATTGATGATTTTGAAGTATTACCCTTAAGATATTTAGCGGAAGGTAAATTCTCCAACGACTTATCTGGTGGTGATTTATCTCCTTCTAATGAAGGCTGACCAACCATTGTGCAAAAATACAATTAAATAATTTTCAGTCAAATATATGAAAATATTTTGATATATTGAAAAATATTTTGAAAACTTATTCTTAGATTTTTTATTTATTTTTAAAAGGCACAAAAAACACGTCTGAACTCTATGAAATTCTGTTTTTTTTTATAATAAAATTCAATACATTTCTACAAATCAAAATATATCACATTTCTGTATCGTATGGTGTAACATAAATTTTTTGGAGTTAAATTTTAAAAACAAGGATGTTTGGGTGAATATTCTCTTGGCGGTTATCAGGTGGAGTATGTGAACGTCATTTTTGATCTTGGAGTTTTGTTAGATACAAAACTAAACATTTTCTCAACATATTGGTATGACAGCTAATAAAGCTTGCTTTTATCAAACGTTGGGCCAAAGAATTTTGCGATCCAATCATAACAAAACAATTGTATACATCACTTGTCACACCGATTTTGGAATACAGTTCTGTTGCTTGGAATCCACATTATGCCGTTCATAGCGATCACATTGAGTCTGTTCAAAACCAATTTTTATTGTTCTCCTTGCGAAATCTATATCCAAATCCTTCTATTAATCTACCGTCGTATAGTTCAAGGTTAGCTCAAATTAAATTGCCTTACTTAAAAAGCCGAAGAAAAATGCTAAATGTGACATTTTTAAAGAAACTAATAAATGGCGACGTATGCTCTGAATTCCTGCTGAATAATGTTACTTTTAATGTTCCTCAACGTCCGCCCCGTTACTTCAATCCTCTGTCCATCCAGTATTTCCACTCAAACTACGCAGATGCTGATCCGTTTAGAAGATTATCTGAGAATTTTAATGATCTTTATAATTTCATAGATTATTCTTTAAATATTGATGTTATTAAACGTAATATAATTCTGTTTTTAAATATCTAGTTTTAAATACTATTGTAATTTTTATATGTGTATGTTATAAAGTCTGAAAAGATTTAATCCATAGATTACATAAATTAAATAAATAAAAAAAAGTGAAGAAAAAGAATTCTCATTAAAGAAAATATAAGTCCGCGAAATATTATACACAAATTAAATTTGGAAGTTGGTGTGTAATGACTACAGCAAATAATGGGAACTGATTTGGACCTTAGATATGAGAAAAAAAAACTTGGCAAGCCATTGCTTAGTCCCAAGCATAAACTGGCTAGATTGTGTTTTGCAGAAAAGTATAGATTTTGGGACCATGAATGGAAAACTGTCATGTTTTCGGATGAGAAAAAATTTAATTTAGACGAACCAGACGGGGTCCCTAAACATTGGTGTAATAAATATTCCGAAAAAGCAAACAGACATTGTAGAAATTTTGCTGGTGGTTCACTCATGGCATGGGCCGGTATTTCCTATAGAGGAACCACTCCAATATGTTTTGTGTCAACTAAAATGGACTAGGAATATTATATAAATTTATTGGATAATGTTTTAATCCACTATGGAGAAGAAATTGCTGGTCCAGAGTTTATATTTCAGTAAGGCAATGCTGCCGTACATAGATCTCGGAAGACAAAAGACTTCTTGAACTCCTGTGGAATAAAAACCCTGAAATCGCCAGCCATAAGTCTGGATCCCAACCCTGTGGAGAACATGTGGGGACTTTTATCCGCCAAAGTTTTTGCCAATGGGCGTCAATTTGCCACAATAAAAGACCTAATAGATGCTGTTCAGCAAGAATGGCGTAATATTCCACCTGAACATGTCCACAGTCTTAAAAATTCCATGCCAAGACGTTTAGAGGAGGTGATCGATCGAGGCGGCGGCCATACTTCCTATTAATTTAGTTATTTTTGTTTTTTTCGTTTGCTTTACATAAAGTAAATCTAAGTGGCTTTATATATATTTCGTATGAAGAAAATATGTTTTTGTTGTTTTTTATCAAATAATAGATTTCAGTTTTTGTTTTTTGCTTATGAAATCTTAAAAATAAATTTTTTTTGTCGTTTTATATTGGGGAAATTATACCATTTATACGTGGCTTTATAAAAATTTCGCTTAGTGTATAACGTGTATATGAAATAAATAATCGAACATTATTCATATCTTCAAAAAAAAAATATATATATATATATATCTTAAAAATACCATTCACGAAATAAGCACTAGTTGAAAAAAAAAACGTTAGATGGCGGACCCTTTATATATATATATATATATATATATATATATATATATAGCTCATGTTTGATTTGACAGATAATTAGTTTTTATCCTTCCGCGGAATGAATATGGTTGTGTATACGCTTGAACAACGCTGGGAAATATTGCGACATTACTTTCAAAATCATGGTAATGTTGCAGAATGTGTGCGAAAATTGCGTACGGATTTTGGAAGAAGAGAAGCACCGTCAGCTCCGTATGTTCGTTATCTTATGAAAAAAGTGAAAGAAACTGGCATCCTCATCGATAAATCAATAAGCGTGAAAAGCCAAAAACAGTGCGTACACCCGAGAATATTGCTGCTGTGGCAGAAAGTGTGCGTGAAGCGCCATCAACATCAATTCACCGTCGTTCTCAAGAATTTAACATTTCGGAAGCATCATAAACCCCTTGGTATGACGCCATACAAAGTCCAATTGGTTCAGGAGTTGAAGCCAACTGACCATCCAATGCGTTTTCGCTTCGCTAAGTGGGCCTGCGATCGACTCACAGAAGATGCCGATTTTGCCAAAAAAAAATCATCTTTTCAGAGGAAGCTCATTTTGATCTTGGCGGGTATGTAAACAAGCAAAATTGTCACATTTGGGGCACAGAAAACCCGCAGGCATACATTGAAAAGCCGATACACCCAAAACGAGTCACTGTTTGGTGCGGATTTTGGTCCAGAGGCATAATTGGGCCATTTTTCTTCGAAAATGAGCAAGGAGTGGCCGTTACAGTCAATGGTCGTTATCGGTCCATGTTGAACGAATTTTTGTTCACAAAAATTGAAGAGGAGGATATTGGCAACATTTGGTTTCAACAGGACGGCGCTACGTGCCACACAGCCGAAGCTACACTCGATGTTTTGCGCCCTGTTTTTGAAGATCGCATTATCAGCAGCAGAGCTGATGTCGTTGGGCCACCTCGGAGCTGCGATTTGACACCCTTGAACTATTATTTGTGGGGTGCCCTCAAAGATAAGTGTTACGCCAACAAGCCAGAGACAATTGACGCTTTAAAGTACAATATTCGTGAAGCCATTGGTGAAATACAGCTGCACACAATCGATAATGTGCTTAAAAATTGGACCGATCGTGTAGGCTACTGCATGGCCAGCCGAGGCAGCCATTTGAATGAAGTTATTTTCCATTATTAATCGGAAGGATTTTACTTTCAAATAAAAAAAGAAATTTGAGATAATATTCAGTAGTTTTTTTTTATAGCATTTTCAAAAAAAAAAGTTATTTGGCGGACCCTTTATATATGAAAAACGCCTTTTTTTCATCTGCAAATTCTAAGCAGTTACTATAATAAAAGATAAATATGTAAAGCCAATGACATAAATGCATTTTAAAAGAATGTTATAATTCACAATGAAATTGTAAAACCACTTTCTTAGCAACAAAAAAAAAATTTTTTTTTTTGTTCTATCTTCCACACATATTTTCAGTTTGTTCTACCTTTGTTGCATAAAAAAATTATAAATAATAAAAAAGTAAATTAAAAAAAAACAAGTAAGAGTTTGAAATTCGGCTATTCCGAATCGTCGATAGCCTCCAATTGTGTTTTACGTTTACATTAATATCTGCAATTATTGCACTATTTATAACAAGTGTAAACAAAATATTTTAAAAACTAAACAATTCTATAAACTTAACACTCAATTATTACAACAAACACACTGAATTTTTATAATTTTTTAGAGATGACACCAACCATGTCGAGCATTTTAAATAAATATATATACTTTATGGGGTCGCAAATTCATTTTTCGATACGAAAAAAAAGGAATGACAAACTGCACAGTGGTGCAGAGGGTAACAAATGAACAAATAACAAATGAGGTTACCGAAAAATTCTGGCTCCGGCTCCAGTCCAGCTACGGGTTATCACAAATGCCCAGTTCCACGGATCCGGACTCCGACCATACAAGCCTGGTTTTAACATAAAGTATAGAACTATAGAATTTTGGCAGCTGCTGCTAAATTTCTGATACAATTAAAAGTACAGTTTTTCATGAAAAGTCCACTCAAATTTTGTTAATGCTGAAGTCCATAATTAACATTAGACAGTATGGTCAGGAGCAGATCATTTTCGAATATAGAACCCTTTCTCGATGTTCTTGGATCGGAGCTGACGAATTTTTGGCTTTGTGCAATTCATCAAAATACAAGTTAAAGATACTAACAAGTTTTGCAATGTTCTTAACCGATTATTGGCCGATTACAAAAGTTAAAAATTATAGGCACTTTAAGAACACAAAAAATGCTTTAAATTTATCTAAAACGCAAAAATTTTATTCAAAATTAAATGTTATAATTCGACCACCAAAAAGAGACATTACCAATAAGCATTTAATGCACCTAATTTTTATACAAAAATAAAAAATAAAATTTTTTAATGCGAGTTATTGGTATGTACCGAAATGAGCTTTTTTAAAACTACTTCTTATTTTGTTTTTTCTTTTTTTTATTTTTGCTAAGAAATAACTGAATTTATTTGAATCTTGATCTTTATTGTTAAAACTACTTAATTTTTTTTTTTTTTTTTTGCTAAGAAATAACTTTAAATTTATTTAAATTGAGATAATATTGTTAAAGCTCTTTCGAAATTTCTTATAACATTCGAATTGAGTACCCAACCTAAACACACTTTTGATTTTTACAACTCTAGATTTTATGCTGTTATTATTGAGCATGTTCCTCAAACCATAAAAATGTAATAAATAAATATGCGGTAGACTGTTTTGCATGCGCACTCAAACTGGCAAACAGGTAAACAATTTCTAAAACATAACTACTACAACTACAAAAATAACAAAATAAAACTGGGAATAACAAATAAATCAGATAAAGTATTTCCTACATGTGGGTGTGTTTATACTACTCGTATTAAGATTTACACAAAAAAAGAGATAGCTGAAATCTGAAAACTTTTCGAATATCAAATAAGTTTTTATTTAATTATTCAACTACCCACAAAACCACAAAAAAGAGAAAACCACTAAATATTGAAATTCAAATATTTAATTTTTCATTAGTACACAAAACACCCTGTTTTATCGTAAATCCTCTTTTTGTTTGGTTATTTATTTTTTTCTTCAATATTCCCTCATTTTTTTAACTTGTATATGTATGTAGTTTTGTGTTCTTTTTATAATCTCACCTGTATTTGTTTTGCTACTATCTCTAATTTTTTTTCCTTCAAAGTGCATGCTATACCAGAGTTGTCAGTTAACCATTTAAAATTATTTCCCTAAATAAATTGATTCCAAAGGCCATTATAATTATATTAGAGTCTTTAAAATGTTTAGATGTCTAATACTTTTGATTCATAAAAAAAGGTTATTTCAATCCATGGTTCCTTTTTTAAATGTTTTTTAATGTATTTTTATTTCAATTCAAATTATATGCAAATAGATGTCATATTTCGATCCAAATGTTTGGATCACAACCTATGAATTTAAGATGGGGTTGCCATAGGACGGAAGTAGTTTTTACGGATCCTGTGAAGTACGTTTTAACACTATTCTGAATACATATTTTTGTTTTTATGAATATTTGTGTCACTTTTTCCAATTTTGACTTTTAGTCCTCAATAAAAATGTTTTTTTTTCAATATAAAGTTTCATTGACTCAAATTCAGTTATTCCTGATTTAATGCCAATTGTCCTTTTCCCAGTATCAATTGTTGTTTTTTTTTTTGTATAATTTTTTTATTTCCATTTTTATTTTAACCTTTTTTGGTTACTCGATATAAATTTTTAATTCTCAATATTATTTAAGATGCTCATATTTTTAGTTTTTGTATAACAGCTTTATACTAATATCTTTGGAAGTTATTTGAAATCATCTTTTGAAAGCAAGAAATATCTGATTCTATTAGCATTACCAATTTTTCATTGATGGATGAGATTGAATGTTGACGTATACATATGTTGCAGACAACAGATGTTTATATACATAGTGGAGACTTACTTACTTAAAAAAAAACAAATGACAGAATCGTTTGTTTTTACTGCTTTGAAAATTAAAATTTTATTAGTCAATAAAAACTTTGTCAGTTATTTAAAAACAAATTAAAAATACCTTTAATTCAACTGAATATGTAATAGTCCGTTTTTAATGTATGTACAGGGTGGTCCCTCTAGTTACTGGTTATTTTGAGTATGATAACACAAATGTAAGGTGTGTTACTACAGGAAGTTAGTATATTGTATGCGGTTTACGATGTGGTTTATGATTTGCGCTTGAACAACGTTGGGAGGTATTAAAAACTTATTAGCAAAGTGGTGAAACTTCTACTGAAAGTGCAAGAAAATTACGTTCAAAATTAGGTAAAAATTCCAAGCAATATGTGGACAAATTTGTCAAATGTTTGCGTTAAACTGGATCGCGGAAGCCACGATCAAGCACCTCAACTCGCCATCGTTCTCAAGAATTGAACATTTCACGGATTTCTTTGAAAAGATGAGCATTTACTGACGAAGGTCATTCACAGTCAGAGAAAATCCAGACATAACTGCACCCTGAACGATCCACTGTTTGGTGTAGATTTTGGGCCGGTGGTATAATTGGGCAATATTTCTTCGAAAATGCAGAAGGAAAATGCGTTACAGTGAAAGGTGAGCGCTACCTGATTATTTGTGTCCCATTTTCGAAGTTATGGATGTGGACAAAACTTGATTTCGACAAGATGCGTGGCATGTTTTAAATTTGCGTTATTAGCCGTTTGACTATTATTTGTGGAGATCTGTTAAGGATGGATGTTAAGCGTCGATTGAAGTGCGGAAAAAAGAATTTAGAGCAGTCATCTGAAAAATGTGCTTGATCGTATGGGCTAATGCAAGGCCAGTCGAAGAAGTTATCTGCAGTTATGGAATAATAAAACCCAAATGAAATAAATATGAGTTTTGTTATATATAGCAAAACCAAAATGCAACACTTATATGGTCTACCCTGTACATTTCTTTGTAAATATTTCTCTAACAACAAAAGCTTCATGCTGGCTACAAGTTTTATAATTATGTTTTTTTTAAACAGTGCGTACAAACGAAAACACTAATGCTTTGCCCAGAGTTTGCAAAAACGTCCAAGCTTCTACCATGTTTTAGAATATTTCCCTGAAATCGGCTTTGTCAATTTTCTACCACTAAAAGTTCGTACTTATATGAGAATTCCGTTGTAGTGACTGAAAATCAAAAATTTTCTCCTAAAAGCCATTATTTTTCATTAAAACTACAAAGCTTAAAGTTTAGTAAAAAATTATAGTTACATTTTCCATTAAATCCATAAATTGCGATTGGTAATGCAACAGCGACCTAAATTGGATATATGATTGCATAAAAATTATAAAAAATGGAAAAATTAGGAAGGGGATTGCTTTGGATTTAAGTTTCACCAGATTTATTATTCAGTCCTAGTAGTTATATGATCCAATTGCTACCTTACCGTGAGTCAGTCAGTGCTAATATATATTTTATTAATTTTATAAAATCATACAAAAAATACAGTTCATAGTTTATCTTAATTTAAATAAAAATGTTGAAGAAATTTCTTTCCTGACACCTCGTGATACACGGAATTTATAGAGAATGACAGCATATGTAGAACTGGCAAAGTAAAGAAGAAATGCCAGTAGGATAAGAAAGAATCCCAAAAAACTTAATTAGTTATGAACAATATAATTTTTTTTTATTGTTTTGTTTTAAATAAAATATATTTTTCAATAAAAAACACATGTATATCTCGGATGGAGCCCATATAGATTCGTTAGTTTTTAATAACTCTTAAACAAAAAGAAAAATTTTATTATGTTTGTTTTCTGCTACAAAACTGAAAATATTATAAACCGGCTAAAATTATATATAAATTAAATACTATGTGGGTCATATATGACCCCATGTTAGGTGAATGTTAATGACAGTCTTTAGACTTTACCGTAGACTAACTATTAATGTGTCCCTCCACACGTTAGGACTAGCTACATATATTTTGTAATGACTTGTATTTATTAAATTCAAATTTTGTTAATTGAAATCTGAAATATATGGCACAGCAAAAAATGTAAATAAAATATTTTATGAAAAAATTACGAAATTTTTTGAAAACTTAAAAAACCTTAATTGCTTAGCAAATTAAATTCCACCTTTTGGATTTAATAAATCCTTATTTGTATGAAAAAATGTAAATGTAATTATAATTCTGCATACCAAAGCCATTAGACGCCTGATTCCGACTTTTGTAGACTTTCTGTGGTAGCTCCGTTAAACCAGAAACAGTAGATTCGACAGTAATTTTAACCTAGGAAAACATATTTAAAATTAAACATATTAAAAAAATGTATTGCAAAGCGAAATATTCCAAAATTAAGTACCAACTCTCGAGATAATTTAGAAAAGGGATACGGATGCAAAAACCATTTATAATGTCTTCGTGTACTCAGAGCCTAAAGATCGACAAATTTCAGATTAAAGAGTGTAAGGAAATGTATTAGGTCTCGTAATCAAATCCAACAACAAGTTGTTGGGCTAGTGCGGCCTCTAGGCCATAATGGGGCTGTGGGGATCGAATTAACACGAGCGTGCTCGTCTATTGAAATCACTACTATTTTAAACCCTTTATCGGAATAATCGATGAAATGACAGCGACTAAATTAAGAACAAGCAGTACGCAACTGACCTCTTGTAGAATATCCCAGATTTTATGGTCATTGCCTAATCTAAGGAGAACGATCAGCACGCTTATAGGAGAGTTAACTGGACACTGTGATATTTGAAGTATGGCTGAATACAGGGTGAATCGCAAGCTAATTTATGTAGGAGCTGTATGGATGTCGGAGCAGCAGGACCAGCGTACAATATTCTATACATATAAAAGGCCAGGACTGAAGTGTATTAGGTAACTTAGGATAAAAGTTCTTCGATATTCTAGACTGCTCACTAGATGACCCACTAAGAATTTTGTCGAACTTTAGAAGAGAATCCGGGTTATAGGGCATATTCATAATGGGTTACTTTCTTTTTTGCCTCAATCCTCTTACTTCCCTCTTTCCAACTTAGGGGTATCACATGGCCATATGGCCTCCGACAGTAATCATTTAATACCGGGCTATCCATCTCACCTAACCCAAATACCTACTCTTATGAATGTTTGATCGAGCTAAATTTAGCGTGAGAAACGAATTTACCCTCGAATTTTCAAGACGTTTCTATGGATTTTCCTATCACCCCTAATGCTAGGTGTTCTTCGTATATTGATTTTTCTTGGTCTATCAATTATTTTGCAAACATTTCTTCTTCGCAGTTTCTTTCGAAACTTTCGCTTACAAATTTGATAATTCCTTAAAAGCTTTTTGCTTTCCATTATTCTCTTAGTCGAACACAGTTGAACCCAAATTTTTGTCATGATTTAATTACTTCATTACATACATGTTTTCATTAATGGCAACACTTTTTTATGTTGTTGTTTTTCATTTTATTGAATTTTTTGTTTTGTTCTTGTTGAAATGACATCGCACCGCACTTGAACGCGGTGCGATAATAATCTCAAGCGTATTTCGGTAGCTACTGCTGCGTAAATTACACTTGAAATCACTACAACAACAACAACAGGCTTTGGATTTTACTTGTTTTCGTTCCGTAATCTGTTTTTGTCACGTTTTGTATACGTTTTTCTTAATTTTTTTTAACTGAGTTGTGTGTAATTTTTTGTTTTTTAAATTTTTTACTTTATTTCATGGAAAAAAATCAAGCAAATAAAGTGTACACTACATTGTGGGTAAGTGATTGTGTAACTAGGATTTACGAAAAAAGGTGTTAATTACGAAAAAAAAAGAGATGAAAATTAATAAATGTATATTTACTGATCTGATTCGCAGTTTTCACAACTTAATGTAGAATATACATAAGATGTTAGAGAATTTTTCGAAACGAATATATCTTTCCTGTAAGAGAATAAAATTAAAATATATTCTGAACATAAAAGTCCGTTTTCCTAAACAGGAAAAAATATAGATTGGTTCCCACTATTCAAATGTTCGATTATTACAACAGAAATTCTGCTTACAGAATTTTAAATCGATTCTGATATCCGAAACTGGGATGTACTATACAAATAATGCAGTTACTGCAGCTAAGCAACACATTTGGCAACACATTCGGTTGTCACTTCCAATCTGTTGCACCTCCTTCAGATTTCAGTACTATTTTCTTAAAGAAGAATGTTAAAATTCGAAAACTTTTTGTTTTCTTTTTCTTTTTTAAAAAAACATTAATTTGAACACTTTTCTAAGTATTATCAAGTTCTGGGGCGGTTTTTTTTAGGTAATTCTTAAATTTGAAGACTTTATTCTACAGTTCAATGTTCGCAAATTCACTAAGTTCACTTACTTTTGATGGCTCCAAAAATATACTAAACAATTTGGCAATCCATAAAGTTGCCACTTTTCACCAAAGTAAATGTTTTTCAAGCTACTGCCGTCATCTATACGCCAGGTCTGGTTGTTCTGGGACCGCCCTCAAATATGTATAAGAAATTTTGTTTTACAGAAAATTTTTTTAAGAAGGAAAATGTTAAGCGCCAAATTCTTTTTGTAAAAGGCGCTAAATGGAATAACTTCTCTTTTTTTGGTTGTCAAAAAGTTGTTATCGCTACAACGAATTTACTGCTGACATTTCTTTAAAGTTTATGCTGAATGAATTGCCGTTTAAGCAATCAATTTAAATTAGAATTGATTTTAATTATCAAGGAACAAAGAAAAACTTTTGCAGATGTTTTATAATAATAATAATCCGCACGGTTACTTTGCACCAAACGGAGAAGGAATTCGATATATTATTTAAAAAATTGATGACGAGTCATTGTGATATCATAGAGAAAGTTTTGGAGGTGTCACACACACCAGTGCCTGATGTTATCAATGAAAGAAAAACTTCATCGAGCAATACAAGAAAATCAAATTTAAATATAAAAGGTCCACAAGGACCACAGAAAAGAACATTAGGAAACATGAACATAATTACCAAAAGAAAAATTACGTACTTTTCAAATGTAAAAGTTAGTGGCAAATGCTTAAAATCCATGCAACCTAAGAATCTGTGAAGCAGAAACGGCGTTTTCCGGTACAGGGATGTTCTTCTCAAACGATTTTAAATAAGTTAAACTGAATAACAAAGAAATTAATAAAAAAAAAAATTTAATTAAATTTCAATTGTTTGCTTTGTGTTGTTAATTATCGTTAAATCGACAAACTATTTTTTTTTATCGAATTTTTGATAACATCATTTTCATGATATTTTGCAATCTCTGGTTATAACCGGGTATTCAACTCGGTTAATAATATAGAAGTAGTTACAAGACTGTATTAGAAAAAGTAAAAGTACCAAAACTTCAAGTATGTTAGGGTGATATTACAGTCGTATTCAATAAGTAACATTTTAATATAATTAAAAAGAAAAAAGCTTATTTCCAATTTTTGGGCAAACCTAATGAAGAAAACAAGCAACTTTGTTTTGTTAGTCCTCCTCTTCTTTTCTTTTTTTTCTTTTTTTTTTTATTCGAAGAAACCCTTTCAAAGGTGTAAAACTGTAGTGCTCATTTGTACGCATCACTTAAATGTTGGTTGGTGATGATGATGATGATGATCCGCATATGAATGTGAATTTGGTTGTGAATGCGAATTCATGCTTAGCCAATATTTGTATGCAGGTATTATTTATTTAAAGTGGAGTTGGTGTTCCTTGTGCTGCTATGGTTCTGGTATGTTCATTTGACAGTGATTGTTGTGTTTTATGCGCGTGTAAACAAGGTAAAACGATAACGATCTTATGATGTTTTTCTTTCTGTTTTTTGTTTTTTTTTTTTGTTTTCTTAGTTCACGAAATAAACAGTGGTACCGTAGTTCTGTGCTAAGGACTTCACTGAGGTGTATGGAATTTCTGAAGACTATGTTAATTTTGTGCCAATTTTTACCAAACCACTGTAATGTTTAAACAAGTAAGAAAATTATAGTCGGTCTAGACCGACTATACGATACCCTATACCATGCGTTTAGAAACCCTTTCTCTTAGGACCAACTAACTGGACATAGAAAATAAGCAAAAACCAAATTTGAGTGGGATTTTTATTAACTTTTTTGGCTGCAGATATAAAAAAGTTCATATCGGATGCTATATCTATAAAGAGGCTAGGTCCAAAAATGGACCGATCCTGATCATGTTTGGTAAAGTCTCTTGTATTTTGCAAAAATATGTACAAACAAAATTTGAGAAGAATCAGTGCAATATTTTTGTTTTTTAATTGATTTAACTGAAGATCGGGAAGCAGCTCTATATGGGGTCAAAGGGATCATTTTTGGACTACTCATTAGTGGATGTAATGAACGCATACAAACCCAATTTACGTAAGATCTATATGACAATTTTGATCTTATGGCAATTTATGTCGATTTCATATGGGTAATTTGTATGGGGGCTAGGTCTGAACATGGACCGATTCTCACCAATTTCAATAGCGTTCATCCCATGGCCGATAAAAGCTTATATACCAAATTTCATCAAAATATATTCATATTTGCGACCTGCAGTTTGATTACAAGCTTTACATGGACACACAGACGGACGGACGGACGGACGGACGGACGGACATTGTTAAATCAACTCAGAAAGTGATTCTGATTCGATCGGTATAATTAAAGATGGGTCTAGGTCAAATATTTTTGGGTGTTACAAACAGCAGCACAAAGTCATTATACCCAAACCACATAGTGGTATAGGGTATAAAAATAAAAAATGAAATGAAAAGAGAACAGATTTAAAGGAAAAAAAACTGGCAGCTGGTATGATGAAGATGAAGTAGGATTCACTAGAAATTGCGCAGTAAATAAAACTTAATAACATAAAGTTCGAAGAAGATGAAATTCGTATGCACTTTAAACATTTTTTAGTTCGACTGTTATTTTTGTGTGTTTGTATGTGTATGTGTTTTGTTTTCATATTTTTTTTTTTTTTTTGCCAATAAATGGCAGACATTCTGGTGTCTTTTTGGTATACCCTATAACAGATTGTGGTTCGCGGTGGTTATGAGTTCGTATACCTTTATATGCAATATATTTCTCCTGTTCGCGTGTAATTCACTGAAATCCTCCTAAATGGCTGGACTTATTTTTATGATTTTTATGTGCGTGCGATTAAGTGGATTTGAGAATGGTTTAGGTTAGTGGGATCGAATCAGTGGGCGTGGCACCTACCACAGAAAGTAATTATTCAATATAATATATCTCGAGCTTTATGATAGGAAGAGCTTTGAAAATTTGTATGAGGTCATGTATTATTACTACGAATAGCCGTGCCGAAATGGGCCATATAAATTAATTATTAAACATTACATATTTTGAGTAATATGGCAGGGTTAGCTTTGATACTTAGTGTGACATCATCTGCTATTAATGTAAGTAGTTTTGCCATAAATTAGTGGTATCAGATAAGCGGGTGTGGTACCTCTATTATTAAGAAATGATTAAATACCATATACAGTGATAGACATTCGTTTGGGCCCCCATGTTTTTTTATATTTTTAAAGAAAATAAAAGGGGTTTTAATTTACTTTTTTAACAAAAAGTTTTATTTATTTATTAACTAAAAAATCATAAAATAAAGCTTGAAAATATTTCACATTAACATAATGTAATCGATAGAAAACTAATATTTGATGAGATATTCGTTTGGCCTCTCTTTTCTTAAAAATAATAAAATAAGGAACAATTATTTTAAAATTATTAAGTTTGTATAGATAGATTAATATTCTTTTGGGCATTGAATTTACTAGGTTTTGAAAGGTTTCAACACCAATATTCGACCAGCATTCTTTGATTTTGTCTTTCAGCTCATTTACAGTCCAAAACTGTCTTCCCTTCTCATAAACTTTTGCAGCGAGTATTCTCCATGAATTTTCGATGAGATTACAATCAGGACTGCATGCCGGCCATGAAAGTAGATTTATATTTTTTGACGAAAATCACTCTATAGTTTTTTTTCGAAACATGTATATCAGCGTTGTCCTGTTGGTTAATGTACTCTTCGCAAGAGATTTCGTCGAGTTTTGTTATTAACACATCTTCTAAAAGTTCTAAGTACATTTCCGAATTCATTTTGGTGGTAACGAAACAAATTGGGAGCTTGAAATTATAAGAGAATCCTCCCCAAACCATAACACTGGCACCATCGAAATTGCGATTGGATCTTACAATATTCCGTTGGCTTAAATCATGCTAATGGCAGCTGTAAATAACATTTTTCCATTTATTTGTCCACGACATGTGTGCTTGGGCAAAGCTTAAACGTGTCTCTTTGTGGACCTTAGTTAACTGTGGCTTAGACTTCATTTTTTTCCATTTGATTGATGAATTTGCATTCTAAACACGGGCGATAGTTTCGTCAATTTTTTCATTAATTTATCTACAAGATAAGCGATTTAGCGTTGCTTCTGAGCGAATCGGTCCTTTTTGACGGGCTGATAATTTGGAATTTCCCTTTGTTGGATCTTTTATACCATACTTTTTGCCCAGCTTAAGGTAGTTTCTTATCACTTTCTCAGAACGCTTTAACATTTCAGCTATTTCTTTGTTTGAATATCCATTTTTGTTTAAATAATGGTAAATTATGGTAAGATTCTTTTCCGTTTCATTTAGCCGCTTTCCAGAGCCCATTTCTCAACTGCTTCCCTTTGTCTATGTTGAAATTAATTTCAATTTGTAATTAAATTTTATAATTTAGCAATTACGTGCCAAAACACTTGTTAACGAGGTCAACTGCACATATTAACTGATCTTTTTCATTACGGAGGCCAAAGGAATGTCTCAAAAAACAAAAAAACAAAAATAGCAGCAACAATTTAACATAAGAATGCATTTTTTCCATTAAATAACCTTTAGTCCAGTTGTTGTTTTTGTTTCGTTTACTAAACATAATAACATTAATAAAAAAACAAAAATAACAATTTAAAAATAAAATATTAGAGGTGGGCCAAACGAATGTCTATCACTGTATTTTGATTATATATTGTGTAACGTCATATTTTATTAATGGAAGAAACCGCGCTGAAAAGGGAATCCACATATCTCGAGTACTATGGCAGGGAGAGCTTTGATAGTTTGGGTGACGTCATTTAATTTAGTGTAAGTAGCCTTGTCAAAAAAGAGCGGGATAGGAATTTGTGTGAGGTCATCCATAATTACTGTAAGTATGCATGCTAAAAATGATCGAGATCGGATAAGCGGCCGTGTTACATCCAGTACAAAGTCAATTTTCAATATGATATACATACACTCCGGTTCACTTATTTAAATGCACTAAAAATTCCATATTCAGCAGCCTGTATCTTTTGCAATTTTTAACCGATTGCAGAATTTTAAAATAGTGGTTTCTGTACTAGAGAACATTTTTGGAGCAATTTATAAAACAAGTTCAAAAATGTGCTATTTTTTACGGTTCACTTGAATAAATGCACTTTAACTTTAATGAAAAACAGTTTTTCGTGTTTTTTTAATTTATTTTACTTTATTTAGGAACTATTAGTAATGGGTACAGCCCCCTTTCTTTTTAATAACTTCAAATATACGGGTTTTTATTGACAATGAACTCCTTTATTACTCTGGCGTTGTGTATAGGGGCATTATCCTGTTGCAATATCCAAGATATGAGACCAAATAGTTCACTGAACTTCGGAAAAGCCAATTCCTATAACGTTTTATAGCTTGCACCAGTCATTTTTGCACTTTGAAATTCAAGATCGATGGTGCCATAGTACGTAATAGCACCCCACATCATAACGCCGCCCTCTCGGCTGTGATGTCGGTTCAAAAATCGCTTTTCTTTGCGCAGATCATGTAGCCATCAGGCCCATCCAAACTAAGCTTCTTCTCATCCGTAAATATAACGGTTCTCCAGTCATTTACATGACCTCTTTGCTGCACATCCCATACCATGTAGTCTCTTGCGAATTGAAGCCGCTTTTCCTTACGAGGAGCATTAAGTGGCGGCTTTTTTTTTTGTAATTTCAGGTATTTAAGATACTCACAGCTCTTAATTCCTCTACGTACTGATGACTTGCTCGCTTGCACTTAAGCTTAAGTTCTTATTTTTGACAAGGATAAGGCAGAACTAGAAGCAATTCTAATGATTTTTCTTTTCTCATCCGTAGATAAAGACAATGAAACCCTTCCTTTAAAATTTTTTCCATACCCCTGGGGTTATTAATGTAATTATCGACAACTGTTGGGCTTCGTCCAATTTTTTTAGCTATTAAGCGGTTAGAATATCCTTCAGAACGGTAAACATCGATATTAGTTTTTTCTGATAGATTTAAAATATTTTGTTTAGCTATTTTGACTCGTAAAATGATTAAGATGTAATAAAGTGTAATAAACAAACGCTCCCTACAAAAAATCATCGCTTACTTTAAAAATAATAAAAAAAAATAACAAAGTGCCTTTATTCAAGTGAACCAAAAAAAGCACATTTTTTGACTTTTATTATAAACTGCTCAAAATAAGTTATCTAGTTCAGAAACCACTATTGTCATGAATTTTTTTAATATCTCAAGATGTAATATGTAAAAGTGAGAGTAAATATACTTTATGTGAGTTTACAGGTTATTAGTGTGAGTAGCCGTGCTAGAAATGGGCGCTATCGGATCAGTAGTCGTGGCACCTCCCACAAAAAAAACAAGTAAGAAAATTATAGTCGGTCTAGACCGACTATACGATGCCCTATACCATGCGTTTAGAAACCCTATCTCTTAGGCCCAACTAACTGGACATTGAAAATAAGCAAAAACCAAATTTGAGTGGAATTTTTATTATTTTTTTTGGCTGCAGATATGAAAAAGTTCATATCGGATGATATATCTATAAAGGGACTAGGTCCAAAAATGGACCGATCCTGATCATGTTTGGTAAAGTCTCTTGTATTTTGCAAAAATATGTACAAACAAAATTTGAGAAGAATCAGTGCAATATTTTTGTTTTTTAATAGATTTAAGTGAAGATCGGGAAGTAGCTCTATATGGGGTCAAAGGGATTATTTTTGGACTACTCATTAGTGGATGTAATGAACGCATACAAACCCAATTTGAGTAAGATGTATATGACAATTTGGATCTTATGGCAATTTATGTCGATTTCATATGGGTAATTTGTATGGGGGCTAGGTCTGAACATGTACCGATTCTCACCAATTTCAATAGCGTTCATCCCATGGCCAATAAAAGCTTATATACCAAATTTCTTCAAAATATATTCATATTTGCGACCTGCAGTTTGATTACAAGCTTTACATGGACACACAGACGGACGGACGGACGGACGGACATTGTTAAATCAACTCAGAAAGTGATTCTGATTCGATCGGTATAATTAAAGATGGGTCTAGGTCAAATATTTATGGTTGTTACAAACAGCAGCACAAAGTCATTATACCCAAAGCACATAGTGGTATAGGGTATAATTATTGAATATTACAGGTATTATATTTTGAGTTCTATTAAAATTAAAATCTTTGATAATTTAAGTGTTTCATCTGATATTAATCGGGATTTGCTCCGAATAGTTTTTGTAATATTTAAATAAAAGAAAAGTCTTTTGCAGAACTTAATCCGATAGGGTACTAGTCTGCGGCTTGGATTTGATAAATTCATGCTTCGCTCATAGTCATTGTGACATATGTAGCCTGCTCCAGAGTTGGTACGTCAAACAATTTGTTTTTATACGCCGAAAATTAAGAAACACATAATATTGCCCACACGTTCGCTTTAAAATTAATTATTATTTACTAAAATCAGGCGAACATAGTGTTCTGTGAAACAAGATTGAAGTCATTAAATCGAAAATAAAATTTGCATTTAAAATCACATATTGAATTTCATTTCATTCGTGCTAAAAAAATTCTTACTGTTATTGAAATACTATCAAAACAAATCTTGGAATAAAATAATTATTTTAAACTTTACAATTCTTTACTGAAATAACCAAATAAAACAACGAAAAATAAATAAATTCATAGGAAAATGTATCGTATCCAAAAAGAAAACTAAATTAGTAACTACAAAAATTTAATAAAAAATAAGATTACCCCAGTTCCAGAATTCAGTTTTACATAAAGAAAGTCTTTATTCAAAAAGATTTTTTTGCTAATTCAAGATTTTTATAAGAATATTTTTTCTTGAGATATTTCCAAAAAATCTTGGTACCTAAAGCCAAAAAGAAACATGTAAAATTGGATTTGTTTCTACCACATAAATATGAAGAGATAAAAATGCAGTTGATATTTAAATATTAATATAAAATGAAACTTTACGAAACAACAACATTTTTTATGAAAACTTCAAAACTTTTATTATATTTTCAAATTTGTTTCCATTTAATTTTTCAATGGTTCGTTTTCCAAAATTAGCTCATCAAAGTTTAGACATTTGAAATTCCTTTGTTTATTTTTTAAAAATTATTGTGAGTTTCATATAAAATCGAGATAAACAACTGCAGCGAATGTATTTTATATTCAATATGGAATTTCTTAATGCATTCTCCTTCCCAAATTCTTTTTTCGATTTGGAAATTAAAAAAAAAAAATTATATCGAAAATCAAAATTAAGTAAATTTAACGTTACTCATTCAAATTCACTTAGTCAAAGAGAAAGAATTTTATTTTTACTCCCTTTCTTTTAACTCCTAGTCTGCCGAAAAAACGTTGGAATTATTCTTATCCCTTTTCCCATGATCAATAGAGCTAAAACTTTGCAGGCAGACTCGTGCCGACGATAAAAAGGCTCTAACAAATTGTCGTTTAAAAAATTTAATTATAGTATAATTTTGTATATTTCGAAATTTTAGTTTTTTAAATTGGCAACCATGTTTAATTGTTAACCAATAAATTACTTTATTACATGATAACAAACCTAATTTACAATAATAATAAACCTAATTTACAAATCATACTCCCTGAAAATTCTTGGTTTTTATGTATTAGTTTTTTAATTAATTAAAAGCAGAAAAATTGGTAGAAAAATTTGATTAAAAGTATTTACAAATATTTAGATTTTTTGGCTTCGACGTTGTCCATTATTGTTCTTAATTAGAAACAAGTAAGAAAATTATAGTCGGTTTAGACCGACTATACGATACCCTATACCATGGTTTAGAGACCCTATATCTCCGGTCCAAATAATTGGATATAGAAAATAAGCATAAACAATATGTAAGTGCCATTGTTATTAATTTTTTGGCTGCAGATATGAAAAAGTTCATATCATGTGCTATATTTATATGTACGTCGAAAAATGTACCGATCCTAACTATATTTGATAAAGTCACTTATATTTTGAAAAACTATGCACAAACCAAATTTAAGATAAATCTGTGCAATATTTTTGTTTTTTGATAGATTTAAGTGAAGATCGGGAAGCAGCTCTATATGGGGCCTATGACTAAGAATTGTCCTATATGGATTATTTTTGGACTACTGATTAATGGATACAATGAATACATACAAACCCAATTTGACTAAGATCTATGCGATAATTTGGATCTTATGGCAATTTATGTCGATTTCATAGGGGTCGATTGTATGGGGACTAGGTCTGAACATGGACCGATTTTCACCATAGCGTTCATCCTATGGCCGATAAATGCTTATATACCAAATTTCATCAAAACATATTCATATTTCCGACCTGTAGTTTGATTACAAGGTTTACATGGACACACAGACGGACGGACGGACATCGCTAAAACGACTCAGAAAGTGATTCTGAGCTGATCGGTATAATAAAAGATGGGTCTCGGTCAAATATTTTTGGTAGTTACAAACAGCAGCTCAAAGTCATTATACCCAAAATTAATTATTAAAAAATTAAATATGTAAATTACGGAATCCGAAATTTCAATATAATGTGACTTCAAAATTTCATTCTTATTTATATCAAAACTTGGTCAAGAAATATTTCAAATTATAAAAAATTATCTAAAATTACACTGTGGAACATTTTCGGTGTCATTGCCTCGGGGTGAGAAATTGCAAGTCAGAGTGAAAGTACTCGGCCATTATAGTAAAACCCCCAAGGGGTTTGGCGTTCTCAGACTTTTGATATATTTTTCCTTATCTAATGTTCGTTTGCATAGTTTTTCAGGTACAAGTACACAATTAAAAGCGAAAAATTGAAGTATACAGCTTGAAAGCGGGTTTTTTGCATAAGACCATAAATTCTTCGGTTCCAATCGCGTATAGTACAGAAACGAAAGAAACTTATGATGCACTAGGAAATATGGTTAACTACGCAACTTTATTTATTGTATGGATATATAAATAAAAATTAGTTATTTAAGTTGCAGAATGGAAAGAGAAATCATAAATGGTTTTTGAGTTATAGCTGAAAAACTAAACAAATAAACATCAAGATAAGGAAATAATTTAAAATGTTATAAAAAAATTTTGGTCTGCGAACGGTGAACCCTTTGGAGGCTTTACTATACTGTCCTAGTACTTTCATCCTGACTAGGAATTTCTTACACCTCAGAATGGCTGTTGCACTGTGTTATCAGTTGAAGGTGGTAGCTGCACTGTTTTTAAAATCTAATGTAAATTTCAAATTTATTAGATTACACTGTGGAACAAATTCAGGTTAGCAAAAGTTAGGTCGATTCTGAGAGTGAGGGGTGAAAATACAGGCTAAATTAGAAGACCCGTGTCGCCGCGTTTGTTTATGTTAGTTCGAATTTTTTTTTTAATCGACGGTAAAATACTCGACAATTGCACAACCACATTTCCTGACGCCCCAAGGTCTGGTGAACCAGGTCGCACCACATTGTCCCCTGCACTGCGCTATATTTCAAAGTTGTAGCAGAAACCAGAGGAATCACACGGTTTATCTAGAATGTATTGCCCAAGAAAAGACTTCATCTTCGTTGCACACATTTGTTGATCTACACACAGACGTTGAGGCATTAGCAATCGGAGGTACTTTGTACAAAGGATCGTAGCCTTCAGTGTTCTTTGCGGCCAATTTGCTGTTGTCATTGATGTGTAAATTACTCTGTATTTGGCCAAAACGATTCCTTGACATGGTGTTTTGAATTATTTGGAACGCATATTCGCTCCAGTATGAAGGCACGCTTTGGTAGCGATAAACCGACATGAAAAACAATATGCCAACATATTGACGAATTTCTAAATTGATTGTGGAGAAAGAAGTCGTTATATTCTTTTGAGCGGCATAAATATTCATCTGTTGAATAATGTAGGTACTCAATGATAGAATCATTCAAAAACTATTTAAAGTGTTTAAATGGTGTATCAAGGTTTTTTAAGATCTTCTCTGAATTCAATATCCCAAAATTCTGTTGCGGATTTATTTAGTACTAGGTTTGAAGGTCTGCGATTTTGGATCTATATCCAAAATCGCAACTGCAACTGCGACTATGCCAGCAAGAAAAAACTAAATATTTTGTACAACAATATTGTTAGATATGTTTATGGACTGAAGAAACGTGATAGCGTTTCGACTTTCTCAAAAAGTCTTTATGGAGTCTCATTTGATAACCTTATTAATATAAAGGTTTTAATGTTTTTGCACAAAATTATTTACACTGAGAAATCCCTATATCTTTATGATCAAATACAGTTTGCTAGATCCAGAAGGGGCAAAAAACTTATTATCTCTATGCGTCGATGCCTTGTGTCAGAATGGCAATTTTTCGTAAACGCCACACGTCTTTGGATTGCAATTCCACACAACCCACAATTAGTTAGTAACGCGATACATTTTAAGAAATTTTTGTTTAGTTACTTTGTTTAAATATATTTAATTTTCATTTCTTTAAATTCATGAATTTTAATAATTTCTTGTATTTATTTTACTTTATTTTAAATAAGTTATAAATTTTTTTTTATTGTATTTAAATTTTGTGGTGAATTTTTGAACGATGAAAATCCTGTACTTTAAATATAAGACATGTCTTGTTGTACAGGAAATTAATAAAGAAATAATAATAATAATAATAAGTGGATCCGGTAGACGCCCCAGGATTATATATGGACTTGCCATTTGTTTGAACGACAGTTTGTTTGCTCAGCAGGCGCTGTGCGTTGACGCACTCGAAGTTGATGGGGATGATATATGGAACGACACGATACTTTCTCTTGAACTATCTGTGAAGAGAGCACTGATTCTGACATATTTACTCTTCATCTTCTCCATCCGTATCGCCATCGAAATACATCATTTTCAAGATTTTGCTTTCTCCATTTCCGAAAGCAATGATAATTTATATGATTGTCGACGTTCCATTTCTCTAGAAAGCAATTTTTAGGCTAAAAATATCGCAGAACATTTCCACTTCAAACTTTCTTCAATTTTTTTTTTTTGTTACATGTTGTCCCAAGACCGCCTCTAGATGGCCTAGCTTTTAGAACAGTTTACTAATTTTTTTTGTTTTTACAACTGTAAAGATTTCTGGTAAGTAAATATTAGCAGCAACACACTAGTAATTTATATTTTTAACTACGAGCACTTAATATACATATCTATAATATTAATAGGCTAGGCGATTTCTTGTGACCGGTGTTTTGTTCTACCGTTTTATCCCGGTTTTGACCAAACGTATATTATTTGAAAGGTATTTCTTTTTAGCCGATTTGCAGATTTACAGATTTTTCCTCTATTTTGAGTAAATTGCATTTAAAGTTGTTACTAACACATACAAAAAATTATACAATGCTATGTGTGTGTTTATTAATTTCCTAGAATGTGCACTCGAATTTCGAGGGCTGGAATCTGCTAGTTTAATTTAATATTTTGCTTTCCACACTATTTTCCAAATAATTATTTCGAATAAAATTTCAGGAATATCAAAACTGAATTTAATATTCAGTACTTGCTGAAAATACAATGAAACTAAATTTTGGGATTCCCCGAAATAGACAAAATAAGAAAGGAAAAAAACAGGACAGAAGAGAAAAAGCAAATGCACTAGTAATGAATGAAGACGTCTAAAGGCGGTCGAAAAAAAATGTGAGCAAATCTGAAAAATATTAAAGAAAAGCAATGTTACATTTTTGTTAAAAAATTTTACTTTAAAATCGTAAAAAATCCGAGTGCCACCAAAAATCTCTATCACAAGTTCGCCATCACTATGCTTAGCTTTCGAAATTTATATTATTTTTTTTATTTTTTAGTTAAACATTTGTTTTTTTAGAGTTACCAGAAATATATCTATATTAGTTATATTCAATTATTTAGGGATTCGCTATAAACTCTATGTATTTGAAGCGCATTAAACAAACACTAACAATATTTTTAAAATAAATTTTCAAAATATGCATATAATTTCTATTTTTAAACTGTGTCTTTTAACTCATCGTCTCTGTCTGTCTATTTGTCTGCCATGGGGCAACCCCATTCCCACTCATCCAATTGATCCGAAAGTCTTGACCATAGTCTTGTTGCGACTATAGATTAATTTTGGGGTAGTCACGCACAGTCACGCATTTTCACGTACAGTCACGGAGAGATTAAAACCTCACTTCCTCTCATCCGATCGATCTGAAACTTTGTCCATAGACTTGTTGTGGCCAAAGATTAATTTTACGATATTCACATATAGTCACGTATAGTCACGCACTGTCACGGAGAAATTCAAAACTCATATGCATATGGAAAGAAAGAGTTGTAATAGAAAATTTGTTTTTATGGGTTAGATTATTATACACTTATTTGAAAACAAACGTAATATTTGAGTTCAGTCTTCCATGCTTAAAAAATATATGTATGTATATGAACAATGTATACATAGGTACATATATTAAGATTAATTAAAATTAAATTCAGTTTTTACATACATAGATAAAAGATTAGAAGATTTCTATTTTCAAAGAGTCACCTGTTTGGTGTTTAATTCATGTGAAGGGCTGTCGACAGACACAAATGCCTTCAAGTTCAACGGATTTGTTTTGTGTTCAGGTTAATGACTGCTTAATAGACTCTGTGTAACCTTGTCGAAACTTTGCTTTTGGCAATTGTGGTGCCATTCTACTATTAACTTGTAATCAAATTATATTTGTCGCATATTTTACAAAAGAGGAGTTGTTCTACAGTAGCGTACAATTATTAATTATTTTGTTAGCAAAAAGATGTAGTATTCAATAATAATGACACCGGAACAAAAACAAAAAATATATACAAAAAAAAGGCAACTTAATTACGCAGTTTTGCACGATTCTCTGGTGCAACTATAAAGTATCCATTTTAGTCCGGCATCCACAAGCCCTTGTTTTTATTACCGTTTTTGATATGCATCGGCATACTTTCTACCGAGTTCTCTTTAAATTCACTTGGAATGTTTTCCCATTCTATTTTTACACGGTTCCAAGGCTCTTCTATGTCGTTAGCAGCTTTATTATATTATCTCAATGGCCTCGTCAATATAAACCAAAATTTTTCTATCGGGTTGAGGTCTGATTTAGGCAATCTTTGCCTAATTTTTGGAGTCTCAGACGTGTTGGAAAAAGACATCGTGGCTCGGCATAGGCGCTGTGGTAGATTCCACTAATTTTTACTAGTGATCAAAAATGCCACCTACTGTAACAACCCCACACCATCAAGCTCCCTCCGTCATGTTTGACAGTTTCTTTGACTTGATAGTCTTGAATTGCTTCATGAGGTCTGCTCCAGAAATATTCCTATCTATCAGATTGGAATAGGAATTTTAGTTTTCGTGGACCAAAGTACCTATTTCCGATCCTCAATGAATAAATGTTCAGAATTTCAGGCGCGCTTTTATATTCTTATCGGACAGAGTTGGTTTTTTGACTGCTGCCACTGTACCGATTTTTTGAAGCTTTCTTCGAGCAATCCATTCACGTACATGTTATCATTTATTGAATATTATGAACATTTTTTTTTGCAAATATGTACAGTAATGAATAATTTTTTAAAGTTTCATAAAATTTCCTTTAGTATTTACCATTTTATGACACTTGAAGTAAAAATATGCTGAACATGCACTCACTTTTGCTCATCTACCAAATACCAAATAAAAGTCAATATTCAGCCCTGTTCTTGAAACGTTGTTATATGAATAAGAGTGAATTTAAAATCACATGAAATTGAAATTTTGGGTTTCTTGAAACCACTTTTTTTATTTATTTAATGGAAACATATGTTTGAGTTAAGAACCATATGTTTGAGTTAAGAACATATGTTATCTAGAAACCGAGGTGCCATATGGTTCTTTATTCAGTTTCACAAAAAACTTTTAAGTATTTTGTGCATGTTTTTTCTTAAATTTATAGAAAAAGTATTAAGAAAAATATTTTCTTTTAAAATAACAACTTATTTGTTGATTTTATTGTTTTTGTTCTTCAATTTCATTCAAAAGTTAGGCATCACCAAAAAAAATTTCGATATTCAAATAAATTGGATTTGACTGGCATCACTACTATTTCGAACATATGCAAAAAAAAATAAAAATATGTGATTTGATGAAAAAATTTTTTTAATTCCTTTATTTGCAATAATTAGTGCATAAAGAATCTATGTTATAATTGAAAAAATTATAATGAAAAATAGATTGTGTAAATAAAAAGTTTTTATTATAGTTATAGAACAGCATCATCGCAAAAAGTGTGTTTTATTAACATCGACCACTTATTACGAGTTTTTTTTTTTTAATCAGCACAAAATGCTGACGTTTTCTAAAATCGTTTTTTTTCATAAAATTAATGTCTAATTTTTAAAATAATGACAAGGTTCAATAAAAAACATGTTAGAGCTTTAATATCAATTAGTTTCTTTTATCTCTTAAGACCTGCTTAGTAGAAAAAAAGGGCATTTGTTGTGATTTCACAAAGCCTTTTCTATGCGAATTAAAACGAGAAAAAATATTCTTATTGAAATTAGAGAACAGCAAAAAACTCCTAGATTTAAGAATTTTTTCATTTACAAGTTTTATTTTTGTGATAGTGGTTTCAAGAACAGGGGTGATTGTTTTTCCGTTCCTTTTTATATTGTAGACAGAAAGCAAATCGAAAATTGAATATTTATATGAACAAAAATGGATAATATAAGTTGGCATTTAATTTCGAATAAAATTTATTTCGAATAAAATTTCAGGAATATCAAAACTGAATTGAATATTCAGTACTTGCTGAAAATACAATGAAACTAAATTTTGGGATTCCCCGAAATAGACAAAATAAGAAAGGAAAAAACAGGACAGAAGAGAAAAAGCAAATGCACTTGTAATGAATGAAGACGTCTGAAGGCGGTCGAAAAAAAATATGAGCAAATCTGAAAAATATTAAAGAAAAGCAATGTTACATTTTTGTTAAAAATTTTTACTTTAAAATCGTAAAAAATCCGAGTGCCACCAATAATCTCTATCACAAGTTCGCCATCACTATTCATGGCTTTCGTAATTTTTATTTTTAATTAAACGTTTGTTTTTTTAGAGTTACCAAATATTAGTTATATTCTATTATTTAGGGATTTCGCTATAAACTCCATGTATTTGAAGCGCATTAAATAAACACTAACAATATTTTTAAAATAAATTTTCAAAATATGCATATAATTTCTATTTTTAAACTGTTTCTTTTAACTCATCGTCTCTGTCTGTCTATTTGTCTGCCATGGGGCAACACCATTCCCACTCATCCAATTGATCCGAAACTTGAACCATAGTCTTGTTGCGACTACAGATTAATTTTGGGGTAGTCACGCACAATCACGCATTGTCACGCGCAGTCACGGAGAGATTAAAACCTCACTTCCTCTCATCCGATCGATCTGAAACTTTGTCCATAGAGTTGTTGTGGCCAAAGATTAATTTTAGGATATTCACATACAGTCACGTATAGTCACGCACAGTCACGGAGAAATTCAAAACTCATATGCATATGGAAAGAAAGAGTTATAATAGAAAATTTGTTTTTATGGGTTAGATTATTATACACTTATTTGAAAACAAACGTAATATTTGAGTTCAGTCTTCCATGCTTAAAAAATATATGTATGTATATGAACAATATATACATACATATATGTATAAAGATTAATTAAAATTAAATTCAGTTTTTACATAAATAGATAAAAGATTAGAAGATTTCTATTTTCAAAGAGTCAACTGTTTGGTGTTTAATTCATGTGAAGGGCTGTCGACAGACACAAATGCCTTCAAGTTCAACGGATTTGTTTTGTGTTCAGGTTAATGACTGCTTAATAGACTCTGTGTAACCTTGTCGAAACTTTGCTTTTGGCAATTGTGGTGCCATTCTACTATTAACTTGGTTTCAAATTTTATGTGTCGCATATTTTACAAAAGAGGAGTTGTTCTACAGTAGCGTACAATTATTCAAAATATGTTATCAAAAGATGTAGTATTCAATAATAATGACACCGGAACAAATACAAAAAATCAATACAAAAAATAGGGAAACTTAATTAGCGCAGTTTTGCACGATTCTCTGGTGCAACTATAAAGTATCCATTTTAGTCCGGCATCCACAAGCCCTTGTTTTTATTACCGTTTTTGATATGCATCGGCATACTTTCTACCGAGTTCTCTTTAAATTCACTTGGAATGTTTTCCCATTCTATTTTTACACGGTTCCAAGGCTCTTCTATGTCGTTAGCAGCTCTATCGTATTATCTCAATGGCCTCGTCAATATAAACCAAAATTTTTCTATCGGGTTGAGGTCTGATTTAGGCAATCTTTGCCGTATTTTTGGAGTGTCAGTCGTGTTGGAAAAAGGCATCGTGGCTCGGCATAGGCGCTGTGGTAGATTCCATTAACTTTTACTAGTGATCAAAAATGCCACCTACTGTAACAACCCCAATCCATCAAGCTCCCTCCGTCATGTTTGACAGTTTCTTTGACTTGATGCTCTTGAATTGCTTCATGAGGTCTGCTCAAGAAATATTCCTATCTATCAGATTGGAATAGGAATTTTAGTTTTCTTGGACCAAAGTACCTATTTCCGATCCTCAATGGATCAATGCTCAGAATTTCAGGTGCGCTTTTATAATCTTATCGGACAGAGTTGGTTTTTTGACTGCTGCCACTAAACCGAATTTTTGAAGCTTTCTTCGAGCAATCCATTCACGTACATGTTATCATTTATTGAATATTATATACATATTTTTTTTGCAAATACAGTAAAGCATAAGTTTTTAAAGTTTCATAAAATTTCCTTTAGTATTTACCATTTTATGACACTTGAAGTAAAAATATGCTGAACATGCACTCACTTTTGCTCATCTACCAAATACCAAATAAAAAATCGAAAATTGAATATTTATATGAACAAAAATGGATAATATAAGTTGGCACTTAATAATACATAAAATAATAAGAAATATAATAAAAATAATATGCAATTATGACTAAATATGCAACAATAAACTAACTTTTTAATTCGCAAAGATATTTCATTTATGCTGTTCTTAGACCAATGACAACGAATATGCCAAGCTATAATTCATTCGTATTTTCACACGATGGCGGTTCCAGAACAACGCGACCTGACGAAGAAAACACAACAAACTTGGGAAATATTTTTTTTTTTTTAATTAACCAACACTCAGGGGATGCCCCGTACAAATGCAGTGTATTATGTTGATTTCAGGAAAATACGTTATGGGATGGAGGAGGGAGGGAGTAGTGTTTGTGGATATTTGACTAAAATTTTATTAGATTATAACTCTCAGGAAAGACCTCTGGAGGAGTTTACGGCTAGTTCGACTGATAAACAAATTCTCTCTGTGCGGTCAACTGGACAATTGAATACAAACGGATCTGATCTACTAGAGAAGCGGGTAGCTCGAACCGAAACTCGGGCACTTGGAATAAGTTCGCTAATCTCAGAAGAACATTTCCCATGGTAATATCTATAGAACAGTTCTACACAACCCACATTCCAACGATGTTCCAATGAATCAATAGAGTTGGATAGCCTACTGTCATTGATGAGCGCCAACGCCCTCCTTTGCACACGGTCCAGTAGCTCCAAAATAGACTTTGAAGCTCCTGCCCATATATGGGAGTTGTATTACATTTTCGGTCGGATGTAAGTGGTATAGACTTTAAGGAGATCAGAAGGAGTGAAGTAATTTTTACACCGTTTTAGAAAACCAAGAGTTTTTAATGCTTCTTTCGACACTTGAAAAACATGCTCGTTCCAACGAACATCACATTGAATTCTCATACCTAGAACATCAAGAGTAACCGATCTCAATACCTATACCACAACATAATCTCATTTTAGCTAATAGCTTCGATATCTGTAGTGAGAACTGTCTAATTCCCTGAAATAGCCATCAACCGCAGACTCATTGTTGGCGAATCTTTTACAATAGTTATTTTTTCAAGTTTGGTAATAGATGATAATCCTAGGGAGCTAAATCTGGCGAATAAGGTACGTGATGAAACAATTTGAACTTTAATTCATGGATTATGGAAATCTCAATATTGGACGTGTGAACTGCCCATTGTGTTGATAAACAACACTTTCTTTTTCGCCAAATGCGGCCTTTTTCTTAATTTCATCACTTAAACGCTGCAATAAATTGATTTTTTTTCCTTTGTGAAGATAATCAATAAAAATTATCTCATGTGCATCCCAAAAAACAGACACAATAATCTTGCCTGCAGATGGAACTGTCCTCGCCTTCTTTTGAAGCGATTCTCCCATTTCAGACCACTTCTTTGACTGTTCCTTTTTCTCAGGTGTAAAGTGGAGGACCTAAGTCGCCTCCATAGGTACGAATTGGGACAAAAACTCGGATTCTTTGCGGCGTAACATCGCCAAACTTCTATTGAAACATCTTCACAACTCTATTGTCGGTAAAAGGCGCAACCATCTTGCGGACAGCTTTCTCATCTCCAATTTTCGGTCAATATTCGATGTATAGCTCTTCTTGAAATGCCTATCATTTTTCTTAACCGCCACCTCAATTGGTCGACCACTACGATGTTTATCTTGGCAGGGCGTATGGCCGCGTTCAAACTCTGCAACGCAATATTTTATAGTCTTTAACGAAGGAGCAGACTCTCCCACAGTAGAATCTAGCTCTGCTTTAGTGTTGGCTAGACTGGGACCTTTCAAATGAAAGTATTCTAATTATTCTAAGAAAACAAATTTAATTTATTTCTTCAGAAATTTTTTGTAATTTTAAGTAAGGGATCAATAAGTCCTTCAATCTTTTTGAACTTCTTGAACCTACCTTGTAGTTAATTAACCTGTCTACCTGTCCAGCTCCGTTATTAACTTTACGTTTGGTGACTATCCAAAGCATACAAACTTGAGATTTTTTGCCGAAATGGAGAAATGTGAATTTCGAGTAACTTATTTTTTTTTCGCGGAAAACCCATCACTCAAACCAAGCAAAGTTTTATAAGTACAAGTACTACGGGGACTCTGTACTATCAATTTTAATGATAGCACTAGAGGAAATATACAAGTCAATACACCACCAAATGTCGAAAAATTTGCGATATGGTGTTCGCCGGACGGAGAGTGAGAGTGCACGATATTTTTGTTATTTCGATTTAAAATAATCAGTTGGGTTGTTTAAAACATTCCGGAAAATGTGTGCCACATTTGCTTACATTGACCATAAACGCAATCGTGTGACAAATTCAAGTGTTTGGGCAATACAAATAATGAGTTTTCCGGACGAACCGGGGCTACAGAAGACCAACAAAGGCTCAATACGTAATGGCGAACGTTTTCGGGGATATACGCGGCTTAATTCATATTGATTGCTTCCAAAACGGAATAAGGAGTAAGATCGAAAAAATCTTAACACCTTTTTAAATCTTCACTTTTTTCACAAGCATTATTTGAATCTTTAATCAAGTTATCTTTAAAAAATATGCCAATTATTATCTTTAATGACAACCCTGTTCATTTGTTTAATTAAAATATTACATATTTTCTACAAAATTCAAAATGGTCCTACAAAAAGTTGGTCAAAGAATCAAAGATCAGGAGAATTTGATGAGAATTCCAATAGAATTTCCATATAAATAAATAAATAAATACTCCTGCTGCATAATGAACGACAAAACATATCTGCTGGCTGATTTTGTGGGTAAAAATTATTATGTTGCTAATGCTCGAGAAAATGTTTAGAAGCAAAAATTAGACAAAATTTCCATAAAAAATGTTCCTGGCAATATACAGTTGCGCCAAAAGAAGCAAGTCATTTGTTAGAACGAGCTGCATAAATACCGAAATTTATATTAAGGAGTATTTGCAAAAAATAATACATCCTTTCACAAGCCAACACAATGTGTCCACATATTTTTGTCCTGATATGACATCCTGCCACTACGGTAAGAAAACTCTTGAATGGTATAAGAACAATAACTTGGTTTTTGTAACAAGGGAGGCAAATGCGCCAAAGCTAGTAAAGATTTATTGGATTCTTGTGAAAAGTGAGTTGAAGAGCACAAAAAGTGTCCCAAAATGTGGAGAATTTTAAATGGAGATGGACTACCTGTTCCAACATTATTACTGATACCACTATAAAATCCCCCATGGGAGGGTTTCAGTAAAAAGTCCACAATTTCATAAGTACTGATTAGAACTATAAAATTTATCATTTATAAAAACAAAACTCTAGGCTCAATGGATTCCTTATTATAACATTTTATGTGTGTTAAGATTTTTTCGAACTCACTCTTTATTTCGCCAACTTATTGTACGAATCAATGACAATTTCAAAAGAATTGGGCTACGAATTGCTACCTCATCAGCCATATTCTGCAGATTTAGCTACTTGTGGCAATTTTCTATTTCCAAACTTAAAAAAATTGCTCCGCGGAAAAAGATTTAACTCGAACAATAAGAACAATAAAATCATTGCTCAACCAAATGCCCATTTTGAGGACCTTGAGAATTATTTTTTTTTTATTGAATGATAAAAATTTCTTAGAAACGTTGAAATGCTAAAAAGTGTCTTTCAAAGACACGGAGTTATTGATCCGCCCTCGTACCTTCAGCTGACAAAAAAAAAATCTGTAACTTTATAGATATTTTACTGTAGAAAAACAGACATTTTTCTACTTATTGCAGGGTTTTTTTGTAGTCGAATTTGATTGACTAGAAACAACTCATACATTTACTTTTACAAACCAAGGTAGTGATTCAATAGACAATCAGAACCATTGAATGCCGTGGTACGAAACGTATACTATTCAACACTGGCATGAAGAGTGTTTAAAGAAACAAAATTTAAATGTATAGAATTTGTTCATTTTTTATGATTGGCATCATGCTGTTTTAATTTTAACAATACGTAAGGTACCAACAAAAAAAAACAACAAAAAAGAAAAGAAAAATGAATGGGTACTTACTTCAAGAGCGTTGTACTCCTACCACATTTTTTTAGCAACTAGAAAAAAAAAACAAAAGTGAAGTGTTTCGTAAATTCATTACATTTAACAAATCCTTGTTCATTTGATGTACCTTTTTTGTTTTTGTTAATTTTTCAAAAGAACACCATTAAAAAATATTCATAAAACGGTAACCAACTGAGGTGACTGCGTGTTTTATCACGCAAAATGTTCAAGTACACACATCCTGTGACATTTGCACTATGTCCTTCATTAAAAATGCATTTGTTTGTCTTTTGGAGTTGGTAGAAATAAAACTGAAAATGAACATGAATAGAAATATTTTAAGCACCTTCCAATTTTAACAATGAACCAAGAAACATTTGTTCAATTACAAACAATTCGATAGAATAGAAAACATAGCAACTCTTAACGCCATACGTTTATATTGTATCATGCTGGTAGCCTTCTGAAAAGGACAATTAAAACCAACAAATAAAAAAATGAGAAAAAGATTGTTAAAATCACGTACGTTAGTTAATCCCATGATTGTAAGACAAAAGAAAGTACTTGAAAAAAACACTTGAAAAGTTGCCAAATCCTCTGTAAGCAGGCGCAAAGATAAATACCGCAAACTGTGCTTCTTCTCTAGCACTATATTCGAACAACAACAAAAAAGAAACAATAACAATAAAAATAACAACTGTAAATTACGAAAAGGATCTGTAGCATTTCCATTTTTTTCGGTATTTTGTAGTTAACAGGTTTTTCGGCAAAATATTATTTTTTCTATTTCACACTATTTCATTAATATCCTTGAAAGGCTGCGCATTAAATTGTTTTTATAAAGTTAAACATATTATAACATATTTTATAAAAATATATGCTCTATGGTCCAAAAGTATTTGCCATCCCTCCTCCTTAAATTTCAAATGTCCATATCCCTTTTATTTTCTGATGAAAACTCTTCAAATTTAGAACATATATATCGTCATATGAAATCCAAAAAGCCGTAAGTTACTTTTATAAAATTACAGGAGAAGCAAAAACCTTTTTGAATGAAAAATAAACATATTTCGTTCAACATTTGTTCAGGTTAAGCTTATTAAACTCCTTCTTTTAACTCAATCTATCTGTCTGTAGTCTTGTAGTGACTACAGATTAATTTTGGGGTAGTCACGAGTAGTCACGCGTGATCACGTACAGTCACGGAGTGATCTAAATGTCATTTCCCCTCAGCCGATCGATCTGAAACTTGGTCGATATACTTGCTGTGAAAAAATATTAACTTTGACGTAGTCACGCACAGTCACGCATAGTCACATACAGTCACGGAGAATATCGATTCTTGCTGTGAAAAAAAGATTAACTTTGACTTAGTCACGCACAGTCACGCATGGTCACGCACAGTCATGGAGTGATCTAAATGTCATTTTCCCTCATCCGATCGATCTGAAACTTGGTCCACACACTTGCTGTGAAAAAAAGATTAACTTTGACTTAATCACGCACAGTCACGCATGGTCACGCACAGTCACGGACTGATCTAAATGTCATTTACCCTCATCCGATCGATCTGAAACTTGGTCGATATACTTGCTGTGAAAAAATATTAACTTTGACGTAGTCACGCACAGTCACGCATAGTCACATACAGTCACGGAGATATTCAAAACTCGTATGCATAAGGAAAGAAAGAGTTTTAATAAAAACTTTGTTTTTATGGGTTAGATTATTTGTGTTATTTATAGGGTTATGAAACTTACTACTGTGAGGTTTAGTTTTTTCTGAAGCCGAAAAGGGCGTAAGTCAAATTGAATAAATGGTTCTCATTATTTTTTGGAAATGGTGTCATATTTTCTTTTTTATTATTTAAAAAAAAAAAGTAATTCATAACTCAATCTAAAAAAAAAAAAAAGAAACAAAACAGAATTTTACATAAAAGGAAATTTATATCATAAAAAGAATAGGGTAAACTAGTATAAAAAGCATGGCAATTTTCTGACATGAAGGATTTAAGACCCTTAAGAGGTTCAAACTTATACTTAGAAATTTTAAATCTGTAAGTATGTAGTGGAGCAAGTTCGCTGTCAAGACTATTTTTTGAACTTTGGTGTGAAGGAATTCACATTCCTCTTTAATGTTTGTTTTAAGATAAATAGTGCCAGGCGGGCCATATCCCATGCTGGAATCCTATTAGCGATGGGATCTCCAGCTATTTTCCTGTAAAATATTTTTTATTGTATTGACAGGGTATAAGTATTTATTATAACAATTTAACCTGGACGAAGAGAGGATTAAAGAATAGGAAGAGAATCATAAAAAACAGATGAGTAAGGATGAGTAAGGTGATGGGTATTGAGTGGAAATGGAGACATTCGGGAGTCCTTAACATATTGAACGAATTCAGAAGGAAGATTATTTTTTGATGTGTAAACATCTATGCGCTCAGGGGGGTAAAGTCCAATTGCACAATACAATCACAAAGACAGCTTAAGGGAAAATCGGTGTGTGGTATATGAAGGGTATTGGTATATTTAGTAAGCAGAACCGCCGAGTTCGCTGTCTGTTTAGCAAAATCACAAATCTTTTTCGTTAATTTTAAATAGGAAAGTGTATATTTGTTATTGACCGTTAGGTGTACTGTGAGTTTAACATGTTCATAAACTTACAGAGTTGTTCTTTTTTTTTCAAATATTCAAGTATATATTTGCTATTGACAGAACTAGTTTAAGAACATTTAAATTTTTATTAAAAAACCAAAAGCTTAACTTAACGCTCAAGGGGGTAAAAATCTATTTCACAATACAATCAGAAAAACAAAGTAAGACAAAAACGGGGTGAGGTGTGAGTGTACTTGTGCAACGATTATGATATTTTCTTCATTTCTGACTTGTGTTTCACTCTATTATCTGCACTTAAAACATGCAAAAACTTCTTAATTTCATATTTTCTTTATAATTTTATTAAAAGCGCTTAAATTTCTTGAAGAAAAAAAGAAAAATAAACCTTTCTCGTAAACTTTTACTTACTCCTCTATTTGCCTACTTCCATAGATTTATTGTCGTCTTCATCTTACTTGACAGTTAACACAAACAGAGTTGAAATTCCATTATCTATTGTGAATAGCTGCCTGATACATTAAAAAGCTAAATACTAGGAAAACTTTGAAAAAGTCAAAAATAAACTTAGGTGTTTTTTTAATTACTACACCTTTTCCAATTGTATTTCAGAAAACCTCAATTGAATTTCAGAAAGTATCAATTGTATTTCAGAAAGCATCAGTTGTGTTTCAGGAAACATCAATTGATTTTCAGAAAGTATAAATTGCATTTTAGAAAACATCGATTGAATTTCAGAAAGTATCAATTGTGTTTCAGAAAACATTAATTGATTTTCAGAAAATATCAATTGTGTTTCCAAAAATATCAATTGTATTTCAGAAAACATCAAATGATTTTCAGAAATAATCAATTGTATTTCAGAAAGCATCAATTGACTTTCAGAAAGTGTCATTTGTATTTCAGAAAATATCAATTGAATATCAGAAAATATCAATTGAGTTTCAGAAAATATCAATTGAGTTTCAGAAATTATCAAATGTATTTCAGAAAATATCAAATGTATTTCCGAAATTATCAAATGTATTTCAGCAATTATCAAATGTATTTCAGAAAACATCAAATGTAATTCAGAAATTATCAAATGTAATTCAGAAATTATCAAATGTATTTCAGAAACCATCAAATATATTTCAGAAATTATTAAATGTACTTCAGCAAATATGAATTGAATTTCATAAAAATATCAATTGAGTCTCAGAAAAATAGTCAGAACATATTTTTTTTGAGTATTACACTGGCTTTGTAATATTTCTTGAAAACTACATATGGTCACCTAAAATGCAAAAGGCCGTAACTAATATTTTTATTTTTTTACAGGAGAAGCAAAAAACATCATAAAACAAAAACTACTTTAAACTTAATACCCAAATTTTAGAATCAAGCTGAAAAATAAAAAATGTCAATTTTGAGCATGTTTGAGATGACTTCAAAATCGGTCAAAACTCTATCCTGGTGTTTATATTGTAGCTGATTAACAAATAAAATACTCATCTTCTTTCGATTAAAAGGCCGCACTTGATAGTTTATTTTCCAGTGCATAACACATAAGTCCAAATATTGCTGAACATTTTTTAATTCTGAATTTCAATAGATATTTTCTGAAATTCAATAGATATTTTCTGAAACATGAGTAATAAGTAAGAAAATTATAGTCGGTTTAGATCAGGTCCAACTAATTGGATATGCAAAATAAGCAGAAACCCAATTTGAGTCGCATTGTTATTAATTGTTTTGACAGCAGATATGAAAAAGTTCATATCGGATGCTTTATTTATATGGGGACTAGGTCGAAAAATAGACAGATCTTGGCTATATTTGATAAAGTCGCTTATATTTTGCAAAAACATATACAAACCAAATTTGAAAAAAAATCTGTGCAATATTTTTGTTTTTTGATAGATTTAGATTTAAGATTGGAAAGCAGCTTTATATGGGGGCTATGACTAAGATTTGTCCTGTGGGTTTTATTTTTGGACTACTGATTAATGGGAGTAATAAACATACACAACCCCAATTTGACCGAGATATATATGACAATTTGGATCTTTGACAATTTAAGTTGATTTCATAGGGATCATTTGTATGGGGACTAGGTCTGAATATGCACCGATTTTCACCAATTTCAGTAGCATTCGTGCTATGGCCGATAGAAGCTTATATACCAAGTTTCATCAAAATATATTCATAGTTGCGACCTGAAGTTTGATTACAAGGTTTACATCGACACACAGACAGACGGAACATTGCTAAATCGACTCAGAAAGAGATTCTCAAAGAGACTAAGAGAGAGATTCTGAGTCGATCGGTAAAGTTACAAACATAAAGTTATTTACTTGCAATTCCATTTTATAATACGAGGCACTTGCGTTTGTTTGTGGAATTCATTTTACTGTTTGCATGTCCATACATCGACATCGTTTGCCTTTTCTCTTCATTCATATGATACACAAGTATCACACATATCATTCCTTGGTTTAAATAAATAATACTGCTGAAACTTCATCGTCATTATTAAAATGTGTTTGAAAATTAAGTTTGTTAATGTATTGTCTTCGGTAATGGGATTCAAGTTTCAGAATATCGTTTAACCAATTCTCTGAAAAGCTAAGACGTTTCTCATATTTATACCCCATACCACTATGTGGTTTGGGTATAATGACTTTGTGCTGCTGTTTGTAACTACCAAAAATATTTGACCTAGACCCATCTTTTATTATACCGATCGAATCAGAATCCCTATCTGATTCGATTTAACGATGTCCGTCCGTCAGTCTGTGTCCATGTAAACCTTGTAATCAAACTGCAGGTCGCAAATATCAGTATATTTTGATGAAATTTGGTATATAAGCTTTTATCGGCCATAGGATGAACGCTATTGAAATTGGTGAAAATCGGTGATAATCGGTCCATGTTCAGACCTAGCCCCCATACAAATGACTCCTATGAAATCGACATAAATTGCCATAAGATCCAAATTGTCATATAGATCTTACTCAAATTGGGTTTGTATGCGTTTATTACATCCATTAATGAGTAGTCCAAAAATGTCTTAGTCATAGGCCCCATATAGAGCTACTACCCGATCTTCACTTAAATCTATCAAAAAACAAAAATATTGCACTGATTCTTCTCAAATTTTGTTGGTATATATTTTTGCAAAATACAAGAGACTTTACCAAACATGGTCAGGATCGGTCCATTTTTGGGCCTAGTCCCCATTAAGATATAGCATCCGATATGAACTTTTTCATATCTGCAGCTAAAAAAAATTATTAAAAATCCCACTCAAATTTGGTTTATGCTTATTTTCTATGTCCAGTTAGTTGGACCTAAGAGATAGGGTCTCTTAACGCATGGTATAGGGTATCGTATAGTCGGTCTAGACCGACTATAATTTTCTTACTTGTTTTTTTTATCATTAATCGAGGCTTTTCTTTTCGGCAGTACTTCTTCCGACTGTTCATTATTTTTAGTATTTACATCTACCCAATTTCTAATCATTTTTTCATATATTTCAAGAGTTGACATAAACATTTGCTGGTAAACTTGGATACGTTTTGTCATACCTTTCAAATCAAATAATAACGTTTAGACATCGATCGTCGTGTTACGATTTCGTGCTTTTTTCAAAGACTTACTTTCTCCTCCCGTCATATTCCAAAATCGATCAAATATTTCTGGACGTATATTTTCAGCAAAGTTGGAGCATTCACGTAATGAGCTCTTTTCACAATATTTCGGCTGATATCTTAAAACCATTTTTCGAGTATTTTTTTATTCACAATTCCTTTATTGAGGCCTGTATAAATTTTGCCTATCATTCGGTAAATTTAATTTCAATATTTTTTTTATTCACTGATTTATTTAAACTTGTTGCAATATTTTTAACAATGCACTTTAAACGAGATTTTTATTTTTCACTTTGATAAACTGCTTGCTTCAAGAAAGATTATTAGAAACACAAGAAAATAAAAAAATAACTGTCGAGTTTGTTATTTATTTATCTTCGAACGGCGTTAGTTGAAGTTGAAGTATTAAGTTGTTCAGTTGTTAATGTTTTTATAATTAATGTTGAAAACACTAATAGTTCTAACTTTGAAATAGAAAGAAAAAAAACTAACCCATAAAACCCAAATCTATTTTATACTCCCTCACTTTGTAAATTAAGGTTATGGTATCGTAAATTCTACAGTCAAAAAAAAAATTTTTGTAATATATTCTTTCGTCATCGCCACGAGTTTGCCTGCAAGGTTTCAGCTGTATTGAGTCTCGGGAAAAGAGTTGAAAATCGATCCATAGTTTTTTCGGCTAGCAGACACTACACACAGAAAACAGATTCATTGTGGCTACCGAATTTGTTGCCAACCGAATTGATATAGTGCTAATAACCGAATTTCGAGTTCACTATGATTACAGTTCTGTTGTCTTAACAGTAAATATTTTATCGTAATAGAAATTTGGAAGATGCTATTAAATTTCTGTTTTTACAGTCGAAAATACAGTTGTTCCACATTACAACAAGTCGGTTGGTGAATATTTTTCTCTGTGTACGAGTTAATATAAAGGGAATAATAATGTTTTTTATAATTTGAAAAGTAATTGACTGAATTTAGTAGTTAATTTTTAAGGTTATGGACTCTACTTGTTTACATATTCTTTTCTTTTATAGTAATGTACTAGAATTTTTAAAAATACATTTATATACATAAGACAGTCTGAACTCTCCGACTTGCGGTCTCTGTAACGCTTTAATTGTAGGTAAACATTGGTACTAACATCAATAAAACAAAACAAATCAACTCTTTATGAACGTTCTTTTTTATATGCTTTTGAAATTACACGTCCACAAAAAACTCCTTTTCTGCACGAATAACACGATGTTACAAAATATTAACAATTCAATATACTTTAAAAATACCCTAATGTAAGTTGTAGACCTGGTTGAGTAAATCAGTTTTCAATTTTCAGAATTTTGAATACACCCTCAAAATCTGAAGTTATCGGCAAAAAAAAAACGTTTTTTTTCAACACTTCACGGACTAAAATATTTTTAACTAAATTAGTTTTGAACCGATTTTTAATTTCTGAGTGGTTTGCTTTCCAAATATATATCTGTGGTCATGAGCGATAACCGCCTAAGTCGACTTAAGAACGATTTGAGTTATGTATTCTTTTTTTTTTATACGCTAATTTATTCATTTATTCATTTATTTATTTATTTATTTAAATTTGGTATCCTGTTCAACAAGACATGAAATCTTCAAAACAAAACAGGTTTAAATATGTTAGTTGGAGTTTGATTTACAATACAACTTAAAATTACTGTGACAATATTTAATATTAATAATAGTAAAATATCTTAAAAAGATATTAATAAAATTATACTGACCTAAGTCGTAATGAAGCCCCATTACATTTATATAAAAAGTTATTTTTCTCGAAAACATGATTTTTGAATTAGGCGGTTAATGCTTGTGATTTAACGGTCGTTAAATCAAACCATATCTTTCTGGGACTATGCTACCAATTGATCCGGCTGTGCTCAGGGAAAATGGGGAGGATCTTGTCTCCTTCAAGATAGGTTAAACCAGCTACAGTAATATTAAAATTTTGGTAGCAAATTATCTATTTACGATGACTCAAAATAAAGAATTGTTATACCAAAAAAAAATAAATTTAAAAGTAAATGAAGAAATAAAATAGGAAAACACTACCCAAAATATTTAAAATTTTCAAAATATGTTTTAATTTTCTCACCTTTGGCGCCTTTAATTTCTAATATTATATTTGGAACCTATTTTTTCGTATTTTTATTTGACAGAATAAGTGAGTAATAAGTTAGAATCGTTTAAAAATTGTTTCTATATAATTTTAATTTTTTTATTTTTTTTTTTTTTTTTAAATAATGACTAAATAAGCGTCAGTAAAATTTTTTTGCGTCTAAGGCCGAGGCCACGCAATGAGCGGCAAAGCGGCAGAGTGGTGAGCGGCAGAGCGGCGAGTTTGAGCGGCAAGTGGCTTATTACTGAGCGTCATTTCTGAGCGGTTAGTTGTCAAAATGCCATTGTCAATGTTATTATTTATTATTTATATAAAAAGTTTTTATAATAGAAGTAAAATATTTTTACTATTTTATGATTTTTATTTATGTATGACTACATTTCAACGTTTTTAACTTTTTATCGATTGAAAAACAACACAAAAATGGATGTCGTTAAGATAACAACAACACCTGACTTTAACAATATCGCTAAAAAAATTTTCTGTATACAAAAATCGATAATTTAGTTTTCTTTTTCTAACGATTAGATTATCGTTAAAAAGAAGTAACTGAATCGCGCTATAGATTGACAAAACAAAGAAAAGCCATTTTTTTTTTTTGCAATTTTTATTCTTTGCCGCTCAGAAAACAACTAAAAATTATAACAAGTTCTATTTCTGAGCGGCACCGCTTAGACGCTCAGAAATTCCACTCACATGCCGCTAATTGTGCGGCCACTTCAGTATTATTTCATATGTTTTAATTTTTTTCCGCTCATCGCTCTGCCGCTCGCCGCTTTGCCGCTCATTGCGTGGCCTCGGCCAAAGTATTTTATTATCACCAGCAGATTCCAGCGCTCGAAATTCGAATGCAATTTCTAGGCAGCTTTATTTTTCAACTTAGCCAATTCACAAACCTACACTTTTATTTTATTATTATTGCGAATGAAGATAACAAACTCATTAACAAACACATTAACAAATTTAATAAAACGCACATAGCATATGTATAACTTTATGTATGTGTTAGTAGCAACTTTAAATGCAGTTTACTCAAAATAAAGGAACAAGTTTAAAAATCTGTAGATCTGCAAAACGGCTAAAAAGAAATACCTTTCAAATAATATACGTTTGGTCAAAATCGGGATAAAACGGTAGAACAAAACATCGGTCACAAGATAGTATAATATTATAGATTTATTAAAAAACCAAAAATCATGTTAGTCCGATCACAGGGGAGATATGTAAACATCTACAGCCGTATTCATAAGTCAAAGTTAGCAGTTGTTTATACATCGCAGACAACGAGCTGCTTACTAGAATGCATTTTTTGCTTAGAAGCTTGTTAGCATAGAGTTTATTCATAATACATTTTAATCTTTCAACTTGAATTTAAAAAATCAACCCTAAATTTCTATGATGCTACAGTGTATTTCTGTAGGTGGCACCTTTTTTTTGAAAAGCAACTCTGATTTTTGACGTTTGCAATTGGATTTTTCAGATTGTATACGGAAATGAGTGCAATCAATAGCACCAACAACGTTTTTAAATCCTGCAATTTTCTCGAATTCTTGCATAATTTTGATTTGGTTTTCGGCTGTAGTTGGCATTTAAATATATGTCCTTGCTTTTTTAGCAAACGCCCTGAACTTGATAGATAGATAGA
Organism: Cordilura impudica; assembly: GCA_963682025.1. Lineage (NCBI taxonomy): Eukaryota > Metazoa > Arthropoda > Insecta > Diptera > Scathophagidae > Cordilura > Cordilura impudica. The sequence goes on along the minus strand of OY821519.1, from coordinate 132,130,843 downwards.
ACTTGAAGATACGGTGGAATGTTTCCACCGTTCTTTTTTCCTTTCAGGTCATTCTTGACCAAATCAATTAATTTTTTGGCATTTTCTTTTGTAAATCTATACTTTTTACGAAATTCACTGTCAGTATAAACAAAAAATGGGTTTCTTCTTTTTTTATAAACTTTAACCGCACGAGTACGGGCTCTATTTCTTAAAAAGTCCAATGAATCCAAATTATTAAGCGTTTCCATAATTTAGATATTAAAAAATAGATTTAGATTAAAAAAATTTGTATTTATTTTTTATGATTTTTCGCAGTCACTTTGACAGAAAACAGCTGTTTTTAAGCACTTAACAACTCGTTAACATGAACTTAACAAGAGTATGACAAGAGTATTATGAATAGCATACATGTTAACTCGCTGCTAATTTTGACTTATGAATAAGGGTGCTAGTTATTAAAGATTTTTGATGGCACTTTTTTAAAACAGAAAGCGTCATCTATGTATCACTAATATCAGTCAACTGCAGGGCTCTGCTAATATAAAAATATTTATTATTATTTATTATTTCAATTTAATGTTTCGTTTTTAATTTTACATTTTTAATTTTTTATTTTTAATTTTTTATTGTTAATTTTTTATTTTTCATTTTTTTTTTTTTAATTTTTCATTTTTAATTTTTCATTTTGGATTTTTCGTTTCTCATTTTTAATTTTTTAATTTTGCATTTTTTATTTTAAATTTTTAATTTTTAATTTTTTATTTGTCATTTTTCATTTTTCATTTTTTATTTTTCATTTTTTATTTTTCATTTTTCATTTTTCATTTTTTATTTTTCATTTTTTATTTTTTCATTTCTCGTTTCTCGTTTCTCATTTTAATTTTTTTATTTTTCATGTTTTATTTCTCATTTTTAATTTTTCGTCTTTCGTTTTTAATTTTTTATTTTTCATTTTTAATTTTTAATTTTTAATTTTTAATTTTTAATTTTTAATTTTTAATTTTTAATTTTTAATTTTTAATTTTTAATTTTTAATTTTTAATTTTTAATTTTTAATTTTTAATTTTTAATTTTTAATTTTTAATTTTTAATTTTTAATTTTTAATTTTTAATTTTTAATTTTTAATTTTTAATTTTTAATTTTTAATTTTTAATTTTTAATTTTTAATTTTTAATTTTTAATTTTTAATTTTTAATTTTTAATTTTTAATTTTTAATTTTTAATTTTTAATTTTTAATTTTTAATTTTTAATTTTTAATTTTTAATTTTTAATTTTTAATTTTTAATTTTTAATTTTTAATTTTTAATTTTTAATTTTTAATTTTTAATTTTTAATTTTTAATTTTTAATTTTTAATTTTTAATTTTTAATTTTTAATTTTTAATTTTTAATTTTTAATTTTTAATTTTTAATTTTTAATTTTTAATTTTTAATTTTTAATTTTTAATTTTTAATTTTTAATTTTTAATTTTTAATTTTTAATTTTTAATTTTTAATTTTTAATTTTTAATTTTTAATTTTTAATTTTTAATTTTTAATTTTTAATTTTTAAATTTTAATTTTTAATTTTTAATTTTTAATTTTTAATTTTTAATTTTTAATTTTTAATTTTTAATTTTTAATTTTTAATTTCTAATTTTTAATTTTTAATTTTTAATTTTTAATTTCTAATTTCTAATTTTTAAGGTCCATAAGTTCATAAATAGTGATTTGAACCAAAATTATTTTCTTTTTTTAAGCTCTAATTAAATAAATAAATAAAAAAATCTCTACGTTCAATGGTTTCCTTGTTATTACATTTTATGTATGTATGTTAATATTTTTTCCATCTCACTCTTTATAACATTCCAAATAACTATATTTTGGTTTTGTCGTTGGAGAGAGTAATATTATTTTTATTAAAATCTCATTAAATTATATGAAAATCTCGTAATCTTAGTCTAAAAATTGAATCAAAATAAAAAGGAATCAAAATAATTACAAAAAAAATTGGACAGAAGTTAAATCAAATATTTATTTTATTAATAAAAAAAATGCCGATTGTAGGCTCCTTCAAAATGGTTTACTTCACAGGCGGTTAACGCGGGGTTTAATTTCAGCAGGGTTCATCAAACACTTTTTGTTTAGGCACTATAATTAAGATACCTCACTCAATACTATAATAATAATACTTTAAACAAATGTAAAAACACGTTAAAGGTCAGCCTTTACAGGTATTTCTTAATAATCTTCTCTCTTCCTCCCTTATTCTTCGATATCAAGCTGTGTTGTGTTTTTCAGTATTTTCATATTTCTTGCGAAGGCGTCATGTCCACTCAATAAATAAATGTACTTATATATCAAACTATATTTTGACATTTTTGTTTCTTCTATTTTTAACTGTAAACTGATTATACTAATCTATTTATTTTTTCATTCTTCTTTACTTCCTACAGGTGATTGATATTGATCCCTTTTGGGTTCCCACAACGGAAGAAGAATTTATGCATTTTGGTGAAAAGGCAGATTCGGCCAATCGTGCAAAACTGTATATGGACAGTGTACGACGTCGCAAGGGTCTCTATGTCGATGAAAAGGTCGTAGAACATGCTGAAAAGCAAAGGACACTAAGCAAAAAGAAGTAATTCACTAAGGCTTTTACAGTAGAAACAAACATTATTTATATTTAAATAAATTTGTATTATTTGTCTTAAAGAATTCTTTACAAAAATAAAATAAACAAGATTTTTTATAAAAGCAGAAGCGATATATGTAATTTTATTGATAAAGTATTGGATACTCCACAATTTAAATAGTCGTAATTGAATATAATATAAAATATTATCTCTATTTATACGTGTATATCAACAACAATTTCATAGAAAATATAAGTATTTTTAAGAATTACACTTAGAAAATTGCTTTCATAAGGTACTTTTTAAATTCGCACATAAAGTACGCTTGTACCAACTCTAACATGCCTTGTATAACACATTCGAAAAATCTTCGCTTTAAACAACTAGAAATGCTTAGCTTGAAAGAATTTTTTTTTATACACAGTTGTAAACCAATTGCAAAATGTTATAATAATTTTCTTGTTTTTATAAAAGTTAAATTAAGTCGAATAATATTGCAAATGCAGGAAAAAACTCCACGAAAGATTCATGGCAAAACTTGAAACAGATATGAAACTTTTATAATAACTGAAACTAAATGCAGTATTTACTCAACACTCACTGTGTAGAATAGTAAAGCGAATATCAAATTTATTGTACAAAGAAAGAGGGAACAAATATAAATAACCTTACTAACCGGATAACGTTAAAACAAAACAGTTTAAACACTGTTATACACATTACAGTTTCAGAATTACTGTATTATTGGTTAATATGCATGATATATAATTAAGCATTTCCGTGTTTTTGTCGAAAATATTCGACATCAAAATAAAAAGTAACGGCATTTTTAATTTTGCATTGCTTTGCTTATTTCTATGATTAAAAATATACTTATATATGTATGTATATAGTTTACCTGTTAGGTGAGAAATCTCAGGTAAAAATTATATATTTTCTGGCTGTATCGCCATAACAAGCTAAAAATTTTCAGATTTTAAAAATATTTTTTGACACGGAGAGGGTTAAGATGCTATCTAATACGTATATGGAGTTTGTAGTTGTTGAATGAAGGTTTTATTTAGTCTTAATTGAATAAACTGTGATAATTTTTAAATCATCATATCACCCAATTAACATTTTTGTTTGCTATCAACTTGAGGTGTATTTGAGATCAAATACAATTCTCAAATCTCTAACGTTATTTCTCAAATCCACCTCAATAGTCCAATTATAGTTTTCTCAACTTAAAATTCACATATTTTATATGGTGATTTTCTTAGTTATAAAATTGAGAAATTTGTGATTCTCAACTTGATAGCAAAGAAATTTCTCCAAAAATATTAATTCTCAACTTGATGTCGAGTTGAAAGCAAACAAGGAGAAAAATTGCTCAACTTAAGTTGAGAAATATATTAGACACCAATTTGAGAACTTAACTTTTCTCCAACATTGGGGAAATAATTTTTCAATGCATCCCAAAAACATTTTTGTTTGCTATCAACTTGAGGTGCATTTGAGATCAAATACATTTCTCAAATCTCCAACGTTAATTCTCAACTGCACCTCAATAGTCCGATTATAGTACTCTTAACTTTAAAGGCACATTTTTTATATTTTTTATCTTAGTTATCAAATTCAGAAATTTGTGATTCTCAACTTGATAGCAAAGAACTTTCTCCATTCGGTATCAAATGGATATGAAAACAATGTACTTTTTTTTAATGTTTCAATTTAATTTCATAACATATTTAATATTTTATGTACGTGTTAATACTTTTTAAATTTAGAATTAAAATTAAATAAATTAATTATTTGTTCATTTTATGAATATTATTTTTAAATAAATAAGAATGTTATAACTAAGAATTTAAATTAAAAAATTTGAAAAAGTAGAAATAATTAAAAATATATCAATTAATTATTTGTTCTTTTTTGACAATATTTAATTTAATTTATTATTTATGACATATTTAATATTATAACATGTTAAAAAAAATTAATTTAGAATTAAAAACTAAATGAATGAATTATTTGTATCTACATTTTTTGAATTTTAATATTATATATGCTATTATATATATTAGAATTTAAATTAAAAATGCAAAAAAGTAAAAATAATTCAAATTATATATATTAATTATTTGTACTTTTTTTTGTTATTTTTTAATTTAATTTATTATTTATGACATATTTAAATAATATCTCAATTTAATTTATTATTTATGACATATTTAAATAATATCTCAAACTTAACACAGATCGTATTCAAGTTGAAAAAATGTTTGTTCTTAAGTGGAGAAATCCATGGACATAACACAATGCCGATACTGATTTGGTTTGTGTAGGCTTTGTATGAATGTTTATATGAATGACTAAAAAGGAAATTAGTTGAGTCCACGATGAATATGGGAAAATTTTAAATATATTTTGTTGTTTTAAAATTTTAAGTCTACATTCTGAAAACAAAATGTAAAGAAAATTGAATCTATTTTATCCTTAAGTTTGAAGTTTATTAAATCAAATATGTAATTCATTTCTTTAGAAAACAAAAACAAAAGATATGAAATTTTGAAGGTTAATGAGTGGTATGTTACCAAAAACTAAGGTTAAATGTCTTTACTATTTCTTATACATGTTTTCACACCAGGCATTCCTCTTCATTTAGCGCGTTTAAACAAAAGAAAAATCTACTTTCCCATTCCTCATCCCACATGATTGCCTTTTTTTATTTAAAAATTTATTTATAAAAAAAAGCTTTAATAAAATAAAAAATTGTGCGTTGTTATTAAAAAAACAATGCAGGAATTTCAAAAAGCAATGCGACATAGACCCGCTCTGTTCAAAAGCTTTCATAAGATTGAATGAAAGTGTTGTTTACTTTTACTCTTTGGTGAGTATTTTTGTTTTCGTTCGGCTGTATACATATAAGGCGATTAGAGTTCGGCTCGCTGGTGCCGATATGGCCGACACTTTGATAGCAAATATAAGTATTTTTAAGAATTACTTAGAAATTTGCACTCAGTAGGTACTTTTTAAATCCACTCATAACGTACGTTTGTACCAACTGTAACATCCCTTTTGTAACACATTTGGAAGATCTTCGATTTTAAAAACTAGAAATACGAAATACTTCGCTTGAAAAATGTTTGTTAAGGCCCATTTACACGATAACACTCAGTCGATTGATTTTTCGAAATAAAAAGCCTATGAAATTCATTCATGTTATAAAGTCGTACCGATATTATTTCTGCATACTTATGCCATTTATACCATCACACTCAAGTCGCATGAAAACAACTGTTTAATATAAAAAGCAAATTTATTTTGAAATTTATATTTTATTTCCACTTTCTTTGTTTTTGTTTACCTTTTTTAATATTACCAAAAAAACAACTTTGGTCCAATGAAAATAGATGTTTCTAAAACCATAGGACTTCGCAAATAAAATCCTACAGACTGTCAATTTCATAACATAAGCTTTTTATATGATACGACTTTTTCATAATATTCGACTTTTTTGACAAGTCGTATTACAAAGTGTGATAGTGTAAACTGACCTTTATACACATTTGTAAACCATTTGCATAAAGTTATAATTTTCTTGTTTTTATAAAAGTTAAATAAAATCGAATAATATTGAAAATGCAGGAACAAAACTACCAAAGGTTCATGGCAAAACTAGAAACAGATATGAAACTATTATAATAATTGAAACTAAATATAGCATTTACTCAACACTCAGTTTGTAGAATAGCAAAGCGAATATCAAATTTATTCTACAAAGAAAAAAAGAAGAAGAAAAATATAACTTTACTACCGGATAACGTAAACACAAAACTGTTTATACATCGTTATACAGTTTGAGAATTATTGTTTGTTACAGTTATGAATATAGAATTATTAGTTTATTATATGCAGTTTATTGTCAGCGAGTTAGGGTTTTAGTCTTGCATATTGAATAAACTCCGAACAATTTTCACTGTTTTAAGATTTTTTTTAAACATAGAATGAACTAATTATAAAGCAAAAATTATATGTTAAGATAATCTTTTCGGCATTGAAGGAAGGTAATAATTTATAAAGCGAAAAGCGATGCTAACTTTTCGCTTTTCGCGCTCGTTTTAGAGCCTTTAAACGACCCAAAAATCGTTTTTTAATTTTTAGTGCTTTAGTGCTTTTAAATACAACAGTTCACGTTAAACAAAACTATCGTCAAATAAAATGCTTTTTTACAGGAGAAGCAAGAAACATTATAAACGGCAAACTATTTAAGATTTGGGACTGTAATTTTCCAATCATGCATAAAAAATAATGACATATATTTCTGAAGAAAGAAAATATGAAAATTTCGGTCTTTTGCAACAAGAACATGTTTATGAGCAATATCAAAAAAGGTTAAACAGGTACCAAAAACATTAGTATGTTTCGAACTTAATTAAAACAGTTCTTTAAAGCGAGTGTAGAAAATAATATTTCTTTTTTTTTCGGAAGAAAATGTTCCGTTAAAATTGGTTCATCTGGTTTAGGGTATTTTCAGCCATTATCGTAAGATACATATATAGTATTTTGGTCACCGTAACCAATTTAAATGAGAAATATTTTTTTTTGGCTATGAATAACTATTATAACAACCAAAAAAAATTTGTTGGTTACCAATAACCATTATCGAAAAAAATTTTATTTTTTTGTTATCGCTACCCGGATTCTTTCGTATTTTTGATGTAATGGATGCGTTTCTTAAGCATTTAAATATCTTTGGTAAAGTAAACAAAACGGGCAGTTTTTTAAGCAATGTTTATTAATTTTATGAATAAAAAGTAGATTTAAAAAATAAACTTTAAGCAGTTTAGTTAAAGTAGTATAATAATAATTATATGTATATCCCTTTAGAAATGCATCCATTAAATCAACAATACGATATATATCCGGGTATTCATAACCAAAAACTTAAATTACTTTCAGTAATGGTTATTGGTTGTTGTTGTTGTTGTTCATCACCAAAAAAAAAAAAAAATATTTCTCACCTATACTGATTACGATGACAAAAATTAAATAAATATTACAATAATGGTTAATTTGAATTCATCAATGTTAATGTTTAAATAAGACTTTTTCGTCATTTCTCTTATAACTGTTACGTCAGACTGTGGTAGATGCCATAGGCAAAAAAAAAATGCCAAAGGTTCATCACCAAATATATCATCACTATCTCCTATAATAACAAAGTATAGTTGTTTTTGTTTCATTCCAACGGTACTCTTTAAGAATAGCTTAAAAAGAGAGAGTGTTGCCGCCACTGGCAAAGTCTGCATAAGTTAATAAGCTATGTTTAGTTTGTATGAATATAAGCATATATATATATCATTGTAGATGTCAAACTTAATTTTTCGGAGTTGATGCCACAAGCTTTCCCTCCAACAAAATTTGCAATTTTAAAAAGTTCTACTTAACCTTGGCAAGCAAAGTGTGTATTGCGTCCAGCAAAAATTATATTTTATACAATCTTTTTTAATCTAGTGGTTCTCATACCTAAAGTAAGCCACCATAGTTCTAAGAATATGTGAATTCCTCTAACTGAAGTTTTATTTTAGGAATTTTAATTTAGAGCAATTACTTTAAATAAACTACATATTGAATTTAGAGTAAATTGTCTTCTTTATTCAAAATCCAACGAGAATCAGTAGCGAGGCGGTTTCCTCCGTAACAGAGAGCATGTGAGCAGGTTGAAAAAAGTGTAACTTTAAAACAATTAAAACGATATAAAAGTATTCTGTATTGAAATAATTTAAAATGAATATTGAAGTGAACGGTACTAATATAATTTTAAAATAATTTTAATATCTTTAGTTTGTTGTTTTTATACAATTAATATTTGCCCAGTGCCATTGTTAGTGTTCACTCGTCCATATATTTCAATTTCAGCTAAAGTTTTAGTTGTGTCCCTCCAGATTCCTGCATTAGGATTTTTTTTAAATAAATATCAACGCCTTAAGATTCTATGCTTTTAATATCAGCTGCCATCAAGTGCCCGTCTTTGTATTATCTCCCACAGATCAAAGCGGTCTCATGGTTTTTGCGACAGCTTTCTGATGTGCAACTGCGGATTTTTGTGTGGTATTTTTGTTTTATGTCTTGTGATTATGCATGTTACGAAAAGTGTTTTCAATGGGCTTATAAAATTTTAACTAAAATAATGGCAAATTAAGACGGAAAAGCACAATTTTTCTTTCATTAGAAAAATATATAAATGATCTTAAACCGAACAATAAATGACTAATTATTCCAATACAGATCAACAATACATAACAATAACACACGGAAAACAGAATATTCAATTACAAATCCTAGAAGGCAATGGGGCTAATAACCGACAAGCCAAAAACTGGAGGGAGTGGGTCTTCTAATGATGGAAACACTGCAAGAAAATTTTTCAGCAATGCCAGCTTGACTGCTGAAATAACAGGCGTTGATAAAGATTTAATTGAGAGGTGTGCAACATTGTCGCAAGCTTTGTCTTCAGGAGCTGACAAAGAAGTATGCATGGTACTACCTTTCACACTCAGTCAACAAAATTTTAATTCACGCTCCTGATGTACTGGTATCGATTGGAGAGCTTTCTGAAGAAGCTTCTGAGTCTACGAACAAAGACATCAAAAAATTTAGACTCCACATGCGTAAAACTTTAGGCGTTTCAACACATACGGACTTGTTTAATGGTTTACTTCTAAGTTCGGATCCTCTTATAATGGAACAGTGAAAATTACAATGCAAGAAGAAATAAAATTTATTCAAATCTGTGCTTGGTTTGCTAGATTAATTTTGAAATAGATCGTTATTTAACGTTTTTATAATTTTTTATATTTTATTTTTTAATTTTTTGGTTATTATTATGTTTTTATTAATCTATACTTAATATAATAAAGAGGTAATGTGTGTTTGTTTGTTTGTAGGAGGTAATCTCCGTAACTACCCATCTGATCTTCCTGAAATTTTCACAGAGTCTTACTGCGGATATGGGAAGTGCTATAGGCTATATATATATATATAGCTACGCCGGAAATGGGCGGGATCGGATAAGTGGCCGTGGTACATCCCATACAAGTAATACTTCAATATTATATATCTCGAGTACTGTGATAGAGAGAGCTTTTCAAATTTGTCTGATGTCACCTATTATTAATGTGAGTAGTCGGACACAAAATGGACCAATAGGCGTGACACCTACCATACCAAGTAAATATAAAATGCCATATATCTGGAGTACTGTAGTAGTGAGAGTCTTAGGAATTTGTGTGAGCCCATATGTTACTCATGTGACTAGTTAGACAAAAAATGGGCGTGATCGGAGCAGTGGGCATGGCACCGCCCATATAAAGTAAATATATGATATCATATAACAGGTGTGCTAAAAAAAAGAAAGCTTTGACACTTTGCACGAGCCTATAAGATCTTAGTATGAGTAGTCGAACAAAAAATTGACGGGTTAACACCAATAGGCGAGGCACTTCCCATGCAAAGTAACTATTTAATGCCATATATCTGCAGTACTGTAAAAGAGAGAGCTTTGCGGCTTTGCGTGAGCCCATAGGTTCTTTGTGTGATTAGTCGAACAAAAAAATGGGCGTGATCGAAGCAGTGGGCGTAGCACCGCCCATGCAAAGTAGATATCTAATATCATATAACTGGTGTACTATAAAAGGGAAAGACCCGACATTTTGCACGAGTCCATCAGATATTAATGTGAGTAGTCCAATAATAATTGGGCGGGATGAGATTAGTGGGCGTGGCACCTCCTATGTAAAAAATATAAAGTACCACGAAAGCGACAGTCTTTTGACAAGTTCATTAGCTATCAATGTGATTTGTCCTGGAAAATATATTGCCAAAATCAAAAATCACGAAAAATAAAAATCGACCAAAAACAAAAATCTTGAAAATCAAAAATGGGCCAAATCAAAAATCGCTAAAAAGAAAATGATATTTTAAGTTCAAGGCCAATAGTTAAGTGTTGCCAGATCTAATTTGGAAAATCCATGTTCTTCTCATGGGCAGCTACATGTACCTCCAGGGTAGGAACGCCGAAAAATCTGATAATTGTTGTACCGAATGAAAAAACAAAAAACATTGCATATCAGCAAGTATCGAAATAAAAAAATCTATACTAATAATCTATACTAGCATAATAAAGAGGTAATGTGTGTTTGTTTTTTTGTAGGAGCTAATCTTCGTAACGACTCATCTGATCTTCCTGAAATTTTCACAGATTCTTACTGCGGATATGGGAAGTGCTACTGGCTGTATTTTTTTTAAAATATCTTTACTGGGCATGACACCTCCCATACAAAGTACATTTTTAATATCATATTTACTAAGTACTGTTACAGAGAGTGCTTTGCAAATTTGTGTCAGGTCATCTATTATTAACGTAAGTAGTCAGACAAAAATGGGCGGGATTGGAAAAATGCGCGTGACACTCCCATACAAACTTAAAAATAAATGTGATATATCTGAATTACTGTAATAGTGGAGGAGAGAGGGGGTAGCGAAGCACACCGGGTTACATCTAGTATTTTATAAATGGTTAATGTTCTTCTTCCGTAAAATTAAATCTTATGAAAAACTTGTTCTGAATTAAAAACAAATAGCTTACAATTTTATTCTCTACTTTCTGCTTACATGGGATGGAAGTGAGTGTTAGTGGGTGGGTATGGATGTATACCTCGCCCATTTTATCATTAAATAATTCTCACATTTTTATTATGCCATCGCCAAAGTTTCACGTTGATATCTCTATTGGAAGTATTTTTGGCCACTCCATACAAGTCATACCACTGTGCATCCCTGCTTTAAAGAGATTCGAAAAAATAAATTAAATATTTAAATTTATGGAAGAAAAAACGGAATAATTCATCACAAAAAAAGAACATCTATGCTAAATATTTCAAACAAAACAAGTAAGAAATTTATAGTCGGTCTAGACCGACTATACGATACCCTATACCATGCGTTTAGAGATCCTATTTCTCAGGCCCAACTAACTGGATATAAAAAAATAAGCATAAACCAAATTTGAGTGGGATTTTTATTAATTTTTTTGGAGGCAGATATGTAAAAGTTCATATCGGATGCTATATCTATATGGGGACTAGACCCAAAAATGGACCGATCCTGACTTTGTTTGGTAAGGTCTCTTGTATTTTGCAAAAATATATACAAACAAAATTTGAGAAGAATCAGTGCAATATTTTTGTTTTTTGATAGATTTAAGTGAAGATCGGGAAGCAGCTCTATATGACTAAGAGTTGTCCCACAGGGATCATTTTTGGACTACTGATTAATGGATGTAATAAACACATACAAACCCAATTTGACTAAGATTTATATGATAATTTGGATCTTATGGCAATTTAAGTCGATTTCATAGGGGTCATTTGTATGGGGGCTAGGTCTGAACATGGACCGATTCTCACCAATTTCAATGGCGTTTATCCCATGGCCGACAAAAGCTTATATACCAAATTTCATCAAAATATATTCATATTTGCGACCTGCAGTTTGATTACAAGCTTTACATGGACACACATACGGACGGACATCGTTAAATCAAATCAGATAGTGATTCTGATTCGATCGGTATAATAAAAGATGGGTCTAGGTCAAATATTTTTGGTAGTTACAAACAGCAGCACAAAGTCATTATACCCAAACCACATAGTGGTATAGGGTATAAATAGGGCTAAGTGTAATATGGAAGGTTATCAAAAAGGGAGTGACACTCTGCCGGACGTAACGATTTAAATTACCGTGGTTCTTTGGGAATGTAGTTGGGTAGGTTCAGTACCTTCAAATTTGTGTGGGGTACGATGTGGATGAACCTCATATTAGTTTTATAATAAATTATTCCTGTCGGAATAACTATTTAGAATTAATACTTTTTTAATATTTCTACTGTATGGATTAAATATTTCTTTTTATTAATAAAAAGTTATTTAAATAGTCTACCTTAAACAATAAAAAAACTTTGTGATTTTTAACTTTGTTTATACCTTATTTTCTGAGTTTCGATTACACCTTCTGTATGATACAATTTAAATAAAAATTTTATTTCTTTAAATAAAATTAGAAATTATCTAAACATCTGACTTATTATTTACAAAAAATAAAAACAGTTTATTTTTATACAAGAGAGTGGGTGTCAATGTTATAAAATTTATTATTAAATCTATCAACTGTTAAGCATATCTAACGATGTCCGTCTGTCTGTTATAAACTCGCCAAAAATATTGTAGCTGAACTTATTCGAATATTTATTACACAAGTTCAAACTGTGATTTGTCTCAATATAATACAACAATTAAGCAAATTTTTAATTACTCGTTTAATTATCTGTTAGATATGAAATTCCGGGATAGGATTATGATGGCGTGCGAAACTTTTGAAAATTTTCATTTTAAATTATAAAATTTTTTCAAATATTTTCTTCTACATTTACATAAAATTGCACTTACGAGCAATATAACAATATTAAAATGAATTAATTATACTCGTAGATTTAGCATATAATCGGTTTTTTAAAATTTCATTTACAACGGGAAGGTAATCCAAGTCACATAGCTACGTTCTAGTTATGGTATTTATTACCTTAATTGGAGACCTTGACCGCACTTAAAAGCAATATAACGGGCTTTAGGCTCACTAAACGTATTAAAAGCTTAGCTCAATTTGATATATGTATTTACTTGAAGTTGTCATCAAACAGCGATAGTAAATTATATAAACAAAACAATTAACATATAAATAAAATACTCGTAATTACGTGCATACAAATTTATACGTACGTATGTACATTAGGGCAGAGTGAAAATGGCCAAAAAAAATTTGTTTTTAAATCTCCTGTATTGTTAATCTATGACTCTATAAAAAAGTGTAATTCATGCAAAATATTATATCCTTACGACTTTATTTGGGGGTGGCGCACGAAGACTGAAGTTTTAAAAACATACAAGGTATTTACTACTATGTACTTTTTAAGTTGTAGTTTAGTACCATTTAAAAATCGTTACCACCACTATAGAAAGTGTTAGCAACACTTAAATTTATATGTGCCTAAAACGTAGTTGAGGAATTCCGTTGTCTTAATGCTATTTTGCTACGGTTTCTTCAGAACAAAGAAAAAGTGTTTCTTCATAAAAAAGTTAAAGTGTTACCTGTTAAACAAAAACTTAAAATAAAGCAAAAGTTTAATCAACGAATAATTGTTTTCCTTACTTTTTAATAACTAAACTAATATTAGTTAAATGCAAGGTTCGGAAAATACACACATCAAACACACAATGTTCTGTTCTAAAGCAGCCAACACATATTTTTATTTTCATATCAATTATGTGTGTTTCTGAATTTGGTACGGTGCCAAACACAATCATGACTGTGTTTTGTTTTAATATTTCGTTATCTACACGAACATTTTTCTATCACGTATTTTTTGTTTCGAACACACATATACCACACAGATTCGAGTGTAGCTTTATTCTAAGTTCGTGTTCTTGCACGTGTACTGCTAAAAAAAAAGAACAAGTTTTTCAACGCGTACATCTAAAAATTAAAACATTATCCACTCGCGATCCAAACGGGACATAAAAATGGAGTAATTTCATTAATAGAAAAACATCTAAAACGACCTTTACAATGGTTTGTATGTTTATTGCACATATCTGAATTACCACTGCGCCATTTGTTTTTAAGTCTCGATGGAACCCTACAGGTCCTAACAGCTTTTCCGGCGATATAGACGAGACATACTATTGTTTGAGACCAAGTTTTTCCAGCAATGAGACTGATTATGAATTACATATATATATTTTTAACAATACTTTCTTATTTATATTAATTGTATTTTATGTGAATAAATAAAAGACTAAACAACTTGAATTAACATCATATAAAACTGTTTTATAGCAAATTACTTTTATTTCAATAAAGGGTCTAGTTTAAAAATTGAAGTCCTCTGCGCCACCTCAAGACCTAGGAAGCATAAATATATTTTTTCAGTATGTTTAAAGCTATGGAGCATCGATTCATAATACACGACAAACAAAATTCGAAAAAATTTCGCTCCACCCTATGTACATATGTGTGCATAAATACACCTTCAAATGAAGACGGAAATGTTTTACACTTGAAAAACATTTATGTATTCAAAAAAAAAAGTTAACAAACTAGTGAACAATAATTAACAAAATATTTACCATCATATTGTAGAAAAAAATATAAATAAAAGCGAGAAGCAGGATAACCGAACAATTTTGCAAAATGTTAAGAGAATATCAAACTTAGAAAACTTTTGGATGTAAAGATTTATTTTCTCGTCTATCCTATACCATCGTTATACCGAACAATTCAATCGGTATGTTAAACATTTGATTTATATATAAAGTACTGCTCAAAATTATAGCGCACTTTTAAAATAAATGTTTTAATGAGCTTATGCAGAAAATTAACCCATAGAAAAACTTGTATTATTATGCGGATACATGCAGCAAATAATATGGATATATAAGAGTGGGAATGATAATGTCAATATATGGTGTCAAAATTGTAGCGCCCTCTCTTGAAACATTTCTCATAAAATTTAACTAAAATATGTTCTATTCCTTCAGTTTTAGTTAAAACTCAATGCAGGAGAAGGATTAACCATTTTGCTTCCAGCCAGGAATAAAGGGTGGTAGTGGTTCCGTTAGCGTATCGTGACCGTGACCTTCAAAACTACCAAATAAGAACTAAAAATGAATTGATCAGCGCTGTAAGAGAATCTGGTATAAAGTAACCATATATGACTGCTCCAAATTGGTCAAATCAATTCCAAACAGGATCAAATATATTTCGAAAGCCAGAGGAGGAAGTATTTCATCATACTTAGTTCCAACTTTGATCAACGTTTCATTAAATGAATTAAATCTTTTAAGTGTGCTATAATTATGAACCATTCATTGAGACTTCTCAAGCTCAATTATTGTTATTTTCTATTTTAAACTGAATTCTGTTATTAATTTAATAACTTTGGATAAATATGTTAATTTTAAACAAAAACAAACCACTTTTTTTTAGTTCTTGAAAAAATGTAATGAATATTAAAAAATAAATTAAAGTGAGCTATAGTTTTGAGATAAGCATGATGATCTCAATCGAAGAGTATTTTAACAATTGAAACATTTCCCAACTTAAATAGCGATCTTCACAGACAGACAGTTAGCTAAATCGACTCTGTATATGGGTCAATGACAAGTATTTTAGCTAGTTCGAAACATTAACACCAATTTCATGTTGGAGGATCTCTAAACTTGGAAACTCTAAACTGAATTACAAGGTACGAAAACTATAAATTTTATATCTATATACATAAAACAAAGTCGGATTAGTTAATGATTTTAGATTTGTTCGATTCTTCTCTACCACGAATAGCAGAATAACCATTAAAATACCTGAAAAATTCACGGGGCGTAGCAGGTCCCATGCAAATAATATATTCAATATCACATCTCTCGATTACTATGATAGGAAGAGCTTTGCAAATTTGTGTGAGGTCATTTATTACTAATAAGAGTAACCGTGCCGAAAATGGACGATATCCTATATCTGAACAATATAAAAGGGAGAGTAACGCTACCTTGTGTCATTTGACAGGTTATTAGTGTAAGAAGTCGTGCTGAGAACTGACGCACAGTGGGGTATTGGACCTTGTTTTTGTGCCACAATTCGTACAAGCCTTTAATTGACGATATTATGGCTTTTTCTGATAAGATACATTGAAACAAGAAAAAAAAACACGTTTTGTAGATATATTTTAGTGAAAAAAATTTTTTTTATGATTTTTTTAAGAAAAACAAAATTGACTTTATATGTACTTGCTGTGATATTACACAGCCCTTTAAACATTTTATGTTGATCTGGTAAGCGAATCAATGAATTTTGGTCGCTGAATCCGAATCCTGACGCAAAATTAACTTAACGGGTCTTGGATCGTCCCTAACCTCAAAAAACACAATATTAAGGGAGCTTTTTGCATTTATATTATTCTAATCATAAAACTCGATCTCTCAGTTAAAAAAATCGCATTAATTACAATTTCCATATTCATCTTCATATTCATTATCATCTTCATTTTATACTCATCGCCATCACTAAACATGTACATGAGTTTTTTTTTTAGCAGCTTTCTCTTGCTTGATATCAAAGGATCAGAAGTAATGAAAAACATATTCAAAATGTCTCTATTCGATTGCTCTCGGCTGACTTTTCGCGAAAATTTCTCTCAATATTTGTTCGGGCTCAAACAATTTGATAAAGCATATGGTAGAAATGCAATGTACAGTAAATTCGAAAAAGAATTAAAGAATTGCCTAAGTAATCATAGTTCTTAAATCAAATGCCAGTGTTGTTTAAAAATAAATCCTTGTTCCTGTTGACTGAATCCTTAACACTTAAAGGAAACTATAATTGACCAGTAAACAAACCAGTATAAAACACACATTTCGTGAATGTGTTAATGGAATTTCCGACTTGCCATGAACACTTTTATACGAAAAACTAACTAAATTCAATTTTTGAAAAGCAGAACTTTTCGGTAGATTATTTTTTCGCTACACGCTTGGTCGGCAAAAAATTTGACCCATCCTAATGTATGCATATATATGATACAATATTAACAAGTAAGAAAATTATAGTCGGTCTAGACCGACTATACGATACCCTATACCATGCGTTTGGAAACCCTATCTCTTAGGCCCAACTAACTGGACATAGAAAATAAGCAAAAACCAAATTTGAGTGGGATTTTTATTAATTTTTTTGGCTGCAGATATGAAAAAGTTCATATCGGATGCTATATCTATAAAGGGACTAGGTCCAAAAATGGACCGATCCTGATCATGTTTGGTAAAGTCTCTTGTATTTTGCAAAAATATGTACAAACAAAATTTGAGAAGAATCAGTGCAATATTTTTGTTTTTTAATAGATTTAAGTGAAGATCGGGAAGCAGCTCTATATGGGGTCAAAGGGATCATTTTTGGACTACTCATTAGTGGATGTAATGGATGCATACAAACCCAATTTGAGTAAGATCTATATGACAATTTGGATCTTATGGCAATTTATGTCGATTTCATATGGGTAATTTGTATGGGGGCTAGGTCTGAACATGGACCAATTCTCAATTTCAATAGCGTTCATCCCATGGCCGACAAAAGCTTATATACCAAATTTCATCAAAATATATTCATATTTGCGACCTGCACTTTGATTACAAGCTTTACATGGACACACAGACGGACGGACGGACGGACGGACGGACATTGTTAAATCAACTCAAAAAGTGATTCTGATTCCATCGGTATAATTAAAGATGGGTCTGGTTCAAATATTTTTGGTTGTTACAAACAGCAGCACAAAGTCATTATACCCAAACCACATAGTGGTATAGGGTATAAAAATGTTTAAAGCAAAATGTGACAATAAAACCGGAATAGCAACAACAGTAAGTACAAACTCTAAAACAAAGAGAACCACAACATCAAACACAAACAGACCATAATTTATTAAAGAAAATGAGCATTTCTTCTCCTCAAGTTCGCGAACAAAAACTAGAATATTTAAAAAAAGGCGCAAAAGGGCACCCCAATTAATTGCAACAATCTTGTGGGAGGTATATATACCCAAAAAAAATAAAGAAGTAGAGCTCAACTAAGCCCAACTTATAACGATATGTCTACATATATGGAAAATTAAAAAATTTTTTTAAATGTGAAGAGATATATTTAAAAAATCGTTTTTTCCCTAAAGCTAGTTAAATCCTGAAGTTGATGGCTCCATACTAAAATATAAGCTGTGCTTCGAGTTTATTTTAGGAATATCACTTAGAAACATGTAAAAACTTCCAACAGTCACCGAGCGCAAGCAAATAACGAATGAAAGCGCAACTTGCAGGATTCATTGCGGAGGCACTGTTAATCCTAGAGATGTATTTTTTTCACACGAAGATGCAGAATTTTATCTTTTTTTACCGGATGCCATAAAATTAATTGCAGTATGTAAAACAACAATTGTTGATATAAAATAATTTTAATTATTTTTTACCTTGTTTTAAGATTAATTATATAGGTATTTAAAAGAATTAACACTAAAGTGACAAAATATTTTATAGGAATTAAAAAAAATATATGACAAATTAAAAAATTTAAAAAAATCATAAAAATTTTAAAACCTTTTAAATTGGGTAAAAAGCTGTATATACCAAACTTCAGCAAGGTTTATATGGAATCTTTTTTTAAGACAGCGAAAACGGGAGACCACTCATTCTCCATAGTTTTTCAGGCTCTATACGGTCTGCATAGGGCCAATTTGATAGTTACTTTAAAATACTTAAAATGTTAAAAAGTTATATCCCTATTGGACATTTTTCTATATGTTCAAATTTAGAGTTCTTAAAAGAAAAACTGCTAATATTTAAAATATGAAATGGACTTGTTTATTATTTATAATATTGTGAACGATGTTTTGTTCTATCGTTTTGTCCCGATTTTGACCAAACGTATATTATTTGAAAGGTATTTCTTTTCAGCTGTTTTCCAGATTAACAGATTTTTAAATTTTGTCCTTTATTTTGAGTAAATTGCATTTAAATTTGCTACTAACACATACATAAAATTATACATATGCTATGTGTGTGTTTATTAAATTTGTTAATGTGTTTGTTAATGAAAAATAAAGTTACCTAGAAATTGCACTTGAATTTCGAGCGCTGGAATCTGCTAGTTATTATTGATACGTAAAGGAATAATCAAACAATATCAACCAAATGTCAATATCAGGCTGCAGCTTCAAATCCAAAATGATGATTTTTAGAAAAATGGTTATTTAAATTTTTGTGAAAATTTAGAATCACAACATTAAAAAGAACAACATAGAAAAATCATTGTTTTTCAAGAGTTTTTTTTTTACATTTTCATTGAAATCTCGAGACCTATTAAACGGATTTTGATGATTTTAAATTACAATCTGCTCAGGATGTCAATGAATCATTTTTATTAAAAATGAGCAACCCAGCTGACCTATTGACAATATATATATTTTGGGTCCAGTTTGTTTCTAATATTACAAACGGAATGACAAACTTGTATTCATATACCCTCTGCTTACTGGCGTAGAGCGTTTAAGCATCTTATTTTTGAACTTCGTCATATAATGATTGAGTTAGTAATTAATCAAGCTGAAGACACAGCTGTATAACCTGTCTTGTAGAATATATTAAGAAGATATTTATATTTTTATGAATAAACTATAAATTATGAAATCACATAATATTTTTAATCAATGTGCAATATCGTACAAAGAAAAATTTGAAAATGTGGTTACTCACCACCAAAACTCGAATTTTTTGAATGCTTGATCCAGTTAGTGGCTTTTTGAAATAGTATCTTAAATTTGAAAATCGTAAACAACATAGTTCCCTTTTTACAAACAACTCTTTATACCCACAATATTGTAGGGTACATAAAAAAGTTGAAAACCGCCCTGAACACAAGACACTAAGCTCAATATCTAAACTACATAGTCCATAATATTCAGGGTAATTAAAATCAACGATCCGATTAAATAAATATCACGTTAAATTGTTGTTGAAATGAAAGGTCAAAAGAAAGTTTGATGTAGTATTCATGTCGCAAAAAAGCTTAAGTGTTTAATAAAATTGACCTTTGTGTTTGTAAATAAGGTCATTGACACTTTGTGTTCACGCTATACATCGTGTTTGCCTTGGTTAATGAAACTAAATTCAAATCAGAGTTTGAATTTTATATGTAGTGACATTATTAAGTGGACCATATACAAAACAATTTGAAAAACTTTAGTGTAGTGTTATACATCTTATATGAGAGAATTAATTGCTAAGTATTGGTTAAATATTTTTATACAAACCACATAGTGGTATACACTATGTGGTTTGGGTATAATGACTTTGTGCTGCTGTTTGTAACTACCAAAAATAGTTGACCTAGACACATCTTTTATTATACTGATCGACTCAGAAAGTGATTCTTGACGATTTAGCGATGTCCGTCCGTCCGTCCGTCTGTGTGTCCATGTAAACCTTGTAATCAAATTACATGTCGCAAATATGAATATATTTTGATGAAATTTGCTATATAAGCTTTTATCGACCAATAGCTATTATCAGACCTAGTCCCCATACAAATGACCCCTATGAAATCAACATAAATGGCCATAAGATACAAAGTATCATATAGATCTCAGTCAAATTGGATTTGTATGTGTTTTTTATATCCATTAATCCGTAGTCAAAAAATAATACCTATAGGAAAATTCTTGGACATAGGCCCCATATAGAGCTGCTTCCCGATCTTCGCTTAAATCTATAAAAGAACAAAAATATTGCACAAATTTTTCTCGAATTTTTGCATATGTTTTTGCAAAAAATAAGTGACCTTACCTAATATGGTCAGGATCGGTAAATTTTTCGACCTAGTCCCCATATAAATATAGCACCCGATGTGAACTTTTTCATGTTTGCAGGCCAAAAAATTATTAGCAATGCCACTCAAATCTGGTTTACGGTTATTTTCTATATTCAATGGAATAGGGTATCATATAGTTGGTCTAGACCGACTATAATTTTCTTACTTGTTTTTTATTTTAATATTGTTTTTCTTCTTTATTTAAATTTATAGACTAACTAATAATTTAGTTATAATTATAATACTTGGTATTATCATGGGGTTTGTAGCGATTAAGCTTTCTTGATAGACCCGAAGTATTAAGTAACTCGATAATTTCATTATTGGGCTTAGTCAGTAGCCTTAGTCTATGAGCCTCAGCATTACGTCTTATTTCTTTATTTATGGTGCTGATTTTTCAGTCACGATGAATGTTGCCATTTCTAAATTATCTCGGGGCATTAACAATATTCCTTAAAACTTTATTCCGGAATTTTTTATTAGTTGAATAATGGAATTTTTTGGGCATTCTCAGCCTTGGATGGCATAGGTCCAGGCTGGTTTCAGCAGCTGCTTGTACGGCATAATTTTATTATGTATAGGGAGTTTAGAGTTTCTACCTATGTATAAGCCAACTAATTTTTTTGTATTTTAATTCTAGTTCAATTTTTTTATTGACGTGTTTTGTATCTAACGTCATACCAAGCTATTTGGCAGAGGCTACAAATGGAACTTGTATGTTGTCAATAACAAGTGATATGCAAATTGTTTGATTTTTTGTGAAGCTTAAAGCTATTTGTAGTTATTCGGTTGTAATTAAATTTGTCTGTGCTGTTGATAATATGGCTGCATCACATATCGCTATTTACTGGCATATCAAAGGTATGTACATAAAAGGTACAAAATATGGCCTAATATACAACCCTGTGGTACACCCGATCTGATAATTTGAAGACTGGAACACATCATCGAAAGAATCTGGCTCTTATTATGATTCCAGAAGTTTATTATAATGTTTAAGCAGCAACAGATTAATCCCTACTAGCTCTAGCCGCTCTAACGACATGATACAGATCAGATACAGAAACTCTTTTCCAAAACACCATTTTTATGTCTTTGCAATTCGACTTTGGAACATGCTGCTAATAAATACACAATCACTAAGCATTGTTTGCAATTCAAACAGGTGAGAAACATATAGTCGGTCTAGACCTACAATACGATACCCTATACCATGCGTTTAGAGACCCTATCTCTTACGTCCAACTAGTTGGATATAGAAAATAAGCATAAACCCAATTTGAGTCGCATTGTTATTAATTTTTTTGCCTTCGGATATGAAAAAGTTCATATTGGATGCTATATTTATATGGGAAAAAATGGATCCATCCTGCTTTATATGGTAGGTTCAATTATTTTTTTTTTTTTTTTCAAAAATATATATACAAACTAAATTTTAGAAAAATCTGTGCAATATTTCTGTTTTTTGATAGACTTAAGTGAAGAGCGGGAATCAACTTCATATTGCGGCTATAACTAAGAATTGTCGTATGGGGTTTATTTTTGGAGTACTGATAACTGGATATAATAAACATACACACATCCAATTTGACCGAGGTCTATATGATATTTTGGATATTATGTCAATTTAAGTGGATCTCATAGGGGTCGTTTGTATGGGGACTAAGTCTGAACATGAAACGATTTTCACGAATTTCAATAGGTTCATCCTATGGCCGATAGAAGCTTATACGCTAAATTTCATCAAAAGTTCTTCATATTTGCGACCTGTAGTTTGATTACAAGGTTTACATACACACAGACGGACGGACGGACCGACAGAAAGACTCAGAAAGTTATTCTGATCGGTATAATAAAAGATGGGTCTAGGTCAAATATTTTTGGTAGTTACAAATATCAGCACAAAGTCATTATACCCTGACCACATAGTAGTATAGGGTATAAAAAGCTATTTTTCAATATTATAATTAAGTATACAAAAATTTATTTATTTTTTCATACTTTGATTCATGTATATTCATATTCATTATTATTTATTCGTTTTTATTTTTGTTAACTTTTTATTATATTATATATATAACTTTTATTTTTCTTTTTTTAATTCTTAATTTTTTAATCGTAATATCTTTATATTGTTTTCAAATTTTAATTATTTACAAAAGATTTAAATCTTGTAGCGCGGAAAATCGAAATAAATATAAAAAAGAAAAACAAGAACATATTTAGCCTGTATATATGCCCATCGTACCATACAACATCGAATGCTTTTGCAAAATCTACCAATACTCCTAAACATACATCTTTCTTTTCTAGAGAGATTTTAATCGAATGGGTTATTATTATTTATTTGTTCGATTGTAGAAATGTTTCACTCGAAATCCGAATTGGTGAATTATGGGCTTTAATCTTTTACATATTCACCCCTGTTCTTGAAACCAGTTTCACAAAATAAAACTCGTAAATGAAAAAATTCTTAAATCTACGAGTTTTTTTGCTGTTCTCCAATTTCAATAAGAATATTTTTTCTCGTTTTAATTCACATAGAAAAGGCTTTGTGAAATCAAAACAAATGCCCTTTTTTCTACTAAGCAGGTCTTAAGAGATAAAAAAAACTATTTGATATTTAAATTCTAACATGTTTTTTATTGAACCTTGTCATTATTTTAAAAAATTCGACATTAATTTTATGAAAAAAAAAAACGATTTTAAAAAACGTCTACATTTTGCGCTGATTTAAAAAAAATACTCGTAATAAGTGGTCGATGTTAATAAAACACACTTTTTGCGATGATGCTGTTCTATAACTATAATAAAAACTTTTTATTTACACAATCTATTTTCCATTATAATTTTTTCAATTATAACATAGATTCTTTATGCACTAATTATTGCAAATAAAGGAATTAAAAAAAAATTTTCATCAAATCACATATTTCTTCTTCTTTACCACGCACCATTTAAACAAAATTAAAATTGCCTATCAATTACAGTAGTAATTGCAATATGTTTGAAAAATGACGATAAATCTAACAAACACATATTTTTTATTTTTTTGCATATGTTCGAAACAGTAGTGATGCCAGTCAAATCCAATTTATTTGAATTTCGAAATTTTTTTTGGTGATGCCTAACTTTTTAAAAATAGAAAAGTCATTTTTAATTGAATGAAATTGAAGAATAAAAACAATTAAATGAACAAATAAGTTGTTATTTTAAAAGAAAATATTTTTCTTTATACTTTTTCAAAAACTTAAGAAAAAACATGCGCAAAATACTTATAAGTTTTTTGTGAAACTGAATAAAGAACCATATGGCAACATATGGTTCTTAACTCAAACATATGTTTCCATTAAATAAATAAAAAAAGTGGTTTCAAGAAACGCAAAATTTCACTTTCATGTGATTTTAAATTCACTCTTATTCAAATAACAACATTTCAAGAACAGGGCTGATTAATTTCTCGAACAATTGACTTATTAATGGCATAACGAAATTGGTCTATAGGAGGCTACTTAGTCTGGATTTTTCCTGGTTCCAATACTGATTTCAGCCACCTTTTTCTATATACTTGCAAAATAGCTAAGTTGTTGGTAGTTCAAAAACTACTTTATGTGGTAAATTTTAACGACGTTAGCTGTTATTAAGTCATACCCAGGTGACTTCATAGACTTAAGTGATTTTATTTCTTTTTTAAACTTTTGCCATTTTTTACTTAGCTTTCGCTTGACCAATATTAGTTCACGAATTTTTGGAAGATCTTATACTTCATTTTGAAAACGTTTAATTTTGGTAGAGCATCTCCTTATCGCTTGCCATATTTCTGTTAAAAATGTTGACTTCTCTTCCTATATCTTCCACAGTCAGTATGTATATATATGTGATGAGGTGCTAACTTTTTCATTTATTAATGGTTTACAAAAAATCTAGGATTTGGAGTTTTTGTACGACCACCGCTGTAATACTTAAATATATAGGCGAACGATCAGAGCTTAAGTCCACCCATCTTCTATTTCTAGTGTCAGTTTATCTATTTTTCATGTTATAAAGAGATCATTTAAATCTTGACGTTTATTTATATCCGTATGCCAACAACACAGTGCAACATTTTTGAAAAGTTATGGAGTGTAAGCTCCTTCTCGTATGCGGCTTTTCGAAGTACTTATCGAAACTAACAAAACTCCATTTGAGTTTTGCTAGTTTAGATACTGTTCGCATTTTAGCCCCAAGTATATTTTTGGTAAAAATTAAAATTTCAGAAGAACATGAAATTTTTCTCACGGCTATATATTGGTAACCAATTGGAATTTTGTTTTCCTGTCTGAGCCATAATTATACCAATAGACTAGGAGAAAAAAGTGTAAAAAAACTAACCCGAAAAACTGCATCTAGTGCCTCAAAATTGTTCTATGTAAGTAGGACAGCCTGCGGAAATGCATTCACTACCTGCATTTTCTATGGCTTCATACAGTCATCTATCTTTCCCCAAAAAATACTTGGCATTAAAATCAACTCGGATTGTGAATTTATATTTTTGTTTGTTAATTAGCTGCATGCACTCTGGGAGTACTGCAAACTCAGGTAAATTATGTGTTTAAGTTATTTGTTGTAATTGTTATCTGATGTAGATTGAAATTAATCTGAACATAACGATCTAGGTATGATCCCACTAAGATTGCACCTCCCTTCTTGCTTTATTGCTAGGGTGAAATGTATGATATATATTTTCATTTGTATTTATATTTTATCTTAAATTGAAGCAATTGTCAATGTCATTTTTAACATTTTAATTTAAATGTCATGTTTAAAAACTTTATGGAGATTTCATCAAAAACCATTGATTTAAGAACTTTCAATTTTCTACTTTTACATTAGCAGGAAATGTTGAGATTTTGCTCAATTCGGAATTAGGAATTTGGCACAGTTGAAACAAACAGCTGATTTATATAAACGAAAGATTTGTAAAACAACTAGATGCCAAATTATTTTGATTTATTGGGCGTGTTTAATGAAAAAAGGAAGAAAAATCGCTAATGTTTAATTCGTATTATGCCATATACAAGTATCACTCTGTGGTCAGGGTATAATCTAATTACAAATAGCCTAGGCGATTTTTGCCGATGTTTTGTTCTACCGTTTTATTCCGATTTTGACCAAACGTATATTGTTTGAAAAGTATTTCTTTTTAGCTGTTCACCAGATTTACAGTTTTTTAATTTTGATGTGTAAACATCTATACGCACAGGGGGGTAAATTTCTATTTCACAATACAATCACAAAGGCAGTGTAACACGTAATAGGTGAGAGCTGACTCATAATGCTGTGTGACTTATGATTGTTTTGGTGAAAAAATTATGATATAACATTGTTTTTTATGCCACTTTTTTAAAAGCGTCATCTATGTATCACTTATATACGTTTATATTGGGATATTTTTAACGTTTTACAGCAAAGGGTTGTTGAATTTGCTGAAACAGCTTTTGCTATAAGTGATACATAGATGACGCTTTCTGTTTGATTTTAAAAAATGACATAAAAACATCTTTAATTACTAGATGTTTACACGTCTTCCCTGTGATCGGACTCACATGATTTTTATTTTTCCTTTATTTTCAGTAAGTTGCATTTAAAGTTGCTACTAACACATACATGAAATTATACATATGCTATGTGTGTGTTTATGAAATTTGTTAATGTATTTGTTAATGAGTTTGTTATCTTCATTCACAATAATAATAAAGCAAAAAAGTGTTGGCTTGTGAATTGGCTATGTTGAAAAATAAAGTTATTTAGAAATTGCACTCGAATTTCGAGTAATTATTACTACCTAAAATACTTGACCTAGATTATTATTGTACCGATCAAGTCAGAATCAATTTCTGAGTTGATTTAACAATCAAATTACAAATATAAATATATTTTGATGAAATTAGCTACAGTCACTCACAGCTTATTTGATGCAGATAAGTTTTTTTCAAAAACCGTTATATATTTAAAAATTTTGTTCTAAAAGTACAAAAACAAAGAATGTGGTTTAGTATATTATAGTGTTGTAATTTTATTTAACAAAAAAACAAAAACAAAAATGAGCTTTGTGCTCTCAAGAAACTAAAAATGCAAAATAAGGTACAAAACTCATGTCACAGCTTAAATGATGCAGTTAATTTTACCGTTATCCTTGTTGTTGTCTTCAGCTTAAAATTTTAAAATTATTATCTGCAATCATTCCTAATTGTGTTGTTGACCGATACGCATTAAAAAATAAAAATAAGTGAATTTTTTCAACCATGGCACCGCGTACATCATTGAAATGCGTGAGTTAGTATTAAAGCACTATATGTAGAATGGGCACACTCCACGGAAAATTGCTGAAATTGTTAATTTAAGCTTTTCAACAGTTCGGCATATAAAACGCTATTTACATAGGTGAGAATCGTGTTGAAAACAAGGGTAGACAAGCTCCAAATAAAATTTTTACTGAAAGTGATTCTAAGTGGTTAGTGCAACAAATTCGTAAAAACCCAGCAACAAGCGCTTCGAAGCTGACTTATGGCCAAAAAATATTCAGGAAAGACATGTCATCCTGAAACAATTCACAGAATATTGAGGGACGCTGATTTTAATGGCCGAATTCCTCGAAATGCACCGTTTATAAATGAAATAAATAGATTAAAATGGCTGCAGTTTGCGCGTGACCATTTAAATAACAGACCAGCATTTTGGAGAACTGTTGTTTTTGTTGATGATGTGAAAGTTAATATACTGAGCTAAAACCTCACAATTTACGTGCCACTATGAAACACGGTGGTGGAAATGCTCTGGTTTGGGGATGCATGTCTTCAAATGGAGTAGGTAACTTGGCCTTTATCGTAGGGAATATGGATAAAAACATGCATTTGAAGCTTCCCCAAGAAAATCTAATTCAAAGAGCGACGAAATTTCAAATTGAGGACGCCTTTCGCTTCTACCAAGATAACGCTTCTACCTAAGCACAAATCACTATTAGTACAGACTTGGTTGATATGGAAATGCCCGCATATAGTTCAAACTCCAGCACAATCACTTGACTTAAATGTGATTAAAAATTTGTGGTCAATACTGAAGACTAATATTCGAAAATACGATATCCATAACAAATCTAACTAAAAAAAGGTGTTGTAAAAGAGTGGGATAAAACAGATCCAGATTATAAAAATAAGCTAGTGGACTCTATGCCGAAAAGGCTTCAAGCGGTTATAGATAATAAAGGATATCCTACTAAATACTAAGCAATTGAAAAAAAATTTTGAGATTACAGTAAATCCTTTTTTATTTAATGTTTTTTAAAATTGCATCATTTAAGCTGTGACCTGAATTTTGTACCTTATTTTGTATTTTGAGTTTCTAGAGGACTTAAAGCAGATTTTTTTTTTTTGCTGAATATAAGTTACGCATAATTGTTAACTAAACACCATATGTCGTTTTTGTATTTTCAGAACAAAATTTTTAAATATATATTTTTAAACATAAAAATTTATCTGCATCAAATAAGCTGTGAGCGACTGTATATAAACTGTTGTTAGCCATAAGACAATCAATACTGAAATTGAGAAAAATTGCTGCTTTTTCAGACCTAGCCTTCATACATATTACCCCTATTAAATGATGATCAATGTTATTGATCATGGTCAAAATTTGTTTATGTGTGTCTATTACATCAGTAGGCCCATCATTTGTAGTCATAGTTCCCATATATAGCTGCTTTCCGACCTCCGCTTCAATGTATCCAAAATTTTTTGGACAGATTTTACTCAAATTTAGTTTATTTCTGTTTTCGAGACAAATGAGTGATCTAATGAAATATGATCATAATCGGTCCGTTTTTCGAACTAACCACCATATCAAAATAGCATCAGATCTGAACTTTTTCATATCTGCAAGCATAAGAGGCATTGTTATTAATTTTTTTCCAGCAGAAATGAAAAAAGTCATGTCGGATGCTATATTTATATGGGAACTAGGTCGTATAATGGACTGATCCTGACCATGCTTAGTTTTTGGACAAATTATAAATGGGTGTAATATACACACAAATCAAATTTGACTGAGATCTATATTATAATTTGGATCTTATGGCAATTTAAGTCGAACTCATAGGGGTCATTTGTATGCCAACTACATCTGAACTTGCACTGATTTTCTCAAATTTCAATAGCGTCAAAATTTGATCAAAGTATGTTCATATTTACGAACTGTAGTTCAATTATTACATTTACTTACGGACAGACAGCCGGACGGACGGACGAATATTTTTGGACAAATATTTTTGGTAGTTACAAACATCAGCACAAACTCATTAGACCCTACCCACATAGTGAGTGGTTAGGGTATAAGAATGTTGGTTCTTTTGTATGATAGGTATTCACACTTTGACAATGCATGTATCCAAACCATTTTCACCTTATTCTTTTAGCACTAGATATATATATATATATATATATATATTACTCATGATACGATATGATAGTTACGAGTACGTTGAAAGAAATATTAAAAAAAAATCATTAAAGATTTCCCATAAAAATCAAAATATCTGAAATATTAATATTAAAGAACAAGTCCTCAAACTTTGTGTGAGTTCATAAATTATTGTAGACGACTCATCATATATGTATCTAGATGTGGGTATAAAAGTCATTAATGTGAGAAATCGTACTTAGTATGGGCGAGATATGACCAGCGGGTGTGCCACCTGTCATACAAATTAAAAAAGCGGGAGTATTATGATAGTGGGAGTATTGCTTCTCTGTAAAATTAACAATTTTGTACCAACGCACATTACAAGCTTATTAAGTTCTAATTTTTATTACATTTTTACGTTTTTGTTTAACTGTCAACTCTACTTGTTTAACCTAATTTACGTATATTTTTGTTTATACTTTTCTGCTAAATGAGGCTTTTAAAAGTCATACTGTGTCCTAAACTAAAAAAAATATCATAAAGTACTTATTCGCGAGATATCGACTATATTCTTTGTTAATTCAACAGTTAACGAGGTTTCAATTTGTATATGAGATCTCGAGATATTAATGACATTTTAATTGAATTCTCATTTTTTGAGACTTCAACCAAGAAAAAAAAACGCAGTATAAATCAATTTTTTAAATAATTTTTGCAATGCGTTTATTAATTTGTCACCTAAAAAGTAAATACATTTCTCTTTATTTTAACTCCTTAATTGAAAGATTACTTTTGTTCGTAATGAATTTTAATAGCAGTTAAATTTTACCTTTTTAACATTATAAGTAAATTTGATAAATTTAAAAGAACTATCCTCATACGCACAAATTGTTATTAGATTCTCACAGAATTTTCGTGACTTTTTATAAATTTGGCATTGTATTCAATTGAAGGTAATTTTTGTTGATAGAATAATTTTTGTGGGTGTAAATGATATTTTAAGTGGAAAAAATTTCATTTTGTATGGGATTATTTTAAATTATAACACACATGTCTATAAAGTACAACGCAGCAAAAAAGCGAAGTATTTTCAGTACTTCCAGATGATGCCAAAGATGTCAATATAAAGTTTATTAAAAAAAATAACTTCAAATCTTCGCAATATCAAATAAAATAGAAATGATACTAATTAAGACTGATAATTACACAGGAATACACACATTTTGGTGACGATACTTTTTGAACTGATCTTTAGTAAATTCGACCTCCTGAATACTAATCTGTAATCGGTTTTTGCCTAGCAGCTCGACTTTCGCGATATACCGTTATTTCCAAAATTAAGGCACTTCCACTACATATATTGGAATAACTTGAAAACGGTTCACCATATTCAGTTAAAAAAAAATTGAAATTCGTCAACAAAATTATCTTTAATCCGTGCCTACATTGTTTTTAATTTGGCCTAGTAGTTTGTAAAAAAAACAACAATTTTATCAAAAAAAAATAAAAATTCTGTTTTTCAGTGTTGGTCTAAAAGCATTTAGTTTAATATATTTATAATAATAATATATAATTAATATATTTGTGAAAATAAGAATTATATATTTTTCACTGCTTATTTGATGTACTGGGACCCAAGAAGCTTCGTTTTTGGTTAATCTGCAATGTGGTTTTTTAGGACAATCTGTTTGCAGATTCCAACAGTAATCTGCCATCATATGAGTATCCCACTCGCCCTGGTATCGTTCTTACATTGTCCTTATATCCTGGTGAAATCGTTCACCTTGCTCTTCACTCAAGTCACCCAAGTTTGCTGAAAAAAATTAGTAATTGAATCAGAAAAATTGGAAGAACAAATATTGAATAAATAAAAGTTTATATTGGGTAAACTAAGAAAAGTACCCATTGAAAATGATAATTTTAAATTGATAAAAAGTGCCAAGAAGTACTCAGGAGAAAATGAGCATCCACAGGAGTTGATAAGATCCAGACCTTCTGATTTGGAATAAGTGTTAACTCGGATTATGTTCAATCAATTTAACATAGGCTATTCATAGAAAGATGTTTTCTTTTCTGATGCCTATTCTCTGGATCCGAAGCCAAGTACACAATGTAAAGTAAAATGGATTCATTTGATGTTCATAATTTCTGCTAACTCTTTTCTACTTTAAATGAATAATCCTTTTTCCAATACTAATTTTTTATATTTATATGATTCTTTGAAATTCTGAGCAAAATTTCAGTGAAAATGCAAACAAAAATTTTTATATCATGATTTTTCTATGTTGTTCTTGTTATTGTTTAATTTTTTTTATTTTGTGTGTCTGAACAATAAAAAATTTTATATATAATTAATTTTTGAATAATATTTTTATAATTATAATTTTATTTTCATTATTACTTTCATTATTATTACCAACACTAGTGTCTTTTTTATCTAAAGAACACACATTACGAAGATTTTCATCGTGCTCAACCAAATTTTCATAGTAAAAAGCCAGAGGTACATTTTGAACGCGTTTCAAGTGAGTTGGCAACAAACGTGAAGCTGTGGTTAATGGCACTTCTTCATTAATTTTTCTGCTTTTTTTAAATATATGTTAAGTTAAGTTGTTTTTTTTCTGAAAGAAATTTGTACGCGTACACTAGGGCGGGTCGATTTAAAAATCGCCCAAATGACAAGCAAAATCGTATTCTAGGGATCAAAATAAGAAACTTTTCCCAAAGAACCATACCTCTAAAACGAATTCTGATGTCCCAACTTTTAACTTGTCTGTCTGTCTGTCTCACTTTGACCCATTTAGAGTGCCCCAATCGAGTCCAAATGTATGATCAACCCCCAATAACTATGGAGGGCCGACCCACCCTTGCCAGTGGTACACCCGCTGGAAACATTTCAAAAAATCACCACATTTTGTTTAGAATTGGGCTGAATATGTTTGATTTAATATTAGAATTAAAACTCATACGTATACGTATCTTCTACTCTGCTAATAAATAATAATCATACGACTTGACCATTAATTATGTTATTCAAAAAGATCGATCGGATGAGGGTAAATAACTTTTAGATCACTCCGTGACTATGCGTGACTCTGCGTGACTACCCCAAAAGTAATCTGTAGTCACAACAAGACTATGGGCCAAGTTTCAGATCAATTGCATGAGGGGGAATGGGATTGCCCCATGGCAGACAGACAGACAGGTCAAAAGTCGAGACATCAGAATTCGTTTTAGAGGTATGGTTCCTTGGGCAAAGTTTCTTATTTTGATCCCAGAACATGATTTTCCTTATCACTTGAGCGATTTTTTGCCTCCCTACAAATCAGCCCGCCCTAGAGTAGACACTATACTTTTCTTTTTCGTTTGTGTGTCATAGCTGCAATTGTTGTTGGTTATGTTGTCGTTTGTGTGTTTGTGTAGCATAATGCCTGTGTATGTAACGTTGTGATTCACGTGTCATATTAGTTTAGGCTTGTGTTGCAACACGTATTTTTTTAACGTTATTCTGAAATAAATATAATAAATAAATCGCCAACATGAAAGAAAGATAATAAAAAAGTAATCTTTATAGATTTTAATAAAAATAGAAATTAATCAGATTTTCTTAATTTTTTTTCCAATACTTTAGTTGTAAGCAGTTTTTCCTTTAAAGACTCTAAATTGAACTTATAGCAAATTGTCCATATTACCAGTTTCTTCATTGGAAAACATTACCAATTTTGTTAACTATAAAATTTTTTGTACTCGTATACAATGTATCATGTTTTAATGAATTGGGTTATTTGCTTTGTAGAAAAACTTTAGAAACTTTAAGCGTTTAAATATATTTCTTATTAAATACGTTTAAAGATCTTTCTTTAATATATATCACCTTATAATATTTTTCTTAGAAAATCACGGCAAATCTATCAAAGCTTAAGAAAAGCTAATAAAAACAATGTTCCTTAGCTCACATGTTATTGTTAGTGACATTAAATTATTTGACGAATATCTTGTGAATCGGATTTATTATTTTTTACTGAAAAAAATGGTTTTAAATATGTTGTAAATTTTCACAAAGAGATTTTTTTACCTTATAAAGTCTAAAAATAACAACAAAATTAAACCGAACACTCGGTTTATTTAGATGATATAAAAATGTAAATGCTTAGAATTATAGGTGTCGAAAATATACTATTAATCAAAACATGTAAAATTATTTTTATTTTTACAAAACTTTTTACTAATCCAACACTGTTAATGTATAAATATAACAACTTACTTATTTTATTTTATTTTTGTATTCGGCATGGTTTTCTGTCTTTAAATTAACATATTACAAGATAATACAGATAAAAAATTTTTAACATTTTACTGATATATGACAAAACTAAAATTGCCAAGATTTTTAATCAAGACTAATTTGAAACTTTTTTTGAAATATCGCTTAATTTTTAAATTGCAAATATTCTAAAGTATGATCCCTTACTGTGACTTTGAGTATTCCAAAGCCGCACTGTGGACCATATTTTGAGAAGGCGGCCAAAAATCATTTTTTTTGGTTACCGATTTTAAAATTATATTATTCATTTGAAAGTAAATATCAGTAAAGCTCGGGAGCAAAAAAATTGCGTCTCTATTTCACCTATATCACAGTGAATAGGCTTTTTAAGTAAAATAAATTTTGTATAATTTTGCAACTTCAAAGCAATTAATGTTATCACTGAGTCGTTTACAAATTAAAAAAAAAAAATTTAAAAAAGGTCCATATTTCCCGAAAATCTTCTACTTAATAGAGCATAACTACAGCCCATCAGAAGCCATCAAAAAAATCGTGCACTCTTCTGTAGTCCGAACCCTCCCCTACACTCCTTTACCCCATTGTACACGCGCCAGTTTCCGCCCGTGTGCATCGGAACAATTTTTCTGAGACAAAGTCAGATATTTTGTGCAAAATTTATTAATACAGAAGTTTTCCACTATGTGGTTAGGGTATAATGAGTTTGCCCTGATGTTTATAACTACCAAAAATATTGGACCTATACCCATCTTTTGTTATACGGATCGACTCAAAATCACTTTCTGAGTCGACTTAAAGATGTCCGTCCGTCCGTCTGTGTGTTATGAATACAAAAGTTGGTCGTACCGGGTGTATTTTTTTGCGTGAGTTTATTTGTTTTTTATACTGACAGAAAAAGGAAACGGTAGAGTTGACAAGAGTTGTTATATATGTACTTATAAAAAAACACACTTTGCTCAACCCCCACCACAAGACAATAGTTTTAAGGAAGCCTACGAATTTGTAATGTCCCCTCTTCATGCTAGAATACGTTTTATGGAGTATATTCTTAAATTGGGTTATGATTTGGAATTTGGTCCATTAGGCGTGAGAAAAAACAAAGAAAATGAAGAAAAAAGAAAGCAAAAAAAAAAAATTCAAGAAAAATATCTACAACTAGGCCCCATAACACAGTACAACGCATGATTTCGGGACTCAATTTTGATAATTTTGTGTGAAAGTAGCCTAAAAAATAAGAACTTCTGTATCATTCGTTTGGTCATGTTACATCAACAAATAATTTTAATATTTTTTTGAAGTTAGTAAGTATCGTATAGGGGAATTTGTCACGTTTTAGGCTCTTTTGTTTGGCATAACTCGAGAACCACTACTCGGATTTCGCTGAAACAATTTTTGAAAAATCAAGAATTACAATTACTTTCATCTGTTTATATAACGTTTCGCTACATAAGCAACAGTTTCGCAGTTATAAATAAATGTATGAAGAAAAAAAAAATATTTTTTGCCTAAAAATTCTTTTTTTTTTTTTTTTTTAATTCATAAAAATCCAAAACGGTCAAAAGTGCCAAGTCCTATTACTTTTGCGTAAAGTCACATAACCTATGAACAAAATGAGACATAAATCATGAAAATCGAGGAACGCGTTTCGCTTTTATTCACAATTAAGTGAAGGTATGAATTTCAAAAAATTGCTCGATATATGCACAAAATTCTTTGGAAAAAACATTGATGATTTTTTTTATGATTTTCAGAATTAAAAAAAAATGTAATAAACAAAAGGTTATTTGATTTTTATGATTGCGGTAGCAAAGTAATAAACGCTAATAAATGTGCGTGGACAAAAATGAAAAAAGGAAAGTGCACTTTTTAAATTAATTGGGGTTTTCCGTTAGTTACCTGAATAATTTGTTTACGGAAATTACGGAAATTTGCGCCCATTCATAAGTACCTGTCAGTAAAATATTGAAATATACGTAGTATTTATAGGTGTTCATTGATCACTTTTTTTTCATTCAACAATTGCCGACGAACACGAACAAATAACAAGCTATTTTTTTCCGGTTTTTTAAAAGTGAATAACAACAAAACATATAATATATTTCAATATGGAAAATAACAATTGCCCAAAATTGGATGATTTTTGTTACGTTTGTGGTCATATCGTCCTAAAAATAGACCAAAAGGGTCGAAAAAACTTGTTTAGTGAGGAATTCAAAACAGCGTATTGTCATTATTTTGATGAAGCAGATTTAAGTGGTGCAAATTTTACGCCGAACACAGTGTGCAAAAATTGTTATAATACCCTTATAATGTGGATACATGGAAAAGGTGGAGAGTTTTCTTTTATGAAGCCAGTAATTTGGGTGGAAGATCTAGGTGGACATAATAAATCCAGGTGCTACGCATGCATAAATTCTCGTCATGGATTAAACAGAAAACAATTGAAAACAAAAGTATACATTGCTGCTTTTACTGCCACACTTCCAGTTAAACGCGCTGCTGATATCGATACACCTAAACCTCCGAGTCTGGATACTGTGCCTGCCAGCCGAAACCGTTTTCACCAATCCGACCAATGTAAATGATGCAGATTGGACACCCGATATTGAATAAAATGCACCACAACCGCTAACACAAATCGAAATGGATTACATTGTTGCCAAGATGGGACTATCACAACAAAAATCCCAAATGTTGACATCATTTTTGAAGAGCAGAAAACTCACACAGCAAAATGTCAGCACAACATCATACCGAAAACGCCAAGCTGAATTTCAGAAATTTTATTCCCTTGACGAAGCAAATACGTTCACTTACTGCCATGATATCCCAGGTTTAGTGAAAAAATTGGAAATGGATTATATTGCTGCCGACTGGCGTTTATTCATCGATGGTTCAGTTTCAAGTTTGAAGGCTGTGCTGTTGCACAAAACAAACAAAAAACCGTCCATTCCATTGGGATTCAGCACAACTATGAAGGAAACATATGAAACATTGTCTAACTCGGATGATGATGCAGACTCAGAACACGAATATGAACAACCTACGAAGAAACCAAGGTCATCAGAACCACAAGCGTCAACTTCAACGAGGATGGATAGTGACAATAATTGAAAATGTTCTAAATTTTGTTTCCATGCACAGATAACATATAAAAATCACATATTTTCTGTGTAAGAATAGCTGTAATATGAATCGGAATGTTTTTTTGATGCAAAATAAAGTTTAAAAAAAAAAAAAAAAAAAAATCTAGGCAAAAAATATTTTTTTTTTCTTCATACATTTATTTATAACTGCGAAACTGCTGCTTATGTAGCAAAACGTTATATAAACAGATGAAAGTAATTGTAATTCTTGATTCTTCAAAAATTGTTTCAGCGAAATCCGAGTAGTGGTTCTCGAGTTATGCCAAACAAAAGAGCCTAAAACGTGACAAATTCCCCTATACGATACTTACTAACTTCAAAAAAATATTAAAATTATTTGTTGATGTAACATGACCAAACGAATGATACAGAAGTTCTTATTTTTTAGGCTACTTTCACATAAAATTATCAAAATTGAGTCCCGAATCAATAAGCTTAAAAATGTTGTACTGTGTAATCGACCAACCAAAACAAGGGGAAGGAAACTCAAATGATGGAAATACTGCAAGGAGATTTTTTTCCGATCCAGAAACTGCAGCACAGGTGCAGATCATGAATTATTAGGACGATTCAAAATCATATCAGCAGTTCTAGCATGCAGCAGAAATATAAATGAGAAAAAATTTGGCGAGTACGCCAATAAAAACAACTATACTTACAACGAAAAATACTATTGGAGTATTTTGTACCATGGGGAAAAAATAATTCAAAATAATACGCTACCAATAGGAGATCTATCTGAAGAATTCCAAGAAAGAAGGAACAAAGACTACAGAAAAATGTCCAGATGTTGCACGAATGAAGACCTTATCACTATTTTGTTGTGCACTTCAGATCAATATACATATGTCCAACATTCGACAAAAAATGAAAACTACCTCTATTGAATTAGACGAAGAAGCTAAACAACTTCTAGAAGGTGAAAATCGAGGCTATTTAGAAGAAATATTTACTAAAATTGTTTGATTTAAAGTAGTTTTACAGGACACAACAGTACGTTATACTCTTTTTTATATAGTTAACATTTTTCCTTGATATGGAAATTTATGTGTCTTATCAATTTACAATAAAAATTGACATAGAAATATTTAAAAAGACAATAAAAAAATTTTTAGCTAAAGTAAAAACATACGACTTTTTCATTTTGAACCAAATATAAGGTAACTTTTACGTTCGCTCTTTAATAAATTATATTTTAACTCGGGCTCTTTAAAAAAAACAACCTTTGGCCCTTGTGAACATTAGGACTAAAAAGTTTACGGCCAAAGTTTGGCATTTTCTGACAAAATTTAACTTACAAAATTTTTAAAAGGTATTAGTTGTACAATTTACTGAAAAAAATAAGACATTATATAAAAAAAACCTTTTTTAACCTTTTAACACTTCACATTTGTACTAAAATTCAACTAAAAATGAAAATGTATTTTAAACCCTCCATAACTTTTTTATTGTCGGTCGATATTTACGTTTTATAGAAAAAAATTAAAGGCTAAAGTCCCACCTACCAAACCGCATATCAAAATTTCAATCCAATCAAAAGTTATTGATTTTTTACCGCCTTCTCATGAAATGGTCTACTGTGCGCCGGATGTGTTAAAAACATTTCTCTTTGGTCTCTTATGTAGGGAGCCTAGTAGCTTCCTATTTTAATAATTTAAAAATAATTCAACTTTGCAAACAAAAGAAAAAATTATTTTCTATAAAATAAACCATCATTGTTTTTATTTAAAAAAAATTAATAAAAAATTATTTTATTATTATTATTATCAAAAAAGAATATCCATTAACTATTAATTTAAATAGTTTTAGAATTTAAAGGTTAATTAAATGATGAAACAATATTTCAGCATATCAGATTCCCAAATATTACCCACTTTTGCACATGAACTTTTTTTTAAACATTTAAGTTCCAAAAATTAGAACATTTTGGGGAATTTCAGATTTGTTACATCAATTTTACTGGAAGACAAACTTGTTTTAGCTTAGAAATAAGGGTAAATCTTTTCATGAAATAGCACGGATCATAAGCAGAAGCCCTTCCTCAGCGCAGTACGTCATTCAAAACTACAAAGCCACCAATTCAATTTTGTCAACACCTCGCTCTGGTCACCCCTTCAAACTAACTGAGCGCGAAAAGCAAACTGTTGTGGCATCAGTGAAATAGAATCCCAGAACTTCTGCTTTTCAAATTAGTTATAGAATCAAAGAACACTTCGGCAGAGAAATCCATGAAAATACCATTCGCAAAATATTAAAAAAGGCTGACTATCATGGTCGTGAAGCTCGTAGAAAGCCAATGTTAATTTAAAAAAAAAAGGTATGGACTCTGCATATGAGCATGTGAACAAGGCTACGGAATTTTGGGAATGTGTTCTATTTTCAGAAGTAAGCAAATTTTGTATTTTCGGCATTAAAGGAAAAAAGTTAGTTGGTCGAAAAAGTGGAACTGCATTAAATAAAAAAAGTTTTAAACACAGTGGACCTGGCATTATGGTTTGTAGGTAACGGAATTGAGTCTATATAGATCGAATTGGATACATAAACATTTTAAAACTAAATTTAAGACAAAACGCACACAACTGGGGCTTGGAGAAGATTTTTGGCTCCAACATGATAATGTTCCAAGACATACGGCGCAAAATGTCAAGCTGTGGTTGCTCTACAATACTAAAATTCTATTGAAATCACCGCCCCAATTACCCCATCATAATCCTATAGAGCATTTATGGCATTAGCTGGAACTCAGAATCCGTCAGCATAAAATAACCTTAAAGCGTCATTTTAGACGAGTGGGATAAAATGGTGTATATGATACTTTAGAGTTAAGTCGATGCCAAATCGGTTCACAGAGGTCGTAAACCGCAAGTGATATCCCACAAGTTACTTAAACTATATTTAATGTAAATTTAGTTTTTTTGTATTAATATTTTGAATGTATGAATACCTTTTCTTATGATTTTTTTTATTTTTTTACGTGTTTACCTGCATTAAATTTGTTAAATGTTAAAAGCTCACTTAAATTAGAAAAAAAAAAAATAAATAGCATAATAAATTTTTTTTATTTTTAAACTCTTTCTTTGAACTCATACTCTGTGTCTGTCTGTCTGTCTGACTGTCTGTCTGTCATGGGGCAACCCCATTCTCCCTCATCCAATTGATCTGAAACTTAGCCCATAGTGTGGTTGTAGATATAGATTAATTTTGGGCTAGTCACGCACAGTCAGGTACAGTCACGGAGTGATTTAACCCCAATAGACTTATCCGATCAATATGAAACTTGGTCGATAGACTTGCTGTGAAAATAGATTAACTTTGACATAGTCACGCATAGTCACGCATAGTCACGCACAGTCACGGAGTGATTTAAAACCCATTTCCCAGATTAACTTTAACATAGTCACGCACAGTCACACATAGTCACGCACAGTCACAGAGAGATTAAAACCTCATTTCACCTCATGCGATCGATCTGAAACTTTGTCCATAGACTTGGTGTGGCCAAAGATTAATTTTAAGATAGTAAAACACAGGCACGCATAGTCACGGAGTGATTTAAACCCCATTTCCCCTCATCCGATCGATCTGAAACTTTGTCCATAGACTTGTTGTGGCCAAAGATTAATTTTAATATAGTCACACATAGTCACGCACAGACACGGAGTGATTTAATCCCTATTTCTCCTCATCTAATCAATCTGAAACTTGGTACACAGACTTGTTGCCATTAAATACTAACTTAAAGATAGTCACGCACAGTCACGGAGTGATATAAACCCCATTTACCCTCACCCAAACAATCTGAAACTTGGTCCATAGACATATTGTGATCAAAGATTAATTTTAAAATAGTCACGCAAAATCACGCACAGTCATGGAGAGATTCAAAACTCGTATGCATAAGGAAAGAAGGAGTTTTATGGGCTAGATTATTTTCTTAGTTTGACAGTTTCTAGCAAGCGTTAATACGCGAACAAGCATAGTTTTCAGTATAAAAGCTGGTAAACTTAATTCAAGTAATCTGAATTTTATTTTTGAATTTTTTAAACTACTTGGACAATATATTACCAGTAAATGTGAAAAATACCCTATTTCGAAATATTCTTTCATAAAATTTTTAATTGTTGCTTTAACCTTTCCAGATTTCAGTTTTCGTCTTCAACTAACTGTTTGATAAGTTAATAAATATATCAAATCCGTAAAATCTTTTCTTTAATAATTTTTATGTGCACAATTTTCATTCGTTGCGGCCAAAGTGGAATTTGAGCGATTGGTATGTCGCTCCACCCTACTACACATATCGGTTGTTTATACATTACACAGGGTGGCAACTCTATATAAAAATATTGATTAAATGAGTACCAAATTCTATATCGTAAAGAAAACAATAGCTTTGTGTAATATTCATGCAATATTTCTAAAAATAGAGTCATATTTGAGAATTTATCAATTTATTTTCGTGTAGGGTGGTAATTCTGTATAAAAATATATATACAATACGGGTATGAAACTATATGTTTTAAAGAGTCAATTATAATCAATATATTAGAAATATTCTTTATATAACAAAAAGTTTGATTACCAAATGGCCATGTTTTACATATGGAGTTTTAACTTCGGAAAAATTAGGTTAAAATCCATATAAATGCGAATATCAAAAAAAGGTGAAATACTCATATGTACGTCATCGCTTAAATCCAGTAAAGATTATAAAATTTCAAAACTGAAAAAATAGTTAACAAAAACGGTTGCTAGGTCTGCTGGGTTGACAATGCTTGGTAAAAGTCGTTTCGAATTTTGGTTATCCTTTTGTGTAATTTGATAAAAGAAATTACGTATTACTTGTTAGCCTACCAAATGGTAAACAAAATTAATCGAAAATGGGTTCGGAGAAAATACGTTACGAATGTGTAAAGCGCTGTTAACTTTTCACAAAAGCAAAGATCTACCCGTGTGCCATTTAGTCGTAGTACAGTGTTGGAAAAAATAATATGAACGATAATTTTCATTTCGATTTTCTTCGATATTTATTTATAAAATAAACAAATAATTAAAAAAAGTGTATACGTAAACTTAAATTACTTTAGTGCAGTTCAGGTAAAACATAATATAGAACGAAAATTTGAATTAAAAAACTAGCCTGCAAAAAATAATATGAGCAATATAAATTTTTTAAATTCATAATAAATGCCTTCATATTCTTGTATCACATAAGTATTTAGTTAACCTTTAGGATTTCTTCACATCTGCTATGCATGGATCCGACAAGGTTAGCACATTTTTCCGAGGATATAGAATACCACGCCTCTTGAATTTTTTTCCACGTGGCTTTTTTGTTGCTGATTTTTTAATGTGCTATTTCCTTGTTTAGGACTCCTCAAAGGTGCTCAATGGTATTTATTTCCATAGGCTGAGAGGGCCAGTCCATAACTTACACTTTCTTCTACTAAAACCAAAACTTAAACAGTAAATTCCCACTTCAGTGGCGATTTCTCATTTTTAACACTTTTGCCGACCAATTACAACATTAAAATTTAAACGATTACAACAAAATTATTGTTTATACAAAGATTTTTTAATTTTTAATTATTATCTTAAATCTTCTTTACAGAAAATAAACTTTTAATTTTTAAATATTTTTTGGAATTTCGTTCTTATTATTTTTTCCAAGCAAAAACACGTTTTTCTCAAACTTAGGCAATTAATGTCTGATCTTTAAAGAGAATCTTAAACAACAAATATGCTAAGAATCACAGTTATATTTTCAATATTATCACAGTATATACCATTGAAATAATTCCTTTTTGAAATAATTTATAACAGGCTATTCACATATAAGCAATCGTTTTTATTATTTTTCCAATACTATATATTGTAACTGATCTGTCATTAATTAGTTAAAGCAATAAAGTAAAAAAAATAATTGTTAGGCAAGTGTTAAACAAAAATCATAAAAACCATATTTTTAAAATAAAAAAAATCAATAAACAATAATATGACTGTATTTTATGGAAAATTTTTAAAGCTTCCACATAAAATTGTATAATATAGAAAACATTTTTACTTTTTTTAAAGAGAAGGCTAATAAACGGGTTTGTAGCTTTTTTGCATTTATGTATGTCTTTAAAGGTAACTTTTCTACACCTCTTTTGTAAACCATGAGCTGAATTTTAATAATTTTGCGCGGTGGCATAATCATGGTGCAATTTTACCTTCAATGTTACAATTCTAACTCTAAAAGTACATGGTACCTATATAAACAATTTAGTATTATTTTAGAAATGTTCCCATCTCTTATATTTTATAGCTTTAAAAATTTAATGTTTTATATTAAAAGTACATATACGTATACCTACATATCTGATATTTTTGTTTTTTTTTTATATCCTATACCACTCAGAATCACTTTCTGAGTCGTTTTAGCGATGTCCGTCCATCCGTCCATCTGTCTGTCTATCAATCTGTATGTGTGTCCTTGTAATCAAACTACAGGTCGCAAATATAAATATATGAAGAAATTTTGTATATAAGTCTTGCTCGGCCATTTGACGAATGCTATTGAAATTGGTGTAAATCGGTGCATCTTCAGACCTAGCCTCCATTCAAATAACATACATTTCGATAAAATTTTGTGTGTGTATTATATTACAAAGTTTACTTTTAATTTGGTTTATATATGCTTTTCAGAAAAGTAAGTGACTTCGCTAAATAGTGTTAAAATCGTCCATGTATTGCCCTAGTCCCCATATAAAAATAGTATCAGATATGAACAATTTCATATCTCCATTCCACAAATTAATAACAATACCACTAAAATTTGGTTTACTCGTATATTCTACTTCCAGTTATTGCCTCAGGAAAGTTCGATTCAAGACACTCTCCCGAAACACATGGTTTCTGGTTTTATATACAACTAGATGTAACCCGGTGTGCTTCGCTACACCCTCCACCTGCCTCCCCACACTCCGCCCCCCATTTTTTTATTCGAATACTTGCTGATATACAACGTTTTTTTGGTTTTTTCATTCGGTACAACAATTATCAGATATTCCGGCGTTCCTACCCTGGAGCAAGGTATATGTAGCTGCCCATGAGAAGAAGAAGGATTATCAAAATTAGATCTGGCAACACTTAACTATTGGCCTTGAACTTAGAATATCATTTGGCAATTTTTCTTTTTAGCGATTTTTGATTTTGCCCATTTTTGATTTTGAAGATTTTTTGGGCGTTTTTATTTTTCGCAATTTTCGGTTTGGGCGAATTTTTGATTTTGGTGATATATTTTCCACGACAAATCACATTGATCACTAATGTTCTTGTCAAAAGACTTTTGCTTTCGTAGTACTTCATTCTATTTATATAGGAGGTGCAACGCCCACTAATCCCATCCTGCCCAATTTTTATTGGACTACTCACATTAATATCTGATGGACTCGTGCAAAATGTCGACTCTTTCCCTTTTACAGAACACCAGTTATATGATATTAGATATCTACTTTGCATGGGCGGTGCTACGCCCATTGCTATGATCCCTTCCATTTTTTTGTTCGACTGATCATACAAAGAACCTATGGGCTCACGGAAAGCCACAAAGCCCTCTATTTGACAGTACTCCAGATCTATGACATTAAATAGTTACTTTGCATGGGGAGTGCC
Source organism: Cordilura impudica (assembly GCA_963682025.1). NCBI lineage: Eukaryota > Metazoa > Arthropoda > Insecta > Diptera > Scathophagidae > Cordilura > Cordilura impudica. The sequence goes on along the minus strand of OY821519.1, from coordinate 132,086,221 downwards.
ACGCCAATTTTTGGTCCGACTACTCATACTAAGATCTGATGGTGTCGTGCAAAGTGTCAAAGCTTCCCTTTTTAGTACACCAGTTATATGATACAAAGTTATATGATACTTTGTACGGACGGTGCCACGCCCACTGCTCCGATCACGCTCAATTGTCTAACTAATCACATGAATAACTTATGGGCTAACACAAAGTCCCAAGACTCTCACTGTTACAGTACTCCTGATATATGGCATTTTACATTTACTTTGTATGACAGGTGCCACGCCTATTGGGCCAATACTGCCCATTTTTTGTCCGACTACTCACATTAATAATAGGTGACATCAGACAAATTTGAAAAGCTCTCTCTCGAGATATATAATATTAAATTATTACTTGTATGGGAGCTACCCACCCCCTTATCCGATCCCGCCCATTTCCGTCGTAGCTACTAAAATTAACAATAGTTGACCTCACACAAATTTGCAAAGCTCTCCCTATCATACTACTCAATATATGTATATGATATTAAAAATTTACTTTGTGTGGGTGGTGCCACGCCCACTAAAAATATTTAAAAAATTATAGCCTATAGCACTTCCCATATCCGCAGTAAGACTCTGTGAAAATTTCAGGAAGATCAGATGAGTAGTTACGGAGATTACCCTCTACAAACAAACAAACAAACAAACAAAAAAACAAACACACATTACCTCTTTATAATATTAGTATAGATTGATTTAAAGTGTTCGTTATTTTTGTAATCTATATATATAAAATTCATTTTTTGTTTGTTTGTTTGTTTGAACGCTATACACATTTTTATTTTTCAACGGATTTCTCTGAAATTTGGTACACACGATCCCTGTGCTCCAGGTAAGGTCGCCATATGATTCTTACCGGCCACGCCTACGCCCCTTTTTATACAAAATTCATTTTCTGTTTTTTGGTATATTTGTTTGCTATAAAAATTTTTTATTTTTCAACGGATTTCTCTGAAATTTGGTACACACCATCTCTGTACTCCAGGAAAGGTCGCTAAATGATTCTTACCAGCCACGCCTACTTTTACGCCCACTTTTTGTATACAATTCATTTCTGTTTTTTGGTATATTTGTTCGCTATACAAATTTTTATTTTCCAACAATATGTACTCCAGGCAAGGTCGCCATATGCTTCTTACCGGCCACGCCTAATTTTGCGCCTACTTCTATGTAAATAAAATTTATTTTTTTTTCCTTTTATTTATTTCTTTGTTTGACTGCTATACAAACTTTTGTTTTTCAACGCCTTTCTCTGAAATTTGGTACACGTGATCTCTGTACTCCAGCGAAGGTCAGATTATATATCTTTCTGGCCACGCCTACCCTTACCCACTTTTTTATAAAACTCATTTTCTGTTTTTTTCTACATTTGTTCGCTATACAATTTTGCGTTTTTCAACGAATTTCTCTGAAATTTGGTACACACAGGAATAACTTCACGATGAACAAATTCCCCAAATTTAAATAAGGTCCCCAAAAGAAATTAAAAAATTCCCCATTTTTTTTTTAAAACGAAATAAAAAAATTAACTTACTATTTATCTAAGTGAAAATTTGCATACGTGAAAATTTGCATTTAAAATCTGTATTCTTTTCAATAGCATCATTTCGACGCGCTCGCGGAATGCAGCTCAGCAAGCTTTGTTAAGAGAAGCGGAAGTGCCTGAATCTACTCAAGTGCGTCTAGAAATCCAGCGGCTAGGACAAGCTGAATCCAGGGAATCTAAAACTCCTTAAACGACTGTTTTTCTCATAGACAATTTTATGTCGCCTGCTCCAGAGTATATTATTTTCGTATATGCACCAGAAAGAAAAACCAGAAATTTTGTATATCACAAAGCTCTAGAATAACTAAAATACGTAACTTTTAGGCATCCATACACCCAAAATACACCATGCAAAAACATAGTTAGTTGGTATGGTAAGCAGGCGCCGAGTACTTAGTCCCCAATGAATAAATTCCCAAAAAAATTAACTTATTCCCCAAAAAATTGGGGAATAACTTCACGATGAACAAATTCCCCAAATTTTAAAAAATATCCCCGAAATAAATGAATAATTCTCCATACTGCTCTCAATATCTGTCCTACAACAAATTTATTTAATATCTGTATTTCTGTATATCTGTATATCTGAAAAATATATTCTATTGATTAAAATAAGTTGACGACAACTGTGCGGCAGGACGGGTGTGGCTGGCAAACGCGCGGAAGCGGCTCGAGCGGTTCGAGCTTAGCTAAAATATCGGAATGATCTGAAAAATATAATTTGGCAATTACAATAAGTTGACAACAACTGCGCGGCAGCACTGGTGTGGGTACCAAACGCGCGGACGCGACGCGCTCCCGAACAAAGCTCAGCTAAAATATCAGAATGATCCGAAATATATATTTTGGCGATTAAAATAAGTTGACGCTAACTGCGCGGCAGCACAAGTGTAGCTGCCAAACGCAAGAACGCGGACGCGACTCGCTCGCGGAACACAGCTCAGTGAAAAGTCTTATGATAAATTTTATCTACGTGTCTGCAATAATTACCTGTTACCAATTGCGGCACAATTTTAAACGTCGCATTCATTTTCCATTTTTGAAACTTCTATAAATTGGCGTCTCTGCTCAATGATGACCATTTATTGAATGAATTATTTGTTTCAATTTTTAAAACTTCTGATCCTTTAATTTGCAAACGATTCCGTTATATTTGATGCTTACAAAACAAATAAACTTTAAGCGGTTTCACAGCTTATATTTGAGCATTTTTGCTGTAGCCTCTTATAAAAAAACTTCTAAATTAAAAAATCAAAAAATTTTAAATTGAAATAAAAAATGAATTTACTCCCCAAAAAACGTAAACATTGGGGAATTTTTTTTATCAAGAACAAATTCCCCAATCCCATACAAATTTTTGGGGAGAAAGTTCCCAGTTCATTGGGAACTAAGTACTCAGCGCCTGGTAAGCATAGTGAACCATTTTTCAAGTCAAAGGCATTTGGATCCCGGGCAAGACCGGGTAAAAACAGCTAGTTTTATAATAGAAAGTATGTGAAAAACAAGTAAGAAAATTATAGTGGGTCCAGGCCGACTATACGATACCATGCGTTTAGAGAATTGATCTCAGGTCTAACTAATTGGGTATACAATAACTCAAATCTGAGTGGAATATCTAGTAATTTGTTGGCCTGCATATTTGAAAAAGTTCATATCGGATGCTATATTTATATAGAGACTAGGTCGAAAAATGTACCGATCCTGACCAAATTTGGTAAAGTCATATATTTTTTGCAAAAAACATATACAAACCAAATATGAAAAAATATATTTTTTTTTGTGCAATATATTTTTTTATAGGTTTAAGTTAAGATCGGGAAGCAACTTTATGTTGGGGCTATGACTAAGAATCTTCCTGTCGGGTTTAATTTTTGGCTACTGATTAATTTATATCATAAACACACACAGACCCAATTTGAACGAGATATATATGATAATTTGGATCTTATAACAATTTAAGCCGATCTCATAGGGGGCAACTAATTCTAAACATACACTGATTTTCTCTAGTTTCAATAGCGTTCATCCTATGGCAGATAAAAGCGTATACGCCAAATTTTATCAAAATATGTTCTTATTTGCGACCTGTAGATTACTAGGTTTACATTTACACACAGACGGACGGACAGACATAGCTAAATCGATTAAGAAAGTGATCCAGTGTCGATCGTATAATAAAATATGGGTTAAGTTCAAATATTTTTGGTAGTTACAAACATCAGCACAAAGTCATTATACATTATATAATAACCACATATTGGTATGGGTATATAAATTAAAAAAATTAAAAATTAATTTTATTACAGCCACAAACAAGTACTGTTCTTTTAACTGCTTATTTATATTTGGAGTATCCATTTTATCATCCCCAATTTTTACCACTCGTGATTGTAAATTAATGTTGATCGCTTTTATGTTTAATTGAGTGCAACATTATGAAAACCTAATTAAAAACAAACAAGAGTGTTAATTTCGGCCAAGGTTGTCAACACTATGAGATAAAAAAGCTAGATTTAAAATTTTAATGGTAGATTTTTTACAATGATGTTTAAAATTAATAAGATAATTAACAAAAAATTTAGGTATTTTCATGCCCTGTTAATTGAAACTAATTGTTAAATGTAATGAGCATAAATGTAAATATATAAATGGTGTTTTTTTTAGAGGTTTACAACTTTGAGTTGGTAACACTGCGCTTATTGAATAACCGATTTAACAGCTGATATTTATCTTTTGTTTTATTTGGTACACCATATCATCATGGATAGATTTACACAAGAGCAACGCTTAAAATTTTTGAAATTTTCTATCAAAATAATTATTCTGCTCGTCAAACTTATATTGCACTTCGTTTATTTTATAATAGCCATAATCGTCCAGCAGAGCGACAAATTCGAATAACTATGGATCGTTCACTCTTAACGATAATGTGCATCCCGTAAGACGCGAAACAGTGTGCACTCACATTGATCAATTCGGCGCCATTCTCAGCAAATATGGATGTGTCCATCAACTTTATGCAAGATTTTATGAAAGAACTGTGGTTTACGAGATTTTAAGATTCAATCTGTACAAGAATTAAAGTCAAATGACCATCGTACGCACCGCACAATTAATGGCAATTAATGGCATACAATTATATATCCAATAAAGCAAGCTTAATTGGTATTAAATAAAGATTTCTTTCTTTTATTTTAAAATAAAGTTATATAACTCCTTTATTTACCAGCGTTCACATGTCCAAAAAAAACAAGATGCAAAGTCCAAAACCATGGTAAATGCTTTCAAATTATAATAAGTAATATAACTATTAAATAACACCTTATTGTCTTTTTGTACTTATATGGGTTGAGTTAACTTCATAAAAAAATTATTATTCTTTGTGTATTTAATTTTTAATTTAATTTATAAGACAAATTTTATAAAAAAAAAAGGTTAGAGAGGGCTTTGGCATCGAAAGAGTTAATATTTCACCAGCCGTTACTATTAATGCTTAAAAATATATAATGCTTAAAAATTTATATATGTTATGTTATTTAATCCAAGAATTATAAAATAAAGATTTCGCCATATGCATTTTTTTCCCATTATATGACGTAGTAGTTCCTTCGCAAGGGTTACGAAAAATGTGTGTTTTATGCGATAGTTGCCGACCCTGTAACAACGTGCATGAAGTGCATAGTGGGCAAGTGGAAGTAAAACAACAGAAAAAAAAAGTAAGAAAATTATAGTCGGTCTAGACCGACTATACGATACCCTATACCATGCGTTTAGAGACCCTATCTCTTAGGCCCAACTAATTGGATATAGAAAATAAGCATAAACCAAATTGACTAGGATTTTTATTAATTTTTTTGGCTGCAGATATGAAAAAGTTCATATCGGATGCTATATCTATATGGGGACTAGGCCCAAAAATGGACCCATCCTCACCATGTTTGGTAAAGTCTCTTGTATTTTGTAAAAATATATACAAACAAAATTTGAGAAGAATCAGTGCAATATTTTTGTTTTTTGATAGATTTAAGTGAAGATAGGGAAGCAGCTCTATATGGGGCCTATGACTGAGAGTTGTCCCATAGGTATCATTTTTGGATTACCCATTAATGGAGGTAAAAACGCATACAAACCCAATTTGAGTAAGATCTAAATGACAATTTGGATCTTATGGCAATTTATGTCGATTTCATAGGGGTCATTTGTATGGGGGCTAGGTCTGAACATGGACCGATTCTCACCAATTTCAATAGTGTTCATCCTATGGCAGACAAAAGCTTATATACCCAATTTCGTCAAAATATATTCATATTTGCGACCTGAAGTTTGATTACAAGGTTTACATTGACACACAGACGGACGGACGGACGGACGGACGGACGGACATCGTTAAATCGAATCAGATAGTGGTTCTGACTCGATCAGTATAATAGAAGATGGGTCTAGGTCAAATATTTTTGGTAGTTACAAACAGCAGTACATAGTGGTATAGGGTATAACAAGCCATCAAATTCATTAATGGCAACGCTGAGATAGTGTGATGCAATATTTTTAAAATTAAATGGAATAAAATTGTGGCTTACAAGAGGATATTTGCAATAACGTTAGTTAGAAGCAAAGATGTAGAATGTGCTATAGAATAAGGTTACTTAATGCCAAATTGCTCAAAATATCAATAGACGAAGCAGGAAATTTAGTGTAATATCAACGTAGTATAAAAACGTTTAGTAACCTTAATCTAAAGAACAGAACAATGGACATAAAAATTTGTTAAAATATTGTTAGACCATTTTTATTTAGTGAATATAAAATCAATAAATTAACAAATTTATATAAATAAAATTTTTTTACTAACAAATAATTTGAGGAGAAAAATAATAAATTGTCCCACTCTTACATTGTTATTGTTTATGTATAAACATATAAATAAACATAACAGTTTGACAGCTGAAAATTATTATGCCTGGTTTTGACTATGTCATATAAGCTGACAGCAAACAATTGCCTCAACTACCATCTCGTAATTTTCTATTCATTACGTATTCATTAAATCTTATAATCGAACAAAAAATTCGGCTGTCAAACACAAACAAACTGCCAACATGCAGGCAATTTCATTTCAGATGTCAAATGTTGCCAGGGGTTGTAAATGACAAGACATTAAAACCTGGTTTTCATACAACTAACAATAATTGACAACAATTGCCATTGAAAATGACATAATGAAAATCAGGCATTAGCCAATAGGAACACAGTTTGCGTGACGTAAAAGACGTGATCTTGTTTATTATCATTCTTTGTAAACATACACATAAACATAACAGTTTGAGAGTTGGAAATTATTAGCCAATAGAAACACAGTTTGCGTGACGTCAGAGTTCCAACATGCGCTTAAGATTTTAATTTTATCTACGTGATGACGTAATCTTTACTTTATCATTCTTGATTTAACTTGTTTATATGCTAAAAACTCTACTTAAATTTGTAGAGCGTATGAATAGCAATTTTTTCATTTCACTACATATATATGCATGCACATACATACATATCTACAAATATATTGAAGGTAGCAACTAGTATTGAAATAATTTAATTACTACGAGTATTGATTAACATGAAACATATGAGTCATTCCAAATAAAACCGTACGATATTCGGTAAAAAATACTGTGATGATCCCGACTTTTTTAAAACTTTTTAGTAACATTCTATTTTTGGAAAAATTCTAGAAAAAAACACAATTTTTTAATAACAAAAATATTGATGTTTGAAAGGTGTTGGTTTGCATGACATTGTTAGTACATATTGTACCTACATAAAAAATAAATATTTAATAGAAATAACGTCTCATTTTGACTCATAATAATTCAATAATACAAATAACCGCAATGGTGGGTGGGTTTTGTTGCATTATATATTTAAAATTGAATTGAAATGCCTTGACTTTTTCAGTCAAGTGTAATAAATTTTGAAATTAAAATATAAACGTATTTAATACGATTTAATTAAGAAAATCTTTTGAATACCCAAAATAATAAAAAAATATTCCCATAAGAAGAAGCCAAATAAGCTTCGAAACTCGCTACACGTCGGGGAAAAAATTGTAAACATTGAAATATGAGACCGAATAAGCCGTTTTTAAAATTAGAAAAACTAAAAATTAAACACCTAAAAAAATATTGAATTATGTTCATATCCAGTGATGAGAAAGTTGGTACAATTGTTAAAATTTTGGTTCGATTCGGATCTCAAAGCTACGATGGTACATATGACTCATTTGGTACAATTTAACCATTTCACAGTTTATCTTTTTTTATACCCTATACCACTATGTGGTTTGGGTATAATGACTTTGTGCTGCTGTTTGTAACTACCAAAAATATTTGACCTAGACCCATCTTTAATTATACCGATCTAATCAGAATCACTATCTGATTCGATTTAACGATGTCCGTCCGTCTGTGTGTTCATTTAAAGCTTGTAATCAAACTGCAGGTGAATATATTTTGATCAAATTTGGTATATAAGCTTTTATCGGCCATAGGATGAACGCTATTGAAATGTGTGAGAATCGGTCCATGTTCAGACCTAGCCCCCATACAAATGACCCCTATGAAATCGACTTAAATTGCCATAAGATCCAAATTATCATATAAATCTTAGTCAAATTGGATTTGTATAAGTTTATTACATCCATTAATCAGTAGTCCAAAAATGATCCCTATGGGACAACTCTTAGTAATAGGCCCCATATAGAGCTGCTTCCCGATCTTCACTTAAATCTATCAAAAAACAAAAATATTGCACTGATTCTTCTCAAATTTTGTTTGTATATATTTTTGCAAAATACAAGAGACCTTACCAAACATGGTCAGGATCGGTCCATTTTTGGGCCTAGTCCCCATATAGATATAGCATCCGATATAAACTTTTTCATATATGCAGATAAAAAAATTTAAAAAAATCCCACTCAAATTTGGTTTATGCTTATTTTCTATGTCCAGTTAGTTGGGCCTATGGGGTAGGGTCTCTAAACGCATGGTATAGGGTATCCTATAGTCGGTCTAGACCGACTATAATTTTCTTACTTGTTTATTTTAATATATTCGATTCTCGAAGCTATTGTCACATTTACAAGTTTTAATTTTTGTTATAGCTCCAGGAGGAGCTACATTTATTTCAGTAATATTTTAGAACTGATAACCATATTTTTTCAACTATTCAAATACAAAAGGGATATCACTTGGGAATCTTTTATTATATCGGCGTTGTCAAAGCCTTCAATACCAATTTTTTTTATTGTTAATCTTTTTGTGTCGTCAAAAAATAATTACACAAAACATTTTTAACCAAGTACAATGTACCAATTACACCGTACAACAGCCATTCTGGGAGGTGAGAAATTCCAAATCAGGGTGAAAGTATTAGGCGACTATAGTAAAACTACCAAATGGTTTGTGTTGCCAGGTCAAACTTTTTTGTACATAAGCTTAGTATTTCAGCTATAACTGAAGAACCATTTCTGATTTCCCCTTTCAGTTTTCAGCCGTTTCAACCGAAAAAAAAGTCTCGAAAAAATAATCGCAAAAATCTTTTGGTGAAACGCCCTAATGTATGCCCGTATGTGTCTACAATAGTCTATTATTTAAAAATTCAGTATTAATGAGGTTTATTGAAATTGACTTAACATATATTATCAGTATATATATATATTATATATATATTATCAGTACAATAAGGATTTTCCATGGGACTTTGTCACCAAAAACAGTTAATAACCCTAATTCGCATATTATAACTATAGTATAGTCAGTTTTTATACCCTATACCACTATGTGGTCAGGGTATAACGACTTTGTGATGATATTTGTAACTACCAAAAATCTTTGACCTAGACCAGTGGTGGGCAACACTAATACTAACAAACCTATCATTGTGTGAGTGTCACATAAGCTGACTGCGCCACACATTACACTATCAAACAAAAAATTTTTTTTTTGGTTTTTTTGGTTTTTTTTTATAACTTCAAAAATTTAAAATTAGAAAAGAAAAAAATATAAGCCATCAAAATTGCTTTAGTTTTTTTCCTCAAAAGTTATTACCTCGTCAATGTCTATATCAGTTTCGCAACATTTTATGCGCATTAAATCTGATATATGAATATCTGAAACTCGATTTCTCAGATTGGTTAGAATTTTTAAAGTCGAAAATGATGCTTCACAATTATAAGTAGTGCCAAACATTGAATAAATTTTATAAATTTCTTCTTTGAGAATAGGATATTTTTTCTCAGAAACCGCTTTCCAAAAAACGTTTCCCATTTCAAGTGGAAGCGACAAATCGTTTCTTAACAACTGTAGTTCATTATGAAAATGTGGTGGTTGTTTATTAATATCACAATTCAAAGGATAATCGTGAAGCTCTATCGTAGATTCTATTAATTTAAAATCTTGAAATCTCCTATTGTAACTATTAAATAAGTCTGTTATAATACCACTATATGATGTCAATTTATTTCTATCGTAAAGTTCATTGAATATTTCTTTGGTCTTTTCTAAGTTGGATATATCAAAATTTTTTAACTGGGTTATTATAACTTGAAGTTTTCTTTCAAAATATTCAAAAAAGATAATAATTGAAGAATGGATTTATTTCTACCCTGAAGTGAGAGGTTAATTGGTTTAAGATATTACAAATGTCACATAAAAATGCCAAATCTAACGGAAAATCTTTATTTTTAACATTATCGATGATTTCTGCCGAATCGGAATATGTGTTTTGCTCAAAAAAGATTAAAACCTCCTGCTTTAAATCAAAAATTTAAATCAAATTAAAGCTCGTGAAAATGCTGTGGCATATCAAACATTGTGCTTCAACCTTAACATTTTCATAAACAAAGTAATCATTCTCCCACTCTTCATGAAACATGTTTTTTTTTTGCAGACAAGTGTTAAGTGAAACAGCGAAACGAGATCTGACTTGCATGTATGCTGACGAGCAACTGAACTGAATTGGTTCAACGAAATCGAAGTAGTCGTTGCTTTGTTTATACTATTTGTGTGTAAGCAGAGCGTCGGTAGCATTTTTCTTTCATATCACCGGTGATACGATTTTCAGATTTTGCCCTACGCTGACCTAGACCCATCTTTTATTACACCGATCGACTCACAATCATTTACTGAGTCGACTTAGCGATGTTCGTCTGTCCGTCCGTCCGTCAGTCTGTGTGTCGATGTAAACTTTGTAATGAAATTTACTATATAAGCTTCTATTGAACATAGCATGAACGCTATTGAAATTGGTGAAAATCGGTGCATTTTCAGACCTAGTCTATACAAAGACCCCTATGAGATTAACTTAAATTGCCATAAGATCAAAATTATCATATATATCTCCTACAAATTGGGTTTGTGTATGTTTAAGATATCCATTAATCAGTAGTCCAAAAATAAATCCTATATGTTTTTGCAAAAAAGAAGTAACTTTGCCAAATATGATCAGGATCGGTCCATTTTTCGACCTAGTCCCTATATAAATATACCATCCAACAAGCAGTATAGCCGCAACGTTGTTAGCGTAATTTTTATAATTATTATATAAACCATAATAATATTTAAGAACAATAAGAAATATAGTGTGAGTGAAAATACGATGGAAACTTTTAACAAAATATATTTTTGACGACTAAAATAAAAAACTCTTTTATTAATTTAAATATTTGTATATTTTATTTACTTAACAAAGAAGAAATATTAAAATAAATTCAGAAAAAAATTAACAAAACTTAATAGTATTCATTTTTATGCTGTTTTACTATACAATAACACTGTGTATTAATTTGATGGTCATGGTCTTGTGGGTAGTTGATTCTTATACCGAACGATTGTATTAGGCTATTATAGTAAAACCCCCAAAACGTTTGGTCCTGTGTGGGTTTAGGCAATTTGTATGGCCGTTAAAATATTTCATTTTATTGCCAACACTATTCGCCAACATCATCTTTAGCAAGATGATTTTTCTCTGATATCAGTGGTTTCCTCACAGACGATAACAACCAAGATCAGCCTCAATCGCTCGTCGGGAAACAGTTCAAGAACATAGTTCAAATTGATAATGATAATGGATTTATTCATAGAATATTTCTCACAAATATTCTTTTTCTTACGACCAGGTCTAAAATCATCTATTAACTCTTCCTAAAACTTTATTCTCGCCATTATTTTATAATTGCAAGAAAACGTCAGAATCGATAAATATTTAAATGTTTTACATTTTCTTTCAAACCTATTTCTGTTGTTATTGTTTTAATGAACTCCGGTAAAGAAGTTTAAAAGTTTCCACTGTTTTGGCATCACTAAAAATAATATATTTTTTTTGTTTATCTATTTTTTTTTTTTTAATTGTATTCAATAGAGAACACACCAAAAAGTGATTTCGCAAAAAACATAATTTTATGACTAAACACGAAATTATTAATAACAAAATTGACAAATTTTGTAAAAGTTTACAATGTATTGCCATCTACTCTATTTAAGTACTAATTTTTTATTCATAATAGGTTCGAAAATTATTCAAATTATAAAGATCAAAAATAAGATTTTTTTGTAAAAATAAATGTTCCTTCTAGACCGAATATAATTTTCATACTTGTTTTTTTTTTCTAGAAAATTTTTCTTTCAAATGCAAATTTATCAGTTGAAAAGTACCAGTTTTTCCATTTTTGACCGAATTAAAACAAATTTTATTCTTGTCCGATATTTGTGTCTCTGGGGAATCTACATATCAAATTTCATATTCCTAAATTACTTTGTAAATAAGATACAAAAGGGTACGCTTTTACACTTAGCGACCGTTTTTACCCCCCTTAACATCCGAATTTCCAAAGGTTTTCTGATGTATCTATCTCTAGTGGAATCAACAAACTATATATTATATTCGTTTGTTTAGAAGATACCATATGTAAAATTTTTGCTCCTTTTGGCCGTTTTTCCTCCCCTAGATGTTAGAATTACAAATAATTTCATGTTTGACTGATGCCTACGTATTCGGTGAAGTCTATATATCTAAAGTCATATATATAGATTAATGTGATAAGGAGATGCAAAAATGTACAATTTTCACACTTTTTTGGCCGTTTTTACCCCCTTAATATTCGAACTTCCAAAAGTTTTCCTCTCATCTACTGTTTCTATCTCTAGTTTAATCCACGATCTGTATTTTATATTCGATTGTTTAGAAGATACCATATGTACAATTTTTCCCCTTTTGGCCGGTTTTCCTCCCCTAGACCTTAAATTAACAATAAATTCATCCTTGATTGCTGCCCACGTATTCGGTGGAGTCTATATATCTAAAGTCATATGTATAGATTAATGTGTTAAGAAGATGCAAAAAGGTAAAATTTTTACCCTTTTTGGCCGCATTTCCCCTTTAGCTGCCAAACTTCGTAAAAATTAATCCTGAGCGCATGTTTATATCTCAGATGGAGTCTACACCAAATTTCATATTGCTAGATTCATTTGTTACCATTTCCCCCTCTTTGGCCGCTTTTACCCCCTTAATGTACGAATTTTAAAAAATTCCTTCTTAGTGGATCTTTACACCGAGAGGGGAACCTACAGTCTAAGGGTCGAAGGGTTTGGGCAAATATGCAGGCGAAAAAATTAATAATAATGCCACTCAAATTTGGTTTATGCTTATCTTCTATCCAATTAGTTGGGCCTAAGAGATAAGATCTCTAAACGCATGGTATAGGGTATCGTATAGTTGGTTATTAATCTATCAATAATCGATACTAGACATAAAAGTGAATAGCATAATAATATACTATCTGGGTACTTAATACAGATTCCCGTTTACACTTCTTCCGTCCTATGATTTGTCTCATTGCTTATGGAATTTATCTTGTAATAAACTCCGGTAAAATTTTCAACTGATTAAAACCACTTTTCTAAAAATGTTATTTTTTATTTTTTCTCATAAATCAAGATAACCCTCAAAAAATCAAAATCCATATCATTTCTTATTTTTTTAAGGGTCAGCGAACTCATAAAAAAATGTTTAAATGTTTTGATTTGAAATTGTAATGTTATAGGTTCTTCTTTAAACTATGTACGTATAATTTTATATTCATTTCTATCGAATATATCAAACAAACACTCTACAAAATCAGAACAAGCGACAATTGATTTCAAATAAAAATCATTTAATAGGTTAAAATCATGACAAAAACGTTAAAAACGATTACAATTTCTGTAAATGAAGAAGTTTGTCTGGTCTAGCACAGATATTCTGTAAATTTATATTGAAAAATTTTTTTTTGTTTGACGGATTTTAACACTCATAATGAGAAGTAAAATACATTTGACTATAGGCCAGTTAAGGCAGAGTTTTATTTAAGATAACACAAATCGAAAAATCAGCCGATGCCATTGTTATAGAGAGAGCGCCGGCGTTATGTGGCATTAGCATTTGTCCTACTAAGGCTTTTGTAAAACACTTCTGAAATATAACTAAAAACTAATCAAATACAGGGTGGCTCAGAAAGACCGAAGTGGTGTGAATTCCTTATAACTTTTTTTATTATAATTTTTTTTTTTTTCTTTTCAGTATTTTGTAAAGAAGACTTGGATAATTTATAATGGAGCAATACACAACTGAACAACGTGCCCAAATCGGTGAAATTTACTTTTCAAATCAACGGTCCATTGTGTTGACTCAGCGTGCATACCGTCGTCAATTTAATGTGCAGGTTGCACCCTCTCAGTCAACAATAAACCGTCAGGTTGCAAATTTTCGACAACAAGGAGCAATAAGGAACCTTTCTGGTTCCGGCAGACTACGAACTGTCCACACATTTGACAATATTCAAGTGGTACAGGAGAGTATTCGGGAGGATCCAGAAACATCAACCAGGAGACGTTCGACACAACTTGGCCTCTCAAGAGGGTCGCTGCAGCGAATTTTGCATACCATAGTTAGTTATGAGTGACGAAGCCCATTTCCAATTAAATGGGTTCGTTAACAAGCAAAACTGTAGGATGTGGGCTACGGAAAACCCGAGAGTACTTCATCAACGACAATTACACTCAGTTAAGTGTACTGTTTGGTGCGGTGTTTCTTCAGAAAGGATCATTGGCCCATATTTTTTTGAAAATGAACGAGGTGTCACCATTTCCATCAATGGTGATCGATATCGGGCCATGTTGGAAAATTTTATAAGGCCAGCCGTGGAAAACCATCCGCAAATATGGTTCCAACAGGATGGAGCCACAGCGCACACTGCGAGGGCCACAATGGCTCTTTTACGCGACATCTTTGGTGAAAGAATAATTTCGCGTAGAAGCAATTTTAATTGGCCTCCGCGTTCCCCGGATTTAACCGCTCCAGACTGTTTCTTTTGGGGTTATTTAAAAGGGAAAGTTTATGTTAATAAGCCTAGGACTATTGAGGAATTAAAAACCAATATTCGAGACGAAATTAACTACATAACAGCGGAAGTTTTGCGAAAGGTCATGGAAAATGTGTTGGAAACAGCACATTTGTGCGAAGCAGAAAATGGCCACCACTTGCGGGATATCATTTTTAATAACTAATCTAAAAATATTCCCTATAAATTTACTGTATTTAAAAAACAAAAAAATTAAAAAAATATGTCTTAAATAAAGTTATAAGGAATTCACACCACTTCGGTCTTTCTGGGCCACCCTGTATTTAGTAGATACTTGCATACATAAAAACAAGTAAGAAAATTATAGTAGATATGGACCAACTATACGATACTCTATACCATGCATTTCGACAGAGGGGCTTGAATTTAACTCTGCTGAAGCAATAACTGGATATAGAAAATAAGCATAAACCAAATTTGAGTGGCATTTTTATTATTTTTTGCATGCATATATCAAAAATTTAAGGACTAGTGTTATTTTTATATGGGGACAGGTAAAAAAATTAACCGATCATGACCATCTCTTGTAAAGTCACTTACTTTTCTCAACCAAATTTAAAAAAAAGTACGCATTATTTTTTTTTTTATTGATTTAATTGAAGATCGGGAAGCAGCTTTACATGAAGGCCATGACTAAGAATTATCCGAAAGGGTTTATTTTTACACTATTAAAGTTACTGGGTGCAATAAACACACAGAAACCGAATTTGACCGGTGTTTATATAATAATTGGACTTATGGGAACTTAAGGCGATCGCATAGTGGTCATTTATATGGGGTCTGGACATGCACCAATTTTCACAAATTTTAATAGTTTTTATTCTATGCCCAATAAAAGCTTATATACCAAATTTCATCAAAATATTTTTATATTTGCGGGCTGTAGCTTGATTACAGAGTTTACATGGACACACAGACGGACAGACAGACAGTCAGTCAAATGGACGGATATCACAAAATCGACTCACGGAGTGATTCTGTTACAAAAATCAGCACAAACTCATTATAAATACTGTTTAGAAAAGATGGAAAAAGTTATGATACAAATCCAACCACCAGCACAGCATTTGAAGTGCCGTTACTTTTTTATTATTTCATTTATTTTAACTAACAGATTCCAGCCCTCGAAATTCGAGCGCAAATTCTAGGAAATTTTTTTTTCATTAAATAAAGACCATAAAAGTATGCTAATCAATTATAGCCAATTCACAAATCAACACAAAAAAAAAACACTCTCATTTTTATTACAAACACATTAACAAATTTCATAAACACATAGCATTGTATAATTTTATGTATGTGTTAGTAGCATCTTTAAATGCAATTTACTCAAAATAAAGGAAAAAATTAAAAATCTCTAAATCTGCATATCGGCTAAAAAGAAATACCTTTCAAATAATATACGTTTGGTCAAAAACGGGATAAAACGGTAGAACAAAACATCAGTCACAAGAAATCGCCTAGCCTATTAATATTATAGATTTAATTGAATTTATATACACCAATACCTCGCTTTGCGTTTGTCGAATTGCGTCACTGTTGAATTAGTACTAATTTTCACTGTGCGTCGTTAGATTTTCGAAGTTGCGTTGTTTTGGGTTCGAGTCTTTAATTTTTTTTTAATTTTTTTAATTTTCTTTTATTTCTCAAAGATGGCACGACGCCATTCCGTCAAAACTCGGAGATTCCCTTTCTAACTGAAAATCAACGCAATATTAATACAGTTTTATTTTCACTTTATTTTGCTAATTTTAGAGTTCAGTTTCAATTAGTGTGTTGCGCTTTTTGTAACGTTTCAATTAGTGTATTGTGCCTTTTTTGTAAAAGAGAATAATAAGTTTTTATAAATTTTTACGGGTTGTTTCTGGTTACAAAAAAGGTAACCAATTAATTTACATATTGGCAGAGTTATATTACTTTTTTACATACATCTGTAATTTTTTAGCCAAATGAGTGGAAAGGGCGCTGCTGGTAGAATTACCGAAAATAAAAGAAACTATCAGCTTGGAGACAAAATTAGATATTCTGCGACGATTTGATAAGGGAGAGAAGGCTGTGGAGATTCCAAAGGCTGTTGGTCTGGCTGCAACAACTGTCAGAACTATTAGAGATCGAGATTGGGATAAAATAAGAGAGGCTGCAAAATCTGCAACATCGTTAGAAGCTAAAATGATGATCCATACAAGGAGTGCTTTGACGATCAAAATGGAGTCATTGCTTTCTATTTGGATTGTAAATCAAGTTGCGCAGAGAATACCATTAAGTAAAATGGTAATTCAGACGAAAGCAAAAAGCACATTTTATGACATGAAAAGCAAAGCAGTATCTAACGATAATGCTAGTGGTAGTAATACAGACAAGAATGAAACATTTGAGGCTAGTCAGGGCTGATTTGAGAGATTCAAGGTTCGAGCAAATCTTCACAACATTGCTCTTAAAGACGAAGCAGCTAACTGCAGCAGAACGCTACCCGACAAGTTAAAAGCGCTAATTCATGAAGGTGGCTATGATCCGAAACAAGTCTTTAATGTTGACGAGACTGGGTTATTTTGGAAACGTCTACCTAACGGTACTTTCATATCTAAAACAGAAAAATCTGCCCCAGAATTTAAAGCTAGCAAGGAAAGACTGACTCTTCTTCTTGGTGGTAATGCAAATGGTGATTTCAAATTTAAACCATTTCTCATTTCTCAATCAGAAAATCCAAGAGCTATGAAAGGTTGTTCAAAGAATCTGTTTCCTGTCCACTGGCAAGCAAACAAAAAAGCATGGATGACAGCATCATTATTTCAAAACTGGGTTTCAACTTGTGCCAGAAATTAAAGCTTATTGCAACAAGGAAAACTTAAACTTCAAGGCTTTGGTCCTAGTAGACAATGCTCCTGGCCACCCAGTTTATGTTGATGAGTTGTCAGAAAACGTGAAATTTCTTTTTTTGCGCCTAATACGACATCAGTTATTCAGCCGATGGATCAGGGAGTAATATTGACTTTTAAAATTTAGTACCTTCGACGAACATTTTAACTTCTTTTAAGTGAGATTGATTGACAAGATAAGCCTACCATGCTAGAGTTTTGGAAAAAGTTCAACATTATGAAAGCCATAGAAGTTATTTCCGATTCATGGGAGGAAGTTAAACCATCTTGCATCAATAGTGTTTGGCGCAAAATATGGCCTGAATGTGTTCACAGAATATGCGCTGCAGAAGTTAATGGTACACCAGCTGTTCGTCATGAAATGTCTAATTTAGCTAGAGAGTCTAATTTTGAAGGTGTGGAGGAGGCTGACATAAATGAATTGATAACCTGCACAACCAAGAATTGTCTAATGAAGAACTATTGCAACTGGAATTGCAATTTGTTAATGAAGAAGATAACAGTGACCGTTCAATAGACCGTTCCGAATAACAAATTGATTGGCGAAGCTATGAAGATTTTTTTAAAAAATTATTCTGACAGCGGAAGGAGTTTTAAAGTGTCCCAGGCGGTAGCTACGAATATCAATTGCAATCAGGAAATTTATTTTTCGTTGAAAAAAAGCTATTCAGCAAACACTGGACCAATTTTTTGTGAAAGAAAGCCGACTTACGACAACAGCCACTATGGACTCATCAGACAGTGATTAATTTTTATTTTGTTTTTTATAAATTAATTGAATATTTTATTTGGTTTTAATTGAATTTGTTTTTTTTTTTTGTTTCTCGTATGTATGTAATAAAATTTTATATTATTTTTGTTCTTTAAATGTTTATTTTGTTCAGTTTTCTGTTTAAAAAGTAGTATTTTCGTAACCCTGGAACCTATCTTCGATCTTTACATGGTTTGCTATAGAAAATGGTGTATGTGTTTTTTGAAATGTTATTTATAATTTCGCTTATAATTTTTTTTTTTATCAAACATCAACTTCATTTTCGACGTTTTGACGTCTTAAAATGGCAAAATCTGACACTGTGTTTAATGTTTTGCAGTCTAATTCTTAAAAAAATGTTTGGAATATTAATTTTGTTTTGTATTTTTTCCCGTTAAAAAAATCCCCATAAACAGAAACTCGAAAAGGGTGGCAAAATTCAAGATCTATTTACTATATATTCATATTAATATTTGTAGTTGCCTAATTCATTAAATATTTACTTTGCGTAATGGACTTTTTTTGACGTCATATAAAATAACATTTTAACATATAATTTGAATGATGGCATATGATCATAAAATTGTGTTAATAAATAAAACACATACAACTCCTACTACCATGTTTACTAGCGCTTTTAATGATACACTTTTAAAACGTATTACCCGTAATAAGTGGATAAAAATGAATAACAATTACGATACGATATCGTTTAACGTACTCGTATGAGTAATAGTAAAGTACTGTATAATATTTAAATAATTGTATTGACCACAACAAATAAAAAGTAGAATATTTAATAGATTCTCAAGAACTATAAGAAGGAAGTAAAATTGTTTTAGAACAATAATAAAACATGTTATTGATAGGTTTGTTTTTCTATAATTCATACAAGACATTTAAAATTAATTGTAAAACTTTCACTTGAGGTAAAGATCAATTAATTAGCAAAACATATTTTAATATCATATTGTACTCGCACTTATTCCATTGAATAAAGTTGGTTTGGGTGCATTTTGATTGTAACAAAGGGTGTCCCAAAAGTCGTGCACGATTTGAATTTGCGTACATTGTGCAGTAAAGTGTTGGGAACAAAAATAATCTAACCCATAAAAATAAAGTTTTTATTAAAACTCTTTCTTTCCTTATTCATGAGTTTTGAATAACTCCGTGACTGAGCGTGACTGTGTATGACTATCTTAAAATTGATCTTTGGCCACAAAAAGTCTGTGGGCAAAATTTCAGATCCATCGAATGAGGGCAGGTGGGGTTTTAATCTCTCCGTGACTGTGCGTGACTATGTCGAAGTTGATCTTTCTTTACAGCAAGTATATCGACCAAGTTTCAGATCGGTCGGATGAGGGAAAATGGGTTTTAAATCACTCCGTGTCTGTGCGTTACTATGCGTGACTGCGCGTGACTATGTCGAAGTTGATCTTTCTTTACAGCAAGTATATCGTTCAAGTTTCAGATCGGTCGGATGAGGGAAAATGGGTTTTAAATCACTCCGTGACTGTGCGTTACTATGCGTGACTGCGCGTGACTATGTCAAAGTTAATCTTTTTTCACAGCAAGTGCATGTACCAAGTTTCAGATCGATCGAATGAGGGAAAATTACATTTAGATCACTCCGTGACTGTGCGTGACCATGCGTGACTGCGCGTGACTATGTCGAAGTTGATCTTTCTTTACAGCAAGTATATCGACCAAATTTCAGATCGGTCGGATGAGGGTAAATGACATTTAGATCACTCCGTGACTGTGCGTGACTACGCGTGACTAAGTGAAAGTTAATCTTTTTTCACAGCAAGTGTATGTACCAAGTTTGAGATCGATCGGATGAGGGGAAATGACATTTAGATCACTCTGTGACTGTGCGTCACCACGCTTGACTGTGCGTGACTACCCCAAAATTAATCTGTAGTCACGACAAGACTATGGGCCAAGTTTCAGATTAATTGGATAAGGGGGAATGGGGCAGACAGACAGACAGACAGACAGAGAGTATGAGTTAAAATAAATAGTTTAAAAAAAAGAAAAACAGTTGGACAACTGACAGATTAGGGTTGGTGAAAATGGAGCATTATATGATAGAAGAACATTTCATGCTTTATTGAACATCAACAAGTGGATGCTGATTTTTAGAACAAAAGCATCCTCAGCGATGAAGCACATTTTCACCCTGATGGCTCCGTTACTCGTCAAAATTTCCGCATTTGGTGTTCAGAGAATCCACATGTGTTTGTCACTATTTGGTGAAGGTTTAGGACTGATGGCATCATTGGAACATATATCTTCGAAAATAAGGCTTGTCAAGCAGTGACTGTTACTAGTGATCGATATCGCGACATGATAACTGAGTTATTTCTGCCTAAATTGGATGATATTTATGTGGACTACTTGTTTTTTTCAACAAGGTTGTACCGTATGCCATATATACCGTTAAACGATTCTTGGTCGTGTACTCTCCCATTTCGTTGATCACAATGGGCCTCCCGGAACGTGTAATTTAACACTATTAGATATCTCTTTTCGGGGTTATTTGAAGTCAAAGGTCGATGCGAACAATCCCACAACCACCCGTGAATTCAAAAAAATTCTGTCACATATATGCAAAATAGTCATGTAAAGTTTCGACAAAAAAGTGCATATGTGCCGATGTTATTTTCTGATTTAATAAAAAAATAATAATTAAAAGAAAACAAAACTATGCTCTCCATTCAATACAAATCTTGCGTGATTTTTGGAACACTCTTTATACTTAATGAGGGTTAAAGTGGTTAATGTAATTTAACTTTAATTTTATTAAATAGAGTAACACTAAAATTTTCTTAAGTTAGGCTTATGTGTTTGTAAGTTTTAAATTGTATAAGTAACATTGATGTTTTAAAGAAAGTTATTTATTCGTTTTGTTTTTATTTTTTTTTGCTTTGCATCTTTTTCCAAACAAGTTATTTAACATTTTGTTGTTAAAAACAAGAATTTTGAACAAAAAAATCGCACAACAATATATCAAAAAATAACAAGCAGTACTGAGCGCTAACGTTTAATACCTTCCACTAGTTAGTTAATGTTAAGTCTTATAAGCTAAAGCGCAAAAAATTTCATATGATAAAGTTAGGTGCGTAATGCAAAATTTTCTTTATTCAAATAAATCTCTCATGATCACTAGCTATCATGATTAGAGCTTAGTTAAAACTCATGCTATTTGTGGGCTTAGGAAAAATATCAATTAAGTGGATTATTTTTATTATCAATCGATTTGATGATTAAATAAATATTTTGTTTTAAAAATTTCTTAATTTATTTGTTTAAACAAAGTAAATTCCGAATTAAATTCCTAATATTGTAGTACAGAAAATAAGGACAAATTAATACAATATTTTCAAATTCAAAAACATTAAAAAAAATTTTCTGTAGCGAACGTAAGTAAGTGTAAAACAAAATTCACTCACGCGCCCATCTCTATTATTTCCCTGAGCAAAAACTCGCCACACTGCTCAATATAAGGTATTGTTTCAAAATTCAACTAACTACCACCAACCATATAATTTGGCATAACTTGAAACTTAAAAATTAAAAATCATTATATTGATGTATGTTTTTATTTGTAAGTCCAGTTTATAATTTATGATTTTTATACCCTATACCACACTTTGGTCAGGTTATAATGAGTTTGTGCTGCAGTTTGGAACTTCATAAAATTCATAGATCTAGACTCATCTTTTCTTATACCTATCGTCTCAGAATCACTAATTGAGTCAATTTTTAATATCCGCCTGACTGTCTGTATGATTATGAAAACCTTACGCACTACATACGATCACAATTGTTAATTGCATGAAAATCTGTACGGAAGCTATAATCCGCCCAAGGACATTCAGTATCGAATTTGTAAAAATCGGTGCATGTTCAGCCTTACATATGACCTCTATGAAATCGACTTAAAATACCCTAATGTACCCTATTGTATTATATGATAAAATTTGACCTACCACCACTGTTCCCAAAAGAAAAGTGTTTTTTTAATCAGAAATATTTAAGTATTAATATAATAATTTTAATAATAAGTTTTATTTTTATTTTGATTTTTTTCTTAAGTTTATGTACAATTCAAAACAAAAAACTTAATTATATAATACAAAATAAAAATAAAAACAAAGTTAAATGAAAATGACTATATAAGTCGTCAGTCATATACGAGTATATATAAATTTTTTATACAAATTTGTTTAATTCTTTAAATAAATTCATCTATTATAGTTTTCCTATATTTTAAAGCATTAGTAACATAGTTATACAGTTTATTCCAACCATCATATATTTCTCCATTTAATATTTTTATTAGTTCCCTGTTATCCATGGTCGTTTTTTCAAAATATCTGAGTCTGAAATCTCTTAATACTGGACATTTTGCCATAAAATGATGTAGTGTTTCCTCTTCCCTCAGATTACATAAAGTACATGCTCTATTATCGTTATTTCCGAAATAATTTGCATTCAGAGGTAACACATCGCATCTGGTTTTAAAGATGAATGAAATTTTTTTTTGGCTCCAATTATCTCTGATATATGCTTCACCAATTCCATGATTTAAATATCTGTAGAAACGCGTATTACTAGCCAATGCCTTCTCTTTATTTTCGTGAATGCTGTTGTTCTTTAGTTCTTGTAGGAATACGGTACCTTTTCTTATCCAGTTTTGTGTCGTCAGGTTTTCATCATCGAAATTTATATTGATATCTGTACCAAGTTGATGAAGTTGTTTTGCCCAAAAAATATTTTTATTTAATATCAACAATGAAAGCTTATGTGGTAATCTCGACACATTATACTTGAATATTGTATTAAATATGTAACTCATGTGTAGATTCAGTGTATAGAAGTGATTATCTTCGGCGTTTGTTTCTAAAGATATGTCATAATTTGGTGTAAAATCCGGAAGCTTTAAAATTATTTGTATAAAATATCTTTGTAACTTGTCAACTTCATCGAATAAACCAAAACCCCCTATTTGTGTTCCATACGACTGAATGGAATAGTCGCCACTTAGACGATAATGTTATTGATGGCTTATTAAGGAAATGCTGCCAAGTAGAGTTAACGCTGGTTTTTGATTGTGCATTACGTTTTGCAAGATGTTTCACAAACGACATTTTTGGTGTAAGAATAACGCCCAGGTAACAATATTCGTTTACAATTCTCACCCGTTGCCCTTTATACATCCATTTCTCTTACCTTGATAACCGACCTCCTCCGCTAAACACCAATATTTCAGATTTTTCTAAGTTGACCTCCATGTTCCATTGATTGCAATAACTTTCCAAATTATCTATCATTTTTTGCATAATAATTATATTATCCGATAGCAGCACTATATCATCAGCATAAAGCAGTAGGCGCACATTTATCCCACCAACCGTTAAACCACCATCCAAAATATCAAGTAAATCATTTAGATACAGCGTAAACATATGTACTAAATTTGGGACTTTGTCAAACGCTGCTTTAAAATCCACGAAAAATTTCAAATGGACAATCGAAGCTAGATTATAAATGTTATCTATGGTTGTGTAGTTTGGTCTAAGTCCAGCTTGGAATTCTGTGAGAATGTTATGCCTTTCTACATATTGTTGTATTCTTTCGTTAAGTATACTCATGAATACTTTAGCCACCGAGTTCATAAATGAAATGCCCCTATAATTACATGGCAGTTCAGCATTGCCCTTTTTAAATATTGGGAAAATTACAGCTTGCTTGAACGTTTCATCCATTCTTCCAGTTTCATAAATATTGTTGTAAATGTTTTTGAACTCTATGTAGAATTCTGGCGATGCGTTCTTAAGAAATTCGTATGGGACTCTATCAATATCTGGAGCCTTATTTGATTTTGCTTTATTTAAGATTTTGTATATTTCATCAATACTAATATCCCTATCCAGATCACTATCAATCTTTAGCATTGCTGCATAGTAAATATCTTCGATATTTGTGGGGGGCTTAAAAGTGTATTAAAATATTTTTTGAATTCATTTGCTCCTATTTGAACATCAATTTCAAAAATTTGCCCTCTTATTCGTTTTTCCACTTTCCACCAATCCTTTGCATTACATGTAATGTTTATTTTTGCACCATTTGTAACTGATATTCTTCCTTCATCCTCTCACATATAAATCTATAGCTATTTTTCGCTTGTAAGTAGTAGGTTTTGTCTTCGGTACAATTGGTTCTTCTAAATGCATTCAACATTTCAATGGTTTTTTTTCTCAATCTCTCGCACATTCACTATTAAACCACGGGTTTTTTTAAATAAATTTGTTGCCGTTATTTTTCATTTGTTTGTTTGTTGACATTTTTATAATATTTGTTAAGTCATTTAAGTTTCTTATATTTCCTTGATTTTTTGCACAAGTAAGATTGTGATTAAGTTTTTGAGTGTATCTGATCTTTTCGGAGTCTTTCCATTTAATCTTTGGCAATAAGTTCAAGACATCACGTTCTCTATTATCTTGAGTTATATTTATTTTAATTTTCAATCAGACCAAATCTTTGATTGCACCTCAAACTTTTCAATTATATCCAAAGTTTCAAGTGATGTGACACAATTGTCATTGACCGAATTACCTACTGTGCTAATAAACGTATAGCTACCATCTTCGTCTCCTGCCGTTCGTCCATTCAACACGACTAGACCATAATCATCACAAAATTCCATAAAACTCCTCGCTTTTGCATTAACTACATCATCTTTTGATTTTCTAGTATCCAAACCATTAGTGAAATTGCAATATATTGGATCTAAGTATTTTGTAAATTCCCAATTCGTACGTTGATATCACCTACCATTATAATATTTGGTTCAGATTGTTGTAAATTCCCAATTCGTACGTTGATATCACCTACCATTATAATATTTGGTTCAGATGTTTCTCTAAAATATTCTCTCACTACTTGAAATTCAAAATTCTAATCTTCTCCTCTTACATACACCGGTATTATAATCAACTTCTTTATCTCTGTTTGTATTATGATAGTATCTAAACCATTTAAGTTTTGGAAAATATGTTTTATACCGATTTCTCTTAAACTCTTCTTTATGCCATATACACAACCCCCACTTGCTCTTCCAAATCTGCCTAAACGCATTGCTGGTTTCCAGTGTAAATCGAAATCTTTAAAGTATTTTCTCCTTTGATCCGTCCGTTCTTCAACTACATGTGTTTCAAATCAGGCAAAAATTTTACAATGACTGACGTATTCAAAAAACTCAGGAAACAGATATTTATTACTAAGACCATGAATATTATATGATATTATATTTACATATATTTGATTTTTGAGTATTTTTAACAAGCGATATTTTGGATATATTTTTATTATATTCGTTACTAGTGCTTTTGTTTATATAAGTTTTTAGTTTCTTAAATATAATTTGTTTAATAATTCATCGTAAAAGTATTATTCCAAACAAAATTTTTTTTCGATTCTCGATACAGTTATTAAGTTCGATTCTCGGAGAGGTTTATTGAGTTTATTGCATACCCAAAAGTCACATAGTTCTAAATCAGGCGAACAGTTGTGGAACGATATGAGTCAAATTTTGAAAAAAAAAAAATGGTATTAAGAACCAAATCAATGTGAGACGATGCATCATCGTGGCGCATATTTCTGGCCTATTGTTGAGAAAAGCAAACGACGCATAACAGTTTAGTCAAGCAGAAGGAATTCATACTGCACCTCACCACGATAATCGATCTTCATTTTTGATCGAGTTCAGCGGGTTCTTCTCGGCCCTGCTTCAGCTTTTGCATAATATTCGCTTGATTGGTCAGTTGTTTTGGCATTGTAAGCATATATCGAAGTCTTATCACCCATAGTGATGCATTCCACTGCAACCATTGTTTTAGAGATATTACTGAGAAGCTCTTGAAAAACAAATAAAAAGCAATAAAATTGTAGTCGATACCATGCGTTAACAGAAAGGGCGTAAGGTCAAACTAATCGGTTATAACAAATAAGCACAAACCAAATTTGAATGGCATTGTTATTAATTTTTTTCCTGAAAAACTTATATATGGATTAGATCGAAAAATGGACCGAACCTGACCATATTTCGTAAAATAACTTTTTTTTTTTTGCCGAAACATAGACAAACCAATTTTGGCAAAAAAAAAACTGCAATATTTTTTTTTGATAGATTTAAGTAAAGATCGTTAAGCAGGTTTATATGGGGATATGACTGAGAATTGTCCTACAAGGTTTATTTTTGGACTACTGATTAACGAGTGTATTAAACACACACAAACCAAATTTGACCGAGATCTACATATATGATGATTTGGATCTTATGGTAATTTATGTCGAACTCGTAGGTGTAATTTATTTGGGGACTAGGTCAGAATATACACTGAGTTTCACGAATTTCAATAGCGTTTGTCTTATGTTCATAATTGCGCCCTGTAGTTTGAGTATAAGGTTTACATTTACATACAAACAGACGGACAGACAGACGAACGGACATCTCTAAATCGCCTCAGAAAATGATTCTAATTAAATCGGTATAATAAAAGATAGGTTTAGGATAAAGAATGTTATCAGTTTGAAACATCAGGACAGATTCATTTTGAACTAAGATCCAAAATATCTTTAAAAATAATAAAAACCACAAAGTGGTATAGGGTATAATGATGTTGACTGATCCCTCAGAAATAACAATATTAACAGTAAGATCTCAAGTGGCAATCAACTATTTTTCAGCACCATATCTTTGATTTCCTAGAAGTGTGGTTCTTTCGTTGACGTTTTTCTATTCCGAACTGCTCTTTGTCTTCAACGCTTTTTCTGCCTTTTTTGAGCTGTTTGTACCACTAGCGAAGGACTTTCGACACCGAAGGCCTTCTGCAATGTCTCTAACGTGTCTGCAGCAGAATTTTTGGAGGGCGATACTAGAACAACCTAACATGACAAAGAAACCATATCAAATTTGGTAAAAATTTTATTTACTTATCAGCATAACCTTCTTTTGGCTCGATACACTTTTATAGTAAGAACTGTCTAGCACCCAAAAATAGCCGTCAACCCCAGACTTCACCTCTTTTACCACAAAACCAATTTTTCAAGTTTGAAAATGGAAAACAATACGAGAAAATAATTCAAGTCTTAATTCGTAAAATTTGGCCATCGCAATAGTGGATGTGTGAACTGGTGCATTGTCCTGATGAAACAACGCTTTCTTTTCGCCAAATGCGCCATTTGTTTTAATTTCGTTACTTAATTTCATCGCATAATACACGCCATTGATAGTTTTGCATTTTGAAGATAATCAAAATGCCACAGATGAAATTGTATTACCTTCTTTGGACACGATTCTCCATTTCAATCCACTGTTTCGACTATTCATTTGTCTCAGGTGTAAAGTGGTGGATGCATGTCTCATCCACGATTAAGAATCGACGCAAAAACTCGGCTCTAATGCACTGAAACATCGCCAAACACTCTATTGAAACATCTGTACGAAGCTGTTTTTGATCTATTGTGAGCAAACTCGGCAACCATCCTGCGGACAGTTTCTCATCTCCAAATTTTCAGTTAAAATGCGATGTATGACAATTTTTGAAATGCCCATCATTCAGCCAGCTCATAAAACTTCAGCCGACTATTATTCAATATCGTTTTTAGATTTTCTTAATCATTTCCGGCCACGTTAATTCGTTCCTTTTTCGCAGCAAATGAAGGCGCAGACTCCCCCAAGGAGAAATCAACCTTGGCCTTAGTATTGGCTGAGCTGAGACCTTTCAAATGATTTCATTGAATTACATAACGGTGACTACTTTGTTTTAATCTACAAATTTACTTAGATCGTTTACTTTTGATGGCTTGAAAAAAATATTAACAAAGGGCGCCTCGAAACTTAAAACATATGTATTTTTTATAAGGACTCCACTTTTCACCAAAGCAATTTTTTTAAACTACAGTCGCCATCTATACATCTGGTCAGGTTTTTCTGAGATCGCCCTCGTATTCTGCAAAGAATACTCAATCGACCAAATCACTTTTATTTGTTTACGATTGAAGCATTAAAGATATTAACATGAAATTTGACACGAATGTCAATTAATTATCCAAATCAAACTGAAAATTCGGCATTTCATTTGGACACAGTATTATGACTTTAGAACACATAAGTTACCTCAAAAATATGGTCTCAAGTGGACCATTCTTGGACCAGTCCGCTTATAATGTTCAAATTTGCAATGAACTTTAAAATATCTGGAGACAACATGTGAATGACAATCTAATTGTATTTTGGCTCAAGATAATTGTTTATATCTATTAAAAATTTCACCTAAGATTATTTTGCGAAACTCATGGTGTAGGGTATCGTGTAGTCGGTTAAGGCCTTTGCTTGTGCCATGTTTACTTAATAAAACATGGTCACATTGAAACAATTAAGTTTAAGATAAAAAAAAGTTTGGGTTTAAACAAAATACATACATATTGACATTGTTAATTTGGATTTTAGTACCAATCAAAAAGCAAAACAAAAAATAACGGGAACTTATTTATTTTTTGCGGTAAGAGCATGACAATCTCCATTTTTGGTTAATGGTGGTATGAAATTCTTAACAATAAAATAACACAATTGTAGCCAGTTCACACTGAGCACGCGATAAGCTACACCATATAAGTTAGTGTTGTTAAGTTGTTAAATATTATTCATTTTTGTTAGCCTTCAACCCAATAAAAAAAATATTGACATGTCTTACCCCCCGTGGTCAGATAGACCTCATCCAAGATTTATATGTATTATAAACAAAAATCTATTTTGTTAAAAACAAAACGATAAAAATTATAATTTTATTATTATATTATAATTTAAAAATATACAAAAAAGAAATAACAAATTTAAACTAATTTCTCGATTATTTTAAATACAAGAGAACATAATCGAAATATTTGTGTAAACTGTTTAAAAAAGAAAATTTTTTTAAATTCTTTTGGGTTATTTTTATTTTTTTTTTAAGGTATAATTTAACAATAGAAAATAAAGTCTCTAGTGATTCTATAAAGGGGCCAAACTAGTGTGCAGAGTGTATATACAGAAAACAGATTCGTTGTGGTAATCGAATTTGCTGCAAAGCCTTAAATTGGTTCCTATTGGGTATTTATTGCCATTCCTTAATTCCGATCGGAATTTGTGAAATGCCTGTAGTTTATTATAGAATTGATTTCAAATTTCACCTTACTATACAACATTAATTTATCTTTTGCTCACAAATTTAAATAAACTACAAAGCATTTGTTGTAGTTGTTATTATTACTGGATTTAACTTGTTTTGTGCAATTGGTTAACTCTAACCACTTGCAAGTACAATGATATACATAATAAAATTTTAAATTATATGTCAGTAGGAACAAATAAAAGAATTAAAATAAAATAAAATAATTAAAACAAAAAAGAGCAAATTAAAAAAAAAATGCCAAAAATTATAATAAAAAGTGAAAAAAATTCACACCATAATGACTCATATTGTTAATTAATTGTTGGAACAACATATAAAAAGAAATTCAGCCTAAATGATATTACCACTAATGATCAAATACACTCTAAAAATCACAGTTGTCGATATTCTTTAAAGACATTAATACTCGTAATACAAATATGGTAACCAAAATTTTAATAAGCGCATAAAGTTTTTACAAATTATACACTAAACCGAAAAAAACTACAACTTGAATTTATAACGAAAACAGGTAAAATTGTTAAATTCGGCTGTTCTGAATCTTTGATACCCTACACTTGTTTCTGTGGAAAAGATAAAAATGTTTGGAAAAAAAGTTAGAATAGCAACAATAACAAGAAAATCACAAAAAATCATGCTTGGCGAATCGCTACTTCTAAACGATTTACGGTCTTCTGTTGTTTTTCGTTTCCTTAAACAGCTCTTGACAAAATTTTCAAACATTTTCAAGTCCGGGCTTCTAGTGGGTCACTCTAGAATTGGTATTGAAGACGATGAGAAAAAGGTTTTTGTGACCTTCCAGGCATGAATACTTGCGTTCTCCTGTATGAAACTTCTAATGAATTAATCATAACTTTAGCTTCCCGTGGTAGCTGAAACATCTCCAAATCGTAACACTACTTTCAGCTAATTCCAGGAGAATTCGGTTTCTTCAAATTATACCATTAATCAACAACTGTGCCCATCTGTGCCATCTAGATTGAATTTCATCAGAAATTATTATATTTTGAAATTCAGTTAACCATGCCGTGTGAGTCCTTCGTCGATTTAATATTCGAATTTTTAATAAAATTTGGCGCACTTGAAGAAGATTTAATTTTTTTACAATTTGCGAAATATATGGTTTATTTTTGAGGCATCTTTTTTAATTTGACCATTTGTCATTAGCACACCCTTGTGCAATTAAAACTTTAATTTGGTCAGGAAATAAACAAAACCCAAATTTGAGTGCGATTGTAATATATTTCTTGCCTGCAAAGGTGATGAAGTAGTTATTATATGGGGTATGAGTAACGTGACCAACTGTTTTTGATCAAGGACCAGGACCTTTAAAAATTTAACAACTTAATATAAATTAATCAATCTGTCGTGAAAGTCAGATTTCTTTTTCGTTAACTCTGACAATATACTTAATTTGTTTGCTTTAAGAAGAGATAAAAACAAATAAAAATAAATAAATTTATTTTATTAAAACGCCGCCCTTCAACATTTAATCTATACTAATACTAATATTATAAAGAGGTAATGTGTGTTTGTTTGTTTGTTTGTTTGTTTGTTTGTTTGTAGAGGGTAATCTCCGTAACTACTCATCTGATCTTCCTGAAATTTTCACAGAGTCTTACTGCGGATATGGGAAGTGCTATAGGCTATAATTTTTTAAATATTTTTAGTGGGCGTGGCACCACCCACACAAAGTAAATTTTTAATATCATATACATATATTGAGTAGTATGATAGGGAGAGCTTTGCAAATTTGTGTGAGGTCAACTATTGTTAATTTTAGTAGCTACGACGGAAATGGGCGGGATCGGATAAGTGGGTGGGTAGCTCCCATACAAGTAATAATTTAATATTATATATCTCGAGAGAGAGCTTTTCAAATTTGTCTGATGTCACCTATTATTAATGTGAGTAGTCGGACAAAAAATGGGCAGTATTGGCCCAATAGGCGTGGCACCTGTCATACAAAGTAAATGTAAAATGCCATATATCAGGAGTACTGTAACAGTGAGAGTCTTGGGACTTTGTGTTAGCCCATAAGTTATTCATGTGATTAGTTAGACAAAAATTGAGCGTGATCGGAGCAGTGGGCGTGGCACCGTCCGTACAAAGTATCATATAACTTTGTATCATATAACTGGTGTACTAAAAAGGGAAGCTTTGACACTTTGCACGACACCATCAGATCTTAGTATGAGTAGTCGGACCAAAAATTGGCGTGGCACTCCCCATGCAAAGTAACTATTTAATGTCATAGATCTGGAGTACTGTCAAAGAGAGGGCTTTGTGGCTTTCCGTGAGCCCATAGGTTCTTTGTATGATCAGTCGAACAAAAAAATGGAAGGGATCATAGCAATGGGCGTAGCACCGCCCATGCAAAGTAGATATCTAATATCATATAACTGGTGTTCTGTAAAAGGGAAAGAGTCGACATTTTGCACGAGTCCATCAGATATTAATGTGAGTAGTCCAATAAAAATTGGGCAGGATGGGATTAGTGGGCGTTGCACCTCCTATATAAATAGAATGAAGTACTACGAAAGCAAAAGTCTTTTGACAAGAACATTAGTGATCAATGTGATTTGTCGTGGAAAATATATCACCAAAATCAAAAATTCGCCCAAACCGAAAATTGCGAAAAATAAAAACGCCCAAAAAATCTTCAAAATCAAAAATGGGCAAAATCAAAAATCGCTAAAAAGAAAAATTGCCAAATGATATTCTAAGTTCAAGGCCAATAGTTAAGTGTTGCCAGATCTAATTTTGATAATCCTTCTTCTTCTCATGGGCAGCTACATATACCTTGCTCCAGGGTAGGAACGCCGGAATATCTGATAATTGTTGTACCGAATGAAAAAACCAAAAAAACGTTGTATATCAGCAAGTATTCGAATAAAAAAATGGGGGGCGGGGTGTGGGGAGGCAGGTGGAGGGTGTAGCGAAGCACACCGGGTTACATCTAGTACATATATAAATACAAACAAATATATTCTTTTTTAAATTGAATAAAATACAAAATAAAATAAAAAATAAAAAATCTTATTTTCGATCTTTATCATTTTAATGATTGAGTTTGAAATTATTCAGGCTCAATATAAAAGGTTTTTACTTTAAATAAAGCAAAAACATTGGCACATTTGTTTCAAAAAATTGTCTATATTCTGCATGACAGGTTATACAGCTGTTTCGCGAAGAGTCACCTACCCTCATCAGTAACCAAAAGCAGTAGATAGTTTGTTTGGTAAAAAGTTAAATTCATATATATTTGCTGAAAACAACCAAATGAGAATTCAAGCAAAAGTTATACTATTTAAGCCTCTTCCAATATAACAAACTAAAATATAGAACAACTTTGAAACAAATATGTTTGTATATGAGTACACATTGCATACTGCAATATACATGTTTGTTTTTGTCTTGAAAAAGCAAGAAAAACAATTTGTTTTTGCTAAACTTACATTTAGCGTATTTTTAATTTTATTATTTTCTATAAAAATAAAAACTCTTATTTTGTTTCAGGCAGGATCGTGCAGAAAAGTACCCGAACATATCACGAATGGCCAAGAGATTCCTTTGTATCCCAGCAACTTCACCAGAATCAGAGCGGTGCTTTTCTACAGCTGGTAATGTAGTCACTGCTAAAAGAAGTTCGCTGAAACCATCAAATGTCAACACTTTAGTTTTTCTCAGTCATAACAACGATTGTTTAATGTAAAATATATATAAGTCCTTAATTCAATGTTATTAATTAAATGATACTGTACTTTAAAAATTATTTATCATTATGTTTCAACATTCATTCTTAAAAAATTATTAGTCTTTATGTACTTAAATGAAATTAAATATTCACTAAAATAAATGTAATAACTTACATCAAACTTGAAAGAAGTGTATATTTGCGCACATTGTATGTAAGTAGCTGAATTTTTTCGAGTAGTAGTTCGCCGCCTCCATAATTTTCATTGGAATAGTTTGAAATTCGAAGGAGGCGACGTCCTCAAATCGATAACTTCAAAACATATAAACTTTTAGCAAGTCATGAAGGAAAATGTTCTGTAAAATTACATCAAACTTAAAAGAAAAACAAATTTTAACACATTTGTATGGAAACTAGTATTTCGGCAGCAGCACAATTATTGCCGAAATTCTTTGAAATTTTAAGGACTTTATGCCCTCTTATATGCTTTTTTAGAATTTATAAATTTGTAGCAAGTGTTCCTTAAATTTTTTTTGAAAAATAAATTTTTTTTTAACTACTGATCTTTTCGAGTAGTAGTTCGCCCACCCCACACCTGTCACCCGAGTGTTTCAATATTTTAGGCAAATAATGTGTTGATATAATGGACTACAATTTGTATTAATTTTTACCACAAACTTTTGAAAAATTTGTTGTAAATCGAATCAAACTTCCATGAAGTGAATTTTTTCATACATTTGTATGGAAAGTGGTCGAGCTTTTTCGAGTAGTAGTTTGTCCACCCACAATTATTGTCAGAAAAGTTTGAAATTTAAAAGAAATACTCTCCTTACATTTTTAAATCTAAAAAATGTAACTTTTGGCTATGTCATTATAAAAAATTTTCTGTAAAATTTTCTCAAACATGAAATAAGAGCAAATTTTGACACTTTTGTATGGGAAGAGTCTGATCTTTTTCGAGTAGTAGTTGTCCGAGCCACAATTTTGGCCATATTACTTTGAAATTTGGTGTACTCATATTTCCAACTTTAAAAAAAATAAATTTGTACCATAGTTATTTTTTATAAATCGATGTCAAACTTGCATGAAGTGAATTTTTTCATATATTTATATCCAGCTTTTTGGAGTAGTAAGTAGTTCGCCAACAGCACAATTATTGTCGGAATACTTTGAAATTTTAAGAAGATTATCTTGATATATTTGCAACTACTAACAGTAAAAAGTCGTGATGGAATTTTTTTTTATAGTTACTTCAAACTTAAAATAAGAGCAAATTTTCACACATTTGTGTAGAAAGTGGCTGATCTTTTTCGAGTAGTTGTTCGCCCAGAGCTCAATTTTAATCGGAATGACTTAATTTTTTAAATGAGTCATCTGTGAATAAGGCCAATTACGGGCAGTAAAAAGAAAAAAAATTTTTTTTTTGGAAAAATCATTTTTTATTTTTTGTTTTTCGTCGAGTAGTAGTTCCTCCAAGTTTCAGTTTTTGGCGGAATGCTTTGAAATTCGTAAGAAGCGTTCTCTTTATATATTCAGCTCTAACGAATATAATTTTTTGTTAAGTCATTGTGGAGAATTTTCTGGAAAATATCATCAAACTTCAAATAAGAGCATATTTTCACACATTTGTATAGAAAGTGGTCAATATCTGTCGAGTAGTGCTATACCGACGCCACAATTTTGGTCGGAATGGCTTACAATTTTTTATGAGTAATCTATGAATATAGTCAATTACAAACAGTGAAAAAATTAAAAACAAAATTTTTAATATTTTTTACACTTTTTGCAAAATTTCCGATCTTTTTCGAGTACACGCCAACATTTTGGTCCAAATGCTTTGAAATTTTGAAAACATATCCTCTACATATATTCAGATTAAAATACTAAAAGTTTTTTCAAATATTCATGAAAAATTTTTTGTAAATATGCATCAAACATATACGAAGAACATATTTCCATACATTTGGGTGGAACGTGGATGATCTTTTTCGAGTAGTAGTTAGCGTACTCCATAGTTTTTATCAGAATGCTTCAATATTTCAGAAGACTAATTAACCAATATAACTGACTTCAAAATATGTAAAATCATACCATGTATTTTTGGAAAAAAATTTTTTAATGACGTCAAACATCTATGAAGTTAATATTTTCATACATTTGTCCCACGCTAGTGGGACACTCCGATTCAAGTGAAATTTAACGATGATATTCCTGGTATCTGTACGATTCTAAAAAGTATAAATTCGTTATACTAAATACCTATATATAACTTTTTACACGCTTTCAAACATGAAAAATGTTAATTTTTACTACTCGAGCCACTCGTTGAACTCGAGTAACTCATTAACTACTCGAGTAGCTCGAGTAGCTCGAGTACTCGAGCATGACCGTTTAAAGAGGGGGTCTTAGGTTCAACTAATTGGATATAGGAAATAAGATAAACCAAATTTGAGTGGCATTGTTATTAATTTTTTTGGCCTACTAATTATATTTGACAGGAATATACTTATATAATAATTTTGATTTTATGGCAATTTAAGTTGATGTCATAGGGGAATTTGTATGGGGGCAAGGTCTAGACTCAGAAAATTATTCTGAGTCAATCAGCACAAACTCATTATTAGTAGACAAATTTGCAAAGAAATTTTTAATTTGGCAAGCATTATGTAGTTAGTCACGGTTCACAATTTTTGTTGCGCAATTTTTTTTTCAATTCTCTTTTAAAGTTGCCTTAATGTTCACACACAGAAATTTATTGCCACAACTTTTCATTTCTTTTACTTTCAAATTCTTACATTTTTGACAGTTCATTTTATTTAGTTTGTGGAAAAAGAATTTATAATTGGTTCAAAGTGAAAAATCTATTTGTGTGAAAAAATGGAAGTCAAAGGAAAATTTAAATAATAAAAAATATTAATAAAATAAATTAAATAAGAATGAAAGGAAATGTCAAATAATAACCTGCAGCTAACTTCGTGCTTTTAATTACGAATGGCACAATAAAACGAATTGCCGAGTACAAGCAACTCTGTACCAAATATCTCTCTTCTTTCCTCTCTCTCCAACGAACTCAAAAATTGTGCAACAAAAATTGCCTTGTGTGAACTGGGACTTATGGGCGATATACTAAGCCGTGTGTGGAACTTGGAAGTTTAAATGGAGAATTGGACATAAAGAATTGCCTTCAAAACATTTGTTACCAATTTTAGAGCAATTAAATTAATTATATATCGAGAAGTAATAATCCCACAGACTGACCTGCTCTTTGAAAATCAACTAAAGTAGATACTAGTGAAATCAAAATTCAATATTTTGGAAAAGATATTAACAATATCTAAATAAAAGATTAAAAATTTTGGTGTGTAAAAAAGAACTGGTGCATTATATAAAAACCAACATTTTTAGACTATTAAATAGTATTACGTGATATAAATTAAAAATGATCCTAATTATTCCCCACTTGTATAACTAGCCATTAAATGTTTGCTCAGGTAGGAGCTTAAATAGCTTTGAACCAACGAAAAATTACCATTTATTATTAAATGCCTCCTTAACTTCCCTCTCACTCACAGGCATCATCATTTATTCAACTTTTAGGGTACTTCAGTTTAATTCTTTAATTTTAGATTATTGAAAACATTACTTGCTTGAATGTAAATATATTGCGAAAAAATTCGGCATAATATCTTTTAGTTTTCGTTCCATTGTTGCTACAACTTTTAATTAAAGAGGCCACCAGAAATGATTTTGATAGAGTAAAAAAAAAGTTATAGACAGATTTTGATTTATACTTCCAAACGTCAATTAAATAAAATAACAACAAAAAAATATAACATTTTTAACTAAATCAGTTATACTATATTTGTCCTGTACTGGCTAAAATTTGCATATCGCTTTTGGACCAAAAATCCCGCTTTTTTGGGAAAACTTTTGTTTTTTCTTAATGTTCAGTGACTATGGGTACCCTGAAATTAAACTCCGATCAGGCTAAAATTTCACACATAGTGTTTTTTTCCATTTTAATATACATACCTAAAGATAAGGATAAATTGAAACTAAGTTTTTGGCAAAACTTCTTTGATTATTTTCCTGAAAAAAGTTGATAATGTCTTGCATGAAATAAGTACATACAAAAAAAGTTTGAATTCGGTTACCTCTAGAAGAATTTAATTTGTTATTCCGATTTTTTATTATAATTCTTAAATATTTCAAACCAGTTGGTTCTAATGCTAATGCTTAATATATAGGTAATATGTATTAAAAATTATTTTTTTTAATGTGGTGATTATAAAATAATCCAAAAAATTTTATGTATTTCGTTCTGGAAACCCTTAAAATAGTAAGTGCTTAATTTATATGATAATTGTGGCTAGGCGGCAACATGTCAACCATTTACCTCTACGACACTTAGTTTCGAGATATAAGCGATTTTATTTTCCCCGCCAAAATTTAACGTTTTCCGATCTGGCTGGATATAATTTTTTACCTACGACCATCAAAATTAATACGTAGACGTATGAGTGTGATAATAATCATACGTAGACGTACAGCGATACAGAATCATCATATCAGCAGATCAATATTAAAGTATTTCTTACAAAATGATTGTAAAATGTGGAAAATATAACATATGACCAAAAAAAATTTAGAATAGGTAAATGCGGTAATTAAAATAAACTACATTGTTTAAAAAATTTTTTTTAATATATGTGACCTTCTCCGAGAAAAGGGACCTAGCGTGTCAAAAAACGGGTTATGTCAAAAACGGTGGATTCTGGTACCTAAAAGGGTGTAGAAACTTTAAATGCGTTTTTTTCTCAAAACTAGGTCTTTTCTCGGAGAAGGTCACATATAACGATAATATTAATTAGTATAAAAAAGATCACTAAGCATAAGATTTGTAAATTTTTTAAAGAAAATC
The DNA here is from genome assembly GCA_963682025.1 of Cordilura impudica. NCBI lineage: Eukaryota > Metazoa > Arthropoda > Insecta > Diptera > Scathophagidae > Cordilura > Cordilura impudica. The sequence goes on along the minus strand of OY821519.1, from coordinate 132,047,713 downwards.
TGTCCAAGAAAAAGATTGATCATTTCACGACAGTAAATTTGATAAAGAGCTATAAAAATGTAGAAAAAACCTGGTTCGTGTCGTTTGCAATACTCAAAAGTTCGCCGCAAGTTGTAAGCTGAAACCGCAGACCGCAGCGAAAAATCTTTCCGGGGTCTATGGGAGTTCAGAAGAAAAAGAAAAAAACGACACCAACAGCAACAGACACACAAGAAAAAATTATTAAATCTAGACTACGTCTTCTTTCTCAAAATTACTTCTCTGCAGCCACTGAGTACAAATGTGTGATGGATGATGGCAAGAAATGTGCAAGGAATGAATGGCAAGTTTTTTTGAGTTTTTTGAACATTAAGCACCCAAACATCCAAATATATAATAATGTAAGACAAGTTTTGCAGGAAAGTTTTTTTGTGGTTGGCGATTAGTGAGCGTGGGTGGTGTTAGTAAACCACTATTTTTCAAAAGTGGATTAGCTGTAAATGCAAAAGTTTATAACGAAAAGTGCGTTCCCGAACTTGAAAGATTTATCAAAAAATACCATGAAAAAGGAAAAATTGTTTTCTGGTCAGACAGCCTCGTCTCAGTAACCCAATGCTACCACCAAACGTTCTCCAACCTAGAACCATCAAAACATTTTGGGCAAACTTAAAGAGAAGAATGTATAGAAATGTATACCGAGCAAAAAAATGTAGATTGCCTCATTCCGAAAATAAAAAAAGATCTAAAATGCATGGCTGAAGAATTAAAAAAAAAAAGGAATTCGTAAAGCCAATCGCTTTGAGGTCAATATTTGTTTGTCTATAATTAATAACAAGTAAGAAAATTATACCAACTATACGATACCCTATTTGAACATTGTTACATGTCTGGGGTGGCCGACTGATTAAAAGTTGCGATCGACTTCAGTATATCAAAATTGTTAACAATTTGTCAATCAAATAAAAAACTAATAATAAACTAATGAAACTTTAAAAAATATATCATTTATTAAATGGGATACAGCGACCTGATAGAAGGATTAATAGTTGCTAGAAATATCGACGAATCAAACGGAAATACATATATGTATATACGGAGTGCGCCATCCATTTTGTTGGTATGTGAATATTGAAAAACAAACGATTTCCATATATGTATTTAACTTGATCATTTTGTATTTAACTTGATCATTTTCAATTCGTTTGACATAATCCACCGATATGGTTTCCCATCGACAGTTTCGCCTTCTCTGAAAAGAATGACCCAATGATCATTTAAGCGCAAACGCCTCCCAAATGCTACAATTTTGCGACTGTTTGGCCATATTGCAAGCGAGATGGTTGATGTGCCAGCAAATTTCTTTGACTCAATTGCACTGTACATGGAAACAAATCATCCATCAAAATACCGTTTCAACCAATTAATTGGATCGTCATGGGCGTTCATGAACGGTATGTGCACAATCTCCCACAGTCCCGTGCTCAAGAAAATTCTACACTTAATGACGAATGTTTTATCAGACGGTGTATCTTGGCCACGATGTATTTGATTCACTATTTCACTATTTGGTATTCTTAAGTCAATCGGTTGACATATGTCAAAGTTATTAAATGTTGTCATTTCGGCATAACAGATGGCCCCATAAGGAGAGTAGGGCCATAAGAAATAGTTTCAAAGCTGACTTGTTTTATGCTAAAGTTTTTGTTTCGATCCAGAACTTGGTTTGAAAAGTAGCTTTGAGGTCAATTTGGGATGTTGATGATTACCAATTATGGGATGATCTACCTCTACGAGCACTTCGTTTGTTGTTGCGACGGCGATCTTAAAATAACCCGACCTGACAAAGAAAATAATTTAATTTAATTTCTCAACATAATCTCCTTTTAGTTCGATATACTTTTCCCAGCGATACTCAATAGCTTCGATACCCTGTTTATAATTCGAACTGTCTAGATCCATAAAATAGCCATCAACCGAAGACACCACCATTTTTTGCAAATCTTTTATCACAGAGCCATTTTTTCTAATTCGGAAATAAAGAATAATCCGAGGGCTCTAAATCTGGCGAATTAATTCGTGGGTTTTATCCATCGCAATAGCGGATGTTTGAACTGATGCATTGTTTTAAGGTCTTTTTCTTTAATTTCATCATTTAAATGCTGCAATTAGTTAGCATAATACTCGCCGCTGATTGTTTTTCCTTTTTGGAGATGATCAATAAAAATTATCAAACGAGCATCCCAAAAACAAACCCCATAATCTTGCCTGTAGATGGAACTGTCTTCACCTTCTTTGAACACGATTCTCCCATTTCAATTCACTGTTTTGACTATTCCTTTATCTCAAGTGTAAATCCATGGTTACGAATCGATACAAAAACTCGGTTTAATTGCGGTGAAATATCACCAAACACTCTGTTTATACCCTATACCACTATGTGGTTTGGGTATAATGACTTTGTGCTGCTGTTTGTAACTACCAAAAATATTTGAGCTAGACCCATCTTTAATTATACCGATCGAATCAGAATCACTATCTGATTCGATTTAACGATGTCCGTCCGTCCGTCCGTCCGTCTGTGTGTCCATCTAAAGCTTGTAATCAAACTGCAGGTCGCACAAAGGATGAACGCTGTTGAAATTGGTGAGAATCGGTCGATGTTCAGACCTAGCCCCCATACAAATGACCCCTATGAAATCAACATATATTGCCATAAGATCCAAATTATCATACAAATCTTAGCCAAATTGGGTTTGTACGTATATATTACATCCATTAATCAGTAGTCCAAAAATGATCCCTATTGCACAACTCTTAGTCATAGGCCCCATATAGATCTGCTTCGCGATCTTCACTTAAATCTATCAAAAAACAAAAATATTGCACTGATTCTTCTCAAATTTTGTTTGTATATATTTTTGCAAAATACAAGAGACTTTACCAAACATAGTCAATAACGTTCCATTTTTGGGTCTAGTCCCCATATAGATATAGCATCCGATATGAACTTTTTCATATCTGCAGCCAAAAAAATTAATAAAAATCCCACTCAAATTTGGTTTAACTAGGCTTATTTTCTATTTCCAGTTAGTTGGGCCTATGCGATAGGGTCTCTATAGTCGGTCTAGACCGACTATATGATACCCTATACCACTATGTGGTTTGGGTATAACGACTTTGTGCTGCTGTTTGTAACAACCAAAAACAATCGTTCTAGACCCATCTTTAATTATACTGATCGACTCAGAATCACTTTTTGAGTCGAAATAGCAATGTCCGTCCGTCCGTCCGTCCGTCTGTGTATTAATGTAAACCTTGTAATCAAACTACAGGTCGCAAATATGAATATATTTTGATGAAATTTGGTACGTAAGCTTCCACCGGCCATCGGATGAACGCTACTGAAATTGGTGAGAATCGGTCCATGTTCAGACCTAGTCCCCATACAAATGACCCCTATGAAATCGACATAAATTGCCATAAGTTCCAAATTATCATATAGATCTCAGTCAAATTGGGTTTGTATGTATCTATTACATCCATTAATCAGTAGTTCAAAAATTAAACCTATAGGAAAATTCTTAGTCATAGGCCCCATATAGAGCTGCTTCGCGATCTTCACTTAAATCTATCAAAAAACAAAAATATTGCACTGATTCTTCTCAAATTTTGTTTGTATATATTTTTGCAAAATACAAGAGACTTTACCAAACATAGTCAATAACGTTCCATTTTTGGGTCTAGTCCCCATATAGATATAGCATCCGATATGAACTTTTTCATATCTGCAGCCAAAAAAATTAATAAAAATCCCACTCAAATTTGGTTTAACTAGGCTTATTTTCTATTTCCAGTTAGTTGGGCCTATGCGATAGGGTCTCTATAGTCGGTCTAGACCGACTATATGATACCCTATACCACTATGTGGTTTGGGTATAACGACTTTGTGCTGCTGTTTGTAACAACCAAAAACAATCGTTCTAGACCCATCTTTAATTATACTGATCGACTCAGAATCACTTTTTGAGTCGAAATAGCAATGTCCGTCCGTCCGTCCGTCCGTCTGTGTATTAATGTAAACCTTGTAATCAAACTACAGGTCGCAAATATGAATATATTTTGATGAAATTTGGTACGTAAGCTTCCACCGGCCATCGGATGAACGCTACTGAAATTGGTGAGAATCGGTCCATGTTCAGACCTAGTCCCCATACAAATGACCCCTATGAAATCGACATAAATTGCCATAAGTTCCAAATTATCATATAGATCTCAGTCAAATTGGGTTTGTATGTATCTATTACATCCATTAATCAGTAGTTCAAAAATTAAACCTATAGGAAAATTCTTAGTCATAGGCCCCATATAGAGCTGCTTCCCGACCTTCACTTAAATCTATCAAAAAACAAAAATATTGCACAGATTTTTCTCAAATTTGGTTTGTATATATGTTTTCAAAGTAAAAGTGACTTTACCAAATATGGTCAGGATCGGTACATTTTTCGACCTAGTCCCCATGTAAATATAGTATCCGATATGAACTTTTTCATATCTGCAGCGAATAAAATTAATAAAAATGCCACTCAAATTTGGTTTATGCTTATATGCTATATCCAATTGGTTGGACCCTAAACCATGGTATAGGGTATCGTATAGTCGGGCTAGACCGACTATAATTGTCTTACTTGTTTTCTTACTTGTTTTTTTTTTTTTCCTATAATGAGCAAACACGACACCCATCTTGGGGACAGCTTTCTCATCTCCAAATTTTCTGTCAATATGCGATATATAGCATTTTTGTTGATTTTATTAAACTCTGCCATCCAATATTTTATAGTCGTAAACGAAGCAGTAGACTCCTCCAGAGCAGAATCTAGCTCGGCTCTAATATTGGTTGGACTGACCTCTTTCAAATTAAATTATTGAATTATATAACGGTGACAAATTTGTTCCATGTTTACAAATTCAGAGATCGTTTACTTTTGAAGTCTCCAAAAAAATACTAAACAACGTGGTGCCTTTAAACTTAAAACTTCTCTATACTAATATAATAAAGAGGAAATTTTTGTTTGTTGGTTTGTAGGAGGTAGTCTCCGTAACTAATCATCTGATTTATAAATTTTGGTTCCAATATTTAGAATGGTCCTTAAGGCTGGACATAGGCTATACATTTTTTAAATATCATATACTATGACACAGACAGCTTTGTAATTTTGTGTGATGTCACCTATTATTTATGTTAGTAGCCATGCCGAAAATGGGCGGGATCCGATAAGTGTGAGTGGCACCTTTCATACAAAGCAAATGTAAAATGTCATATATATGGAGTACTGTAATAGTGAGAGCCTTTGGACTTTGCGTGACCCCATAAGTTATTCATGTGATTAGTCGAACAAAAGATGGGCGTGATTGGAGCAGTGAGCGTAGCACCGCCCATACAAAGTAAATATATAATATCATAAAACTGGAGTACCGTAAAAGGGAAAGCCTCGACACTTTGCACGAATCCATAAAAATTGAAGTACAAAGAAATATGAAGTATTACGAAAGTGGCAGCCTTGAAGCTTTTGACAAGTGCATTAATTACCAATGTGAGTAGTTGTGGAAACATGGGCGAAATCGCCAATTCAAAATTCACCAAAACCTAAAATCGTGAAAAACAAAAATCACAAAAAAAAAACAAAAATTTTCAAAATCAAAAATCGGAAAATTCAAAAATCGCCAAAATCAAAAAACGCTCAAATAAAAAATTTAAAAACAAGTAAGAAAATTGTAGTCGGTCGAGACCGACTATATGATACCCTATACCATACGTTTAGAGACCCTATCTCATAGGCCCAACTAACTGGAAATAGAAAATAAGCATAGTTAAACCAAATTTGAGAGGGATTTTTATTAATTGTTTTGGCTGCAGATATGAAAAATTTCATATCGGATGCTATATCTATATGGGGACTAGGCCCAAAAATGGGACGATATTGACTACGTTTGGTAAAGGCTCTTGTATTTTGCAAAAATATATACAAACAAAATTTGAGAAGAATCACTGCAATATTTTTGTTTTTTGATAGATTTAAGTGAAGATCGGGAAGCAGCTCTATATGAGGCCTATGACTAAGAGTTGTCCCAGGGATAATTTTTAGACTACTCATTAATGGATGTAGTAACCGCATACAAACCCAATTTGAGTAAGATTTATATGACAATTTGGATCTTATGGCAATTTATGTCGATTTCATAGGGGTCATTTGTAGTCTGAACATGGACCGTTTCTCACCAATTTCAATAGCGTTCATCCTATGGCCAATGAAAGCTTACATACCAAATTTCATCAAAATATATTCATATTTGCGACCTGCAGTTTGATTACTAGGTTTACATGGACACACAGACGGACGGACGGACGGACGGACATTGTTAAATCGAATCAGTTAGTGATTCTGATTCGATCGGTATAATTAAAGATGGGTCTAGGTCAAATATGTTTGATACTTATAAACAGCAGCACAAAGTCATTATACCCAAGCCACATAGTGGTATAGGGTATAATGATGCTCTAAATTCAAGGCCATCTTTAGATGTTGCCGGATTTAATTTTGAAAATCCATATTTTTCTCACCGGCAGCTACATGTATCTGCCTCCAGAGAAGGAACGCTGAAGAAATTGATCACTTTTGCATCGAATGAAAAAACAACAAATATTGTATATCAGAAATTATTAAATTAAAAACAATATGAAATAAATTAATTAAAATGTTTTAATTACACAATTCAAACTTCGAAGGAGAAATCGCTTATGAAAATATACATGTCAATAAGTCTCGGAAAATTGTATCGCAGCACGACAGGGCATACTAATGTTTTATAAGGTGCTACTTTCCACCAAAGCAATTTTTTCAAACTACTTCCACCCCGTATATCAGCAAAAGATTTTAACAAAGTATATCCTAAACAGCGCCATTTGCTCTTGCGCATTTCGAATAGCTATTGGTTTTAGAGCAGTTTCGTTCCAAAGTCTGAAATAATTTATAATATTTATTATAATATTTATTATATTCTAACAAAATCAAAAGAAAACTATGAAATTTTACATAAATGTTCGATGTAAATGTTAGAATGTTTCGTGCGACCTTTGCTCTTGCTACAGCATAGACTTCAATTTCTGATTTAACATAACTTTCAGCATTAAGATATACTCATAAGAGCACCTATCTTTTGATTTGGAGAATATTGCTCTGAGTCATATTGGAAAATTTTCAAATACCTGAAAAAAAAAATTTTTTTAATTTAAATCAAATAAATTTTTCCCAGTGTACCTACTCGTTTTAAAATCGCAACAAAATATGTATAACACAGTAAATCAAAAATTTTAAAAACAATTCTAATTGTAACTCTCAAACTAAAACAAACGAATAAATCTGTACAATGACAGAGCAGAAGCTAGTTAAAAAAATTAAGCTCTGCTCGAATAAAGCGCTATAATATCGTATGCTGAGATACTGCTATTATTTAGTTAATGCTGCCACATAGAGTCATACGTACATCGATATATGCATACATCCATACATACCAACATATATATATGTGCATGATTGGAGGTATTCAGTCTTGTGTTTGAGTGTTTAAAACTGATGGCGCATACGGTATAGAGATTTAGTCGTTAACGCACGGCCAATACGTACATTACTCAGATGTTAACCACCGTTTTTATTTAAACTTTATATATAAAATGGTGTAAAAAACGTTAAGATTATAATATATTAAAAAAAAAATCAACCAACACATAACAAAAAAAAATATAAATAAAAAATCAACAAAAAAGATACAAATTTTAACACAAAAAAAGTTTGAAAAAGTGATAAGATCAGAGAGAGAAAAATAAAAATTAATTTTTTAAACAAAGACAAATGTTAATTGTGTGAAATAAAAGTATAATACAACTTGTTGCAAACAAGTTACACTTTATATAAAAAGTTTATAAAAAAAAAAAACATCTGGTGAGAAAAAAATTTCCAAATTAATTTAAAGTTGCCTTAAAAAGAAAAGGTTGGTATTATGTTTGTTATAATAATATTAAATATGTTTATTTGAAATTCTTCAAATTTATTTTTGCAAAAACAAAATAATAATAATAATAATAAATTATTTAAAAACAAACGGAAACGGAAGCTTACAATAAAATTCTAAAACTATCTCCTCTTCACATTAAAAGTTTAGTGTCAGCATCATTGTACGTGTAGTGAAGCGCTTATTATTTAATTTGTTTATATTATAATAGAAAATTGTGCTGATGACACTTTTTTTTGCGAAACACAGTTATTGCTTAAGATTAACTCTTAACAAGTTGAAAATACTTAATATTCGACTAAAATTCAAAAATATTTATAAGAAATTATCAATTGAAAATTAACTTATGACTTCTTCAGTAATATGTCTAACTTTTTTTAGTTATTTAAGTAATTGAGTCTATGGAATAAATCCTTAGAGACATTTAAATTATAATATTATATAACATAAAAAATTTTAACACATAAAATGAATAATGTGTGAATTTCAGAGTTCAAATACAGAATAATGTTACGTTTTATAACATTTACATTTAAGTTAGTACATTATCTTCTTAACGGATATGCGTTAGCAAAGTTGGTATGGAAAACTGGAATTGAAAGTGGAAAAATGTAACATGTATGTCAATGAAATATTGTGTAACAAGAATTCTGAGGATAGATCGCCATTAAATAGATTCAGCAAAAACGACACAGTCAGCATGGTTCTACGGCTGAGTGTGGGCAATTTAATTACCGCTAATCTACTGCTATAAGATGGCACATTTTTTGCCGAATTCCAAGGAAACCACGACAAACAGAAGAGAAGAAATTGTTTCTGAATGGATTCAATTTGATATATGTGGATATTGTATGAAGGATGCCAGCCATGCTGATACGGTGATATTAAAGATGATACCTTATGGCTTCGGTAGTCTGTGATGAATTGAACTAAGCTTAGCAATTTTTCTATAGTTTTTTATATCAGACTGGCAACCGCATTTTAGGTGCCTATTATGAGCAACTTTCGATTTTCGATTGTGGTCGAATTAACTGATCGAACGACTTTTCATTTGGTATTATGGCGCACATTCGATAAAATAGCTCTCTATTGTGAATTTCACTCAATTGGATTATTCACAATGGCACCATAAATAAATATTGTTTACAAATTTATTAAAGAAAAAAAAATAATTATTTATTAACATGGAATTATAGTTCTATGATCGTCTGATGAAGATGAATTGTTTACAAATTTATTAAAGAAAAAAAAAATAATTATTTATTAACATGGAATTATAGTTATATGATCGTCTGATGAAGATGAATGCTTCGTCATGAGAGATGCTTCCAATATATTGGAAATGTATTCCACTACGTAAGTATGCGAGATTTTAACAAGGGTATCATTTAGAAAGTTTGTTTACAGATTTATAGCAAATTTTCGACTGCAGGGAGGCGTTTATGGAATTGCAGTCTACTACAGATGAACTGCAGCGGTAATGCGCACAAGGCAGATCAATCTCATGAAATTAAAATAGTTTAGAACTTATATTTTCAATAATTTTTACAAACTGCCGATTGAAAATTATTTGTACATAATACGAATTTGACATTCGATAATTGATGTTCGATAGTCAGCGAAGACCGAAGATCGAATGCAACTCATAATAAGGGCCTTAGTAAAGTAATGATATATGAATTTGGATGAGTTAAACATGATGGTCAAAGATGCAGAAGTTTGGGAAGTTTTTAATCCCTTGCAACGTCGGCAAGTTCAATAAGTGGAAAATTAATTATTTTATTTGAAGATCGTGAAATCTTCTCTTATAATTAAAAAATTGTAGAAAGATTTTTGGATTCAGTTGGAAATTAGCTTTCATTTTATTGATATATTTGTTATAAAGATCAGTATTTAATATATTCTACTTAATCCGGCAGATAAAATGTTTTCATAACCAGTAAAGTACTAGTTTCCTTGTACTTTTTGTAAACTTGATTGTTTTTATTTTTTAACTGCGATAGTTACTTGGAGCTCCAATGAGGGCCAGTATGATTATAAATTATCCCTTCTAGAATACATTGCTGACTGACTTGGTCGTTTCAAACACAAAAAAATCTCTTTTTTTTTTTGGATACATATATCAAATTGTGATTTCTTCATTAAATTGTATTAAATATTTATACATTTATAGTTAAGTTTTAATTTCTTTAATTTGCAATAAATTAATTTCTTTTAAGAATTATTTGTAATTTATAATTTCGGACTTTAAAAATAATTGTGAAACATTAATTTTTTAAAACATTTTTTCAAACCCACGTATAAAGCTCATTAAAGAAGTAAAGGGTTGGATATTATTAAAAAAAAAAACAGCCGGTAATTTTGAGATAACAGATACTCATAGGAGCATTTACTTTTAGGAGCATTTAAAAACTCGTCCTTCAAAAAATGTTAGAAATGTTCGAAAATTTTATATATTTCTTAGTTTAGTAAAAATTTTATCAAAGTCTAACAAGCTTATTTGATTTCAATAGATATTTCCAAATGTTAATTGGGTTATTCAAAAATGTAAACATCATTTTAATTTTGTTTTCTATACTTAGTTTTTATACCCTATACCACTATGTGGTTTGGGTATAATGACTTTGTGCTGCTGTTTGTAACAACCAAAAATATTTGACCTAGACCCATCTTTAATTATACCGATAGAATCAGAATCACTTTCTGAGTTGATTTAACAATGTCCGTCCGTCCGTCCGTCCGTCCGCCTGTGTGTCCATGTAAAGCTTGTAATCAAACTGCAGGTCGCAAATATGAATATGTTTTGATGAACTTTGGTACATAAGCTTTTATCGGTCATGGGATGAACGCTATTGAAATTGGTGGGAATCGGTCCATGTTCAGACCTAGCCCCCATACAAATTACCCACATGAAATCGATATAAATTGCCATAAGATCCAAATTGTCATATAGATCTTACTCAAATTGGGTTTGTATGCGTTCATTACATCCATTAATGAGTAGTCCAAAAATGATCCCTTTGACCCCATATAGAGCTGCTTCCCGATCTTCACTTAAATCTATTAAAAAACAAAAATATTGCACTGATTCTTCTCAAATTTTGTTTGTATATATTTTTGCAAAATACAAGAGACTTTACCAAACATGATCAGGATCGGTCCATTTTTGGACCAAGTCCCTATATAGATATAGCATCCGATATGAACTTTTTCATATCTGCAGCCAAAAAAATTAATAAAAATCCCACTCAAATTTGGTTTTTGCTTATTTTCTATGTCCAGTTAGTTGGGCCTAAGAGATAGGGTCTCTAAACGCATGGTATAGGTTATCGTATAGTCGGTCTAGACCGACTATAATTTTCTTACTTGTTTAAATTCAAAAAGATATCAAGTTTTCCTACCAGAAAGTATGAAAACTGGGGTAGAGCGAGGTTGTATGGGATTTTTTCCTTCGAAAGGAGAGATCTGTGATAAGAGTTGTAAAAATACTATATATAGTACTATCAGTATACCCGCTACGTTGTCAGCGCAAGTAGTATATTACATACATATTTAAACCATAATAATATTTTAAAAAAATAAGAAATATTTTGCGATGATAACTTTTAACAAAATATATTTTTGACGACTTCAACGGTCAAACCAAAAACTTGGATCATTAAATTAAAAACTCTGTTATTAATTTAAACATTTGTATGTTTTATTTATTTAACATAACTTCATAACATAATTTCAGAAAATAACAACAAAACTTAAAAGTATCCATTCATGCTGTTGACAAAACAATGGAAACCTTTACTATACAATAACACTGCGGAACAAAATGATGGTAATACTCTTGGGGATGGATCATTCTTATACCCAAGTGATTATATTAGATTATTATAAGAAGACCCCCAAAGCGTTTGGTCCTGTGTGGGTACAGGCAAATTTTATGGCCGTTAAAATTTTTAATTTTTTCGCCAAAACTAATCGCCAACAGTATTCTAATTCCAGTTCGCGTGTTCTTTAGCAAGATTAATGCTAGTCAGACGATTTTATCTGATATCAGTGGTTTCTTAAGGAGGCGAAAAAAACAAGATCAGCTTCAAATGATTTTCGGAAAACAGTTCGAGCATATAGTTTTAGTTTTAGATTGTTAAAGACCTCTTTAGGAAGCATAATTTGACATATTTTAAGCTGTCATGCTATTAAATTACCCTGCCTTTGATCCGCATTATGAGGCCTGCACCTAAATGTTGAGTAGTCACCGTACCTCTTTCACGATAACTTTTGAAATTATAAACATTTTTTTTTAAATTTAGTTTTCTAAACTATATTTTTGTTAGATTCAATATGTATGAAAATTAGGATAGAGTGAGGTTGTATTGGATTTTTTTCTTTCGAAAGCAGGGATCTGTGAAAATAGCTGAAAAAATACTATTTATGGTATATCCAAAGTTTTAGGCCAAACGGAGTTCATCTTCAGGGATGAATTTTTCCAGTAATTCATATTGCTCATAGTTATACGTACATATACGATATATTTACTAATAAACCGTATATAAACTAAGAGTAAAAAATACCCAAGCTCTTTGTATAATATCAAATATAATATCAAATATCAAATTATTAAAAATTTTATTAAAGAGTATTAAGAAAATAATTTGAGGCCCCCACTGGAAAGTAAAAAAAAACGAATGACAAGAATTTTTTGTTATGATTTTAAATTTATTATGTTTAATACAAATTTAATACATGTTATTTAATGTTATAAGAAATATAACCTAGGTATTTATGTTCTGATTTACATTGGCTACGCTAAAGGTTTTTTCGGGATTTCTGTGCTGCAAAATCTTCGATTATATCCCCAAAATCAATTTTTTTAAGGACATCACTTTCAATGCACATAATTGACAAGTTAGTTAGGCGTTCTTGTAACATAGACGTTCGTAATTCATTTTTTATTCTCTTTAGCCGAGAAAATGACCGCTCTCCACTACAATTAGTGATCATTAAACAAAGAAATATTCTTGTAGCAACTTCAACATTTGGAAAAGTTTATTCTAACTTATCGGATTTTATTAGGTTATGTAAAGCTGAGATACTCAAATCCGATGATTCCGTTGCTATGTTCTTGAGGTACTGCCTTAAATGAAAACAATCTGATATGAACTACTTAGCATTAATGTCTTTGTGGTAGAATTCGGCAAATTATTTGCATTTTTTTGACAACTGGTCAGAATCAATGGTTATTAATAGAGAAAGAAAACTAAAAATTTCATCAATTTCTTGGTATGCAGCAGAACGCTTTTTTTAAATGAACATGTAATGTGTCAATTATGGGAATAAACGTTTCTACGCGGAATTTTTGTGTGCCATTTAAGTAAGACGTGTGCTGCGAATTTTTTTTCTTTCAAACATATCTTTATAGTCACCATTGGGTTTTGTTTTCTTTAGCGGCCGATTCGTACTGATCGAAATTATCGCGTGCGTTACTGACATAATCGATTAAAGATGCGTAAAGTTTTGTTGCAACGTCCAGTGTCAAAGTGTTATTTTGTAAACTTATTTTATTTTATTTTTTATTTATTTTGCTTATAATTCCTAAAAGATCATTCCAAATCTCCGTTAGAAGCATAGTCTCAAATTTTTCCATTTTTTTGGGTAGTCTTTGAGCTTCGTTTCTTGTTTATCCTGGTTGATTGATGTCATTTGCAATTGATGTCAAAGCTTCAGATATATGAAAATAACCATTTTGCAAAGCATTAATAGCATTAGCACGTGCAGACCATCTAGTATCCGGGAGAGACTTCAAAACTTTATTTGTTCCCAAATTCGCTGTCATAATTTTCCATCGTTTGGTCTAAGCCGAGAAAAAATTAAATAATTTTTGGACGAATTGGAAGTAGGATACCGCATCTGAAACACATTGAACAGCTTCAACACCTACTAAATTTAATGAATGTGCCGCACATGGAACAAAAATGGCAAATTCACATTTTTCTTTTATTCTTGCCTGAACACCAGAATAATTTCCTGCCATATTTGATGCATTATCGTAACTCTGCCCTTGGCAATCTTTTATAGGAATATCAAGACTTTCAGTAAAGTTTAAAATGGCACCTGCTATGTATTGAGCATTATGAGGCCTACACACGGGGCAACCAGTTGAAGCAATGGTTGTATCAACAATGATATACACGTAGCAACTGTTGCCTCAACCAACGAAAAATATCAAAACTTTTTGATATTTCTGGCTAATTGAGGCAACCGTTGCTACGTGTGTATCATTGTTGATACAACCATTGCTTCAACTGGTTGCCTCGTATGTAGGCCGCATTATGTTCATCCATAGGCAAAAATTGTAAAAATCTCTCAATAGGCTCTCCGTCTTTGACGTATCTAACGATAAAGGTGAGTTGGTCAACATGTGAAAAATCTGGTGTAGAATCCACACTAATAGAGTAGTATTTTGCAGCTTTTAGTTCATTAACAATCGCTTTTAGCACTTGCTGTCCCATTATATTAATAAATTCATTACATATATTTGCAGAAAAATATGATGTATTTTCTTTTCCACTATTTCCGCAGTTTCGCATGTGATCAGCAAGAAAAGGATCAAATTCACTTATTAGTTCTAAGCAACCCAAATAATTTCCGTTATTTTGAGACCCTAACACTTCATTATCACTACGAAAAGCAAGTCCTCTGGAAGCCAAAAATTTCACTACTGCAACAATTCTTTTAGGTAAATTCTTCTAATAATTGACTTGTGTATTATACTGGGACAAAAACTCGCTGTCAATTCGCCCAGTAGTTTTGCTTCTTGCGACATATTTCATTATTGATTCCCTGTGTTGTAAACTGTTCTCATGCTCCTTTAATAAATTACTTGTATGTTTCCAGTCTTTATATCCATTTGGAGAACTCAAATTATGACCAATACCAGTAGTAGTATTAAATAGATGACAGCAATAACAGTATACAGAGTTCTTTGGCGGTGAAAATAGGAGCCACTTTCGGAGAAGTCACACTCTTTATTTTGAAAAAATTCTGGCTCTATTTGAGTCCAAATATCGCGTACTTCTTCCGTTAAAATTTCATCACATTACGTACTAGGATCAGGAGATACACTTTCTATGCTCGTAAATAATAAGTCACAGAAGCTTGAATTGGAGGATTCAGCATCTAATGTACCTGTTACTGTCTCTACATCTGGAACTTGCATAAAATTTTTCCCATTGAAATTCGAAAGTATACGGATCTTGAGAAGAATCAGTCATCCTGTTTGTTTCTTCCACCGTAAAAAATGAAGTGAGTTTAGGAAGTTTTTCGGCTATTTCTTTTTGAGCTAGAACTTTTTTCCTTTTTTGTGAACCACAAAAATATGTTCTTTTCGACATAATTAAATTAATTATAAAACAATATAGACAAGTTGTTTACAACTAAGACGTCAAACTGGTAAAAGCTTCTTTTAAATAAGTTCAATAATTCACATTAAACACTTACACGCCTTCACTGAGTTGGCCTTACACTTATTGACTGCGTTAAACTTTGACATTCATACGGGAAATCCCCTAAATATACACAACGTCAACTACTACTATCTGCACCAGTCAGGGTTGTCAGTTTTTTTTTTTTTTTGTTTGTATCGCCAAATACAGTTGATAAATCGCCCAAATACATTTTTTTAATATATGTTAATATTTAAGTTTCGGTTAAATTTTTTTTCTATTCCTTTTTGTTTTTGAAATTAACAAAAAAAAATATACAAAAAAATTGTTGAAAATCACCAGAAAAATACAAAATATTTAACTTCTTTCTTTCGTGTAATCGAATGTATCGGCCCCCATGAGGTCGGGGCCCTGGGCACGGGCCCCGTGTGCCCTTATGGCAAAGACGGAATTGATGGTAACCATTTTAATATAATTTCCGATAATTAACTGTTAAATTCTAATAACATTTAAATTTAAAGTTATTAAAATTTGCCGGTATTTATTATTTTTTATTTATTATTTTTTTTGAAAAATTGCATTATTTACCAAAGAGAAATACTTTTTCAACGTAGCCGGCGTAAAAAATAAAAATCATCTTTACACAAAAATCATCTATATATGATTAATATAAATTGTGGACTCCCAAACAAATTTAAGCATTTATATGAACATTTTATCAAATTTTTCTATCCTATTTCTACAAAAAAAATGGCAGAAATATATATCGAAAAATTAAAGGAAAATAGAAAAATCGAAACAAACCGAGTGTTCGATTACTTTCAAAATCAAATATTATAAAAGCTATTTGTATATCAATATTATTCATATTTCAACGATTTCTAAGGTTAATATATGAAAATTTGCATTATGTTTAATGCCATTTAAAAAAAAATTAATTGATAAAATCCGATTCACAAGTTATCCGTCAAATAATTGAATGTGTCACTAACATTAACATGGAAGTTAAAGCAAGTTTTGCCAGACGTAGTGATTTTTTTTTTGTCAAGTCTAGGGGATATGATTTTTTATTAACTTGTCTTAAGCTTTGTTAGATTTGCGTTGATTCTATAGAACAAATATTAGAATCTTACATATATTAAAGAATAATAACCTGTCAACGTTATTCTTCAGTAATTTGAATTCATGAAAACATGATAAATTGTATACAAAAATTAGTTTCAAATAAATAAATGTGTGGTACGGACAATTTTCTATAACTTCGAATTTAGAGTTCTAAGGTATTATTAAAATAAAGATAAAATAAAGTAAAATAAAATTAAATAACTAACTATTATAACTTTTCTATCATACGAGTTTTGGCAATATATTGTATTTATTTATATAGTTTGTATATATTTATTTAAGTGGCAGCATAAACCAATATGACACTTGAAGTCCCAGTTGGCTACGTTTTAAGACATTTTAAACGACGGGTACAAAACAATAGTAAATCGTTGAAGACAAATTGAGGACAGTTCGAACAAATCGTTGACGAAATATTCATACAAATGTCCGCGGTTGTAGACAATTGTATGAGCGAAAAAAGTGTTCCTCATTATCGCCGACACCATATAATCTACAATATGCTCCATCTTGTCGACGACGACGTAGGCGATATTGTAGATTACAATGTGATCGTTGACGATCATTCCGGCGATAATATCCTTCATACTGTCGACAGTATGATGGACACTTTCGCCCACACTATCGTCAGCGACAGCGTGAGGAACACTTTCGCCCTAAATAAAGTAAAATTACACATTTTTAAATTTAATTTTAAATTAAGTTTCATTTTAAAGAATTAAAAAATAATCTTAAAAAAACAGATCAAACGATAAAATAATTAACTAATTTTAAAAATAATAATAATATAATAACTTAATATTTTAATATTTATTTCTAATTTTACGAAAAACTAATCGTAGCTCTTTGGTGAATTTCCCGTATGTTTGTACTTCTTTTCTTGTGGCTTCTATAAAAGATATATATATATAGATTTAATTTATATCAAGACTAAACACTAATAATTAATAATTAATTTATAATTAATAATTAACTTAATAATTAAATTAATAATAATCCATTTACTTACCTTTACAATAAATTACTTAATACATTTTTAATATTCAACTTTTAAACAATTTAACAGACTGAACTGAATAATAAATAATTGATGATGATATTTCTATATAAAATTTTTTTGTTTTGTTTTGTAGCCGTTATTAAGTCCTGTTATTTTTCTTTCTTTTTTTGAACACGCAAAGCATATACAATGAGATAAATGCAGTACATTAACAATTTGAAAATATTGTCGCTCATGCTGTCTTTAACGGTGTTCAATTTACAAACAACTTGAAGACATCGTCGCTAATTATGTCACTAACGGAGTTCGACTGACGACAATCTTGCCACGATGTCACTCATCTTGACGTCAACAGAATTATACACGACAATACCTGATTTTGTCACTTAATTTATCGTCAATAGAATATGATACACGACCATATATAACTATATATAGTATATATAGTTATTTAAGTGCCCCGGTAGTAGGTAGCGTGCTCGCCTACCATGCGGGGTCTCGGGTTCAATTCCCACCAGAGGCTTTAGTCTGTCGCTGCAAAACTAACCAAATACGGCTTATCCCTGGACCCAAAAAAATTAGAATCTGCATACAAGCCACTCGGCTTCGCGGAAATTGGCTTAAAAAGAAATTGTCATCCAGCTGGTCGCTAATTTTTAATCAAATCTCTGCACGAAAGACTCATAAACTTTGTCGCTTAAATTGTCGTTAATAAAAATCGATGTATGACAAGTAAAAACGTTGTCGCTCATATTGTCATCAACGGACTTTGATACACGACAAATATATTTTTGTTGCTGAATTGGTCGTCAACGGAATATGATACACGAACTTCTGAGTAACTTGTCACCCAGCTGGACGTTAACGACAAATTCTGTTATATCGTAGTTATAGAAAACTTAATCGACAATTGTCGTGCGTGACAAATTATAAAATGTTGTAAAGGAATCGTTAAAGACAACTGAGGTATAACGATACACACACTCATTAAGGATGGGGTAAGGTTTTCAAGGCGAAAAAGGCGTATTCTCATAATTTTTTTTTATGAATAATGTTGACTTATTTATTTCATATATACGTTATAGCATAACATTTGAGTTGTCTTTAAAAAAAAATTTTTCAACTAAAAATTTTAAAATATAAGTCCGTGACAGCGAATTTCCGGGGGCGCCTCGAAAAAAATTTGTTATGCGGTGAACAGTATAACTCGTTACCGGATCATTTGAATTTGTTGTTAAAAAATTGAGGAAAAAAATGGTAATAAAAACTCTCTCTGATTATCTGTTGATTTATGTCTAGAAATAGTGGATACAATTTCAAAAGGATCTATCAAGTAGATCTTGTGTTATTATGTTCACGGACTTCAAAAATGTTGTTTGCGAGAAAATCGATTTAAAGTGTTTAACATATACGATATACCGTATGATGGCAGGTAGCATGAAACGCTGTATATTCGTTTGTTTTGCTCCGATCTACTTGATTAACACAACATTTTCGACATGTTGTAAATTCAGGAAAAAAATATTTAAAAAATTCAAAAAAAGTTTTAAAACCTTACCCCGCCCTTCAGCAAATGTTGCAACACACAAATTACAAAATTTAGAATAACAAGAATAACATAGAAGAATCATATTTTTTAAGAATTTTTTATATTTTCATTGAAATCTCGGGATCTGTTGATCCGATTTTGATGATTTTCAGCTAGAAGTGTGTAACTCAGCTGATCGTGATTTCTACAGACGGATATCGCTATATCAACTCCAGCTATTGGAAAGATCAAGAATGTATATATTTTATGGTTTCCACATTTTGTTTTCTAATTATTACACTGGACTGGAGGATACAAAACTAAAAAATCTATATTTCAGTCAGAGTAACAACTCATTCTAATTGATTTGTCACAACAAAAGCAGTGTTTTCAATAAATATCACAGTGTGCTTTGAAAATATTGACGCCACTTTAATTAACAGCGGTAGATTCATTTCTATAACTGATGGTTTGTTGGGACCGAAAAAATGCGTATAAATTGAAACCGAATAAATAAAATTATAACTTACCGTGTAAATCGAGGGTTTGGGTTTAGTTAATAATTTTATGATTTGTTATACGTTTAATTATATGTTTAAATTATTTTATTATGCTTTAATTTAGTTTAACAGTTTTGTTTTCGTCAAGTCAATCAACTTGTTTACTTATTATCATTAAAACTTTTATTTATACATTTTATATATTTTATTTATACGCACTAAAAATAAAAAATGCTAATATCACAGTTTGTGTCAATATTTAATATT
Organism: Cordilura impudica; assembly: GCA_963682025.1. Classification (NCBI taxonomy): domain Eukaryota; kingdom Metazoa; phylum Arthropoda; class Insecta; order Diptera; family Scathophagidae; genus Cordilura; species Cordilura impudica. Next base: position 132,027,811 of record OY821519.1, on the reverse strand, counting down.
GGGATGTGAACAATGAACCTTAATCTTATAATAGTTAAAATTAATTGTTATAGCGAGTTAATAATAAATATTATAATGTAATTAACAAAACAAAAAGTATGATGCGCACATAATTTTACTTGTGATCAATTTTACTCTGATTACTTATATCAAAGACCTAAATAACCTTTAACCATTTCACGACCAATGGGATATATATGTCCTATTTTTATTTTTTCTTATATTTTCCACATTTTCCAACCGATTTTTTTTAAAGCTAACTTGAGTCGGTAGAGGATAGTTTTAGCTTTCTGACCATACCAAAAATGTTGGCACATGTATTCTCAGGACCTGAGACGGTGACCCCAAAGTCTGAAAATTTTGTTTTTTTAAAATCATATTTGGATGTCATTAATTCGGACGTCATTGAATCGAAAACGTTAAAATTTGTTTTCAGAAACACTAAAATATTTGCAATTAAAAATAGAAAATCAATTATGGTAATCTTCGAAGCAATTACAGTTTTTTGTGAAACAAAAAGGTTTTTAAAAAGGAACGATTTTCCTTTCCATTTTTAGTACAAACTAAAAAAGTAGTAATCGATTCTCTGTGATCCATATTTAAAAACTTACAACAAATACAAAACCAAAGCTACAGTTATTTATGCAAAAAATAAAAACAAAATCCCTGACTTGGTTTGAGCCGAGTAAATTAGTTGCTAATTTTGACCGTTGACGACCAATGGGATATATATGTTCCATGGATTTTTTCCTTGAAGGAATTTAAAAAAAAAATATTTTTGACGACACTTTTGTTTAGAAATGTTAGGTCGTTAAGTACAAATCCTCAAAAAAAATATAAATTTTCCAGCAGTTTAGGTTCGCCCGTGAAAGGGTTAAAATTATTGTAAAATTACAGGGCAATCAAACTTTATTTTAGTTATATTTGGCCACAAAAAGCAATTGAACTTCGTTGGCTATTTGTTAGAAAAGCTCACTTTTTTACAGCCAAATCTCTAATAAAGGATGTAAAAATATGTCTTTATATACTTTAAATGATCTTCAACTTTTCTCCCGGTACTTCAAAAGATTTTTTGAAATTTATGTTAGTGTTTAATTTTTTTCAATTTTTTTAATTTAAACGAGATTCCTCAAACTTAAAATGATAACACCAATTGTATTTAGAAAAATTGGTAAAGCATTGACAAAATAAATATTAGAGAATTATAAAACTATAGTAGTTTCCGAGTAGGCTCTATAATCAATTAGAAAAACAGACTATTCATTAGGCTTGAAGATTCATAAACAAGTAAATGTATTTTTCTTGGGGTATGTGTATATAGAAAACGTTTCTTTTATTTTATCAAAAAAATTCAAGTATAAGTTGTGAATTTACTGCCGGCAAATGAACTCATTCATAGTCATATAATGCGTTGTTATTAAAAAATTAGAAAAGTTTACTGTTCTGACATTCATACATTTTTCAAGCAATTAAGTTCTTAATGATTGCAAAAATAACTGGTTTTCTATTTTTAATTTGTTAGGCTTTGCAAAATATTCATGTTCGACCATATAAGTTTTACATTTTGATTTTGATTTTACGTTTTGAATCGGCATATTAACTAACCTCTTATCAAATTTGAAGCAAACCGCGAAGTATCTCATTTTCTTGTTATGCAGATATTACATTTAAAAATAAATACAAAATCGTTGAAACGTTAATAATAAATTTATAAATTTTTTTTTTTAATTTGTTTAATTAATTCCTAAGCATTTTATGAAACATAATTATGAGGATGAACCGACATATGAAATTCAGAAAGATTAAATCATTCTCACATCACGTGAGAATAAAATAATTTATATATTTATTTAACCGTAAACAAACCTACATACGAGTATTTATACAACTTAAAATACTCAAGTCGCGCGACTTCTTTCGAATTTATATTGATTTTGTAAAGTTCAATGTTCAGTATTAGCCTTCTTTGCAAGTTTAATTTAAAAAAATATATATATGTATATATGTATGTATTTTTAAAAAATTTCCAGTATTTATATTTCGTTGTTAGCAATAAGTAGAAAACAAGTTTTGGCAGTTTCTTTATCAAATTGAAATATGTTGCTGTCCTCGTAATAAAAATCATAAATAATAATAAGAGTTAACACTCACCCCACCCAACTCAACGTAGAACATAGACGATGCTTAGTGTAGAGTTTATTTTAAAAGTTATACTTATAATCACTTTCCTAGTGGTAATAGATAGGTCTCTAATATTGGCCTGTGACAAATATTTCATTTGCGAATGGTCATTGCACTCAACAATCATCATTCCAAAAAAAAAATGGCATGAGAACATTGTTGTCTTAGTTCTTAAAACCGGTCTCCTGATTCACAAAAAGTTGTTTGCCAAATTCTAATCGGCAATGTACACTTGTGCTTATTAGGGATAAAACTTTTTGCAATTTTTGCAAACATCAAAGCTCCCGAGGCGTAGTGCTGCAGCGCATAGAAAAATTCTGATAATGCATTTTTTTCTTTTATATTAAACATGTTAAAATAAAGAAATGTTGAAGACGTGCTTTTATAAGCTTTCAAGTTAACTACGAGAAACACGAGGGCGGATCCGTGATTTTTAGAATAAAACAATTTTGAAAATTTTTTAGGCTCAAGATCAAATGTTTTTACTTTAAAATAAAGTAAAAAACATTGGCACTTTTGTTTAAAAAATTGATCTATATTCTGCATGTTTCGGGAAGAGTCACCAACCCTCATCAGTAACCAAAAGCAATTCTGTTTAATTAATTTCCTTTTAGCTCACACGCTTGTGTAACCCGTACATTGCGTTGATGAAATGGCACTATTTTCTTGGCCAAATGCGGTCGTCTTTTTTTAAATCGTCATTGAACCGGTCCATAGTATTCACCGTTTATTGTTATTTTCCTTCTGAAAATATTTAATGTGGCCTATACCGCGAACATCATAAAAAACTGTAGCCATGGCGTTGTTGATTTTCTAGGTCGCCCGGAGAAACACTTTGCTAAGACTGCTATTTGGTGCCCAATATGTTACAATGGATTCATATATCAGCCACCGCAACGGCACAAAAACTTATTCGTATTGCTTTGAAACTGTCACAAGATTGCATTTGTGATCATTAAAAATCGATCCGATCCGCCCTCGTAATGTTCAAGTTATATAGAAAACGATTAAAGAATGTGTCTGCATTACGTAAGTGTTGAAAGTTTCAAAACTCTAGCTATTATAAAATTTGAAACAAACTCAAAAAACAGACAAGAAGAGTTAATTAAATTAATAAAAAGGTAGTACGACTTTTTCATACAAATTAATTAGTTTTTTTGTATTTTTCTTATGTTATCTTAAATACAAAATCGTTTCCCACAATTTTAACATGGAAGTGTGTTCAAATCACGATTTTATTGCACAATTTAGCGAATATAATTTTTTAATAAGTAGTTTCATAACGTTAGCTGAAAAGCAAAACGTCTTAACTAACAAAAATTTTAACATCGGTGTTATGATTGATTATGATTCATTTCTTCCAATGTCATGTCCCCACACATGTTTAAACTCATACGATCAATAATAATTATTTTATTAAACAAGTAAGAGTGTAAAAATCGGCTGTGCCGAATCTTTGATACCCTCCACTCGTGTTGTAAACACAATATTATACACAAGGTTATCAACACTAAGAGACCAAAAAGGCGTAATTTCACAATATAATGGCTACCCGGCCAGCCAAACTGTCACAAAAGGTTGACAAAATGTTGACAAAAATATGTGGATGGTCGACATTTATTTGTGACAATTTTTGTTGAAAAAAGGTCGGCAGGGTTGACACGTTTTGTATAAATTTTTATACACATTTTGTCGACGATTTTGTCAACATTTTCTCATCAACAAATTTATCAACATTTTGTCAACAAATTTGTCAACATTTTGTCAACAAATATGTCAACATTTTGTCAACAAATATGTCAACATTTTGACAAATTTGTCAACGTTTTGTCAACAAATTTGTCAACATTTTGTCAACAAATTTTTCGGTAAATTTATGCAAAAATTATCCAAATCTAAATTAAAACAATTTTTTTTAAAGGCAATTTCTTTTATTATTGATTACCGAGTTATATATTAAAAAAAATAATATAATAATATATAGAGAACCTTTCCCCTGCTCTTTGGAAATAAAATTTGACTGCATTCAGTGCCACCTCCTCGTCGAAGTTCTTAAACCTATTGCTTTTCGCGGCATCTAAAAATTATAGAAAAAGAGGTTGGAAAACATAACAGGATATTATGCACCAAAATATTACCCAATATAAATGCAAGCACATCTGATCCATCCAGCTTAGTTTTATTGCTCTTACCATTGATTTTGGTTTGAAAATCTGCCGTGAAAAGTTTATTTATAATTTTTCGTACATTATGTCCAATACTGGATCCACCAACGGTACTGATATGTTGTATCTTAAATGATAAATCTCAAGATTAAGTAATTTTATTAAATATATATCTTTAAAAAAAATTTATACACACCAAGAATTTCTAAAATTCTAAATTTATTTCACACCTTGAAATTGGGGCATTATATTCGTCAACATTTTTGATTGGCAGCATTTCATCAATCTCAGTGTATTCTTTTTCTTTATTTGAAATTATAAAGTCACTGATTATTAATTATATATTATTAATTTATATATTTTAAATAAAATTATTTAAATTATACCTTTTCTATCAAATAATATTACGCATAGTAATAAAAACTAAAGTAATAGATTCTCGAGAATTAACTGTAAAATATGTATAAACAATGAAACTTCACAACACGAAGTTACCATCTACAAATATATGTCCACAAATTGTCAACAAATTGTCAACCAAAATTGTCAGCAAAATAAATTAAATACTTTTGTCAAAATATTGTGAACCCCTGCTTTGTGATATGTCGTTTAGGACAGCAATTACAATTTTTCAACAAATTATTTTGACAATTTGTTAGTAAAATTTCATTGACAAAATGTACACACCTTTTTGATGACAATATGTTCACAAAAAGTTGTCATCACATTTTCTGGTTGGCCGGGTAGATTTTGACAATGATTTTTAAAATTAACAATAATTAACAATAATTTTAGATATTTTCGTGCTTTTTTTTAATTGAAATCAATTATTAAATACAATCAGCATTAATGTTAATACATACAGTTACATATCTTTTTTTTTGTTTAAGAGCTGTACGCAGCTTGTTAAAGAATCTTAACAGAAAATTTTCATATATTTCTTAAAGGAAAAAAAGCACAAAAGTGCCTTTCAGTGCTAGCAATCAGCTGTTTTCTGTCAATTATTAAGAATTGTGAAATTGAAAACAAATCAATTCTTGCTTCTGCTTTATTTGGCCTGCTAAATGCTTTTTAAGCTCAGTATCAAAATTACACATCCGCTTCTTCTTATTCTTTGCCGAATTTTGTTCGTTTTTTTTTTCCATGTTTGCAACTGAAAAATAACTTTTAATTTTTTTACCATATTACATTTTGTTTATGCTTACCTCTCCTGTCAAAATTCCGTTCAGAAAGAACGAAAAATTTTATATTCCTGCTCAAAGCCTGGGTTGCAAACTTAATTTACGTCAAAAAAAAAGGAGTAAAAACAATACTACTTATTTAAAAAGCTGCATACTATCAACAGAAATTTTTTGACAGAAAAATTCCTTAAGCATTTCTGAAGCGTTTTTATACCCTATACCACTATGTGGTTTGGGTATAATGACTTTGTGCTGCTGTTTGTAACAACCAAAAATATTTCACCTAGACCCATCTTTAATTATACCGATCGAATCAGAATCACTTTCTGAGTTGATTTAACAATGTCCGTCCGTCCGTCCGTCCGTCTGTGTGTCCATGTAAACCTTGTAATCAAACTGCAGGTCGCAAATATGAATATATTTTGATGAAATTTGGTATATAAGCTTCTATCGGTCATGGGATGAACGCTATTGAAATTGGTGAGAATCGGTCCATGTTCAGACCTAGCCCCCATACAAATTACCCATATGAAATCGACATAAATTGCCATAAGATCCAAATTGTCATATAGATCTTACTCAAATTGGGTTTGTATGCGTTCATTACATCCATTAATGAGTAGTCCAAAAATGATCCCTTTGACCCCATATAGAGCTGCTTCCCGATCTTCACTTAAATCTATTAAAAAACAAAAATATTGCACTGATTCTTCTCAAATTTTGTTTGTATATATTTTTGCAAAATGCAAGACTCTTCACCAAACATGATCAGGATCGATCCATTTTTGGACCTAGTCCCTATATAGATATAGCATCCGATATGAACTTTTTCATATCTGCAGCCAAAAAAAATTAATAAAAATCCCACTCAAATTTGGTTTTTGCTTATTTTCTATGTCCAGTTAGTTGGGCCTAAGAGATAGGGTTTCTAAACGCATGGTATAGGGTATCGTATAGTCGGTCTAGACCGACTATAATTTTCTTACTTGTTTTATATGAAGTTTTTGATTCCTTAGCAAGCTGCATACAGGCTTTTAAAGAGAGAAGAATATAACCATCTTGTTATTCCCTTACTCTCGTCGATAAACCATTCTTTCATTTGTACAAAATAAAAACAGAAACAAAAACAACAAGCAAACATATCTTTATGCACATGTTCTGTTACGTATAAAAATTTTTCACTATTTTTAGTTTTTTCTACGAAATTTTATGGGAGCATTTTTACATTTTCGTACGTCATTCCTTGGTTATTGGGCTTAGAGGGTCAAAATTCAATACCAACCTACCAAGAGAATATTATCCTAATTTTACCAGACAGACGTACATCGCTATATCGACTCGAGTTGTTATAATGATCAAGAAGTTATATACCTTGTGGAGCCGAAAATAATTTTTTCGATGCTTTTGAAACGTTTATATGTTACAAGTAAAAATATTTGGTATTGTTAAAAGTTTCCATTGTATTGTCACTGACTGTATATATTTTAAGGACGATAAGGAAAAGTTTAAACTTCCTTTAGAACTACAAAATTTTTTTTTTAAATATGTCTAATTTTGTTCTGTAGATTAAAAATAGGCACCGCTTTGTGGCACATTTTCTACCCGTAGAATTCAATAAAAAATTATTTATCGTCAACCATGCACTTCATATCTATTAAGCTGCTGGAATCTATGCTATCATTAAAAATTTAGAAAATATTTTTTAATCGGTACGAGCTTTCCATCGGTATATAGTTTGTAGAGATCAATTAGCAGTGGTGTAGAAAGGAAGTTGACTTGTAGCTAATTTTTATTAAATGCCAGGAAAACTGAAAACGTTGGACAATATAAAAATGACTTAATATTATTATTTGTATTTTATGGTTAATTTACTTATTTTCAAATTCAATTAATATAAAATAATAGATCATCCATATTGTCGCTGTCTTTATCCTCACTGCAGCTATCACAGCCACTTATTCCTTTGTCCATTGTCTCCATTATTGATGAAATCTTCTCATCCGATTAGTTTTACAGTACTCAAAACAATTAACGAAACATCATTTGTGTAAAGCGAAGAAAAAAAGTTTACTTGACTATCTGAAGCGATCGCTTTCCATTTAGAATTCTATCTAAATCTGACAAATCGGATACCTATATAGTTGAGACCATAAAATCAATTAATATATAATTATTTATTTATTTTTAAGTTAGAAAAAACTATTTTCCACGTTTTCACAAATAATAAGTTCAGACTTAAAACAAAAAAGTTAGAGAAATTATATTTTATCGCTTTTATTTGTCTATATTATTCCGTTAAGAAGTTAAAGCCACAGATGTAGACAGTATCATTTGGCAGCCTCAAGCATTTGAGGGTTAAAGTTAATTTGTTTTAAAATCCATAATAATCCTTTGTGCATACAGTGTCGGTCCAAACATATTGGACAAAAATCAATCAGAAATCAAAAAAAAATTAATCTTTTTGAAACTACATAAAAACTATTCCCTAATTTTAATGAGAACATAAATTTGTTTCAGTATTTAGCACTTAAACATTAAAAAAAAATACGAGCATATAAACAAAAGTCTTCTATATTAAATTTAAACTAGCAGATTCCAGCGCTCGAAATTCGAGTGCAATTTCTAGGCAGCTTTATTTTTCAAATTAGCCAATTCACAAACCAACACTTTTATGGTTTATTATATTGTGAATGAAGATAAACTCATTAACAAACACATTAACAAATTTAATAAAACACACGTAGCATATGTATAATTTTATGTATGCGTTAGTAACAACTTTAAATGCAATTTACTCAAAACTAAGGAAAGATTTTAAAAATAAAATTAATAACACACATATACATGTAGACGAAACATTAATATCTTTTGATGTTATATCCCTTTTCCCGAGTATTCCGGTAAATTTAGCACTGAAGACAATTGAAAGAAAATGGAACATACTGGAAAAATTTACAAAAATCCCCAAAGACATTTTTATGGAATTACTCACGTTTTGTATAAAGGATAACAGATATTTTAATTACAAAGAATATTTCTACGAACAAAAAAAGGAATGCCTATGGGATCTCCAGCATCACCAGTTATTGCAGACATCGTTATGGAATAGTTATTAAACGTGACGCTTGATAAGTTAGATGATAAGCTTAGATTAGTTACTAAATATGTAGATGATTTGTTTGCGATAGTGAAAACAGCCAATATTGACGAAACACAACACATTAAACAATTATAACAGACAAATACAATTTACAATGGAAAAGGAGAATGAAGGAAGGTTACATTATTTAGACTGTATTCTTATCAGAAAAGACAACCTGATAAAATTTGATTGGTATCAAAAACCAATGGCTTCTGGTAGGTTAATAAATTTTTACTCGAAACACCCGAAAAGTACTATTATTAATACAGCGTCTAATTTTATTAATAGAGTGTTAGAAATAAGCGACAATGAATTTAACAGACAAACATAGACAAAATAAAATCTTTATTGATTAAAAATGACTTCCCGATTAAAACTATTAATGACTTAATAGAACAGGGAAAAAAGAAATTAATTGGAGAACATAGGATTAGGGAGAAGACTCCGAAAATATATAAGTCCATGACATATATACCAGGTTTATCGGAGAGACTTAAAAATGCGGATATATATAACAAGAATAAATTTGAATTAACAACTAGAACAGACAATACACTTGAAAAGTTATTTAGTAAAACTAAATCAAAATTATTAAAAGAAGACAAATCGAATCTTGTCTATCAAATAAATTGTAATGGAGACGAGTCCAACATATGCCCGAAGGTATATGTTGGTACAACAAAAACAAAACTTAAGACTAGACTTTCATCGCATAAATCGGACCAAAAAGCACTTGACAAACCAATTTCACAAAAAACAGCATTAGCAGCCCACTGTACCTTAACTGGACATAAACCAAACTATGACAATGTGAAAATATTAGTGGGTGAGAATAATTATAAGAAGAGATATACTCTAGAGATGTTACATATTATTAATGTACCAGTAGAGAAGAGACTAAATTACAAAACTGACACAGATAATTGCGCCCAAATTTACAGACACACAATAGACAAATATTTATCAAAACAAAACAGTAGGTGACAATAGCTTGGAAGTGTAACAAGGATAATTATTTAGTTTTTTTTTCGCGGAACACTATAATTTTGTTTATGTATGTAAATTTGTTTTTATTTTATACATCAGTTGTTTTTAGTGTTTAAAATAATATTTTTGTAATTATATTAAAAAATGTTTTGTCATTATTACTTTGTTTATTTAACAACAGATCCCCTGATTATAATCGGAAAATTCGGTCGAAATATTGGGTCAAATAATATATAAAAAGAAAAAATTTTAATAAAATTAAAACATAAAAAAACCTTTTTTGTTTATTTTATTAAAAATTTTATGACCTCAAGCTGAACAAATCAAATTAATTAACTAAGGAAAATAACGGGTGATTTTTTTGAGGTTAGGATTTTCATGCATTAGTATTTGACAGATCACGTGGGATTTCAGACATGGTGTCAAAGAGAAAGATGCTCAGTATGCTTTGACATTTCATCATGAATAGACTTACTAACGAGCAACGCTTGCAAATCATTGAATTTTATTACCAAAATCAGTGTTCGGTTCGAAATGTGTTTCGCGCTTTACGTCCGATTTATGGTCTACATAATCGACCAAGTGAGCAAACAATTAATGCGATTGTGACCAAGTTTCGCACTCAGTTTACTTTATTGGACATTAAACCAACCACACGAATGCGTACAGTGCGTACAGAAGAGAATATTGCGTCTGTTTCTGAGAGTGTTACTGAAGACCGTGAAATGTCGATTCGTCGCCGTTCGCAGCAATTGGGTTTGTGTTATTCGACCACATGGAAGATTTTACGCAAAGATCTTGGTGTAAAACCGTATAAAATACAGCTCGTGCAAGAACTGAAGCCGAACGATCTGCCACAACGTCTAATTTTCAGTGAATGGGCCCTAGAAAAGTTGGCAGAAAATCCGCTTTTTTATCGACAAATTTTGTTCAGCGATGAGGCTCATTTCTGGTTGAATGGCTTCGTAAATAAGCAAAATTGCCGTATTTGGAGTGAAGAGCAACCAGAAGCCGTTCAAGAACTGCCCATGCATCCCGAAAAATGCACTGTTTGGTGTGGTTTGTACGCTGGTGGAATCATTGGACCGTATTTTTTCAAAGATGCTGTTGGACGCAACGTTACGGTGAATGGCGATCGCTATCGTTCGATGCTAACAAACTTTTTGTTGCCAAAAATGGAAGAACTGAACTTGGTTGACATGTGGTTTCAACAAGATGGCGCTACATGCCACACAGCTCGCGATTCTATGGCCATTTTGAGGGAAAACTTCGGAGAACAATTCATCTCAAGAAATGGACCGGTAAGTTGGCCACCAAGATCATGCGATTTGACGCCTTTAGACTATTTTTTGTGGGGCTACGTCAAGTCTAAAGTCTACAGAAATAAGCCAGCAACTATTCCAGCTTTGGAAGACAAACTTCCGAAGAAATTCGGGCTATTCCGGCCGAAATGCTCGAAAAAGTTGCCCAAAATTGGACTTTCCGAATGGACCACCTAAGACGCAGCCGCGGTCAACATTTAAATGAAATTATCTTCAAAAAGTAAATGTCATGGACCAATCTAACGTTTCAAATAAAGAACCGATGAGATTTTGCAAATTTTATGCGTTTTTTTTTAAAAAAAAGTTATCAAGCTCTTAAAAAATCACCCGTTATTTAAAAATCTCTAAATTTGCAAAACGGCTAAAAAGAAATGCCTCTCAAATAATATATGCTTGGTCAAAATCGGGATAAAACGGTAGAACAAAACATCGGTCGTAAGGAATCGCCTAGCCTATTAATATTATAGATATTAAAATATTAAAATTACATATCTGGAAGCTGGGTTATATGAATTCTCTAACAATTCGGTCATATTTACGGCCGGCCTCCCCGGTGAATTGTTTCAACGGATTTTGTGTTTTTAAACTTAATGTTTATATAACTATCGGTAGATCCCCGCATACAAAACTATCCGCATTCCACCTTGGAATTCTTTTATTACATTGTTTTTTACATAAGTACAATATTTTATGCTAGCCATTTTAAATAGAAAAGTCTGAAATGATTGAGTTAAGAAAAAATTGAAAATTTTTCCATACTATAATTTACCTTGGTGTTATGTTTTGGTTTAATATTCCTCACAGTTGTTCATCAAATTAAACTAAAATTATTTTCAATTTAAATTTTTTCTAAAATATATGCAACGGTATTTTTTCTTTTTCTTCTAAACATGTTTTGTCCAATATGTTTTGTCACTTGCAATTTATATTTTTATATCCTATACCGCTATGTGGTTTGGGGGATTTGTATGTGTTTATTATATCCATTAATCAGTAGTCCAAAAATAATCCCTATAGGACAATTCATGGTCATAGACCCCATATAGTCATATGCCACACAGATTTTTCGCAAATTTGGTTTGTATATATTTTTTCATAATATAAGCGACTTTACCAAATATGGTCAGGACTGGTCCATTGTTCGATCTAGTCCCCATATAAATATAGCACCCGATATGAACTTTTTCATATCTGCAGCCAAAAAAAATTAATAACAATGCCACTCAAATTTGGTTTATAATTATTTTCTATATCCAATTAGTTGGACCGAAGAGATAGGATCTCTAAACCATGGTATAGGGTATCGTATAGTCGGTCTAGACCGATAATAATTCTAATTCAGTATCCAAAACAATGAATTTTTTGTTGAAAATGTGCTTAAATCTGTTTTATCAGTCAAGAGAGTAGGAAACAATTTTTGTCTAATATTTTTTGACCGATATTGTATGTTTGTACAATAATTTTAAACAGTTAATTATTTCAAAAAAAAATTTAATAAAACAATTTGGTTCATGCTCCAAATTGACTTTTATAAATGGTAAAAAAAAACAACAAGTTATACCCCTAGTGCTAATATAATTAAGTCAATTATACGATACAGTATAAGAATAATTATACAAAAATGTAATTAATTAAAACAAAAATGATTTTAAATTTAATATATTTAGACTTTTTAAATATAAAATAAAAATAAACAAAAAAGCACACATGAATCAAACTTATCTAGTCACATAATTAAGTCATCAACGAATATTAGTTTAGAAGAAGTGAAAATGCTTTCTATACATCTCTTACTCTTTGTGAACGGGCCTGAAGTGTGATTTTGTACCTTCTGTCCTTAATATTTCTGATAAGGGAGCTTTGTTTGAAGAATTTTTTTGCCGAAACTGCTTTATTTATAATTCAACATAGGTTTTCCACCTTTATGTTCGTGATGTAGGTTTAAAGTTTTGCAACGGTGGGTTCTTGATATAAGATTTCCCATCATTTCTTTTAAACTCCAAACAACCATATTCTAAAACATAAATTTTTCTTTTTATTGCAAACGCCACCTTTTTTCACATATTAAGTTTACGTCGCACAGAGGAGACTTTGACCTTAAAGGCTGGCCACACTCACTAAATGTGTTTTTTAAATAAATAGTTCGGGCATTTTGATTTCAAATGGTTTGTTCTTATTTTCAAGTAGATTGTTTTTTATATCCTATACCACAATTTGATCAGGGTATAATGACCATAATGCTGATGTTTGCAACTACCAAAAATATATGACCTAGACACACATTTTATTATACCGACCGACTCAGAATCACTTTCTATCAAATTGGCGAAAATCAGTGCATGCTCAGACATAGTCCCCATACAAATGACACCTATGAAATCGGCTTAAATTGCCATAAGATCCAAATTATCATATATCTCTCGGTCAAATTGGGTTTGTATGTGTTTATTACATCTATTTGTCAAAACTAAACTCCATATGGCAATTCTTTTTCATAGCCCCCATATAAAGCTGCTTCCCGATTTTCGCTTAAATCTACTAAAAAACAAAACTATTGCACAGATTTTTCTTATAATTGGAATTTTTATGTTTTTTGCAAAAAAAATTAATGACCCTACCATATATGATCAGGATCGGTCCATTTTTCGACCTATTCCCCATATAAATATAGCATCCGATATGAACTTTTTCATATTCAAAGGAAAAAAAATTAATAACAATGCCACTCAAACTTGATTTATGGTTATTTTTTATTGATTGGGCCTATGAGATAGGATCTGGACCGAATATAATTTTCTTACTTTTTTATAGTTACAATTCGTAGACTCGTGTAAAGACGTTATTTTTCAAAGAGAAATTGTTTTTTTTTTTCAAAATAAAATTTAAGTATTTAATTTCTACGCGATCATAAATATTTTCAGTTATCTTTGGATTTATTTTTCCAGTCGTTTATGGACAGAAATATGAAGTTATTGACAAGTTATTGGTGAAAATTTATATAAAAAAGCGAAAAAATGTAAATGTTTTGAAGACGTCATTCGATAAAATTAAACCAACTTAATTTTTTACAGGGATATAAAAATAAAAATTATTTCTTTGGTGAAAAAGAAATCATCAATGGTTCTTGAATTCTAGCTGAAAAACTAACATCAAGATAAGGAAAATGTTTGGACTAAGAACGCCAAACCCTTTGGCGGTTTTACTATACTGGCCTAATACGTTTACCATGATTTGGAATTTCTCTCTCCCCAGAGTGGCTATTGCACTGTATAATGTGTTCATCCGTTTTAGGGCATGTTTGCCTTAACTCACCGTCATTTTCGTTCTTTTAAAATTTTAATAACTTTTCCTAACTTTTAATAACTTTTCCAAAGCAATTTCACGAACTTTACTATCAAACTAGTTTCAAGATGTTTATTTTTATTGTATTCATGAAAAAAATGTCTTTTTTCGAACTCTGACGTCATTTTCCTCAAATTTACTAATAACAACATTGTGCAACAAAGGTTCATGGAACATTTTAACCCATTTAATAACCCACATTATGTTCAAATATATCAACAGTGAGGATTATTTGAAAGTTTATTTGATATCGAGATAAACTATATAAAATTGCCCGTCAATAGCTTCTCCTGTAGATTGTTGACAAAGTTCAATAGTAGCACATCATCCAAAGTATACAAAATCCAGAGCTAGAGCGGCAAAATCAAACAGATTTTAACTTTAGAATTCTAAAAAAACTATTTTATTGCAAAGTTGACAAGACTGTTACATTTCAACCTTGACCTGTTGTTAATCCTTTAGTGTATAAAAATCAATGTTGAAATATATTAATAAAATACTAACAGAGCCCAGCCCTCGAAACTCGAGTACAAATTCTAGGAAATTTTAGTTTTTTATTCAATTTATTTCTTTAAATGTTTTTTTTTTTAATCTATGTAATTCATTAAATTTATTTCATTGTTGAACACGCAGAAAAAGATCCTAAAGGTATTTGAACCACCTTGTATGTCACATAAAGATAAGCTAATTTTAGGCAATTTACAATTCAACACAGGGCATGTGAAATGCGATTATTATAATGGTATTCGATTTCGGTATTGTCGTTATTGTTTTATGTCCAAAATTATTTTTCAATTTAACACAGGGCTTTTCATATACAATTTTTGCAAACACATTAACAAACTTAATAAACACAAATACCTTTCAAATGAGGTATGTTTGATCAAAATCGGTTTAATACTAATATAAATCCTAAGTATATGAATATGTTAAGACTAATGCAACAAAATTATTTTAAAAGAATTTATAAAACTTTAAAGTCAATTTTATTTCAATAAAAATATATATTTTAGATTTTATATTTTTTAAAAACAAATATCTTGAATTTTCATTCGCTCTTATATGTTACTAGTTTCAACCGTAGTGGTTAAACGTAGTATATTTTCTTAATAGAAATACGATTTGTGAAGATATACATATATGAAGCGAACGCGAAAATAGTTATCTGCATTTGTGCTAAATATTGAGTTTTTGCGGAAAACTTTCAGATATTTATCCATATCACAAAAGCTCCGGGTCTATATTTTAAAGCCAAAATTAAACATTTTTAAAATCATTTAAAAGAATATTTATTTATTTTCGTATAAAAATTCTGTGTGAAATTAAGGATTTTTTGGGGAAAAAAACGGAATTTTTTGTAAACATTTAAAAATTTATGTCACTGTGCAAACGGTTTATGTATATCAGTTTATCATTCTCTATGTAACACATAAAACAAATTATTTGTGACCCCAGAAAGTATATATATCACACTCATTCACAATTTACCTGAGTAAAATTAGGATAATATTGGTTGTCGCTATTTCGAGCGGGTTGGTATTGAATTTGGAGCCTCTAGGTTCAACAGCCGAAAATAAAAATAATAATAATAAAACATTTTTATACGTAACATATAAATGTGCATATATATGTCTGTTTTTATTTACATTTTAGCGAATGGTTTATCGATGAGAGTAAGAGAATAACAAGATGTTTATGCTCTTACTCTCTTTAGGCAAAAATGTAATTGTGAAATTTATGCTGAATACATTCATAGCTTTCAAAATAGAACAGCACAAAAATTCCTAAAATTTTTGTTAATTATATTATTAGTTTTAAAAATCATTGTAAAAAATTTAGCCATTATAATTTAAAATCTAGCCTTTTTAGCCTCTTAGTCGTGACAACCTTGATTATAATATTATGTTTCGAACACGGATGGAGGGTATCAAAGATACGGCACAGCCGAAATAGACACTCTTACTTGTTTGATATGCTATTCTTTGGAATAATATCTACCGGTTCTATATCGCAAGCCCCCTGCTTTTTTATCTAATGGACAATAAATACTAAATACCTTATCATAATATATACTTTAAGGAATATAAACTTTATCACATAAAAACATAATAAAACAATTCTAAGAATTCAAAATCAGTATTTACATTAAAAAGCAGAAATATCTGCTTCTTGAATGAAATTTTGTTTAAAATTTTGGTTTCAAAAAACAATATTGATCGTAACGTAGCTTTTATTAACTTTATTAAACAGAAATTGGTTAACTCCGAAACAAGGACCTGTTTGTTAGAACTTCCTGCATCTTCTGACACGTATATTTCCGCTATTAAAAATATTATTCATTCAGAAAATAATAGATTAATATGCTGATATTTATAATAATTTTTTTTTATCAATGATGAAAGCGATCTTCAAATTCTCAACATGGCAACCCTATTCAATACTTCGTATATAAATATGTTGTAAGAAATTACTCTTAAACCTTGGAAACTAAGTTAGCATTCACATAACAATTATCTATTTATGTTTAATTAAAAAAAATGGAAGAAAAACTTCTTTTTGACATAAAATTGACCAACAAATCAAAAAAAATATTGACAAATATTGAAAAATATAAAAATACACAACTCTGGAACTTTTTATCCATCTTCCTGTCAAACTATAAAACAAAATCTGATAAATCTGATTATTATTATTTGAAATAATTCAAGTACATATACAGCTGTTGACCACTAATTAGAAACGCTGCTCCTTGAATATATTTATATCAAATATTTGCAAATTTTCCGTTTTGCCTAAAACACTTCTATTCTATAAATTAATATATTTGTTATTAAATGCACTCTGTTTTGTTGTTGTACATTTTTAGTATCGTTTTATTTTTTGATAATGTTAAAAAAAGCGTGACAACAAATTAAAAACGCGCAGTTATTAATTAAAATCTTCTTAGTAAAGTGCTTTTTTGTTAAAGAATATATAAAACTATTATTTTTAAGAAATATAATGGGAAAAGACAATAGCTGCACAATGGAGCTTCATTTTTAAAGCTGGAAAATCGTATAAATAAATAGCAGGGCACCACAACTGTTTATGTGCTTTATGGCACATAAACAAATTTAAAACAACAGCCAACGTTCCGCGAAGTAAGAGGCCCAGAAAAACATCAGCCCACCCGACCCAAAAACGTCATCCACAGGCATCCAACCTGATATTCAAAATAATTTAAATGAACTATTGCACTGCGTTCGGTAGAAGGCGGACCACTTGGCAGAACAGCCGCTTCTGAAAAGTTTTCAAAAGAAAAGTCGTTTAGAGTTCGCCAAGTCTCATTGGAGTTGGAGTGCAAATCAATGGCAATATGTGCTTCGGAGCAATGACGGCCCATCAATCAAGAATTTAATCCTTACTACGTTTCACGCGTAGTGAATCATGGTGGAGGATCAATTATGGGAAGGGGATGTTTCTCCTGGAATGATGTTGGAGCAATCCATAAAATTGATCGAATTTTAAGCAAAGAATATTACGTCGACATATTATAACATCAGACTACCGTGGGCTGAGGAGAATTTCCCTGTTATATGGCAATCCCAACAGGATAACGAACCGAAACTCACGGCGAAGTCAACAAAACGATTTTTTAAAGAAAATTGCATTAATGTTTTGGAGTGGCTATCATCCAGTCTATAACCGCATCAAACTGTAGGGGTGGCATTAAAAAAGCTTCAAAAATATGACAGATATGGTAAATCTTTTTGAGGAAGTAGAAGTGGCGTGGGACTCAATACCAGTGAAGCGCTGTCGGCATCTTATAACATCAATGCACAATCCATGTGAGGTAGTGATGAATCAAAAGGGTTTTGCAACAAAATTTTGAAAAAAAAGTAGAACATTCACTTATTAGCTTAAATTTTTTTCTGATAATTTATTATCGTTTTTTTTTTTTTTTTTGTTATTTGTTAGCTGTTAAATATATGTAAGAGAAATATGAAGAAATACATGAAAACAACTGTTTTATAAAAAAAAAAAACGAAAGCATTTTATGTAAAATACAAAGCGTTTTTAATAAGTTGTCAACAGCTGTATGTAACAAATTTCATCATTTAAATTCCATCTAATATGGCCTCGATTCACTGTGTGATGCATGTTTTTGTTAATAAAATATTTGTTATTTAAACTATCAATAATAAATACTATACAAAAAAGTGATTAGCACTTACGTTATAGCCATCATTTAATCGAAGGTTATGACAAATAATATATTGGATGAGTACTTAATGCTGATACACATCTTTATTAAATTTTAATATGATCAATTATTTCTTTTCGTCCATCAAAAATAAGTCTATTATATTATTTTTTTAATTTTAGTTTTTCAAATAACTTGTCCACTTTTTTCCGTCCTATGGTTTGCATCATTGTTTAAAGTATTTATCTGGGAATTTATTCCGATAAAATTTTTAAACGCCAAGAAGCACTTTTCTAACATTTTTATACCCTATAACGCTGATGTTTGTAACTAACAAAAATATGTGACCAAGACCCATCTTTTATTATACCGATCATCACAGAATCACTTTGTCCGTCCGTCCACATGTCTGTCTGTCAGCTCCGTGTATGTGGCCATGTAATGCTTGCAATAAAACTACAGATCGAAAATGTGAATATATATTGTTGAAATTTTGTATATAAGCTTTTGTCGGCCATAGGATCAACGGTATTGGTGAAAATCGGCTCATGTTGAGACCTAGTCCCTATGAAGTCGACTTAAACTGTCAAAAAATCCAAATTATTTTATAGATCTCGGTCAAAATCGGTTTGTATATCGTCACCTTAAAGACCAAACAACCTATCAGCAGTTTTCAAAAGTTTACAGGAGAGAGAAAAAACGTTATAAAATTGGAACTATTTGCAATATTGAAACGAACATTATGTATTCTTAATTTGGTAATAGCTTGGTTATTTGTAATATTACGCGTTCAAAATTTTGCATACATATGCGTTATGATATAGGGAATAATATTAAATAAAAAACTCAATTTTGAAATTTTTGCTGATAGGTTGTTTGGTCTTTAAGGTGAGATATGTTTATTACACTCATTAATTAGTAAACCAAAGATAAACTCTGATTCACGTTCTTCACTTAAACCTACCTAAAACCAAAAGTATTGCACAGATTTTTCTCAAATTTGATTTATATACAATTTTTAAAAGTAAGTGCCTTCACCAAATATGGTCAGGATCGGTCCCTTTTTCGACATATTCCCCATATGGAATATAAATTTATAAAAATGATACACAAATTTGGTTTATGCTTATTTTCTATATCCAAGTAGTTGGACCTAAAACCTTTTTCTAAACTCATGGGTTAGGATATCATATATTTAGTTGGTCTAGACCGCCATAAATTTCTTTTTTTTTATACAAGATAACCCCATAAAAATTAATTGTGATTTCGGTTGATATATGCTATAGAATTGAATATAAATTAAACACGTAGTTCTTTTTTTAAATAGAGTAGAGTTTGGCTATAGAGAACTTTAATGATAATGATATATTGTAAAAAATGTTGTTTATTTCAAAATATTTGCTGCGAGCAAAATTAGTTACATCCTGAGGTCTACTATACTATCAATAAAAATCTAGATAGAATAATTAAACATATTTTACAACTTAACCGACTAAAAAATATAAAAAATCTTGTAAAATTTTTTAGTTTTATTGAAAACATTGAACATTGCGAAATCGGTTTGCGGAATTTTTTAAGAAGGAAAATTTTTGTACATTAATTGATAACTATAGTTTAAAGGTTGTAGTGAAAAATAAAAACCGATATTTTTAACACTAGCAGATTCCAGTCTTCGATATTCGAGTGCAATTTCTAGGCAGCTTTTTTCAAAATAGACAATTCACAAACCAACACTTTTATGGTTTATTATTATTTTGAATGAAGATAACAAAATCATTAACAAACACAATAACAAATTTAATAAAACACGCATAGCATATGTATAATTTTATGTATGTATGTGTTAGTAGCAATTTTAAATGCAATTTATTTAAAATACAGGAAAAAATTTAAAAATTTGTAAATCTGCAAAACGGCTAAAAAGAAATACTTTTCAAATAATGTAATTTTGGTCAAAATCGGGATAAAACGGTAGAACAAAACATTGGTCACAAGAAATCACCTAGCCTATTAATATTATAGATGTGTTCTTCATATTTTTAGAAAATTTTATTCTTCGATTTTAATATTTTTTTTAATTACAATTCATGAATATTTTATATTTTTGACTTATATTATATTAATCGTACTAATCACTGACTCGCTGATTCGCTGAATTGTAATGCAATACGTATATTTTTAATAAAAGCCTGCAACAAAAAAAACAATTTTTCAAAACGTATGGTATATCGATTGATTTTAATTTAAGTAAAAACGAAAAAACACAACAAATCAAAATCTCAAAAACAGAAACAACAAAAAAACGCAAAATTGAAAAAAGCCGAAATCACATAACCGCGAAAACGCAATATCACAAAAAAAAATAAATCTTATATATTAAAAGAATTTATGAATAAACTTTGCATTCAAGATTTTTTTCAATATTTTTCTTCTCTCAAACCTCTATAACTAGAGTTCTAATTAACGTAGGCTGTTGACATAGGTCTAAGAACACTCAGTGGATCAAGCTCCTTCTTTTGAGCTATTAACTGCTTAAATTCGTTGGGTTTGAGGAAAGTTATGCGTGGAGAATCAACTTTACTTTTACTGTACGTTAACATATCTTGCCATATTTTGGCATTACTGTACGTTAACTTCTCTTGGCAAATTAGTTGGGTTTGAGGAAAGTTATGCATGGACAATCAACTTTACTTTTACTGTACGTTAACTTCTCTTGGCATATTTTGGCATTACTGTACGTTAACTTCTCTTGGCAAATTTTGGTATTATTTTATAAAAATTAATATAATATAATATAATATAATATAATATAATATAATATAATATAATATAATATAATATAATATAATATAATATAATATATTATAATATAATATAATATAATATATTATAATATAATATAATATAATATAATATAATATAATATAATATAATATAATATAATATAATATAATATAATATAATATAATATAATATAATATAATATAATATAATATAATATAATATAATATAATATAATATAATATAATATAATATAATATAATATAATATAATATAATATAATATAATATAATATAATATAATATAATATAATATAATATAATATAATATAATATAATATAATATAATATAATATAATATAATATAATATAATATAATATAATATAATATAATATAATATAATATAATATAATATAATATAATATAATATAATATAATATAATATAATATAATATAATATAATATAATATAATATAATATAATATAATATAATATAATATAATATAATATAATATAATATAATATAATATAATATAATATAATATAATATAATATAATATAATATAATATAATATAATATAATATAATATAATATAATATAATATAATATAATATAATATAATATAATATAATATAATATAATATAATATAATATAATATAATATAATATAATATAATATAATATAATATAATATAATATAATATAATATAATATAATATAATATAATATAATATAATATAATATAATATAATATAATATAATATAATATAATATAATATAATATAATATAATATAATATAATATAATATAATATAATATAATATAATATAATATAATATAATATAATATAATATAATATAATATAATATAATATAATATAATATAATATAATATAATATAATATAATATAATATAATATAATATAATATAATATAATATAATATAATATAATATAATATAATATAATATAATATAATATAATATAATATAATATAATATAATATAATATAATATAATATAATATAATATAATATAATATAATATAATATAATATAATATAATATAATATAATATAATATAATATAATATAATATAATATAATATAATATAATATAATATAATATAATATAATATAATATAATATAATATAATATAATATAATATAATATAATATAATATAATATAATATAATATAATATAATATAATATAATATAATATAATATAATATAATATAATATAATATAATATAATATAATATAATATAATATAATATAATATAATATAATATAATATAATATAATATAATATAATATAATATAATATAATATAATATAATATAATATAATATAATATAATATAATATAATATAATATAATATAATATAATATAATATAATATAATATAATATAATATAATATAATATAATATAATATAATATAATATAATATAATATAATATAATATAATATAATATAATATAATGTAATATAATATAATATAATATAATATAATATAATATAATATAATATAATATAATATAATATAATATAATATAATATAATATAATATAATATAATATAAAATAATATAATATAATATAATATAATATAATATAATATAATATAATATAATATAATATAATGCTGCGGAGCAGCAGGGGTCCTCTAGTATACATATATTAAAATCAATTAATTTTTAACAAAAATATCGTGTATATTTTATTAACGTGTTTTTAATTTATCTTCGCGTGCCTTAGGTGCCTTACACCTAACTAGTACAAAATATAGAGATATTATAAAATGCCTTTCTATGGTCAAATTCTAGATGTAGGATATAATAATGTAAATATAAAACTTATTAAAAAATACTTTTCCCACTTTTACTACCTTATATAAATTATTTCTTTTAGTACGTTATAAGTTTCAACCAATTTCCCTAAAATAATATCAATCACTAAATCAAATTATGAGCAACGGCCATTCCATAGCTATTCGTCAAAAATAAAAAGATAATACTTTTTGAAATGAATGAATATGTAATTCAAAACAATTGGCTTACAGCCTAAATTGAAGTTTGCGATAACATAAGACGTGACATAGACGATAACAAAATAGCACTCCTTATACTTGTAGATCATTTCAAGACGTTTGACATAGTTGATCACCAAACTCAATATCAAGTCTACTAACATCATCTCACTTCACAAGCTTTACAAACATAATTCGTATACCTAGAGAGCAAGTCATTTCAACATATAAACCTTATAAAAGGTGTGCCGCTAGGACCGCTATTAGAGCCAATTTTGTTTTCAATTTATATAAACCAGATTATCTTTCTCATTACACATGTACTCTGACGATGTACCAGATTATCTTTCTCATTGCAAGATAAACATGTACCCTTGCGATGTACAATCCTTTCTGTGCACTCCAATTCAGTCTATAGATGAAAATATAGACAAAATGCAAAATGGGCTTGGCACCTTCCATATAAAGTGAATTTTTAATATCATATATATTGATAACTACGACAGAGAGAGCTTTGCAAATTTGTGGGATGTCACCTATTATTTATGTTAGTAGCCGTACCGAAAATGGGCGGGATCGCCTAATAGGGTGTAGCACTTCCAATAGAAAGTAATAATTCAATATTATATATATCGAGTACTATGACAGAGAGAGCTTTGACAGAGCTTTGCAAATTTGTCAGAGGTCGTCTATTATCAATGTGAATACTCGATCAAAAAATGGGCGGTATTGGACCAGTGGGCGTGGCACCGCCCATACAAAGTAAATATAGAATATCATTTAACTCGTGTATTATTAAAGAGAAAGCCTTGACACTTTGCACGAGTCCATCAGATATTAATGTGAGTAGTCCGACAAAAATTGGGCGGGATGGGATTAGTGGGTGTGGTACCTCCTATACAAAATAATATTAAGTACTACAAAAGCGGCAATTTTGAAACTTTTGACAGAAACATTAATTATCAATGTGAGTAGTCATGGAAAATATGGACAGAATCATCAAAACCAAAAATCGCCAAAACCGAAAATCGCGAAAAATAAAAATCGCCAAAATAAAAAATCGATAAAAATCAAATATCGCCAAAATTAAAAATTGCTAAAATGAAAAATTGCCAAATCATATTCTGCTCTTTCTAACTCCTAATCGGAGAGTTTTTCTACAAAAATATCTTAAATGCATCTAAACATGGTAAATTATATATAAAAAACTTTCCACTGAGAAAATTTTAGATTCTTCCAAGTAAAAATATAAATTTTTCTATAAAAATCAGAGAACGTTTCGAAAAATATTACTTTTGCAAGTAAGGTACTTCTTTCAAAAAAGACAATTTTTATGGAAAGCTAATTTTTTAATAAAGGTACTTTTTTAAAAAAAGGCAACTTTTAAGCAAAGCAAATTTTTTAATAAAGGTACTTTTTCTAAAAAAGTACTTTTTCAAAGAAACTGACTTTATTAAAAAATTTGCGTTTAAAAAAATACTTTTTTAAGGAAGGACACTTTTTTAAAAAGGGTAAAAGGTAATTTCTGAAGAAAATGCATTTTTCTAAAAAAGGATATTATTATTATTATTTAGATATTTATTATAATTAAAATTATTATTTTTTATTATTATTATTATTATTATTATTATTATTATTATTATTATTATTATTATTATTATTATTATTATTATTATTATTATTATTATTATTATTATTATTATTATTATTATTATTATTATTATTATTATTATTATTATTATTATTATTATTATTATTATTATTATTATTATTATTATTATTATTATTATTATTATTATTATTATTATTATTATTATTATTATTATTATTATTATTATTATTATTATTATTATTATTATTATTATTATTATTATTATTATTATTATTATTATTATTATTATTATTATTATTATTATTATTATTATTATTATTATTATTATTATTATTATTATTATTATTATTATTATTATTATTATTATTATTATTATTATTATTA
This sequence comes from Cordilura impudica, assembly GCA_963682025.1. Lineage (NCBI taxonomy): Eukaryota > Metazoa > Arthropoda > Insecta > Diptera > Scathophagidae > Cordilura > Cordilura impudica. Next base: position 132,002,503 of record OY821519.1, on the reverse strand, counting down.
TTATTATTATTATTATTATTATTATTATTATTATTATTATTATTATTATTATTATTATTATTATTATTATTATTATTATTATTATTATTATTATTATTATTATTATTATTATTATTATTATTATTATTATTATTATTATTATTATTATTATTATTATTATTATTATTATTATTATTATTATTATTATTATTATTATTATTATTATTATTATTATTATTATTATTATTATTATTATTATTATTATTATTATTATTATTATTATTATTATTATTATTATTATTATTATTATTATTATTATTATTATTATTATTATTATTATTATTATTATTATTATTATTATTATTATTATTATTATTATTATTATTATTATTATTATTATTATTATTATTATTATTATTATTATTATTATTATTATTATTATTATTATTATTATTATTATTATTATTATTATTATTATTATTATTATTATTATTATTATTATTATTATTATTATTATTATTATTATTATTATTATTATTATTATTATTATTATTATTATTATTATTATTATTATTATTATTATTATTATTATTATTATTATTATTATTATTATTATTATTATTATTATTATTATTATTATTATTATTATTATTATTATTATTATTATTATTATTATTATTATTATTATTATTATTATTATTATTATTATTATTATTATTATTATTATTATTATTATTATTATTATTATTATTATTATTATTATTATTATTATTATTATTATTATTATTATTATTATTATTATTATTATTATTATTATTATTATTATTATTATTATTATTATTATTATTATTTTTATTGTAAATTACAATAAAAAAGGACACTTAAAAAATGTATAAGAAAAGGAAATTTTTATTACAGTGTAAATTTTTAATGAAAGGTACTTTTTAAAAAAAATACTTTTTTTATAAAAGAAAATTTTTATGAAAAAGATATTTTTTAAGAAAATGCAATTTTTATGTAAACTTTAAACTAAGGTACTTTAAAAGATTTACACTTTTAAAGAAGGTACTTTTTTAAAAGGTGTTACTTTTTTAAAAAAGTAAATTTTTTAAGAAAGGCTAATTTTTTAAGAAAATTTAATCTTTTTTAAAAAATTTACTTTTTTAAAAGAGGTGCTTTTTTAAAATAAGGTAATATTCCAAAAAAAAATACTTTTTTGGACAAAGGTACCTTTTTAAAAAATTGTATATCACATAAAACTGGCATATCAGATGAACTTTTAGAATAAAAACTTCAATAAAATCACCTTAAAAGACCAACATACAAAATAAATTGAAATTTTCAGGAGGGCAAGATGTGTGATATATAATTAATTTTTTATGTTTATCTTTATTTAACACATAAAATGTGTAAAGCATTAATACAAAAATTAAATATTTCAAAAATAAATTTAATTTTTATTGAAAATTACAAATTAATTACAATTATGTTATAAAATTAACGGAAAAACCGAATTACCGAAAAATCCCGAAATTGCAGAATCTTTATTTGAAAAATTCCGAATACCAGGATTTTCAAATGTTTATTTCGATTGGCATTCCCAATACCAAATCTAGAACCTTTAAACTTTAAGTGAAACAACCAACCGCTTAGATCTTTCTGATAAATAAAAAAAACAAAAAATAAAGCTGTTTCCTTTTTATTACGTTTAAAAAAGTTGTTGAGAAACAGTTTCCATGATCAGTAGAAAATATAACAACATTCCAAAACAAATCAAAAACAACTAGTGACAATTGTAGCGCGAAAATTTATGTATAAATAAATATTTTTTTTTTACATTTTTAACCATTCTATCACGTTTTACAAAATGTCATTACAATAATGTTGATATTTATTTGCCAAAAGATAAATACAAATTATACGAGTATATACATAAGTATTTATAAAAAAAAAAACATATACAAATTGTTGTGTTGGCGTTAAGTAATCAAAAGAAATTTCAACAATACGAGCAACAAAATTCGATCATCAAGTATTTATGAATAAAAAATTTTAAATGATGATGTTATACGTTCATTGCATTGTATTGAAGGTGTTCACACGAGACGTATTTCTGGTGTCAAGTTTATTAAATTTGATGGGCGAGATGTAAAAACCTGCAAAATCTTATAACAAGATTTACAAGAAATCGCCTTATCCAACAGATGTAATGTTTAATGTCAACTTCGAAATGTTTCTGATTATTATGTGGTGGTCAAAGTGTATGAGTATTAAGAAAATCTAAAATTCGGCAAACTTTGCAAAAAAAAAAACAAAATTATCTTGGTTCATAGCTTTCAACTTGTTGTACCCTTCACACCCCTTGTAATAATTAAGAAAAATCTAAGCCCCATAAAATATATATATTCGTGATCCCTTTGTGTTTAGTTGATATAGCAATGTCCGTCTGTCCGTCAGTGGAAATCACGATCACGCTCGCAACAGGTTAGCTGGGTTGCTCATTTTAAGTGAACCCAATTCAATTATATCCTGAACAGAAGTATATTTAAAATCATCAAAACTGGTTCAATATGTCTCTAAATTTCAATGAAAATGTAAAAAATCTCTTGAAAAAATTTGATTATTCTATGTTGTTCTTGTTATTGTTGTTATTATAAATTTTGTAATGTGTGTCAAAACTTTAATTGAAGCATCTGCTTAATGAGTGTGTATGTATCATTATACACCACATGTCATATTTGTAATGTTATCCTAAAATGAAAACAAAAGATCGCCAATATGAAATAAAAACAAGTAAGAAAATTATAGTCGGTCTAGACCGACTATACGATACCCTATACCATAAGTTTAGGAACCCTATCTCTTAGGTCCAACTAACTGGACATAGAAAATAAGCAAAAACCAAATTTGAGTGGGATTTTTATTAATTTTTTGGCTGCAGATATGAAAAAGTTCATATCGGATTCTATATCTATATGGGTACTAGGTCTAAAAATGGACCGATCCTGATCATGTTTGGTAAAGTCTTTTGTATTTTGCAAATATATATATATACTCTATACAAACAAAATTTGAGAAGAATTAGTGCAATATTTTTATTTTTTAATAGATTTAAGTGAAGATCGGGAAGCAGCTCTATATGGGGCCAAAGGGATCATTTTTGGACTACTCATTAATGGATGTAATGAACGCATACAAACCCAATTTGAGTAAGATCTATATGACAATTTGGATCTTATGGCAATTTATGTCGATTTCATAGGGGTAATTTGTGTGGGGGCTAGGTCTGAACATGGACCGATTCTCACCAATTTCAATAGCGTTCATCCCATGCCCGATGAAAGCTTACATACCAAATTTCATCAAAATATGTTCATATTTGCGACCTGCAGTTTGATTACAAGCTTTACATGGACACACAGACGGACGGACGGACGGACGGACATTGTTAAATCAACTCAAAAGTGATTCTGATTCGATCGGTATAATTAAAGATGGGTCTAGGTCAAATATTTTTGGTTGTTACAAACAGCAGCACAAAGTCATTATACCCAAACCACATAGTGGTATAGGGTATAATAAAACAGTATATTTTCTTAAAAACATACCTATTTACATATAAAATATGAAATAACTATTTATATTGATAACATGTTCATTTAAATGCTTAAAATTGTTTAGGGGTCCTCAAATATATAATTCATCTTAGCATTTTTTAATGATTTTTGTTTTTTACACGCTCGGTATTCGCGACCACCCATTATCCCGCCGGTCTAGTTATTGCGACAACTTCATTGTCAGGTTCTATAATAGCGACAAGTTTCTATATTCACGACTTTTTTTTGTTTCTTCAAATTGTTATAAGAATATCTACTGCCCTAGTTTGATTGCAGTGTTTTGCCACATTTTTTGTCTCAACGTAAGCAGTAACCAGGGGAATCCCTAATTTTTTCATACATGAGTCTCTTTGAAGAATTTTGGTGTTTCATTAATCAGTTAATTTGAGTCTTTTGTGATGTTTGCAGTGCATTATTAAAATATGGGAAACGTTCAAAATATTACTCAAAAATTAAAGATTTAAAAAAAACTCAAAAATACAGATTCCAAAACATCAATATGCGTAAATTACAAGTTGCATAAAACTTCGGTTTACACATTAAAAAACAAGAAAATTCACTTACAAATTTCGTTCGCTCATCTGAAAGTGAGAATGGTAAAAAAATACCTTATAAATGGCTTTTAAAACTCAGAGAGAACAATCTACCAAAATCAGCATAAATTTTGCGATCAAAAACCATTCAGTTGCATTCCAAAGTTTATGAAACCAATTCAAGTTGTAATGCTAGTGATGGATTGTTTAAGAAGTTTAAGTGTCGATTTGGAATTAGTTATACCCTATACCACTATGTGGTTTGGGTATAATGACTTTGTGCTGCTGTTTGTAACTACCAAAAATATTTGACCTAGACCAATCTTTTATTATACCGATCGAATCAGAATCACTAACTGATTCGATTTAACGATGTCCGTCCGTCCGTCCGTCTGTGTGTCCATGTAAACCTTGTAATCAAACTGCAGGTCACAAATATGAATATATTTTAATGAAATTTGATATATAAGCTTTTATCGGCCATAGGACGCTGTTGAAATTGGTGAGAATCGGTCCATGTTCAGACCTAGCCCCCATACAAATGACCCCTATGAAATCGACATAAATTGTCATAAGATCCAAATTGTCATATAGATCTTACTCAAATTGGGTTTGTATGCGTTTATTACATCCATTAATGAATAGTCCAAAAAATAATCCCTTTGGGACAACTCTTAGTCAAAGGCCCCATATAGAGCTGCTTCCCAATCTTCACTTAAATCTATCAAAAAACAAAAATATTGCACTGATTCTTCTCAAATTTTGTTTGTATATATTTTTTCAAAATGTAAGTGACTTTACCAAATATGGCCAGGATCGGTCCATTTTTCGACCTAGTCCCCATATAAATATAGCACCCGATATGAACTTTTTCATATCTGAAGCCAAAAAAATTAATAAAAATCCCACTCAAATTTGATTTATGGTTATTTTCTATGTCCAGTTAGTTGGGCCTACGAGATAGGATCTCTAAACGCATGGTATAGGGTATCATATAGTCGGTCTAGACCGACTATAATCTTCTTAATTGTTTTTTTTTTAATTACTGACGAAATCTTGTTTTCGAAACCTAATCTTCTTCATCCATTTGCGCAAAGGCTTGAAGCATGAGTTGACCCTTAATCAAATCTACAACGCCGACGAATCCGGTTAATATTATCGGATGCTTCCAAATTACACTCTTGTCACGTGTAGTAAGACAACGGCACCCGGAAGGAAAGTTTATAAGAGCGACTAAGTTTTGTGCCCTGCACAAATGCGAATGGCACAGACAATAAAGCAGTAATATACAAATCCAGTAAGAATATCAATCATTTTCAAGGACTGATTTTATTTCGAATTATGAATTATAAAAAAAAATTATTTAGGTCAAATGCAGTTTCGTTTTTGGATAACGTGAAATGTCACCAAATTGCGGAACTAAAAAGCGATGACGTTTTATTTGTAACAATGAATCCACTACCCAATTTCACTTCACTTACTCTATATCAAAACGATATTAACCTGACCAATAAAAAAAGAACTACTTACCCATTTGCTAGTCGAGAAGGGCACAAATTTAGAGTTCAAACTAAAAAATTTAAATTAAAAAAAACTATTCAGATTCCAACTACGTCCTGGGAAAAATATCGTATCTTCGTCAAATACTAAAAATTCTTGGAATGCCTTCTGAAATTCAATAGCTCAATAGCGAATGGGGCGAAAAACACAATATGCCATTAAATTGTTTATAGCTGAGATTAGATTCAGCCGTTATTTTAAAAAATAATTTCCCAAATAAGCAACTTAAAATTTCCTAATTTTTAAAAAACCAAGTTTTTATTATACTACCTTTCTTTGTAAATTTAGTCAAAAAATCTTTTTGGAATATTTTTTTGCATGGGTCTGCGTGCAAAGTTTCAGCTCGATTGGATCACCGAAAAAGGGTTAAAAATCGATCAAAAGTTTTGCCGACAGACAAGCAGAACACCGAGCGTGCACTGTTTTTACAGTATCTTTTTATAAAATCTTTCATTGTATCTTTAAATTAACACATTAAAAGCTAATTCAGATATAAATATTAAATATATTACTGATGGAAGTCAAAACCAAAATTACCAAAATTTTTAGTCAAGACTAATTTAAAACTAATTTTTGATATATCGCATAGTTTTGATGCGCCCAAAACATTGCAAAATATGACCCCTTTGGGTATTCTAATACCGGCCGCGTTAAAAAGGAATTTCTCGTTGATCTCTAATTAAGGGGCCTTAATAGATAGAACTTAATTATATCTATAAAAACAAAAACAAAAATCATGTGAGTCCGATCACAGGGGAGATGCGTAAACATCTGGTAATAAATAAAATGCAGAAAACAGCGACAAAAAGGTTATTTCATATAATAATTTTTTCACCAAACAATCCTAAGTCATACCGATTTGTCTTAATGGTCACATCTTACGCGTAAGATGTGACTCACACATGTACGCTGTTTTTGTGATTGTATTGTGAAATAGAAATTTACCCCCTTGCGCGTATAGATGTTTACACATCAAAAACAATAAATAAGAAATTATAATAAATACTGCTCAAAAAATAAAAACAATTAACTATTAATGTAAATGGTATTTAAACTTAAAGATTAACCATCAGCAACTGTATTAAAATGTTAACCGTCCCATTCATCATACTATTGAGTTTAAGACACAGGTGGAGTGTATCAAAGATTCGGCACAGCCGAATTTAATACTCTTACTTGTTGTAATTTTATTTTAATTTTTAATGTTTTTTTTTCATATATTAACAACAATATTATTAGTGTACAAAACAACCTTTTATTGGCGTTCTAAATATGCCAGATGACGTCCGAAATACATAAATAGTTAAAAGAAAAACAAATATAATTTGAATCACCTTTGGAAACGTGTTAAAGAATTAAATTGAACTTGACATTGACGCTTGAGTGAATATATTTCACAAATTTAGTTTATCTAGTTCAACAATGTAGAAAAAAAATCTTTTCAAAATTTGTATTCATAGTATTTCTATGCATGTGTCTATATTGTAAGTATAATACGTCTGTAGTGTAATAGTTTGTTTCCTGCATATTAAAATCTGTGGCTCATGACTGAAAAGATTAAATAAATAATTGATATTTGTTAAAGTACTACACTACTTGAAATTTAAATAAGCCTATAATTATCTATACATATGGTTATATAGTTTATGATTTAATCTAGAGAATAGATAATTAAAATATGTAAGTTTAAATTTGGGCTAAAGGTTTATTCGGCTTAGATAAACCGACTTGGATTTTTCATCCATGAGTTAAGCCATTTAGGTCATAGTTACATATAAAGCATATTTTTAAGACACACCAATACAACGAATACTACATGAAAATGTGGTCAATTATTTAGAATTTTTATAAGAACTCTATATTCCTCTATTGGCAAGAACAATCTCTTCCACTAATGATGGAATATAATTTCACTAATGTTGACTCCTTGACTAATAGTACTGAACCCCACTCTAACTGCTCGTGCCTGAATTTCATGTGCGCTATTTGAATAAACTCATCTTATAGGAAATTGTTATAAAATTAAAAATTTGCTACCTTCAATAAAATCAAATTTTTAGTTTAGAAATATAACCCTGATTTTCAGTTTTCAAAATAACACACAATTTCTAGGCAATTTGGTCCAGTTCAGGTAGAATATAAAAATAAATGGGTAACTAATCGCAAATTTTTTTATTTCTATTAAGTTATGTATTTATTCAGTATATTTGTGCTTGCTTTGTGTTTCTCCCAAGGTTCAGAAAATACACACATGAAGCACACAATGTTCTGTTCAAAAGCAGCCAACACATATCTTTATTTTCATATCAATTATGTGCGTTTCTAAATTTTCTACGGTGCCCAACACAACCATGACTGTGTTCGTTTTAATATTTCGTTATTTACACGAACATTTTTGTATCACATACTTTTTGTTTCAATCACACATAAAGCACACATTTTTGAGTGTTGCTTTATTTGAAGTTCATGTTCTGGTACGTGTACTGAAAAAAAACACAGAACATGTACAATAAACAGGTTCGAGTTCAGTTATATTTTAAGTCGTGTTGTGGCTCGTGTAGTGAGAAAAAACAGAACATGTACAATAAACAGGTTCGAGTTCAGTTATATTTTAAACACGACTTAAAATATAACAATAAACAGGTTCGAGTTCAGTTATATTTTAAACACGACTTAAAATATAACTGAACTCGAACCTGTTTATTGTACATGTTCTGTTTTTTCTTACTACACGAACAACAACACGACTTAAAATATAACTGAACTCGAACCTGTTTATTGTACATTTTCTGTGTTTATTTTTCAGTACACGTACCAGAACATGAACTTTAAATAAAGCAACACTCAAAAATGTGTGCTTTATGTGTGATTGAAACAAAAAGTATGTGATACAAAAATGTTCGTGTAAATAACGAAATATTAAAACGAACACAGTCATGGTTGTGTTGGGCACCGAAGAAAATTTAAAAACAAACATAATTGGTATGAAAATAAAAATATGTGTGTGTTGGTTGGTCTAAGTTATGTTTGTTTACATATGTGTACGAGTTTTTTATTCAGTGTGTGTTTTTTTCTGAACTCTGGTTTCTCCAGGGAAATCGCTATTTACCAACTGCCTATTTTTTCACTATTTTTCAACTTTAATGGGAAGTAAAAAACAAAATTGAAAAAAATTGAAAAAGGAACATAAAAAATATAATATTGCTAAAAATCATGATTTTATCAACTTTGACAACCCATAAGTAAGCATATAGAAGGCGTAGCACCCTGTTCAAATTCTTATTTCATAGGTTGGATAATTATCTATCATATGCCTTTTAACTTATTTGATTATCTCAATCGCTTCAAAATTATGATTTTTGCAACGAAAAAACTCAAATGGCGCCACCGTGCATCGCACAGTAGACCATATTTTGAGAAGGCGGCCAAAAATCATTTTTTTTTTTGTTACCGATTTTAAAGTTATGTTATTCATTTGAAAGTAAATACTAGTTAACCTCGGGAGCCAAAAAATTGCGACTCTATCTCAACTATATCACAGCGAACAGGGTCTTCGAAAATGGGCTTTCTCAGTATTTTGCTAAAATTAAAAATTTCTTTGTAAATTTTTGTTTTTAAATGACTGTAACTTTTTTGATTTAAAAGATTTTAAAGTGAAATGTAATGTAAAATCACTGAGTCATTCCGAAATTAAAAAAAAAATTTTTTTAAAAAAGGTCCAAATTTTCCGAAAATCTCCTATTTAATAGAGCATAACTCCTGCCAGTCAAAAGAGTCAGAAAAAATCTTGCACTCTTCTATAGTCCAAACCCTCCCCTATACTTCTATACCTCATTATGCACCCGCCAGTTTCCGCCCGTGTGCACCAGAACAATTTTTCTGACCCAAGGTTAGATATTTTCTGCAAAATTTATGAATACAAAAGTTGTCCACTATGTGGTTAGGATATATTAAGTTTGAGGTGATGTTTGTAACTGCCAAAAATATTGGACCTTTATCCATCTTTTATTGTACGGATCGACTCAAAAACACTTCCTAAGTCGATTAAACGATGTCCGTCCGTCCGTCTGAGTGTTATGAATACAAAAGTTGGTCGTACCGGTGCACCGCGGTGTATTTTTTTGCGTGTCGGTAGAGTTGTCAGGAGTTGTTATATACTTATAAAAAAGGGCTGAGATATAATGCGCTTAATTGTTACAGGTACATTTACATTGGTATCTTTCAAAAACATTAATAGTCTGAATTAGACTTATATAGTTTAAATACCTGACAAAATGGGAAACAATTTAAATAACAGGTAAATGGTAAAAAAAAAAACTATTGCGACATAGCCCTTTAAGATATGACCAGGTATGCTTCACCTTTTAAAAGGGGTTAGGGTGTGGGTTTTTTATGCTTCCAAAAGTAGTAATAAAAGATAAAAATTTTTATTTTACATAATTGCAAGAAAGAGTATTTATAATAATGTTTTCACAATTATTATTCATTACAATTTGTGCAATGGCTAAGTACTCTTACAGAGATCTGGCAGATATTTATTTTCAACGAAATGATGTAGACGATGTAATTTTGCACATAGTGAGCAACGACTTCTTTAAGAATTGTAACGTAGAAGACATTGAAATGCACAAAGGAAAAATTACTAATTTTGCATCGAATTTGAAAAGACGGTACATTGAATGCTCTCATAGCAAGGCAAAGATGTACAAACGTTACCAAGACTGGTTAATAAAGGAACTTATTTTTGAGAGTGCATCTACAACTGCCAACGAAAGTGGAAAAGAGAGGGTCGACCAGCAAAACCAATTGACGGATGTAGTGAAAGATCTCGAAGGCGCAAGCTGGAGAATATCAATGAAGAAATTTCTCAAAGAATTATTAAGGATTCATTTTTGCACCAAATTCAACCAACCCAAAATAAAAAAAATTAAATTTAAATAATTGAAAAAATAGTAGAAGCGAGCCCAAGGCGCACAAAGAGGATTTTGAAAAGCATTCCTATACCAATTGAAGATAAGAAATTTACGCGGGCAGAAGCGTTCGCCTTTTTTTGGATTTGAAATTGACCAAAAATCAATATAAGGAATTGCGAACCAATGAAAAGAATTGTGGGATTTTTCCAGAGTATCGAGATTTAGTTTCTGCCAAAAAAGAATGCTTACCTTCACAATCTGCTATTAGTGTCACTTCAACATCAGCAGAAATAAAATTGCAAGATCTCCTTGAACATACTGCAGAACGATTGCTAAATACGCTTGATACTGATCATTTAAAAAAAAAATGGTAATGACAGCATTACTTTAATTTCTAAATGGGGATGTGATGGATCCTCTGGTCAGATACAATACAAGCAATTTAATGCCGAAAATTCATCAGATGCTAATTTATTTATTGTATCTTTCGTTTCATTGCGCTTAACAAAAAGGTATAGCGTCTTAGAACCGTCAACTAGTAAAGCAACAGAAATTGATATATGGAAAAATGAAATTCCTTCTTCAATAAAGTATTGCAGACCAATAAAATTTGCATTCAAAAAGGAAACCAAAGATGTCATAACTGAAGAAGTTCAAAAAATAAAAGATCAAATTAAGGAACTTCAATCAGTAATATTTAAATTTGATGACCAAGACATTGAAGTACATTTTAAAATGTGTCTCACAATGATTGATGGAAAAGTTGCACAAGCTTTAACTGGAACAAAGTCAACGTCAAGCTGCATTATATGCCAAAAGACATCAAGTCAATTAAGCCAACCCCCACCAGAAGACGATAGTTTTAAGGAAGCCTACGAATTTGGAATGTCCCCTCTTCATGCTAGAATACGTTTCATGGAGCATATTCTTAAATTGGGTTATGATTTGGAATTTGGTCCGTTAGGCGAAACAGTGAGAAAAATCAAAGAAAATGAAGAAAAAAGAAAGCAAAAAAAAATCAAATTCAACAAAAATATTTACAGCTAGGCCTCGTAATCGACCAACCAAAACAAGGGGAAGGAAACACAAATGATGGAAATACTGCAAGGAGATTTTTTTCCGATCTGGAAACTGCAGCATCGATCACAGGTGTAGATCATGAATTAATAAGACGATTCAAAATCGTATTACAAGTTCTAGCATGCAGCAGAAAGATAAATGCAAAAAAATTTGGAGAGTACGCCAATAAAACAGCTATACTTTATAATGAAAAATATATGCCATCCACAGTTCATAAAATTTTGTACCATGGGGAACAAATAATTCAAAACAATATGGTACCAATAGGAGATCTATCTGAAGAAGCGCAAGAAAAAAGGAACAAAGACCACAGATTCTTTCGCGAGCACAACACAAAGAAAATGTCCAGATGATATACTAATGAAGACCTTATCACTATTTTGTTGTGCACTTCAGATTCATATATGTCCAACATTCGTCAAAAATGGGAAACTACCTCGAAGAAGCTAAACAACTTCTAGAACATGAAAATCAAGGCTATTTAGAAGAAATTTTTACTAAAATTGGTTGATTTAAAGTACTTTTTTATTACATTAACAATAAGTTACACATTTTTATAAAGTTAAAAAATTTTCTTGATTTAAAAATTTATTATTTTGTAAATTTACAATAAAAATTGTTATATTTCATAAATTTACCATAAACATTGATATAGAAATATTTAAAAAGACAATAAAAAAAAATTTAACTAAAGCAAAAACATACGAGATTTTCATTGAAACTTCTCTATCTTGAACCAATATAAGGTAACTTTTACGTTCGCTGCTTAATAAATTATATTTCAAATCGAGACCTTTCAAAAAAAAAAAAAAAACAACCTTTGGCCCTTGTGCACATTAGGACTAAAAAGTTTACGGGGGCCAAAATTTGGCATTTTCTGAAAAAATTAACTCAAAAAATTGTTAAAAAGTATTAGTTGTAAAATTAACTGAAAAAATAAAACATATTAAAAAAAAACCTTTTTTACCTTTTAACACTTCACTTTTGTACTAAAATTCAACTACAACTGAAAATGTATTTTAAACCCTCCGTAACTTTTTTATTTTCGGTCGAGAATTACGTTTTATAGCAAAACTTAAAGGCTAAAGTCTCACCTACCAAACAAAAAACCGCATATCAAAATTCCAATCCAATCAAAAGTTATAGATTTTTGACCGCCTTCTCGTCAAATGGTCCACTGTGCGTCGTTCAAACGTAAATTACTTTATTACGTATGGGGAGAATTGGAATATTTTTTGACCTAGGGGCAACAAATAAATCTAAATCTTTCTCTACTCTACAAATACAAAATACATTGCTGCTTATTTTCAATTTAGTAGGTTTTGGAATACATGGCCCTTAACACGTACGAATTTAAGGAAAGGCCAGTGAATAGTGCGGTTCGTACAAACATGAAAGTATCAGTAAAGTTGGCATTTCTCGCACTATAATGCAGAGTGTTATCTTATATACGAGTAAGTGACAACACAAACAAAAAATGCCAACAATTAAGTAATATTCTTTAAGATACTTATTCATTTAAGATTCACTTCACTAGCGTGAGAGAAATAATCTCAATCTTATGACGGTGCATTGAAATGATTACAGTGTTTCTTAAGCTTTAATACAAAGGAACGTTTTTGCATCAGACTTTAACCTAAAGGTCACATTAATCAAAATTATATATGGAAAATGTTTGATTGAGTACATCACAAAGCTGCATTTAAAAATTTTGTAATACTCTAAAATTTTTAAGTAGATGTAAAAACCCCCTTTTTATGTTACTTACCCCACTTAAAATATTTTAAGTCTTAAAATTTTTGATTGATTTTTAATTTTCGAACGATTTTGGGAAGCGGATTAATTGTGTGCAGTTTTTATGAAGACTACATTAAATTTAAAATTTTCTAATCTAAAATGTGTCAACTTTTATAAACTCAAAAATAGTTTAATCAATATCCTGAAAGTGCATTTAAGTAGCAGCAAAAGAAATAAGAAAATTATATTCAGTATAGATCGGGTATACCATGATATTAGCGATTAATAATGGTCCTGCAGGGTTAATAATTATATTATGTAATGTAATTCATAAAAATTAACTTAATTGGATACATTGTTATACCAGAGATGAAGATTAGATCGGCAAAATGTGATTCTTTGAAAAAATTCTGTGATAATATAGAAGACGTTTCCGAAGCATCCAGCTTGCGAAAGGTTCTGGCTTCTACCCCTCACACATTAGGTTATCTGAAAGATCCATTGGGGGTGTGGACTACCTCTAGTGGGGAATCACTTAGCCTGCTACTGGATACCCATTTTCCGGGCAACTCCCCTACGTCGCTTCAGGCGTCAGAATACTCAGACGCTAGTGCGACGGATATTGCTTCGGAGATAGTCAACATACCAACACTGAACTGGGCGATTAGAAGTTTCAAACCTTACAAATCTCCAGAAGAGTTATTGATCCTAAACTGCTGTCGGCGCAACACCACGCTTACAGCAAGGGAAGGTCAACCGAAACAGCTCTTCATGAGCTTGTGAGTACCATCGAGAAATCGCTCTCGGTAGAATACACCATGACAGCCTTTTTGGATATAGAAGGGGCTTTTAAAAATGTCACACCGGACTCGATAATAGCGGCACTATCTAGTCTAGGAGTGAACTCCGTGATCATCTCAATGATTGGAAATCTGCTTGCCAACAGGCGGATAACGTCTAAATTGGGAACGACTCGAATATCCCGATTCGTGAACAGGGGAACGCCACAAGGAGGCGTTCTGTCACCACTTCTATGGAACTTAGCGCTGAACTCAATGCTACTTTCGTTGGAGAGACAAGGCTGCAACGTGGTCGCCTATGCTGATGATGTGGCCATAGCCGTAAATGGGAAGTTTCTATCCACACTTAGAGACATTCTACAGAGGGCTCTCACTGTGCTATCTAGCTGGGCAAGTAGTTGCGGTCTGGGGGTAAATCCGACCAAAACGGAACTTGTTCTTTTCACGAGGAAGTATAAGATACCTACCTTCGACCCTATTTCTCTTTATGGTGCTGATATCGCCTTCTCTGATGGAGCCATGTATCTTGGCGTATTCCTGGACATGAAGCTGAACTTCAGACGGAACTTGGAGGAAAGGGCGAAGAAGGCAACTATAGCTTTATAATCATGCAAAAAGGCCATTGGTAAGCGATGGGGCTTCAGCCCGAAAATTACTTACTGGATCTACACAGCGGTGGTTCGCCCAATACTGCTGTACGGGGTCATCGTCTGGTGGCCTGCTCTAGAGAAGGCCTCTAATACCAACCTTCTTGCAAGGGTACAGAGAATGGCTTCCATGTGTATCACTGGTGCCCTTCGTACTACACCTACGGATGCCTTGAACATCTTCTTACACCAAATACCGCTGGACATATTAGGAAAGCAGTCGGCGGCCTCAGCGGCTATTAGACTAAGAAGCACAATACAATCCTGAATAACAGGAACTTACCATTGAACGTGGATTACACTACTCCGAGGAGTGTATTCGAACGACACTACAAAACTCTGATACCGACCAGGGAATCCTGGTCAAGGAGGATTCCAGGTAGCAGGCGTTCGATAAATTTCTATACTGACGGATCGAAATTGTGTGGTCAAGTTGGTTTCGGAGTCTGTTCAAAGGAGCTTGGACTAAATCTGGCTCGCAGGTTGCCAGACCACTGCAGTGTTTATCAGGCAGAGGTACTGGCAATAAAGGAAGTTGCTGACTGGTTGGGTCGGAATATTCTGTCTACAACCGCAGTCAACATCTACTCTGATAGTCAGGCCGCGGTAAAATCCTTGGAATCAATGTTCTTGAAAACAAGAACCACCCTTAGCTGCCGCACGTCTTTAAATGAGATGGCCAAGCAGTTCGACATCAGACTCATATGGGTCCCAGGGCACAGGAATATACCGGGAAACTGTAAAGCTGACGAGTTGGCAAGACCTTACGGGTTCCAGCGGACTTGGAATGTGTTGGTATACCCCTGGAATCTTGCAAACTGGAACTTCGGCTTCACACCGCCGGCATAACCGACAACAGATGGGCTAATGGATCAACGTGCAGGATCACGACACAGATCTGGCCGGCTCTAAATCATAAGCGCACTAGCGCGCTACTACCACTCCCCCGTGGGGAGATTTCAACAGTAGTTGCTGTTATCACTGGGCACTGCCTCATAGGGAGACACGCTGAACGCCTCAGGGTCTCGTCAAATGACTTCTGTCGTAGCTGCATGGATGTGGAGGAGGTGGAGAGCGTAGAACACTTTCTTTGCTATTGCCCGGCGCTCTCCAGAACGAGACTTCGAACATTGGGATCGCCGTTTCTTCACGATCTCTCTGATCTCTCAAATGTGGACATTTCACATATCAGGGGCTTCATCAGGAGCTCAAACTGGTTCTACGGTGGGGACAGAGGGGAACACCTATTCGTCCCGTGGTATCAAAATGGACCCCAGAGTCTAACTGTGCTTTTCCTTTGGTTTAGCAGCCACTTTCAACCTAACCTAACCTAACCTAACCTAACCTATAGCAGAGATTTTGGTGTACTCTAAAAAGTTTTAGCACATATGAATTTATGCTAAAAATTTTATCCCTGGTTTCAAACGATATGAAAAATTTTGTATATATGTATGCATTGATATGCCCCCATTCATCTATTAGCAGTTGGCGGATTTGATATAGTAATCTGGCATCGATATCAACAGGTTAAACTTGTTTATCCAGGATTCCGACTAGTTCGGATTGGACGTAGCTGACCACTGGGATCACGAAGGACTGACGAAAGGTTTGGGTATAATGACTTTGTGCTGCTATTTGTAACTACCATAAATATTTGACCTAGCCAATCTTTTATTATACCGATCGTCTCAGAATCACTTTCTGAGTCGATTTAGCGATGTCCGTCCGCCCGTCCGTCCATCCGTCTGTGTGTCCATGCAAACCTTGTAATCAAACTGCAGGTCGCAAATATGAATATATTTTGATGGAATTGGGAATTTGGAATGGAAATTGGTGAAATTTGATCTATGTTCAGACCAAGTCCCCATACAAATGATCCCTATGAAATCGACTTAAATTGCCATAAGATGCATATTATCATATGGATCTTGGTCAAATTGGGTTTGAGTGTGTTTAATACATCCGTTTGTCAGTTGTCCAAAAATAAACCCCATATGGCAATTCCTTGTCATAGCCCCCATATAAGCTGCTGCCCGATTTTCACTTCAATCTATCAAAAAACTAAAATATTGCAAAATATAAGTGACTTTACCAAATATGGTCAGGATCGATCCATTTTTCGACCTAGTCCCCATATAAATATAGCTTCCGATATAAACTTTTTCATATCTGCAGCCAAAAAAAATTAATAACAATGCCACTCAAATTTGGTTCATAATAATTTTCTATATCCAATTAGTTGGACCGAAGAGATAGGATATCTAACCCATGGTATAGGGTATCGTATAGTCAGTCTAGACCGACTATAATTTTCTTACTTGTTATTAATAAAAAAATTATTGAGAGATTCAACGATTATCCCTTCTGAATCAAAATAATATACGAGGACTTTCCCAGAAAAACGACCCTACAAAGAAAACACAAAATAACAAAACAGATTTTTTGATTCTTCTCTACCACGCACCATTAAAAACAAAATCAAAGTTTGCGTATTAATTATAGCATTATTTGTAATTTCTCTGTAAAATGACGTTAAATCTAACAAACTGTTAAAATTTGCTTCATGGCAATATCTCTAATATATGTAATAAGTGCAATGTGCAGAATGTACAAATCATACATCACATGTGGACCCGCTTACGAATCTGAGAATAGTGGAAAATAGAAATATAAATGCATAAATAATCAAAATATTTTATTTTATATTTAGAAATATATGCTTTCTTGTTCTCTACCACGCACCCTTGAAAACACAACAAAGATATTGACCTTTTAGCTCGATTCGCTTTTCCTAACAATATTCAATAGCTTCGATACCCTGTTTATAGTACGAACTGTGTAGATCCATAAAATAGCTACCAACCGCAGACTCCACCTCTTCATTGCATGCAAATCTTTAACTACCGAGCCATTTTTCAAGTTTGGAAATAGAAAATAAACCGAGGGAGTTAACCTGGCGAATAAGGCGCATGATGAAGCAATTCAAACTTTAATTCATGGATTTCGGCCATCGCAATAGTGGATGTGTTAACCAGTGCATTTTCTGGATGAAACTACATTTTCTTTTTCACCAAATGCAGTCTTTTTTGCTTAATTTCATCAATTAATTTCAGAATATTATACTCGCCGTTGATTGTTTTCCTTTTTGAAGATAACCAATAAAAATTATCCCACGCGCATACCAAAAAAAAAACAGATGCCATAACCTTGCGTGCAGATGGAACTGTCTTCATCTTGTTTGGACACAATTCTTCCATTGCAATCCACTGTTATGACTGTTCTTTGGCTCAGGTGTGAAGTAGTGGACCCATGTCTCATCCGTATCGACTCGTAACGATACAATAATTCGGCTTTATCGCCCAACACTCTATTAAAATATCAACACTACTCTGTTTCTGTTCTTGTGTGAGCAAACGCGGCAACCATCTTGCGGACAGCTTTCTCATCTCCAAATTTTCAGTCAATATGCGATGTATATCACTTGTTGAAATGCTTACCATTTCAGCTAGCTCACGCACCTTCAGCCGACGATTATACAATACCATTTTATGGTTTTTTTAACTGTTTCTGGCGTGGCCACCTTAATTGGTCGACCACTACGGTGTTTGTTTTGACAACTCGTATGGTTGCGTTTAAACTTTGCCACCCAATATATTATAGTCGTAAACGAAGGAGCTGACTCCCTCAGAATGGAATCTAGCTCGGCCTTATTGTTAGTTAAAATGATAGTATTGAATTACATAACGGTGACCAGTTTTTTCATGTTTAAAAATTAACTGAGATCGTTTACTTTTGATGGCTCCCAACATATGTTTGAAACTTAAATCGTATGTTTTATAAGGTTGCCAAATTTCACGAAAGTATTTTTTTTAAGTACTATACGCCAGGGCGGATTGTACTAAGACCGCCGCATTTTTTATGCTCTATATTATATCGATCGACTAAGAATCAGTTTCTGAATCGATTCAATTATGTATGTCTGTCTGTCCGAACTGTATGGAAGCAAACACAATTCGCAGATATGAATATATTTGATAAAATTTGGTATATAGCTTTTCTCGGTCGTAGGACGATCGTTATTGATATTGGTGAAAATCGATGCCAGTTCAGATCTTTTCCCCATAAATAACTCCCCTATGACATCGACTTACATTGCCATAAGATCCAATTATCAAATTTGGTTTGTGCGTGTTTGTTACACCTATTAATTAGTAGCCAAAAAACAAATTTTAGCCACAGTCCCCATAATATGATTCCCGAATTTCGCTTAAATTTATTTGGTTTGTGTGTGTTTTTTTTTTTTAATAAATGACTTCACCAAATATTATCAATCCATTTTTCGGCCTTGTCCCCATATAAAAAAAATCATGTGAGTCCGATCACAGGGAAGATGTGTAAACATATAGTAATTAAAAATTTTTTTTTATGTCATTTTTTAAAATCAAACAGAAAGCGTCATCTATGTATCATTAATAGCAAAAACTGTTTCAGCTAATTCAACAACCCTTTGCTGTAAAACGTTAAAAATATCCCAATATAAACGTATATAAGTGATACATAGATGACGCTTTTAAAAAAGTGGCATAAAAAAACAATGTTATATCATAATGTTTTCACCAATACAATCATAAGTCACACAGCGTTACCTATTACGTTTACACTGTTTTTGTGATTGTATTGTGAAATAGAAATTTACCCCCCTGCGCGTATAGATGTTTACACATCAAAAGGATCTGATATGATATTTTTCATATCGGCAGGCAACAAATTTATAACAATGACACACAAATTTGGTTTATACTTATTTTCTATATGCAATTAGTATGACCTAAGACCATTTCTCTAAACTCATGGTCTAGACCGACTATAATTTTCTTAGTTGTTTATTAATAACAAATAGTTGATGTACCTTTTGTAAAAAATTTTTCCTTGATTTTTTAAAGATATTCAATATTTCCTCCATTCTGAATCAAAATAATATTAGAGGGCTAACGAGATTTTAATAAATTTTTTTTAATGTTTTTTAATTGCTTTTTCATGTAATACAAAATTAGTTCATCGTTTTTATCCGTTTTTCAGTTCAATAAAATGGTTTGAAGGTAATAATTGATTACTGGAAATAAACACAGCGGTCAATATCTAGCCAACGACGACTTTAAAAAAGAACATATATTAGATTATTTAAATTTTTATAAAATTTAATTTAAATTAAAAAACATTTCAAAAAGTCCATTAGTATCATGTTATCTCATTAGAATCACGTTACAAAGCAGCTTTTTGTAATGTATTAAAACAGAATCGAAGATTTCAATAATCTTCGAAGCACATAATATGTAGTAGAATATCATGTGATATCATTTTTTGGGAATCACTGTATAACTAAAAAATAGTGCTAATGTTAAACATTGGCATTGTCTTGTATTGAAAATAATGTAGAGTAGTGAAATTGTTTTTAGGCTAACAGGGTACTAGGTAAATTTCACTCATCAACGCTGAAACTGCTGCCAGTGACACTGACACTGTAAATGCCAGTGCACGAACGTGCACATATACTTGTGTGTAGATCTGTACATACTTAGTATCTGGTTCTTATGCTTTACACATGTGATACTAGACTACAAGTATTTTGTTGAAAATTTTCCTTTTGAATATTCAAGACGTCAACGTACGATTTATACGTAAAAAAATTTACTAACAAGGAAGGTATCCCAAGTTTAAGCATAAATATTTAAGATATGTGAGCGAGAAAAACTATCAAACACTACATATTGGGAAAAACTAACAACATGGATTTTTCTGACCTTTTTCTTTTACACTATATTCAATTGAACAACTAGAGTTTCAAATCGAGAAGAGCCATAATCTTTGATCTTTGTATCGAAATCCAAATTCATCAATTAGGATACCTACTTTGTAAGTACTCTCTGATACATAATATAATGAGGGATGCGGTAGTTTTATAAATTTTTCTTAATTTTTATTTATAATTAAATGTGGACGATGAAAAAAAAATGCAAATATTTAAATTATTTAATGTTTGATATTTTAAGCTTCATCCATCTTATCTTATTTGCTCTTCTATTCTCTTCTATTGCAGTTTGTTGTGTTGGTGGTGAATATTTGAAATAAAAAAATCAAAGTGTATTGACGTGTTTTGCAATTGTGATTCGACAATAATGACTAAAAATGGCCATAATAATCCGGCATATATTAGCGATATCTCGGATAAAACTCCAAAAAAATATTCATTGGAATTAACGGAAAAAGGTGACAAATATGTGGTGGCAAACGATTATAATCCATACGAGCATCGTAAAGTAGAACATCCAACCACGTAAGTAAATTTTGTAATTCAGATCGTAAAACTCTGATGGTAAAAATGTGATTTATTTATCTAATGAAACTAAGTATTAAATGTTAATCTAGTATTTCGATTCGAAAAATAACAAAAATTTAATCATATAATAGTATTGATTAGCGTTGAAATATTATTTATTTAACACTAGTGCGTGAACGTGTCGAAATTTTAATTTCAAGTACGCGTATAAGAGATTGCGACAGTGTTGCCACAAAAACAGATGATGAACTTTGTATTTAAAATGTTATGTCTGACTAAATATTCTTAATTTATGGTAACTTTAAACTCCAAAACAAATTCATCGGAGTATGTTAGTAAAATTTTCGTTGAAATGAACTATTTCAAAAACTTAACGTGAAAAACAAACAAAAATGTATCAGAATCTAAATGTTTTTAAATGCAAAAAAAACTGCTAGAATCTAATGATGTTTCTTAACGAAACTACTCTTAAAATATTTCTATACGAATAAGTACTCCGATTTCGATGTATAGTCCATTTTTAATCCAAGTCACTATATAAAGAAGTCTCCCGATATTTAGTTAAATTTGCCTAAAGGCATACAAATAAGATGCACTATATTTTTGTTGAAATGAATTTGATCATGATCTAAACATTTTTAGAGCTTTCGCATTCGATATCAACTTTAATATATTGCTAACTAATTTTCAATGGCCATTACAAACCTCAACCACTATGGTTTGGATTCGACCATTTTTTTAATCTAGATAGACGATAGACTATTAATTTCCTAATGTTTTTAATCAAACTTGAAATATTTCTCTATAAAATATCTAAGTATTTGAGAATTTTTGTAAAGGAAAAAGTCCCCAGATCTGAGACCGCCCTTAATCAAAGTATTTTTTATAGATAAGAAATAAAATATTTTATAGTACGTCTACCCCAACTATATGATATCATACACTATGAGTTTCGAGAAAGGGTTAATAATTAGATATAGGAAATAAATATAAGTGGCATTGTTATAAATTTGTAACTTGCGCACTAGGTCAAAAACTGATCGTATTTAGTAGTGACTATTTTTCCCAAAAGCATATAAAGGGTGTTGCAAAATTCACACCAGATTCGAATTTGCCGCTATTTGTCATTTCAAATGTGCAGATAGTATTCGAAAAATTCAGGCAGACTGGATCAATTGGTGATGCTAAACACAAGCCGTTTAAGTGTGAATATCGAAGCAGTGCGTTAAAAGTCCAGGAACACAATTCGGCATATACTCACTGAAGATCTAAGCGAAAAGAGTTCGTTGAATCGATTAGTGGATGTTGATTTTTCGAATAAAATTATCCTAAGCGATCAGACATATTTTCACCTTGATGGATTCGTTAATTGTCAAAATTGTTGTCACGCATTTCTGAAGCCGTGACTCGCGATTTCTTTCTGTTTCTGCGGCTCTATACGTGGATGCCCCTTCGCGGTTCTCCTGAAGACGTGATTCGCCTTCCTGTTGTAGCTGCTCCTCTCTCCCTTATCTTCCGTGATTTTTTTGTTTTTTTAGTAACGACTGTTTTTTTTTTGTGGCATTTTTGAAAAGTGTAATCGTGACAAAGAACGAATAAAAATTCCCAATCTTCAATACATTAAATTATATATCATTGAATTCTGGGCTAGTATTCTGTAACAAAAAATATATCTTTCAATTTTCGAACTGAAATTTCTTTCGTATTACATACATTTGTCTAAAGTTTTTACTCCTCAATAATCATTAATCCGAAATTTCTTTCGTATGTACATATGTACATTTGTCTACAAATTTGTTACTTCACAATAATCATGAATCATGAAATTTCTTTCATATTACATACATTTGTCTAAAATTTTTACTCCACAATAATCATATTCCCTCCTTAATGAATTGACATCACTAATAATAATTTGTAAACTTATTTTATTCTTCCAAACTGAAAAACACTTGTTATTTAATTGATTTAACTAATAGCTTTTTGACGTATCATTACGAAGCAACAATTGACGAAAGGCAAATCAAATGTAGTCATCGATCAATGTAATTAAATTTTTTGTTTTTAATCCACCGTTATTTGTTATTTGATTTATATATAAAAAGATCAACACACAACACAACACAAAATAAATTTGTGAAAAAAAAGTAAAAAGTAAAACAAAATTCAGTGTTCTTCAAACAATTATGATCTCCTTAAGGGTTTGAGACCCATCCCATAACTATCAAAACAAAACAATAGTTAATGCAACACAAATCAAAACAAGTAAGAAAATTATAGTCGGTCCAGACCGACTATACGATACCCTATACCATGCGTTTAGAGACCCTATCTCTTAGGCCCAACTAACTGGACATAGAAAATAAGCAAAAACCAAATTTGAGTGGGATTTTTATTAATTTTTTTGGCTGCAGATATGAAAAAGTTCATATCGGATGCTATATCTATATAGGGACTTGGTCCAAAAATGGACCGATCCTGATCATGTTTGGTAAAGTCTCTTGTATTTTGCAAAAATATATACAAACAAAATTTGAGAAGAATCAGTGCAATATTTTTGTTTTTTAATAGATTTAAGTGAAGATCGGGAAGCAGCTCTATACGGGGTCAAAGGCATCATTTTTGGACTACTCATTAATGGATGTAATGAATGCATACAAACCCAATTTAAGTAAGATATATATGACAATTTGGATCTTATGGCAATTTATGTCGATTTCATATGGGTAATTTGTATGGGGGCTAGGTCTGAACATGGACCGATTCTCACCAATTTCAATAGCGTTCATCCCATGGCAGATAAAAGCTTATGTACCAAATTTCATCAAAATACATTCATATTTGCGACCTGCAGTTTGATTACAAGCTTTACATGGACACACAGACGGACGGACGGACGGACGGACGGACATTGTTAAATCAACTCAGAAAGTGATTCAGATTCGATCTGTATAATTAAAGATGGGTCTAGGTCAATTTAAGTCGATATCAGAGGTATCATTTTTATTGGGGCTAAGTCTAAACATTCACCGATTTTCACCAATTTCAATATCGATTGTCGCCAAAAGCCGATAAAAGACTAGCGAATTTCATCAATATATACAGACTTGCTAGAAAAAGTATCCGTATACTTAATATTAAAGGAAATTGGAAAAGGAAATTTGAAAAATGGAAAATGAAAAATGAAAAGTAAAAAATTAAAATTGAAAATAAAAAAGGAAAATGGAAAATGAAAATTGAAAAATGAAAAATGATAATTGAAAAATGAAATATGGAAAATAAAAAATGAAAAATGGAAAATGGAAAATTGAAAATGAAAAATGAAAAAAGAAAAATGAAAAATGAAGAATGGATAATGGAAAGTTAAAAATTAAAAATTAAAAATTAAAAATTAATAATTAAAAATTAAAAATTCAAAATTAAAAATTAAAAATTAAAAATTAAAAATTAAAAATTAAAAATTAAAAATTAAAAATTAAAAATTAAAAATTAAAAATTAAAAATTAAAAATTAAAAATTAAAAATTAAAAATTAAAAATTAAAAATTAAAAATTAAAAATTAAAAATTAAAAATTAAAAATTAAAAATTAAAAATTAAAAATTTTAAAATTAAAAATTAAAAATTAAAAATTAAAAATTAAAAATTAAAAATTAAAAATTAAAAATTAAAAATTAAAAATTAAAAATTAAAAATTAAAAATTAAAAATTAAAAATTAAAAATTAAAAATTAAAAATTAAAAATTAAAAATTAAAAATTAAAAATTAAAAATTAAAAATTAAAAATTAAAAATTAAAAATTAAAAATTAAAAATTAAAAATTAAAAATTAAAAATTAAAAATTAAAAATTAAAAATTAAAAATTAAAAATTAAAAATTAAAAATTAAAAATTAAAAATTAAAAATTAAAAATTAAAAATTAAAAATTAAAAATTAAAAATTAAAAATTAAAAATTAAAAATTAAAAATTAAAAATTAAAAATTAAAAATTAAAAATTAAAAATTAAAAATTAAAAATTAAAAATTAAAAATTAAAAATTAAAAATTAAAAATTAAAAATTAAAAATTAAAAATTAAAAATTAAAAATTAAAAATTAAAAATTAAAAATTAAAAATTAAAAATTAAAAATTAAAAATTAAAAATTAAAAATTAAAAATTAAAAATTAAAAATTAAAAATTAAAAATTAAAAATTAAAAATTAAAAATTAAAAATTAAAAATTAAAAATTAAAAATTAAAAATTAAAAATTAAAAATTAAAAATTAAAAATTAAAAATTAAAAATTAAAAATTAAAAATTAAAAATTAAAAATTAAAAATTAAAAATTAAAAATTAAAAATTAAAAATTAAAAATTAAAAATTAAAAATTAAAAATTAAAAATTAAAAATTAAAAATTAAAAATTAAAAATTAAAAATTAAAAATTAAAAATTAAAAATTAAAAATTAAAAATTAAAAATTAAAAATTAAAAATTAAAAATTAAAAATTAAAAATTAAAAATTAAAAATTAAAAATTAAAAATTAAAAATTAAAAATTAAAAATTAAAAATTAAATATAAAAATTAAAAATTAAAAATTAAAAATTAAAAATTAAAAATTAAAAATTAAAAATTAAAAATTAAAAATTAAAAATTAAAAATTAAAAATTAAAAATTAAAAATTAAAAATTAAAAATTAAAAATTAAAAATTAAAAATTAAAAATTAAAAATTAAAAATTAAACATTAAAAATTAAAAATAAAAATTAAAAATTACTAGCTAATTTAGATAAAAATATTTTAAAATTAGCTTTTTAATATTAATATCTGGAAATTTTTAGCCAAGAATCAGTTGATTTTTTTTTTAATTATAATGAATTATCCAAAAACTTTCTTAGAGGGATCAAACTTTGCGTGTTATAATGCTGGCTGCATTATATAATGAATTTCATTAGGGGTTTTCCGCTCTAGTAAAAGAAAAATAATGCCATTTTACAAATAGTAACGAATTCTTTCTAAAGAAGATACGATCATTGTTTTTTATAACAAGGAATTATAATAGAAACGGGCCAACAAGAAATGCAATTACATTTAAATTTAATTGGTATTCTAAATTTAAATTTCAGTACCGACAACAGTTTTAAAGTGGTAGCCGTCCCCAATATTGGTTGGAATATTGAGTTTAAGATGCAGGTGGAGGGTATCAAAGATTCGACCCAGCCGAATTTAACTCTCTCACTTGTTTTACATGAACTACTAAGAGGTACATATAACAAGTAAGAGTATTAAACTCGTCTGTGTCGAATCCTTGATACCCTCCACCCGTGTTCTGAACACATTATTATAATCAAGGTCGTTAACACTAACATCGTTTTCTTTTCTGAAAAAAGTCCGCATTTTATTTACACTTTTTTCAAAAACATTGTGTTTTTATACATTCTAAATAAAATGTATCCATGTTTTATGCACTCGTGTAAAGATCTAAAAGTATTACCCTTGTCAAGTGCAAAAAATAGGGGCTTTTTCATTTCTGTTGGTCATAGGGTAAGGATATTAACAAATGTTCACCTGTTTTGCAATATTCTGACCATATGACTTAAATGGAGGCAATTATCCAAATTAATTGTACTTTACGAGGATAACACTTTTAGACCTTTAGACCTCTGTGGTCACAATCGATAAGAACAACTTAAGAGTGATTTGAGTTATGTATGCTATGATATTATAATAACAACACTTTATATTTACGTGAAATCCTCATTTCTCTAACACTTGTTTTTAAAAAGATATTAATAAAAACACTCTTACCTAAGTCGTAATGAAGCCCCATTACGAAAGCATGATTTGCGACTTAGGCCTTTAATGCTTCTGACCACAGAAATACGGTTGCATATTATTTAAAATATATTTAAAAAAAAATACACTTTTTGAAAAAAGTGTAAATAAAATGCATAGTTTTGTGTCAGATGCATACACATTTTCTATTGCTTGAACGTTTGTTTAAAAACAAAATGTGTACCATACACACGTGTTCTGTTGCATATAAACATTTTTCACTTTGTTTAGTTTTTTTATATAAAATCTTACTGGACTATACTCGCTTTTTGTGGAGTATTTTTTGTCAACACCTAATTCTAGACCACATGTGATGGAAAAAGTCCTCAGATTCAGCCAAGTCATTTTTCTCTACGTGATTTTTCATAGAAAAGGGATACAAAAACTCAGGGATTTCGAAGTGAAATAGTCCTCCGAAGGATTTTCTTAACTGAAAAATACACCGATAGTTCAGTTTTAAAATAGAATATTCATAACCTCAAGGTGGTTTTAGAAAAGTTTATTTTGAGGTTATGACCGAGCTAAATGTTAAAAGCAATTAACATATAGAAAATAAAACATAAAACAAATTAAAATTTATATTTTCAGATATAAAATAAATTATATTTTAAGTTTGAGTTTAAAGTTTGTGAATTTTTTTTTTCAATTTCATTTTAGTAACGCGGATACACTCTTTCATTTATTGAAAGGGTCCTTGGGTACTGGCATATTGGCTATGCCAAATGCTTTCAAAAATTCAGGTTATATTACAGGCACCATTGGTACGATTGTCATTGGTTTCATCTGTACCTATTGTATTCATCAATTAGTTAAGGCCGAATATGAATTGTGCCGAAGAAAAAAGGTAAGATTTAATTTAAATCTCTTGAAAAAAAAAATCGAATTAACTAAGAATTCATGGATTAACAGATTCCCAGTATGACTTATACTAAAGTAGCGGAAGAAGCTTTGGGTGAGGGTCCAACGATATTCAAAAAATGTGCTCCTTATATAGGGCATGTAGTGAATTGTTTCCTGCTAATCTATCAACTAGGTACCTGTTGTGTTTATGTTGTTTTTGTGGCCTCGAATATCAAATCCGTAGCAGATTATTATCTGGAAACACCTGTTGATGTACGTTTGTGCATGGTGATCATACTGTTGCCATTGATCCTAATCAATTGGATTAGAAATTTGAAATATTTGGCTCCATTTTCTACATTGGCTAATGGCATCACTATGGTGTCATTTGGTATTATATGCTATTACATTTTCCATGAACCTCTATCAACGGAAGGTAAAGAAGCTTTTGCTCCGGTCAGTACTTTTCCATTGTTTTTCGGTACAGTGCTGTTTGCCCTGGAAGGTGAGTTAAAGAATATTTCAAATTGTACTGACAGAAAATAAATTCTCCAACCGAATTGTTCGATTGTATCAACAGAAATAAAAGAGGAGCTGCATATTTTCTATTGTGGTCAAACATTTACTCTTACGACAACAGAATTTTAATCGTAATCACCTAAAAGTTCGGTTATTAACTTTATCGCAATTCGGTTGGCAATAAATTTGTTTGCAACAGCGAATTCGTTATTTGTGTGTAAGGTTAAGTTTTAGTATTAGTTTAATTTTTTTAATTTATGTTTAAATAGCTATTGGAGTAATCTTACCTTTGGAAAATGAAATGAAAACTCCTAAAAAGTTCGGTGGTTCCTGTGGCGTTTTAAATGTCTCCATGATTTTAATTGTCTTTCTTTATGTCGGCATGGGTCTTTTTGGTTATCTAAATTATGGTGATGAAATTGAAGGTTCAATAACATTAAATTTGCCAGCTAAAGATGTGTAAGTTCTATTGAACAGAATTGGACAGAGTTCAGAAAAAAACACACACTGAATAAAAAACTCGTACATATATGTAAACAAACATAACTTAGACCAACACACACATATTTTTATTTTCATACCAATTATGTTTGTTTTTAAATTTTCTTCGGTGCCCAACACAACCATGACTGTGTTCGTTTTAATATTTCGTTATTTACACGAACATTTTTGTATCACATACTTTTTGTTTCAATCACACATAAAGCACACATTTTTGAGTGTTGCTTTATTTGAAGTTCATGTTCTGGTACGTGTACTGAAAGAAAAAACAAAGAACATGTACAATAAACAGGTTCGAGTTCAGTTATATTTTAAAATATTATATTTTATATAATATAATGTTATATAATGTTATATTTTATGTGTTGGCTGCTTTTGAACAGAACATTGTGTGTTTCATGTGTGTATTTTCTGAACCTTGGAATTGGAACAATTGTTTATTATTTATTTTCAATCACTTTGCAGATTGGCCCAATGTGTTAAGGGTATGTTGGCATTTGCCATTTATATAACACATGGTTTGGCTTGTTATGTTGCCATTGACATAACATGGAATGAATATGTCGCCACCAAGTTGGGACCACAACGTAAGAAAATCTTTTGGGAGTACACTGTGCGCACATCACTCGTTTTGGTGACATGTAAGTTTGTGAAGAAAGAAACAAAATGTTGAAATAATCCAAACAATTTTTTCTTGTAGTCTTATTGGCAGTGGCTATACCAAATTTGGAATTATTTATCTCATTGTTTGGTGCTCTATGTTTATCAGCCTTAGGTTTAGCTTTTCCTGCTCTAATACAAATTTGTACCCATTGGTATAGTACCCACGGTGTTGCGAAAGTTTGGTTATTAACAAGTAAGTAAAAATTTTCTCACTTAAAACCATTGAGTTCGAATAGAGAATTTCAATTCCCTCAACTATGTCATATGACTCTTTTATTTTGTTCCAACAGGTAACTTTGTGTTAATTGTGGTTGGCTTATTGGGATTGGTAATTGGTACCTACACATCATTGGCCGAAATAATTGCTACATTTACGGATTAATATATAGTTACTAGTTGTTTCACTAACATTATTATTAGTTGTAGTTTTGTTTTGCATGTTTCTATTTCATAATGTTATATTTAACATTCCACTAGCAAACAATAATATAAACAATTAGGGTACTCACAGTATGTCATAAAAGCAACACCAACAAATTGTTAAATAGTCGCTCTCTTGAGTAGCAGAGTTGTTGTATATAATTGTTTCGCTGTAAGTCTCTTTAAATATTTTACAGTTGTTATAATTTTAAGTATTATACAAATGTTAAGTATCATATTTACCATTCTCAGATATTAATTAGAAAAACGGGGCCAAAACTAAAACTAATTTAAAGTCAACAATTAAATGATATTGTATTTTAAATAAAGTAATTAATATAATTAAATGAACTACTTCTTAAAGAAGTTGTGATAAGTATAAAGTAATGTGATAGATTTGTTAAACGAAATACCTGGCAATAACTATTAGAACAACACTCACTCACCAAAACTAAATAAATTAGCAAAATCACAAAATGTTAAAGGTCCCACAATGCGCTAGAATATTTTAAGCATAAATGATAAGTTGTTTATTTTTTAAGGCATTTAATTTATGTAATTATCTATAATATATATATATATTGCCATTTAAAAAAAAGCTATTTATTATTAATATATATAGTTATTTGTAAATTAATAAAAAATAAATAAAATGTATGCCCTGAAATCGTTTTATTACAAAACGATGAAGAGAATATTTTATGGATAAAAGAAGAACATTTTCTACTCGAATGTAGCTAACACATCAACAATAATCTCTCCATTACTATTTTAGAAATAGGTAGCCTTTTAAGAAAAGGTAGTTTTTTTTTTAAATTTACTTGTTAAGAAAATATACTTTTTTAAGAGAAACTTTTTTAAAAAAATTTCTTTTTAAAAAAGGTACTTTTTAAGAAAATGTACTTTTTAAGAAAATAGGTACCTTTAAGAAAAGGTACTTTGTAAGAAAAGGTATTTTTTAAGAAAAAGTACTTAAAAAAGGGGTAATTTTTAAGAAAACTTACTTTTTTAAGAAGAGATATTTTAAAGAAAAGGCACTTTTTTAAGGAAGGTACTTTTTTAAAAAATTTACTTTATTAAGAAAAGATTTTTTTTAAGAAAATTTTAGTTTTTAATAAAATTACTTATTATTTGCAAATGTACTTTTTAGTAAAAGGTGCTTCATTAATAAAATGTACGTTTTCCATAAAAGGTACTTTATTAACAAAAAGAAATTTTTTAACAAGAGGTAATTTTTTAATAAAATATATTTTTTTGAGACAAGGTATTTTTATAGGAAAAAGTACTTTTCTATAGAAAATGTACTTTTATAAAAAATAGGTAGTTTATTACTTTTTAGGAGAAGGTACTTTTTAAGAAAATTTACTTTTTTAAGAAAATTTACTTTTTTAAGAAATCGTACTTTTTAAAAAACATGTACTTTTTTTAAGAAAAGGTACTATTTAGAGAAAAGTTACTATTTTAGAGAAGGTACTATTTACTGTACTTTTTTCAGAAAAGAAAAATCTTTAAGAGTAGGAATTTTTTTAGGGAAAATTTCCTTTTTTAGGAAATATGCTTTTTAAATAAAATATAATTTTTATACCCTATACCACTATGTGGTTTGGGTATAATGACTTTGTGCTGCTGTTTGTAACAACCAAAAATATTTGACCTAGACCCATCTTTAATTATACCGAACGAATCAGAATCACTTTCTGAGTTGATTTAACAATGTCCGTCCGTCCGTCCGTCCGTCCGTCCGTCCGTCTGTGTGTCCATGTAAAGCTTGTAATCAAACTGCAGGTCGCAAATATGAATATATTTTGATGAAATTTGGTATATAAGCTTCTATCGGCCATGGGATGAACGCTATTGAAATTGGTGAGAATCGGTCCATGTTCAGACCTAGCCCCCATACAAATTACCCCTATGAAATCGACATAAATTGCCATAAGATCCAATTTGTCATATAGATCTTACTCAAATTGGGTTTGTATGCGTTCATTACATCCATTAATGAGTAGTCCAAAAATGATCCCTTTGGCCCAATATAGAGCTGCTTCCCGATCTTCACTTAAATCTATTAAAAAATAAAAATATTGCACTGATTCTTCTCAAATTTTGTTTGTATATATTTTCGCAAAATACAAGAGACTTTACCAACCATGGTCAGGATCGGTCCATTTTTGGACCTAGTCGCCATATAGATATATCATCCGATATGAACTTTTTCATATCTGCAGCCAAAAATATTAATAAAAATCACACTCAAATTTGGTTTTTGCTTATTTTCTATGTCCAGTTAGTTGGGCCTAGGAGATACGGTTTCTAAACGCATGGTATAGGGTATCATATAGTCGGTCTAGACCGACTATAATTTTCTTACTTGTTTTTATTTTATTTCGGTATGTATACTCTATTCGGATCTATGGTCGTGGTCAGCTTATAATAAGTTTGTGCTGATGTTTTTAACTATACAAAATATTTGACCCAACTCACGTTTTATTGCAGCGATCTACTCAGAATCACTTTCTAAGTCTATTTAGCTACATTCTTCCGTCCGCCCGTAAACTTTGCAATTAAATTACAAATCTCATATATGAAAATAATTATACCCTATACCACTATGTGGTTTGGGTATAATGACTTTGTGCTGCTGTTTGTAACATCCAAAAATATTGGACCTACACCCATCTTTAATTATACCGATCGAATCAGAATCACTATCTGATTCGATTTAACGATGTCCGTCCGTCCGTCCGTCCGTCTGTGTGTCCATGTTAAGCTGGTAATCAAACTGCAGGTCGCAAATATGAATATATTTTGATGAAATTTGGTATTTAATCTTTTATCGATCATGGGATGAACGCTATTGAAATTGGTGAGAATCGGTCCATGTTCAGACCTAGCCCCCATACAAATGACCCCTATGAAATCAACATATATTGCCATAAGATCCAAATTATCATACAAATCTTAGCCAAATTGGGTTTGTACGTATATATTACATCCATTAATCAGTAGTCCAAAAATGATCCCTATTGGACAACTCTTAGTCATAGGCCCCATATAGAGCTGCTTCCCGATCTTCACTTAAATCTATCAAAAAACAAAAATATTGCACTGATTCTTCTCAAATTTTGTTTGTATATATTTTTGCAAAATACAAGAGACCTTACCAAACATGGTCAGGATCGGTCCATTTTTCGGCCTAGTTCCCATATAGATATAGCATCCGATATGAACTTTTTCATATCTGCAGCCGAAAAAATTAATAAAAAACCGACTCAAATTTGGTTTATGCTTATTTTCTATATCCAGTTAGTTGGGCCTGAGAGATAGGGTCTCTAAACGCATGGTCTAGGGTATCGTATAGTCGGTCTAGACCGACTATAATTTTCTTACTTGTTTAAAATGTACTTTTAGAAGAGGTGTACTTTTTTAGGCAAATTAACTTTTTTAAGAAAAGGAACATCTTTACAGTAATGTATTTTATAAGAAAAGTTTTTTTTTAAATGTTCATTCTGTAGAAAAGGAGCCTTTTTAAGATAAGGTACTTTTTTAATAAAACGTGCCTTTTTAATTAAATTTAATTTTTTTAAAAATATAATTTTTTAAAATATACTTTTTTAATAAAACTTACTTTTGTAAGATAAACACTTTTTTAAGGAAAATTAAGTTTTTTAAAAAATTTGCTTTGTTAAGAAAGGGAGCTTTTATAAGAAAAGGTACTTTTTAAAAAAGGTACTTTTTTAAGAAAAGATCCTATTTTAAGGAGATTTACTTTTTTAAAAAATGGTACTTTTTCTAAAATCAGGTACTTTTTTAAGAACGGTACTTTTTTGGAAAGTATACTTTTAAAGAAAATTTAATTTTTCAGGGAAGGTACTTTTTAGAAAATGTGCTTTTGCAGAAAAGAACATTTTTAGGAAAATGTGCTTTTTAATAAAAAGTAATTTTTTAAGAAAATGTACTTTTTCAATAAAATGTACTAAATGTACAAGGTACTTTTTTAAGAAAAGTATTTCTTTAAGGATTAATTTTTTTATAAAAGGTACTTTTTTAATAAAAAGTACTTTTTTATAAAAAGGCAATTTGTTAATAAAAGGTACTTTTGCAATAAATGTCCTTTTGAAAGACAAGTTACTTTTTTAAGAAAAGTATTTGCTTAAATATTTTTTTAAGAAGGCTACTTTTTTAAGAAAAAGTACTTTTTTAAGAAAATGTACTTTTTAAGAAAATGTACTTCTTTCATAAAAGTACCTTTCCTTAGGAAATTTACTTTTTTTAGGATATCTACTTTTTTAAGAAAATATAATTTTTATGAAATTATATATTAATTTTAAACCGTTACAGATTCAGTAATGAGCGGATTTATATTAAGTTTTGGTTTCTGTATTACTGATATTTTGATATGTGATGGAATAAATTATAAATTAAAACTACATATGTTACAAATCGGCCAAAAAATTCTTTTTTTAATTTTTCCAATTTAATCTAAAAAAACGAAATACAAATTGTCTGTCGTTTCAGATTTTTTTTAAGGTGTCATCATATGCACACCAATGCTTGTATAATATCGATACCTCGTTGCCAAATCGATTAACTCCACTTTCTGATTTATGTAAAATTGTCATAAATCGGAAAGTAGGGCGTATAGATTTGGCAAGGTATCCGTGTATGAGTTTTCATATTTTTTATTTTATTTCGGTATGTATACTCTATTCGGATCTATGGTCGTGGTCAGCGTATAATAAGTTTGTGCTGATGTTTTTAACTATACAAAATATTTGACCCAACTCACGTTTTATTGCAGCGATCTACTCAGAATCACTTTCTAAGTCTATTTAGCTACATTCTTCCGTCCGCCCGTAAACTTTGCAATTAAATTACAAATCTCATATATGAAAATAATTATACCCTACCACTATGTGGTTTGGGTATAATGACTTTGTGCTGCTGTTTGTAACATCCAAAAATATTGGACCTACACCCATCTTTAATTATACCGATCGAATCAGAATCACTATCTGATTCGATTTAACGATGTCCGTCCGTCCGTCTGTGTGTCCATGTAAAGCTTGTAATCAAACTGCAGGTCGCAAATATGAATATATTTTGATGAAATTTGGTATTTAATCTTTTATCGGCCATGGGATGAACGCTATTGAAATTGGTGAGAATCGGTCCATATTCAGACCTAGCCCCCATATAAATGACCCCTATGAAATCAACATATATTGCCATAAGATCCAAATTATCATACACATCTTTGCCAAATTGGGTTCGTATGAATATATTATATCCATTAATCAGTAGTCCAAAAATGATCGCTATTGGAGAACTCTTAGTCATAGGCCCAATATAGAGCTGCTTCCCGATCTTCACTTAAATCTATCAAAAAACAAAAATATTGCACTGATTCTTCTCAAATTTTGTTTGTATATATTTTTGTAAAATATAAGAGATTTTACCAAACAGGGTCAGGATCGGTCCATTTTTGGGCCTAGTCCCAATATAGATATAGCATCCGATTTGAACTTTTTCATATCTGCAGCCGAACAAATTAATAAAAATCCCACTCAAATTTGGTTTATGCTTATTTTCTATATCCAGTTAGTTGGGCCTGAGAGATAGGGTCTCTAAACGCATGGTATAGGGTATCGTATAGTCGGTCTAGACCGACTATAATTTTCTTACTTGTTTTATATTGCAATATGACCTAGCCTACCTGCCATACAAATGAACCCTATGAGATCGACGTAAATAGCCTAACACCCAGATTATCACATAGATCTTTGTAGAATTTTCTGAGTGCGTGTTTATTACACTCAATAACCAGTAGTTCAAAAATAAACCCTGGGACCATTCCTAGTCATAGTCCCCATTAAAGCTTCTTCCCGATATTCTCTTATATCTATCAACTAATTAAAATATTGCATAGATTTTTCTGAAATTTGGTTCATATATGTTTTTGCGAAAATACATCATCTTCATGTGGGCGCTATGGCTAAGAATTGTCCCATAGGGTTTATTTTTGGACTACTGATGAATGGATGTAACAAACATACACAAACCCAATTTGACCGAGATCTATATAATAATTTGGATGTTTTGGCAATTGAGGTCTGAACATGAACTGATTTACATCAATTTCAATAACGTTCATCCTATGGCCGATAGAAGCTTATATACCAAATTTCATCAACATATATTCATATTTGCGACCTGTAGTTTGGTTACAAGGTTACATGGACACACAGACGGACGGGAGGACATCGCTAAATCGGCTCATAAAGTGATTCTGGAAGTGATTCTGAGTCGATTGGTATAAACACCAGCACAAAGTCATTATACCCACATAGTGGTATGGGGTATAATAAACGAACAAAATTTTAGGTACAAAACACACTAGATAACATTTGCCGGAATTATTTTGGGTTTAGCGTTAACCAGGTCGTACTGTGTTTTGTTATTCAATTACCAACTGAAAACATATACTGACAATAAAAACTTTTAAATATACAATCGTTTTTATTTTTTCGTATTAATTGACAATATAATGTCTCAGAATTACTTGGCCCCAATAATAAATTACATTCGTCAAAAAAAAAAACAATAGCTGAAGTTAATTTTTATTTCAAAATTTTTGGTCAAATTAATTAGAAAATAAAATAAGAAAAAAATAGCAAAAAAAAACATGACTGAGGTTGATAATGAAATTGAAACCCTTGATAGGGAATTTAGCGTATTAATCCAAAAAATGGAGCAATTTCTATCGGTTTATAATTTTCGAGAAAAATACATAGTCACCGAGTGGATGACAAAATTAAAAAATTCTAGAGCTTCTGTAGATGAAAGAAAGCTGCGAAATCGTTTTATAAGATATTTTGTTAATAAACAAGAAGCAGCTTTTAACGTTTTTCGTTCAAATCCGTTTAATAATATACCAACAAATTTCAATGGTCCATTGATCGATTTGAAAAGGTTATTGGTAAGTATTATTTTTTACTTATTTTTTTATAAAAAAAAAACCGACAGTTCCTAGCACAATAACTAGGTTTATCATAATTTTCAACTGAGTTTAGGGTGTATGAGACATTTGAATGCTCTAAACTCTAGTTTTCGAGATATCTCACTAATATATAGCATTACCTTAAAAGTTATATAACTTTAAATTTTATTTTGACAAAAGAATACTAAGCGTAAAGTCGATTTTCTTATGGGGAGAAAATTCAGAACAAAATTTTATTTCTCAAAAAATTTACGAATGACGGATTCTCAAATATTTTTCTATCGGATTTCATAACTATTTTAATGGATTCATATTTTTGTTTTACTCTTTATTCCACATTTAGCCAAGGGATCCAGATGAAGCTCTTAATCCTACAACTGATGAAAAGAGTGCTTATATGGCAGAATTGTTTGACAATTTACTTGATAAGGGAGCATTTTTGGGTCAACAACCAGTACCACGAAGTGGTTCATTTTTTATACTCGTTTCTCGACCAGAAAATGAAACTGCCACTTGTCAAAGAGCATAATATTTGTGTAAGAAAAATATATACATATCGGGTCAAATAATTTTATTAATATTTTTCTAACAGTTTTATGTGCCATTTTTATAGAAAAAATTTAAATTTGTATTACAATTGTTTAAAACCAATTTTCAGTTTAAAAAATTAAAGAAATATGTTCACCAATTTGATATAAAAAATAGTTTCTGGAACAATTAGAACTGAAATAATTTTTGATGAAAAATATACAATTAAAACAAATTTTTAATCGAAAAAAGTATTTATTTCTTTAATATATCTTCGCAATTTATTGCTGTAAAGCTTAATTATCTGTCTCCTATGAGATCAAATTCATTTACCCGTTAAGGTTTTTAATCAAACTTAAAGAAATGAATTTGCTCGGTTTTTTAAATGAAATAATGAAATAAAAAATATTTTATTTAATAAATTAAATAAAATTAATTTAATAACGCTTTTCAATAACGCTTTTATTTATGTAATTTGCTTTGTGTTTATGAATTTACTATTTTTTACCTAAATTACCAATTGCATTTTATCTTAAGAAGTTTTTAATAATTTAATAATTTAGTCTCAAATTAGTCCTTTATGGTTTAGTGAAATCCTCATGGAATGGCTAATTCTATAAGCTTTTCAACGATATAATTTTGAAGTTATAATTTTAACCGATATAAATTATAAATTACGAAGATATAACAAAATCAATGCCTGGACTTTAAAGTCCCATATCTCGGGATTCAAATACGACCGAAAAGACATTAATAGGGGTATTCCAGAAAAAAAAACAAAGAACCAAATTTTCTTTATTAAGTTTTTGCATTTTAGGCTAGGATTTTTCAGAAAAATGATATGATAAAACAATTTAAGGGCATATTCGGATTAACCGCAGTTAAGAACTTTAGGAGAGTATACATTGGTCTAATTTTCCATAGACCAATATATACTTTCCTAAAGTTCAAATCAGATATCTTAAAAAATTTAAGAAGTGTATTGATGGGGAAGAGTAATATTTCAGATACTTTAACTAGTCTTGTGTGAAATATATATTTTCTCGATGTAGTACAGATCCAACTATTAAAAAAACGTGTGCATTGCATTTTTAGGTTAGAATGTGATGGTTAAATTCTGAGTCCTGAGTTGAAATAAAAAGTATACTCCCAGGGTATGGTCTGTGTAATTAATTATACCCTATACCACTATGTGGTTTGGGTATAATGACTTTGTGCTGCTGTTTGTAACAACCAAAAATATTTGACCTAGACCCATCTTTAATTATGATCGAATCAGAATCACTTACTGAGTTGATTTAACAATGTCCGTCCGTCCGTCCGTCCGTCCGTCTGTGTGTCCATGTAAAGCTTGTAATCAAACTGCAGGTCGCAAATATGAACATATTTTGATGAAATTTGGTATATAAGCTTTTATCGGCTTTTGAAATTGGTGTGAATCCGCCCATGTTCAGACCTAGCCCCCATACAAATTACCCATATGAAATCGACATAAATTGCCATAAGATCCAAATTGTCATATAGATCTTACTCAAATTGGATTTGTATGCGTTCATTACATCCACTAATGAATAGTCCAAAAATGATCCCTTTGACCCCATATAGAGCTGCTTCCCGATCTTCACTTAAATCTATTAAAAAACAAAAATATTGCACTGATTCTTCTCAAATTTTGTTTGTACATATTTTTGCAAAATACAAGAGACTTTACCAAACATGATCAGGATCGGTCCATTTTTGGACCTAGTCCCTTTATAGATATAGCATCCGATATGAAATTTTTCATATCTGCAGCCAAAAAAATTAATAAAAATCCCACTCAAATTTGGTTTTTGCTTATTTTCAATGTCCAGTTAGTTGGGCTTAAGAGATAGGGTTTCTAAACGCATGGTATAGGGTATCGTATAGTCGGTCTAGACCGACTATAATTTTCTTACTTGTTTTTAAATTTTGGTTAAAAGATCGTGTTTCAAGTTTTTAATAATTAAATACATACACGCACTAGAAAGTGTCTATATATTAAATTAAAACAATCATACTACGTTAAAACATAAATAATAATATTAAAGTCGGTCTAGACCGATAATACCATACGTTTAGGTGTAAAGTGTCTTAGGTCCTACTAATTGGATAAAGAAAAGCATAAGCATAAATCAAATTTGAGTGGCATTGTTATTAATTTTTTGCTGCAGATATGAAAAAGTTCATATCTTATGTTATACTTATATGGGGACCAGGTCGAAAAATGGGGGCTATGACTAAGAATTATTCTACAGGTTTTATTTACGGATTACTGATTAATGGGTGTTTATTACAACCAACCGAAATTTGATATCTGTATGATAATTTGGATCTTAAGGAAACTTAAGATGAATATGCTCCGATTATCACCAACTTCAATAGCATTCGTTCTATGGCCGATAAGAGCTTATATACCAAATTTCGTCAAAATATATTCATATTTGTTGATTGTACAGATGGGCTGACAGACAAACAGATGGACGGACATTGCTAAATCGGCTCAGAAAGTGATTCTGAGTCAAAAAAAATCAAATATTTTTGGTAGTTACAAATATCAGCACAAACTCATTATACCCTGACCACATAATGGTCAGGTACTTTACATGACAATGACCCAAAACACACCTCCATATTTGTAACTGAATGGCTACAAGCTAATGCAGTTAGTGTTTTGGTATGGCCAGGCCAATCACCAGAACTAAATCCCGTAGAAAATCTGAAGTTATTTTATGTTAATTTTTCTTTTTTAAATAAATAAAACATACAAATTTTTAAGCTAATAAGAGAGTTTTTAATTTTATAATCCAATTTTTGTTAAAAGGTTATATTGTATTGACACTCACTGTACGTATGATTTAAACAGAAATTACAAACGTATGCCAAAATCACTACTTGAACTTTGAAGGGCCATATTTCGGAAAACAAGGCCTACTGAATCAAATGGTTTTGTGTGACTCACGACAAGAATTCCTAACGATTATAAGAATTCGTATAAAATCAGGGTTGCGGATGTAAACCATAACAAAAACCATAATAAAACAAAATCAAAACAGGAATGACAGTGTAAACATCAACGAAAACAATATATGTATATAGTATTAATTTTGACTCTGGGATACAAAAAAAAAAAAAAATTATAGAAACTAATTCAACATTTTCCTTTAAAGGAAAACAAGTTTTATAATAGATACCTATAAAATCTGGCAAAGCTCGGGATGTAGTCATATATAAAACAAAGCTCTGATTTATACAAAGTTTGAAGTTTTAAGCCGTCAATATACGATTCGTGTTTTTAAATCTTAAGCCGAAAGTGTGGTTTCCTGATGAATAATAAAGTTTGTTTGTAATTACAATTTATTATCAAAAAATTGTTACATTGTGTGTATGATAACAATTACAAAATTTAATAACATTAATGTCATATGTGGGCTCTAAGCTTTTATTGTGACGCCTAAAAGAATGCAATCAAATAGATCAACATCATATACATCATTTATACAAACACCAAAAAGGAAATTTATTGAAACAATCTCCAGAAGTCATGAATAATGCAAGTGCAGTGGAAGTATGTCAGTTACAGATCCAGTGGAGCTGATGAAAGGATCTATGTCAGCTATACTTGACGAGAAACTGAAAAATTTGCCAACAAAAGATGATATCGAAAAGGTGGAAACATTTACAGCAAAACTTCATGAAATTGTTAAAGAAAATTAAATATTAAAAAAAAGAATAAAAGCTTTAGAAGAAAATAAAAATAATGAATTTACAACTATAGCGCGATTGGAGGAACAGACGAAGAGAAGAAATAAAATTATTCGAGGAGTAAGCAAAGGATCCTTAAACCAAGCTGCGAACAAGATTATCAAAGAAAAGCTTAATGTTGGCACTTCCCTCGAATTTGAAAACGTTCACAAATTACACGAAAGTGTGGTTTGACGGTTATAGTTGAATTTAAATCTGAGAGAATGGTTGCAGAAATTTTAAAGCACACAAGAAACCTAAAAGAAACTGAAATATCCATAGAACTGGATTTGTTAACTGAACGGTTAAAGGACAAAAAAGTGATGCTGCAACTCAAGAAGGACATACTTTTTATCAACAAATCTCGGAAACAAGTGGTTTAAGTGGAACAAAAATAAAGAGCTGGTATGTGGAATGCAAAAAGCGGAAGTTGTAATGAAGTCTTTATATGGGGATGATATATGCCGTTTAAATTTAACATATAATAACATTTTTAAAAAAATCAATTCAAAAAACTAAATAAAATAAATTATAGTAAAAGCGTTAATAATGTTATACCGATAACAAATGATATTTTTACCAAAAATTTAAAAATACTCTCTTATTTTTTAAGAAAAGTTACTTTAAAAAAAATACTTTTTTCAGAAAATATATTATTTAAGAAGAGGTGTTTTTAAGAAAATCACCTTTTTAAAGAAAATGTACTTTTTAAGAAAAAGGTACTTTCTTATCCAAAGGTACTTTTCTAATAAAATATATTTTTTTAAGAACAGCTACTTTTTTAACAAAATATACTTTTTTTTTGAAAATATACTTTATTAAAAAAAGCTATTTTTTAATATGATTTTTTAAGAAATTGTATTTTTTTTAAGAAAAGGTAATTTTTTAAGAAAAGATCCTTTAAAAAAATACGTTTTAAGAAAATATATTTTTTAAGACTATTTTTTTAAGAATATATACCACTCTTGCAGTTGCAGTTTGCACATCCTCATTCTTGGTATAACCAAGAATCATATGTATATAGATGTGCAAACTGCAATTGGATCATGAAAGCAAGAGTGGCAGATCTCAGAATATTCAAAAATTTATGATCATGCATGTTAGAAGGCCGATTTTTACAACAAACATTAGAATTTCTCGCATGAATTGAAAACTGTGTTTTTGCAATATTTTCTCATAATTTTAAATGAGGTGTCTTTTTTTGCATTGTTCCTTTGTCTTTATATCTTCGCATTCTGCATATATATAAATATAGATGTTAGAAAATATATATATGTAAATATGTAAATATGTAAATATGAATTATTATATACATATATGAAGTTAACATAGCATCGAACTGTATCGCAGCTAAGTTAAAACCGCGAATAAAGTCAACCATAGAATAGCATAGCATAGCGCAGAGCGTAGGTGAATTTATTATCGCGTTGCCAAATACCCTGTTTCCATAACACAATTCGTCACAGACGAACGAAAATTTTTATGAAGAACAAAAACAAAATACACACAAATTTTCGTTCGCCTGTGACGAATTGTGTTATGGAAACAGGGTAAAAATAATGGGTGCAGCTTGAAGTGCAATTATCGATTACGCGAAGCACCCAAACTATTTATACCCTATACCGCTATGTGGTTTGGGTATAATGACTTTGTGCTGCTGTTTGTAACTACCAAAAATATTTGACCTAGACCTTTAATTATACCGATCGAATCAGAATCACTATCTGATTCGATTTAACGATGTCCGTCCGTCCGTCCGTCCGTCTGTGTGTCCATGTAAAGCTTGTAATCAAACTGCAGGTCGCAAATATGAATATATTTCGATGAAATTTGGTATACAAGCCTCTAT
This sequence comes from Cordilura impudica, assembly GCA_963682025.1. Classification (NCBI taxonomy): domain Eukaryota; kingdom Metazoa; phylum Arthropoda; class Insecta; order Diptera; family Scathophagidae; genus Cordilura; species Cordilura impudica. Next base: position 131,959,411 of record OY821519.1, on the reverse strand, counting down.
CGGCCATGGGATGAACGCCATTGAAATTGGTGAGAACCGGTCCATGTTCAGACCTAGCCCCCATACATAAGATCCAAATTATCATATAAATCTTAGTCAAATTGGGTTTGTATGTATTTATTACATCCATTAATCAGTAGTCCAAAAATGATCCCAATTGGACAACTCTCAGTCATAGGCCCCATATAGAGCTGCTTCCCGATCTTCACTTCAATCTATCAAAAAACAAAAATATTGCAATGATTCTTCTCAAATTTTGTTTGTATATATTTTTGCAAAATACAAGAGACTTTACCCATCATGGTCATTATCGGCCCATTTTGGGGCCTAGTCCCCATATAGATATAGCATCCGATATGAACTTTTTCATATCTACAGCCAAAAAAAATTAATAAAAATCCCACTCAAATTTAGTTTATGCTTATTTTCTATATCCAGTTAGTTGGGCCTGAGAGATAGGGTCTCTAAATGCATGGTATAGGGTATCGTATAGTCGGTCTAGACTGACTATAATTTTCTTACTTGTTTTCTTTCAATATTAATCTTTATAATTTACTTGTGTTTTTCTTTCGCCACAAGCAGTGTTGTATTTTCATAGTTTTGTCTTGCCAAAATAGGACCTGCTCTAATGAAAAAATTACATATGTCTTGCAAAATGTGTTGTACATAAACAATGTTTGAAAGGGTTCACACTACGTGTACAAATTACACGTGCTAAAAAACTAAGAAAAACACAAGCAAAACACGTAGTGTGAACGCAGCTTTAGCGAATGAACAACTAAAGAATATTTTCCGATTACATGTCAAAAAATTGCAACACTGTTGCAGTTGCATTATGTAATTGTAAATGATTTTATGTAGGAACTTTAAAACAGATTTGAAAAAGTTCATGGAAAATTTCATATTGATCCAATCACGAATCAAAAATAACAAGCTAGCACAAATCTAAAAGTGTGGCAACACTTCAAACCACCAATCACCATGTATTGATGACACAGCTGTTTATAAGAATCAATTGTTTTTATCACATAACTAAAGAAATAACTTAATAAAGAAAAATTGTTTAAAATATTAAATGGAAGCATATATTTTTATATAAAATTGCCAATGTTAGCTAGTTTTAAAATACAATAAAATGACTTTGGTCGAAGCATATCGTTCATGTTGGCTTATAGCCACATTTGGTTTCGTCCTTTTCATCGGCGGTACTGGAGTGCTATTTTGGAATGAAGTACAAAATAACTTTTTATTATATATAAATTACTCAAATATGTTTCTTAGGGAAGAGCTGTACATACGATATTATCATTAGATGAAGCGTTGGATGATGCTGTTACCTTAGATGCTGCAGCTGAGGAAATTGAACCCATTTATAATGATCGCATTGTTCATATATCAGGACCCATAATTGTAGGTGAACCTTTGACCGAACCCGATTATAGCATACAAGTTTTAGCTGTAAAACTTAAGAGACGTGTTCAAATGTTTCAATGGGTTGAAGAGACGGTGTAAGTGAGAGACAGAATAATTATGGACATTTTAATTGAATCGGACTTAAAATGTTAATTTTGCTTTTACTTCATTAGAGAACACAATTATGGGGAAAGTGTGGCATCGGTGCATACCGAAGATCGTACTTATTATTATACCAGAGATTGGCGTGATAAGCCTATAGATTCACGTTCATTTTATATACAAACTGGTCATCAGAATCCTAAAAAATTCCCCATCGAATCGGAAACACAAGTAGCTGATGCCGTTTTTGTCGGCCGTTTTGAACTGGGCACTGATATCAAATCTAAATTTAACAATTATGTGGAATTGACTTCGGATACAAGGCCAGAGGATCCATCAATTAAATTGCATTTGGGTTTATATTATCATACAAATGACATTTTTAATCCAGAAATCGGTGATATACGAATATTATTTTCATTTGCTGGCTTGGAAGGTGAAATGGTAAGCTTTGAAATTTTTTTTTTCCATTAAACAATTATAGTTGAGCATTCTTTATTTTTAAGTATACAATGGTGGGGAAATTGGTAAAAAATAAAATAGAACCGTATAAGACAAGTCGTGGAGTTGATATACTCTTGGTTTACCCTGGAGAATTGTCATTGACTGAGGTATTTAAAAAAGAACATCATGCTCAACGTTTGACAACCTGGGGATTCCGTTTTATGGGTTGGGTTTTAGTATTCTTCGGCGTGACTTGTACATCAAGTCTACTACATTTTATTTGTGAGTACATTCCAATTATAATAATGAATTTTCGACCAAACTATGATCACTTTAATCTAATAGAAATTATGTTTGAAAAAAAGTTGATACAAATAATTTTCATAACAAAAAAAAATTAAATTAATCAATTTAAATCTTGTATTTTAATCAGTTCTCCCATTTTTTATGAAAATTATGTTTTAAGAAAATTTCTCAATTAATGAAGTACATTATAATTGTAAAAATATTTAATAATATATAATGTAAATTTGACTTGCAGTGTCTCGTACGCAATTCCTATCGGTTCTAGCACCTGATCCAAGATTTCCTGTTGGTACCAATATTTTACTTTCATTTTCGATGGCACTTCTCATAGCAGCTGTTGCCTGGATTTTACATCGACCAATGATAGGTGCTGGTCTTATGTTTGCGGCAGCATCTCCGTTTGTGTGGTTTGCTCGAGGTGTTACAAACTATCAACGAGTGGACTGAATAAAAATATCATTGTTATATAAATTTATAAAAAAAAAAGAATCGAATTCTTAATTATGTTCCACCAATTAGTTATATAAAATCAGTTTTACAAAGTAAATATTTATTTGATTTCTATTGCATAACAAACTTTTAACACCAATTTTTTTTTTTTTTAATTTATAAAATCGCCAAATCGTTCTCTTCATTATATTGTGTTTAATTTTATTTTTAAGTTGTTACAAAATAAATATAAATCAAAAAAATTTTTATTTAATAAAAAAATGCTTGATTTAATCATCAATAAGAATTGCCTCTATTAACAATTTTTGTATAAATAATTATAGACATTTCTGTTAAGAGATCCCCAATAAATTACAAAATTTGATTCGATTTTTTAAAGAATTTTTCCAACTCTTTCTAATGAGATTTGTTATGCTGTATGTTAAAAAAGAAAAAATCATTTAATATAAATACATCTAATAAACCATTATTATTTATTAACTTCCCATGTACATATATACAAATTAAAATTCACTATAATATACACAAGTATATATACTTTAAGTATTTTATAATTTAAATATATAAACAAATGTTATTTGGGCTCTTTAATTAGGATCTACGCTTCTGTCATCTTGATATTGAGGATGTGTTGTTTGATGGTGTGATTCTTCTTGTGTTGTTTCATCTGAAGTTGTTGTTGTTATTAAATTTGGACTTTGTAGTTTAGCCTGATTACAGTCATCCGTTTGAGATTCTTTATAACTTACACATGATGCCGTAACATTCAATTGCATAGAATTTCGATGCAATGTACCCGATTCTGCCTCAAAAATTATTTCATTAATGAATTTCTCTGCCAGCAGACGTTGGTTACGAGTCAAACGTTTTAATTTATGAGTCCAGGTCCGTGCGATAGATTCTTCTTCGGGATAGGTGGACCCTAAAAAATCACAAGCCATGTTAAGCATTTCATCTGAAGTGGAGGAAGTAGAATTTTGAGCTGCATTGTTTACAAAAGGGGATTTGTAGCGTTTGTTAGGATTTAACGGTGTATTTGACTGGACTGGATAAACCGATGGAGTTGTGGCGGCATGACTTTGTATACCTCCCGGCAGACCCAAGGGAGATGTATTCTGTTCAGAGGTTTGTTCTGATCTTTGTTGCTGTGCAGCACTAGCCTGCTGACCAAACGATTTATGAAACATTTCTGTTATACTCATTGGGGACGTGCTTGCCATATTCATACGATAACCGAATGAGTTACCGTCTAAGAAGTTTCCCTGTTGCGATGTATCACTGTAACCACCATTATATAATGAAGCAGAGGAAGACGTTTCATTCTTCAGATCAATTGCTAAAAATTTTTCAGCATTACGTAAAAAATCCAATTCATAAAATGTCCAACAACGTGGTTGATAAACATTTCCTTGTTTTCTAGCCGCCTCTATAACTTTAAGCTCCTTGCGATAGTTTGTACGTAAAGTATTTATCTTTTTCTTAACATCCTCTAAAGTCGCATCCCTTTTTAGGTATTTATAGATTGGGACCAACTGTTCATATGCCTCTGCTCTCTTGTCACGATTTGTGTAGTTCCTCAGTGTTGTATCCCATAAAACGGGTAAATTGTGATAGGTTTGTATGAACACCTTCAGATAATGACGGTTTTCTTCCGAAATACTAAAAGGTTTAAATGTTTGATTTGACGGCGCTTGATGCTGTTGTTGAGAACTAACGGCCGTTTCTTGTGACACAAATTTTGCCATTATTTTTTAAATGAAACTACAATATCCAAATAACCGTTATTAAAATATTTTATATATTTATAATTAAAAAAACAATTAACTAAGTGGTGTATTGTCAATAAAATCAAAGTTTTGTAGGATTGTGAGATTATTGAGGAACTGTCATTTATAATGTTGACAAATTGCCACATTGATGATTTGCCAAGTCGTCAATTATTTACCTTGGCGACATCTAGTATTGACGCGTGGACAGCCACAAGTTTCGCTACTCGTTTATAGATGTCTCGTAAAAAGTATTGTTTTTATATTTCATAACGTTTGTTTGGCTTGAGGTACAAAATTATGATCTCTATCTAATATATCGACCAATATTGTTAGTCATCATCAAGAAAGAAGACCACAAGACACTTGTAATACTTGATTGATTGAATTTTTTTTCTAAAATTGTTTTTTTTTAATTTAAATGTTTTTCTATAAAAAGGAATAAAATATTTTCGTTTGTTCACTTTATACAAAAATAATTTAATCTGAAAACTTATCCAAATTTCACATTCATTTATGATGTCGTTTGTAATCTTCGTAGACGATTTTGCATTATTGGAGTTTCTTTAGATGTCGAAAAGGCATTTGATCACGCTTTTTACAATGGTATATACTTCATAAAATGATTCTAATTAAAAACAAGTAAGAAAATTATAGTCGATCTAGCCCGACTATACGATACCCAATACCATGCGTTTAGAGACCCTATCTCTTAGGCCAAACTAACTGGACATAGAAAATAAGATAAACCAAATTTGAGTGGGATTTTTATTAATTTTTTTGGCTGCAGATATGAAAAAGTTCATATCGGATGCTATATTTATATGGGCACTAGGCCTAAAATTGGACCGATCCTGATCATGTTTTGTAAGGTCTCTTGTAATTTGTAAAAATATATATAAACAAAATTTGAAAAGAATCAGTGCAATATTTTTGTTTTTGATAGATTTAAGTGCAGGTCGGGAAGCAGCTCTACATGGGGCCTATGAGTAAGGGTTGTCCCATAGGGATAATTTTTGGACTACTCATTAATGGATGTAATAAACGTATACAAACCCAATTCGAGTAAGACCTATATGATAATTTGGATCTTATGGCAATTTATGTCGATTTCATAGGGGTCACATGTATGGGGGCTAGGCCGATAAAAGCTTATATACCAAATTTCTTCGAAATATACTCATATTTGCGACCTGCAGTTTGATTACAAGGTTTACATGGACACACAGACGGACGGACGGACGGATACACGGATGGACATCGTTAAATCGAATCGGATAGTGATTCGATCGGTATAATAAAAGATGGGTCTAGGTCAAATATTTTTGGTAGTTACAAACAGCAGCACAAAGTCATTATACCCAAACCACATAGTGGTATAGGGTATAAAAAAATATTTTCTAATAGGACTTTTTGTGTACAATTTAGTGATTGTTTTTCGCGTTCCTCAGTGTTCAGACTTAGCTCCACGTCTACATAATAAATTTATGTACGATTTTCCTAATAATTTTATAAATTCAAGTCGTCTATTGTATGCTGATGACTCTCTTTTATATTCACATCATGAATCTTAACTTCATGCCTTAAAACAGGTTTCAAACCAAAGTTAAAAATTATTTATGAAGATGGGGGAGTTAAACTTAATATATATAAATGTGAAGCAATTTATTTAAACGATGCTTCAGAAAAATTTAGAAATTTTGTTGTGCCAGAAAGTAAAACACTAAAACTTTTTCTTTGTGGTTTTAAATTATCTTCAAAGAAAATATCAAATAGTTAGCAATCAATATTAAGAGTCTTCTAAAATTCAACAAACATGCCAGAACAGTTCTAAAGAAACCTTAAACAATTATGAGTGCGTTTTCAAAAATTCTGTTTAATAAGAATTTACCAATTAAAACTAAACTCTTATTATAAAAACCGAAATAACCTACCGTCACAAAGGACATTTTGAATGGGAAATTATAAGATGTTATATGGCTAAAAATTTTTAATCATTTTGTAAGTGATATTCAAACATTTTTTTTTAATCCATCAAATATTAGTCCAATTGGCTTATATATGTATATGCGATATTTTAAGAAAATTAATTTCAAGGTTATCCCATTACGAAAATATTTCTTTTAAAAAACATTTTAATCGAAAAAATAAATTTTAGTTGGTCAACTATAAAATATATATTTATATTTTGTATAAAGATAATCGAAAAAATAAATTTTAGTTGGTCAACTATAAAATATTTATCTCCTATTGGTTATTTGATTTATATACAAATTTGTTCGCTAGTTTTTATACAAAAAGTGCACAAGGTACTCACAGAGGATAGTCAATTTTTATTTATTTTTGCTTTAGTTGTGGTCACAGTTTACACGGTGGTTGGGGTTATGCTTTTGTTGTGGTTTGTATTATTTTTTAAGTTAGTATATAGTTTTAGTTATATTAATTTTCTTACACAATTACTTTTCAAACCAAAATTAATCTTTTCATCGATTAAGCATGGTGCTGTTCAAAATTTTTGTAATTAAGGTAATACTTTATCCCTTCGTATTTTTGTTTTAGTTGCTATTATTGTATTAAAAAAGGCTCAATAAATATAACTTAACATAACTTAACTTAACTTATGGCCACCTTCTAAATATAATAAATTACCTAAGTTTTTTTTTATTGAAACTAATGTTAAAAAATATAATATTTTTACGAATGCATTGTTTAACTAACATTAATTATTTTAAATATAATATCTCTGAGGATTTTTTTCTTTTGTGTGCAAGCACGTTATTGTAATTATGTTGCTGTAACAACATTCATCTAAACGTTATTTTAAGTTGTGTAAAATACTATACATAATTTTATTTATTCATGCATTTCTTTAAATGTTATAAATTTAATATAACTTATTTTAATATTTTAACAGATAATTGCAGATTAATTTTGAATTTATTAAAAACTTGCACGACCGCTGTACCTTACTCAACAAAGAAATATTTACAAATTTGAACCTCTGGTTTTTATAGCTCCCAAAATATGGAAGGTCAATATTATAACGCTTATCGCCAGAGGCAGTTTACCGACGTGTTCACCTGAGGTACCATTTCGATGGTATTAGTGATAATCACATTTTTTTGGTAAGATATATTTAAAAAATGTCATTTTCAATTAAAACAGAAAATATTGTTGCTGACTGTCTTCTCTACACTCGTGCTAAATTTAGTGACTAAGTTTTTATAGGATACTGAGTCATAAATAAACAGATGACTTTTTCTAATTCAATTTAATTCTTTTGTATTGGTTTTTAAATTCGTTTTGAAGGATTTAATTGAAATAAAGCTCCAATAACTATTTCTTACACTACAGGCCATCACATAATGTTAATCATATGATAATTACCTTTCACCTTTCGAAAATAAAATTTTGCGGCGTCATTTTAATTTTATTTTATCTATTAAGTAGTGGATATACAATTCTGTACAATAAATTATTTTATTATCTAAAGGTCAGAAAATAATAATATTTTTTTTTTATAAAATATCTCATTTATATCTCGATTTGATTATAGAGTTTTTTATATATTTAACAATAATTTCTTTACAATTATTATCAAAAGCTCGGATGAATAAGATTATTTAAAAAAAATATATATAAAATACATTTCGCTGCGACGTTATTAAAGCACTGTAAAAGCTACGGGTCAAAAATGTTTATATATTTCTAAGTTTTATAAAAATAGAAAATTTATACCAAAAAATTGTATTTTATTCGCTGATTTATGTCCATAATGTTATTGTATTTTTATTTTTAAGGAAAATAATATATTAAACGTTCTTTTTTAATATACGCTTGTAAATTTTTTTATCATTATTAAAGTTTGAAAGAATTATAAATTTATTTCTACTTTTTCAGTATATATTAGCTTAATTTACTTAAAATAAAAAGTAGTTTTTTCTTTGCGTGTACCTCCACATAGTTGCATTTCACTATGCGCCATATAATCTAATGAACAGCTGTTTTCATAAAAAACATCGAATTTGACAGCCAAACAAATTGCAAACATCGCAAACGATCGTTGAAAATTTCAATTTGTAAAGGCCGCGCAGCAGTTTGTTATTCGCCGCCGCCAACGCCGTTGTTTTTACGAAAAAGACCAAGAAAAAAAGGAAAAAACAAATAGATGCGAAACAAATTTAAATTATCTATTGAAAAAAGCAAAAAGAAAATATTTAAAAACCACAAATTTATATCGGAATACAACTATAACGAGTTAGTTGTCATAATTTTAACTAATTAAGAAAAGTGATTTAAAGGTTATTAAGTGTCCTTGAAGTTTAATTATAAAAAAACATAGACACATTGTGTGAGATTGGTAATAAAAACAAATCATAAAAGTTTCATTATTTTGTGTGTAACAAATTCTCGAAATCTTACCTGTGCTTTAAGTACAAACCAAAAGTAAATAACCTTGATAAAAAAAAATAATTAAATATAATCAAGGATACACATTCCTTTAGTTTTAAATATATTTTTTGCATTTTGAGTGCGTGTGCGTGCGTGTAGAAAATAAAAGCCGTGATTCTTTTGTTTGAAATTGAAAAATTTTAAGAAAATATCTTGCAAACATTTGAGGTCTAAAATTTGTAGCTTGTGCAATTTTATTTATTACATTTTTCTAAAAATTGTGGTTTGTTATACATAATTCATTCGCAAACATGAATTATTAAATGTTGTCCAACCAATCTATCAATGGCTTCTCTGTGAGAAGTTATCAGTTTAAATCAATTATTTTTTATGCATATTTGTCAAAAGTATTAATGTAAATTGAAAACAAAAAACATATTCAATAATGGAAACGATAGATGAACAATCTAAGAGTGGTAAGTGGATATTACTTTGTTATAATTGAAATTGTGAACATAATTTTACTTATACTTATGTGTTTTTATTCGCTTTACACCTGTTTCCGCTTTGGATATCTTCAAATAAACACATAAGAAAAGTTGGAAATAGACTAAATAAATATTTTGTGTGGTTTACCATTAGATAGGTTATTTTTTAACAGAATAATATGAATTCTATATTAAAAAAGGTCGCCCGTACCTTAGGGCTTTACTATGGGAAAACAGTCTCTGATTTTCAATGGATTTGTATCCGAATCTTGTGTGTGTTCTATAGGAATCTGAGAGCTGTGCTATTTTCCTTAATATTTATTTTTATTTTTTTATATAATTCTTACAAGTACCATATCATTTTGCATGTACTTTATACGTTATATGGACATTTTTCAAATTGCGATTTTGTGCAGTGTCGGGCTCCAGTTTGTTTCCTTTCTATATAAAACTAATAAATGTGAAGTTTGGGGACAATCGGATAAAGAAAAGTCGTGCTGGAAATCAAATGAAAATTTCAAGTGTGTATATGTTCTACAGTTTAATTTTTATATGCATCGATTTCAGTACTAAATTATCTCTTTAAAAAGCTATATAACTTCAAAATCCAATAAAAACTCGCCAAAAAATAGCAAATGCACCAGACCACTTTTGTGCCAAAAATAAACTAGGTTATGAAATTTGATGCCATTTTTTTTCCACTTTAAGAAATTGATTAAAGCTAACATTTTTTTGGTCTCTATGCCTATAAGTACTCAGATATCAAGTACTGTTTTATTACCAAGTTGTTACCGTATTGCGCATTGATACCGAAAATGGGATTTTTTTTTATAAATTTAAAAAAAATTTTCTTAAACAAAATTTAAAAAAAATGGATCTAACACTTTAAGGTTTTGTTAAATACATCTTAGAGATTAATTGTGTGAATTTTGATGTAAATCCCTATGCCAGAATTTTATTGACAAGGATGTTATTTTTGCGGATTTCGAGAAAAATGAGATTTTTATTCATTATATGTAATCATTCTAAATTCTTTATATCAAAAATTAGTATTTCTCTACTTTTAAATACTATATTTTATCTTAACAGTCTAGGGTTTCGGAAAAAAATAATATGACTCCATTAACCCTTTTGGAATTGGGGTCACATATGACTCCAAGCTAAAAAAGATAATTTATTCACAAAATTCAAATATTTACTGTATAATTTTTAAAAGCGTTGTTACTTAAAATATTATAACCAAATATGGGATACATCCGAGAACGTTACCCCATTATTTGCCAAGGCCAGCTTCGGATATTTTGAACTAAAGATTACCGAAAACTGGTTTCATGAAATTTGATGCCATTTTTTTCCACTTTAAGAAATTGATTAAAGCCAACATTTTTTTGGTCTCTATACCTATAAGTACTCAGATATGAAGTATTGTTTTATTACCATGTTGTTGTTACTCTATTGCGCATTGAGACCAAAAATGTGATTTTTTTTGATAACATTTTGAAAACTCCTTTTTCAAGTTTCAAAAAATTTTCTTAAACAAAATTTAAAAAATGGATCTGACACTTTAAGGTTTTGTTAAATACATGTTAGAGATTAACTGTGTGAATTTTTAGGTAAATTGTAAGTTTTTGCATCTTCTTAACATATTCATCTATACTAGCAGATTCCAGCCCTCGAAATTCGAGTGCATATTCTAGGAAATTTTATTTTTTCATTAAATAAAGACCCTAAAGGTATGCTAATCAATTATAGCCAATTCCCAAATCAACACAAAAAACAAACTCATTTTTACTACAAACACATTAACAAATTCAATAAACACACACATAGCATTGTATAATTTTGTGTATGTGTTAGTACCAACTTTAAATACAATTTACCCAAAATAAAGGAAAAAATTTAAAAATCTGTAAGTCTGCAAATCGGCTAAAAAGAAATACCTTTCAAGTAATAAACGTTTGGTCAAAATCGGGATAAAACGGTAGAACAAAACATCGGTCACAAGAAATCGCTTAGCCTATTAATATAGATATGTATATGAAATTTGGTATGCAGTCTGCACCGAATACATGAGCATCAGTCAAGAATAAATTTATTGCTAATTCTAACATCTAGGGCAGGAAAAACGGCAAAAAAGGCGGAAAATTGTACATTTGGTATCTTCTAAACCAGTGCTTCTCAAACTTTTTCATATTGCGGCTCCCTAAATTCCGAAACAAAAGTTTCATCCCCTCCCCACCCAAAAAAATAATACTATTAAAACACTATTTATCATTAATTTTGTTTAAGTAATATTTTTATTAGAAATAATAAATATATTTAAATCAATTTTTTTAAACAAAAACTTTTTAAAATAAACTCAAAAATAATATTATATAATGGTTACTGTTCAAAAATCATGTGAAAAAAATGTGGAAGAAGTTAAAAAATTATATATTAATGGCGGTATTCACTCTTGGTGTTAAATTTAAAACCCTGTTATATTTACAACGATTTTATATTACAAAGCGTGAACGTCTTTTCCGTGTATATTGTATTGTGTATTGTAAATTAATGAATCAGCTGATTTTTGTTTTGTTTTTCATCAATTTGAAAACTAGAAAATATCAAAAAGCATTTGAAGATTAGAAAAATGCCGAAAATGCTAAATTTACCTATCGGTCCATCTTTATTATTAATTTATTTGTTATTTTGATCCATTTTTTAATTATTTATTTCAATAGTGACCACAAAATGAACAATAAAATTAAACAATTGTTTTGACAGCTCAACGATCAGCTGTTTTAGTCTTGTAAATGTTTAGTCTTGTTAATATACTATAACTTTTACCCTTGTACTTTAACCACAGCATAGTAAATTTTCATTTCATACATTTTGTTGTTGCGGTGTTGTAAATAATAGTACTTTTACTACATCTACAACATTTACAAGGGTTACAAGGGTACTTTACTACCAAGAGTGAAAACCCTTAATGTAAATGATTTTGAAAACAACAATAAAGAAATGTGCAGGTCAAAAGAAGAAAAAAACAAAAGTATGTGTAACGAAATAAAGAAGGTATTAAAAGAAACCAACAAAAAACAAACATATGCAGAGTCGGTTAAAAAAACAGTGCTACCAGATGCTAACAAACAGGTGCCCTTAATTGTAAAACCAAAGGAGAAACAAGGGGTAGAAAAAACAAGGGAAGCACTAAATGATAAAGTTGATCCAGTTAATTTAAAAATTACAGGCGTGGAAAATAGAAGAAATGGAACGGTTGTAATCCAAAGTGAGAATAGTGAAGAAAGAGAGAAAATAAAAAGTGCAATAGAAAACGAGTTAACAGAAGGCTATGAAATTAAGGTGCCCAACCCAATTGACCTAAGAGTTAAAATTACGGATATGACTTTTGTACATGAAGAGGAGGAAATAATTGAGAAACTAAAAAAAGCAGAACCCAAGCATCTCTAATGCAGAACTCAAAATAAAAGAAAAATATCAAATCAAAAGAAATAATAAAACAATATATAATGTAAAAATGGCAGTTGATAACGAAACATATACGAAAATGATAGAAGCAAGGAAAGTAAATATAGGATGGGAAAGATGTAGAGTATACGATGGAACAGATGTAACGCAGTGCCCTAAATGTAGAGGACCATATCGCAAAAGAATGCAAAAATCAGGAAATATGCTTGAGATGTCATGGACAACATAAAACAAAAGAATGCAAAAATACGGAGCAGATAATGAAATGTATAAATTGCATGAAAATGAACAATAAACTAAATATGGATTTAGATGAAAACCATTTTACAAACAGTAGAGAATGCCCCGTTTATCAGAATAAATTGAATTTAAAAATGAGAAAAATTGGCTTATCAGTTTAACAATCAAAGAATATACGTGCTCTATACACAAATGTACAAGGATTGGTAAATAATTATAATCAAGTGGAAGTCATTGCATCGAATGAAAACCCGGACTTATTTATACTTTCGGAGACCCACATTACAAAAGACATAGAAGAAAATGAAATTATATTACAAGGATATGATCATATTTTATCGTTTTCTACTTCTACAAGAAATGGTGGAGTCATTATTTATTTTAAAAAGATATGGAAACTAACTAAAATTATTGAAAAAATAGAAGGTGCTAAATACTGGATGTTAGTATGTAAAGCCACATGTGAAGACAATCAAATAATAATTGCTGCAATATACAGATCGCCTAGTTATGGAGAGTCGGAGTTTTGTAAAAGTTTTGAAGAAGTTTTAGATGAAATAAGTGATTATAACTGTGATATTTTAATAACAGGAGTTTTTAATATTGATTGGTCTAAAAATTCGACACATAAAAATCAACTTGAATGTATACTAAATGATAATGGTCTTAGGCAATTAGTTAGTGAATATACTAGAAAAATTCTAGAACAATAATTGACTTTGTTATAACAAATAATTGTAATATATCAGTAAACAACAGCAATACAAATAAAATAGCGGATCATGAAATGATAAATATTTTAATTAAAACTGAAAAAAATAATTATACCAACATAGACAACCAAGAATTAGAAATTTTTGAGTACAACAAAGAGACATTTAACACAGAGTTAAGTAAAAATATGGGATACAATGAAAATGAAAACATTAATGAAAATGTAACTTTATTTGATAATTGCTTTAAAGAAACTATACAAAAATTTACTAATAAGAGAATTATACGGGAAAAAAGCAATATAAATCGGTGGTTTAATAGTGAATTACGTTTAATGAAAAAGGACAAAATAATTAAATACCAAACAGCAAAATTGGAAAATACAAATCAGGCATGGACCAATTACAAAACAATAAGAAATTTATATAAAGTGAAAATCGAAAACGAAAAAAATAAATACATTAATAATAAAATTAACAATGCGGGTGATCAAAAACAAATGTGGAGAGAGATCAAAGATCTAGTAATTAAAAAAAACCATAATGTGATAAAAACTGTGATATTTAACCAAGTAGAATATAAGGATAATATAGAAATTGCTAGTCAATTCAATAATTATTTTGTAGATAGTATTAAATTAATAAGAGATTCCATAGAATATGAGCAATATGAAAACCAAATAACTGTGATAAACCAACAATTCAAATTCTGTGCAATAAACATTTTAGAACTTAAGAATATAATTATACATATGAAAAACAAGTAAGAAAATTATAGTCGGTCTAGACCGACTATACGATACCTTATACCATGCGTTTAGAAACCCTATCTCTTAGGCCCAACTAACTGGACATTGAAAATAAGCAAAAACCAAATTTGAGTGGGATTTTTATTAATTTTTTTGGCTGCAGATATGAAAAAGTTCATATCGGATGCTATATCTATAAAGGGACTAGGTCCAAAAATGGACCGATCCTGATCATGTTTGGTAAAGTCTCTTGTATTTTGCAAAAATATGTACACACAAAATTTGAGAAGAATCAGTGCAATATTTTTGTTTTTTAATAGATTTAAGTGAAGATCGGGAAGCAGCTCTATATGGGTCAAAGGGATCATTTTTGGACTACTCATTAGTGGATGTAATGAACGCATACAAACCCAATTTGAGTAAGATCTATATGACAATTTGGATCTTATGGCAATTTATGTCGATTTCATATGGGTAATTTGTATGGGGGCTAGGTCTGAACATGGACCGATTCTCACCAATTTCAATAGCGTTCATCCCATGGCCGATAAAAGCTTATATACCAAATTTCATCAAAATATATTCATATTTGCGACCTGCAGTTTGATTACAAGCTTTACATGGACACACAGACGGACGGACGGACGGACGGACATTGTTAAATCAACTCAGAAAGTGATTCTGATCCGATCGGTATAATTAAAGATGGGTCTAGGTCAAATATTTTTGGTTGTTACAAACAGCAGCACAAAGTCATTATACCCAAACCACATAGTGGTATAGGGTATAATAAAACTAACTGTGATAAAATATCTAATAAAATCATTCTTGATAACTGGAACGTAACAGGAGAATCAATATTAAAAATTATAAATAAATCGCTAGAGACAGGTGAATTCCCTGAAAATTGGAAAGTAACTATGATAACACCAATTGAAAAAGTGACAAAAACAAATAAATGCGAAGAATACCGGCCAATAAACACATTAAAAACCTGTGAAAAAATTTTGGAAAAAGTTGTCAAAGAACAATTAGAAAAAATATTGAAGAAAACTCTATATTCTCAAAGTACCAATCAGGATTCCGTAAAAAATACTCATGTGAAACGACTGTAAATTATGTAATAAGTAAATGGAAAAATATAGAAAAAACAAAAAAAGTGATGGCAATTTTTTTAGATTTTAAACGAGCCTTTGAAACAATCGACAGGCAAATAATAGTGAAAAACCTCTATATGTATGGAATACAAGGTACGGAATTAAATTGGTTCGAGTCGTATTTGAAAAATAGGAAGCAAATAACTAAAGTTAATAATGTTTTGTCAACTGAAATTGAAAATGATTTCGGTGTACCACAAGGCTCAATTTTGGGAGCTCTCTTATTTATTATATATATTAATGATATGCCAAAGGTATTATATAGAAGTGAAATGGTCCTATACGCAGATGATACATTAATATACACGGAAGGAGATGATGATGAAAGTTGCAGAGCAAATATGTACCATGACATCAATAAAATTAATACCTGGTTAAAAATGAATAAACTAAAACTAAACGAAAATAAAACAAAAATAATTGAAATAAATATGAACACTGAAGCAATATTTAAAATTAACGATAAAATAATAGAAAAGGTTGAACACATAAAATATCTCGGATTTATAATAGATAAAGACTTAAAATTTAAAGAACACATAGACTATACTTGTAAAAAAATCGGGAAAAAATCGGATTTTTTAAAAGAATACGAAATAAAATATCAAAAACAACTGCAATAAATATTTATAATACAATAATTAAACCACATTTTGAATACGGATCGACAATAATATATACTTGCTGTAATGATAGTCAGGTAGAAAGAATGCAAAAACTACAAAACAAAGCAATGAGGGTTATACTAAAATGCAATCGATATAAACACATCAACGAAATGCTTAGAGAACTAAAATGGTTAAATATAAATCAAAGACTGAAATTCAACACTTTAATTTTTATTAAAAAAATGAAACAAGGTGATGCCCCAGAATATCTATGCGATCAAATTAAATATGTTGGAGAAGTACAACCGTATGCAATAAGAAATACTGACGATTTTCGAATCCAAAGGGTCATGACAACACATATGCAAAGATCCCTTTTTTATAAAGGCTTCAAACTATTCAATGATTTACCAAACAATATGAAACTTGAAAGAAATTACAATGTATTTAGAAAAAAATGTACAAATGTAGTAAGATACAATTTATTTATATAGAACTTATAACTAATGTAATATGAATTTATGTAATGTTTTTGAATATTTGAAGTATTTTTTAATACTAATAAATAAAAAAAAAAAAAAAAAAAAAAGAATATCTAATTTTTACGATATAATAATTTAATGAGAAGGATGTGATTGCATAGTTTTACACAAATAATCAATATCGGGTGAAATTTCAGAAATACTAATTCGAAGGTTTTGTTCCAAAGAGCTCGTTGAAAGGCACGATCTATGTTTATTTTTAAGTACTAGTAATGAAGAAAAAGCTGCTTCACAAAGATACGTTGTCGCAAAAGGTATTAATTTTAGCAATGCCACTTTTGCGATAGACGGATATTCTTGCTGTCGCCTTATCCAAAATTCTGTACAACTTTTTTCGTTAAAAAGAATTATCTGATCTAATTTCAATCAATTCTTCTTGAGCTACCCAAGAAATGTGATCATATTTCAATGTTTTAGCAAATGACATCCTTATCCAGTCGTATTTTCGTTCCTCGTTCATGTTTGGGAAATATTTAGCAAAAAATCTTTTAGATTCATCAATATGATTCAGTATTGTTTTTTTAATTGAATTTGATATTGATATTTCATTGGTGCAAACAAACTCATTCAGACGTGGGAACATTTCCATATTTCCTTCGTTAATAGAGTTTAACCATGAACAAAGTTTTTGTTGAAAAGCAATAAGTTTTGTATTCAAAACTAAAATATTGGTTTCTTTTCCCTGCAGAGAAAGATTTAATTCATTTATTTTAGCAAAAAAATCTGCTAAATATGATGCTAAACACATCCAACTTTCAACACTAAAGTGCGTAGCACGATCTGGTTTTTTAACTAAAAGAAATAATCGTAACTCATCTTTAAGTTCTAAAATTCTATTTATAAGTTTTCCACGTGAAAGCCACCTTACTTCAGTATGATATAACAAAACCTCATGAACTGATCCCATCTCCTTACATAAAATATTAAACAATCTCGAGTTTACAGCACGATTTTTTACAAAATTAACAATAGTTGTAATGTTACTCAAAATTTCACTGAGTTCGGAACACATTCGTCGAAAAACTAAATATTCTCTGTGTATTACGCAGTGAATATGTTGCGCATCTGGTGATACTTTTTGTACTTCTGCTTTGAATCCAGAAATTCTTCCAGTCATCGCTGCTGCACCATCTGTACACACTCCTACACATTTTGACCATTCAAGTTTATTCTCTGAAAAGAACTCATCTACTTTTACAAAAATATCAATACCTCTTGTTGAAGTTAATTAACTGCGCGTAATTTGTTATATCAGTAGATTCATCAATTTGTATCGCGAAGAAGTTGCTCTGTTTAATACGAGATATTAATTGGGTTTTAATATTATATCCCATGCTATCAATTCTTCTTTTCATAGTATCGTTTGAGATAGGAATAGACTTCAAAGGATTATCAATTTTTTCACTGTATATAGTTTCACAAATTTTAATTGCTGCTGGTAATATGAGATCTTTTGCAATTAATAGGGCAACTTCGAAAGATGCTTTTAGCAGGTCATCATTAAGTTTTGTATATTTTGTAAGAGAACCAGTTTGTTCCTTTTTATCTGCTGCCTTTCTTTGAAAAAATTCGAGTGGCTTACTTTGATATTCTGGGTGCAAAGTAGTTAAATGACGGTAGTTTTTCTGGCCTCATACTATCGTTTGATAGTTGGGTGAAACAAATTACACACATAGGTCTTTCTTGATTATTAAATGTTGACGAAATAAATCCATATTTCAAATAATCAGTATTATATTTACGTTTTTCAATTGAGGTGTATTATCTGCGGCGACTTTTCTCTTATTACCAGTTGTTAATCTCGATGTTGAAGTAGAAGTTCCTGGTAAAGATGATAATTCTACTGGTTCTTGTAGATGTTCAGATGTAAGTTCTATTAATTCATGTACACTATCATAATTTTCTCGCTCTTTAGGTATTTTTATTAGCCACTTATCCATTTTTAAACCCGTACTAAAATCGTTAAAATTTTAAGAAAATAATAGTTAAATTTATCACCTAATTAAAAGAACTAATAATAATTACCTTGAATATAGAAAGAAATATAATTATTTTATAATATTTAATTATACTTTTTTTTTGCTTTAATATATTCACTTTTTTAACTTTTTTAATATTACATAAAAAAAAAAACTACAAAAATCGTCAATGTTGAAAGCACATCACTAAATGAAGATAAAATTTAAAAATGTGCTTCTTTTTGCAAACTAACTAAGCCTACTGCGGAAATAAATTTTTCAATTTAATAAAATTCTAGGAAGTTAAAAAATATGCTTCTGTGTAGCTAAGCCTACTGTGAAATTTAATTTGAACAAATTTTACGATTTTAAATTTAGGAATACACCATTTTCAAAGAAATTTATGAAATAAAAAAAAATATTTTAAAGACTAAATACATAAATGTAGAAATACTTAAATGTTTTGAGGCTCCTTTAAAAAAGTTATACGGCCCCCTAGGGGGCCGCGGCTCACAGTTTGAGAAGCACTGTTCTAAACAAATGAATCTAGGAATATGCGATATATAGGTAGTATATGGATTCCACCAGTGATAAAAACATCAGATGAGAGGAAAACTTTTGGAAGTTCGGATGTTAAGAGGGTACCTTTTTGTATCTTCTTTACAAAGTAATTTAGGAATATGAAATTTGATACGTAGATTGCACCACAGATACAAACATCGAGCGTTTAGAGGA
The DNA here is from genome assembly GCA_963682025.1 of Cordilura impudica. Lineage (NCBI taxonomy): Eukaryota > Metazoa > Arthropoda > Insecta > Diptera > Scathophagidae > Cordilura > Cordilura impudica. Next base: position 131,939,877 of record OY821519.1, on the reverse strand, counting down.
AAAAAAACGGCCAATAAATGGTCAGGGTATAATGAATAGTTTGTACATCGAGAGTTTTAAGTTTAATAAATTTTTTCCTTCCCATGTAAAGAGGCGAAAATTTGAGCTACATCCTTTCCACATTAAGCCATCGATATATGTACATATGTGCAAAGAGAGATTTTTATATTTCTATTAACCATCTGAACTTTTTACATTACAATTTGGAGCTACTTAACTTCTTTGAAATGACATCAAATTTGCATAATTTTAGTTATATGTTTAATTGTTTAAACCTCTATTATTGCTTATAATCTGCATATGTCATTATACCCTATACCACTATGTGGTTTGGGTATAATGACTTTGTGCTGCTGTTTGTAACAACCAAAAATATTTGACCTAGACACATCTTTAATTATACCGATCGAATCAGAATCACTTTTTGAGTTGATTTAACAATGTCCGTCTGTCCGTCCGTCCGTATGTGTGTCCATGTAAACCTTGTAGTCAAACTGCAGGTCGCAAATCTGAATATATTTTGATGAAATTTGGTACATAAGCTTTTATCGGCCATGGGATGAACGCTATTGAAATTGGTGAGAATCGGTCCATGTTCAGACCTAGCCCCCATACAAATTACCCCTATGAAATCGACATAAATTGCAATAAGATCCAAATTGTCATATAGATATTACTCAAATTGGGTTTGTATGTGTTCATTACATCCATTAATGAGTAGTCCAAAAATGATACCTTCGGCCCCATATAGAGCTGCTTCCCGATCTTCACTTAAATCTATTAAAAAACAAAAATATTGCACTGATTCTTCTCAAATTTTGTTTGTATATATTTTTGGAAAATACAAGAGACTTTACCAAACATGATCAGGATCGGTCCATTTTTTGACCTAGTCTCCATATAGATATAGCATCCGATATGAACTTTTTCATATCTAAAACCAAAAAAATTAATAAAAATCCCACTCAAATTTGGTTTTTGCTTATTTTCTATGTCCAGTTAGTTAGGCCTAAGAGATAGGGTTTCTAAACGCATGGTATAGGGTATCGTATAGTCGGTCTAGACCGACTATAATTTTCTTACTTGTTTTATTATACCCTATACCACTATGTGGTTTGGGTATAATGACTTTGTGCTGCTGTTTGTAACAACCAAAAATATTTGACCTAGACCCATCTTTAATTATACCGATCGAATCAGAATCACTTTCTGAGTTGATTTAACAATGTCCGTCCGTCCGTCCGTCCGTCCGTCCGTCCGTCCGTCCGTCTGTGTGTCCATGTAAAGCTTGTAATCAAACTGCAGGTCGCAAATATGAATATATTTTGATGAAACTTGGTATATAAGCTTTTATCGACCATGGGATGAACGCTATTGAAATTGGTGAGAATCGGTCCATGTTCAGACCTAGCCCCCATACAAATTACCCATATGAAATCGACATAAATTGCCATAAGATCCAAATTGTCATATAGATCTTACTCAAATTGGGTTTGTATGCGTTCATTACATCCACTAATGAGTAGTCCAAAAATGATCCCTTTGGCCCCATATAGAGCTGCTTCCCGATCTTCACTTAAATCTATTAAAAAACAAAAATATTGCACTGATTCTTCTCAAATTTTGTTTGTCCATATTTTTGCAAAATACAAGAGACTTTACCAAACATGATCAGGATCCGTCCATTTTTAGACCTAGTCCCTTTATAGGTATAGCATCCGATATGAACTTTTTCATATCTGCAGCCAAAAAAAATTAATAAAAATCCCACTCAAATTTGGTTTTTGCTTATTTTCAATGTCCAGTTAGTTGGGCCTAAGAGATAGGGTTTCTAAACACATGGTATAGGGTATCGTATAGTCGGTCTAGACCGACTATAATATTCTTACTTGTTGCTTCATTCAAACTTTATCTATAAATGCAAACAAAATTTGAAATGAATTTCTAAAATTAAAATTTTTCTATATCAACACGAATTGCAAATGCAGAAGCTACAAAATGAAGTGTGCGAAGTTAGCCCCCCATTTTTGGAAATACAATTTTTTGAAGATTGTTCTGAATCGTTCCAAAATAGATATGTATGTATGTCGCAAACCGTAACGTACGCAAATGAGAACGAAAAACATTTTTCCGCGATATCAACATTATTAAACGATATCAATATTTTTATGCAACACGAAAGTTAACGTACAGATTCCAAAATTTCTTTCATACAAAGTATCCTGAATGGCACCTTCAACACTATTTTAATCAACCCCAAATATACGGGTCCCTTAATTTTACATCCTCTCTATAACATGATATCCAAGTTCCAGAGCGATCTGATGGTGCCATTCAGGATACCTAGTATGAAAGAAATTTTGGAATCTGTACGTTAACTTTCGTGTTGCATTAAAATATTGATATCGTTTAATAAGTTGAAAATATTTTTCGTTCTCATTTGCGAACTTACGGTTTGCGACATATCTATTATGGAATAATGTTTAGAACAACCTAGAACAACCGCCATTTTTTTTTTCTTTTTTTTCCAAAAGTGGGTGGCAAAGTTTAAAAATCGCTTTTTTCGATATACCGGTACAAATTATGTTTTAGAAACTCATCGTTTTGGAACATTGTAGAAGAATCCTAGAACAATTCAGAACAATCTTCAAAAATCTAACTTCGCACACTTTACAAAATGAGAAACTAAAAGAAATATTTTTTTTGGTATCATAATAAATGATAAAAAAAACCATATTCAATATTTTCAGATATTTATATCTGCAGTTTTTTTCAAAATCAAGTTTTATATGATATTTAGCATTACTAGCAGTGACCAACCTTCGAAATGCGAGTGCAAATTCTAGGAAAATTTACTTTTTTATGCAATTATAAACATTATAGATACAGTAGATATATAACTTGGTTTGTTAATAAATAATTCTATAAGAGCCTAAGGGTATGCTAATCAATATTAGCCAATTTACAATTCAACACAAATTTAATAAACACACACAGCATTGTATAGTTTTTTATTTGAAGTTTAAATATGTGTTTTATGTATGTGTTAGTAGTATCTTTAAATGCATTATACTCCAAAAAAAATGTTCCAGACTGTGCAAATCTGTAAATATGGTGGACAACTAAAAAGAAATACCTTTTAAATGGGGTGTGTTTGGTCAAAATCGGTTGGTAACTAAAATTTTTATATCAGTCACAAGAAAACGCCTTGGCTCTTAATATTATATATTTGAAAAATAATACAGTCTTTTCTAGATAATTTGCTTATGGATATCCATGATTAGTAACTTATATTGTCAATATTATATTAATTTAATATCATTGTTTTTATATTAATTTAACATTTATTATTACAAATAAATCTTATTTTCTAGTCCTAAAATTATTTTTTTGTTTGGCGAAATCACTCTTTCGTTACAAAAAAAAATTATAAATAAAAAGAAATAGTTGAACGAAAAAAAAAAGATTTTTTAGTGATGCGAAAACAATGGAAACTTTTAAACTTCTTTACCAGAGTTGATTACAGCAATAAAAAATAGAAGAAGGTGTGAAAGAAAATTTTAAAAATCTTAACCGTTATATAAATATTTATAGTTTCTAACGTTTTCTTTCAATTATTATCAAATAATGGCAAGAATAAAGTTTTGTGAAGAGTTAAAAACCAGAATAATAGATGATTTTATTGCTGGTCGTAAGCAAAAGAAAATGTGTGAGAAATATTCCATGAATAAATCCATAATTTCAAAAATTATCAAGAAATATCGTGAAAAAGGTACGCTGACTACTCATCATTTAGGTGCAGGCCCCATAAAATGGGTAAAAGACAGGATAATTTAATAGCAAGAGAGTTTAAAATATGTCAAAAAATGTTACCTAAAGACGTCATTAACAATCTGAAACTAAAACTATGTGCTCGAACTGTTTCCCGAAGATCATTTGAAGTTGATCTTGGTTGTTATCGTCCCGTGAAGAAACCACTGATATCAGAAAAATATCGTCGGACTAGCATTGATCTTGTTAAAAAATCACATGAACTTGAATTAGAATACTATTGTTGAATAGTGTTGGCGAAAAATTAAAACTTTAAACGGCCCTAAAATTTGCCTGTACCCACACAGGACCAAACGCTTTGAGGGTTTTACCTTATACAAGAATCATCCATTCCCAAGACCACAACCATCATTTTGTGACCATGACCATCATCAGTGTTATTGTATAGTATAGCATAAAAACTAATACTTTTAATTTTGTTATTGCTTTCTGATTTTATATTAATATTTCTTCTAAATTAAAAAAATAAATCATACACATGTTTAAATTAATAAGAGCTTTTAAAAAATATATTCTGTTAAAAGTTTCCATCGTATTGTCGCTCACACTATATTTCTCATTTTTTTTAAAAACTTATTATGGTTTAAATATGTAATAAACTAATTGCGCTAACAACGTAGCGCGTATACTGCTAGTTTGATATATTCCAACAATTTTATTGTATGAAAAATCCTACAACAAATGTCATTAAGTAAAGATAAATAATCAAAATAATCAAAATTTAAAGAAAACAAATGTTTGAAAACTCAACAGCACACGTCATTCGAAATATTAAATAAAAAAAAAAACTTTTTACGGATATTTATTTTTTTTTGCGTATTTTTAAGGCACTTGCTAAAGATTTATTCTTAACAAAAATTTTAAAAATACACATTTTTTGAAAACAAAATAAATGCTTGCAATGTTTTATTTAATTTTTTAATATTTTTTTTTATTTAAATAAGTAGTATTTTGAATTCTTTTTCATGATAGTTCATTTAATAAATTATATATATGTCGGAGTACCGATTATGTTCGTAATGTAAAACGGCAAGCAGGGACACTTATGCCAAAGTTGGCACTACTGAATTTAAAAAAAAAAACAAGAACAGAAACGATTCCAAAGTCAAAGAGACCACCAGTAGCAGCAAGTCGAGACGGCCTCGTTTTTAATTTCAAATAAATTTGAAAGGAAAATAAATTATTTTAAATTGTTTTGTTTAACAAATCTTGATTAAAACATTCTAAAATTAATGAAAACCCGACATCAGAAGTGAGATTGACTCATGATTCCCTACAATCTTCAAGCGAGGAGAAATGGGGCCTTTAGTTTGTACAACAAAATTGCAGCTTTTTAGCTCTTGTGGAAGCAATAAAACCATCTTCTAGCGTCGCACAGTGGCGCCATTTGAGTTTTTTCGTTGCAAAAATCATATCTTTTGAACCGAATAACATAATTGAACAGTTTAAACAGCATATGATAGATAACTGTTCAGCCTATGAAATGAGCGTTTGGAAAGGGTGCTACGCTTTGTAGGGGCCCACTTATGGGTTATCAAAGTTAAAATTTGTAGAAAAATCAATTTTATGGTAACTAAAAAAAATTATTTTTACATTTTTAGATTGTTTTATTTTTTTCTTCTTTAACTTCTTTTTTAAATTTATTTTTTTAATTTTCTGTAAAATATTCATCACAATTCGTAAGAGAAGGTATATCTAAAAGACTAAGCATTTCTAAACTATAATTATTTTCTAACTCTATTCGTGACTTCACATGCCGCAGGGAAGAAATAAGTGGATCGGAAGATGCTGCCAACATGTTGAAGAGGTGCTCATTTTGCCTTACCCTTGATGCTTTGAATGTGTTCTGCAATCTATATTTTTTATAAAATTTGTTAAGAGACTCCTGTGCTTCTTCAGAAAGCTCTCCAATTGGCAAAGACTGGTACTCAATTATATCTTTGCCATGCGCCAATATTTTATGGACGGTCGGGGTCAACTTCTTCTGTGGATACATTTCTGCTAAAAGAGATGCAGTTTTCGATATTTTGTAGAATTGATATTTTCTTTGCAGTTTAAAACATGCAAGATCGTTCCCAATCTTTTCACGATTTGATTATCAATTCCAGTGATTCTAGTTACTGCCTCATCATTTTCAAAAAATCTTTTAGAAGTGTTTCCATCGTTTGAGTTACCGTATCCGTGCTTGGGACAGTCTACTTTTAGTCCAACTTGTTTAAAAAAAGCATCCTGTATTTGCTTCTTTCTGATCTTTTCCTTATCCTTTATTGATGTATTTTCATCGAAGTTTTCCTCCTCTTGTGGTAGGGTATACGCCAGTTTTAGCAAGAACTCCATACACCTTATCCTTGCGTGCAATGGTGACATTCCATATTCGTAATTCTCCTCGTTTGTAGAATCGTTTAAATTACCAAAATTCTTCTGACTCTTTTTGCAAATCGGGCATGACAATGTTGAGGTTGTTCCTGTCAGTTCGTTTACGACTTTTCCGTCAACCATGGTCAGGTGGAACTCGTAATTGCATTCAATATATTTTCCTTCTCCAATTTGCAGCTTTGTAGGCTTAATCTTGCTAATTTGTTCTTCAATGTCCTTCACCGTGGTCCTTATGAGCTCTGCCGATTCCCTTGCAAACTGAAACATTATTTGTCGGCAATAATGCACTGATGACGGACGTGGATTTTTCCAGTGTAGGGAAACATCAGATTTTAGCCGCAAAGGAACAACAGATGCCATAAACATATTTCCGCCCGATATTGTAGCGTCATCGGAAGATATCCTTTGCTTATAAACGCTTTGTCCGGCTGATCCATCGCAGCCCCATTTGCTGATCAATGTCAGTTTCTCAGGAAGAATTTTCACCTCATTTTCAGGAAGACTCTCCAACAACCGTTTTGCTATATGGCCCATGAGATCCTGCAGATTGGCTTTCACAGAGACTTCCGTAAACTCCGTATGCAGTGGTCGTGAATTTATTTTGGCTTGCGTAATATGCTTGTATCCTGGTAAAACGTCAGCCCCGTGTCGCATCAAGGATGCCCGTAGTATCTCATATTTTTCTTTGGAAACTTGTAAGTCCATAAACAAGGCCAAGGCTTCTTCGGAACCATACTTTTTAATGTGTGCGTTTGTGGGCATGGGAGTGCTTTCCTTAATCCTTTTTAGCCGCAGTGGGCTTGCATCAGCAACAGATTTTGTAATCTGCGACCTAACTCTTTCACTATCCTTTGTATATTTAATAGACAGCGCGTCCGATAAATGCTTCGTGGTCAAGTCATTGGTGGCATCGGCAAGTTTCCTCTTTCTTGTGAAAATTGAACACTCCTCAATACTTTTTTTTGGCCTTCCTTTTGCTCCTCTGGTTGATGTGGTGGGTTTATCTACTGCCAATATATCCAGGATGGTGCCTTCATTAAGCCAGTCCTCGTATTTGGAGTTGAAGTTCTGAATGGTTCGATTAGATTTCACCCATTTTGCCTTAATATTTGCATATATCAGATAAAAATTATTTTTTATAATTTCGCTTCTCTCAATATTTCCGTATAAGCTATCAAGTTCTTCTAAATCATCTTCCATGAAAAACTTTGGTGTGGTTGACCTTCTAAACAGTTCAAATAATTGTAAATTGTTTAACGCCATGGTTTCAGTATTTGTTGCGCCAACTTTCAGTCGTAGACTAATCCAGGCATTATGCTTATTTTGCAATATATAGGCTTATGCTACCATGCTTAAAAATTTACCTGTTCCCTGCATACATATGGATTTAGGCTGAATAATGCAATTTTGATATTATGCTCGTGTCTAAATAAGATGTGTGCCTACCTGGAGGGACCATAAGTCAATATTGTTCTTGACCATTTGTACTCCAAAGTAATTTTTAAGTGAGGTGCGTACCTGCGAATTTAAATGAATAGTGTTTTGTGCATCCTGTGTCTGTAACAGAATATTGGGAGTAGACTTTGGCAGAGGCTCACAGGTAGACAACCGACTTAAAATGCAATTTTCAAACTATTAGATCAAACTCTGTCAGTCAAAACATGTAAGGGATGCACGCCATACAATTTCTGCAACCATGTCTTTTTAACCTTTTTTACCTCTAGAAGCCAAACGGGCACGTACGGGCAAATAAAACCTTTTGAATTATGTAAAGAAATAATCAAAGAACATGTTTTGCAAATATGGCAAATATAGAAAAATATAGATTTTTTTATTTTCCGGCAAAGTTGAAAAATAGTGAAAAAACGGATAGTTTTTAAATAGTGATTTACCAGAAGAAACACAAAGCAAACAGTTAATTTTTTTTTATCATTATACATTTAATAAATACATCAATCAATACAAACAAAAATTATGGCGATTCGTTATCTATTTTTCGTGATATTACACCTGAAATCGCAACAAATTGACTAACCGAAAGTCGGTCAACTTTGAACGGTTATATCTTCTAAACTAAAAATGTGATATTATTAAGAGTAGCATATTTGAAATCGTTGAAAAGTTTCCTATAACATGGGTTTATTCAAAACTTCGTCGGCGCACATGAAAATTTTGATTTTTGCAACCTCGTTTGCTCTACGGGCGCCACTGTGCGACATAAGGACGGCGCACAGTGGCTGAAAATCGTTTTTCATTGGCCAAAATTCCGTAACTTTTGAACCGATCAAAATATTTAAGTAATTTTTTTTTAATGGATAGATATTTAGTTCAGCTTGACTCAGTTTAAATTACATTAAAATTGATTGAGGACTTTAAGGAATTCTAGGTCAAAGTTGAACTTTTTTTTTTTTAACTTTTAGATTGAAATATGTGTTTATTTTTTATTTATTAAAAAATTTAATTTTTGGATTTTAATAATAATTATAAACATTTTTTTGTAAAAAATGGGATTTTTTTTAATATTACACTCAAAAAATTTTTACACTCAAAAAAAAAAAATTGTAAAATCAATCCTTTTATTGATTGAAGCAAGCGTTCGGCTGTGTGATCAAGTAGAGATTGTAGTGTCCTTTGATGGCAAACAGTCCATTTTAGCAGCGGTTATGTGATGATATGCTGGATATATATTTGAGCCTTTTTCAATCGCACGCAATCTGAGCTGAATGAATATATTGCTGTTTTGTTAATTTCAAATCCAGAAATAATGCTAAAGCCTCCTCATTTGTGAACTGTTTTGCATCGCTCGGAGTTCGTATACTTTTATGAATCCGTTTTGTTCTCACTGGACTAGCTTTAACAACTTTTTCAATGATATCCACTTTTGGTAATTGCTGCTGTGATCATAACTGTTGTAGGAAAGATTCTTTTATAATTATACATCCAATTTCATCGTTAACATCTTTAAGTTTCCGCCTCTTAGATCTATCGCTGCAGTTCTCCAATGATGCGCGTGGTCTTCCAGCCTTATCTTGCTTTGCTGTTTCTGCAGCGACAGAAAGTTGGCCTTCTAACCAGTTTGCACTTTTTATATAAAAATTTTGTTTACTGTAGCTAACTTTTTTGTAGCGTTTTTTTAGTGCTTTGACGAAATTAGATAATTGCTCTTGTATTTCGGTGCTACACGAATTTAAGTTTAAATTTATTTTAACGTAACTAAGAACATCTTCCTGGTTTTTGTTTCTAAAATACACTTCGGCCAGTTCTTTATAACTGAAGCTCTCCATATTTTTCTGAATATTTTTATTTGCAACTGTTATTGCTGAAATATATTAGAGCAATTGAATTTGTATTCAAATGTCGCTTTCTTATAAGCCTTCTCATAAGCCATCATACTATGTTTCTAGGTAAAATAAAAAGATAAGAAAATGGCATTAGTGCATTACTACGTAAAAGAATATATAAAAAACCCACTGTACAATAGAATAACCTGTGTATGTTTTCTTTACTACTTGCATTAGTGCATTGTTAGGTAAAATAAAAAGGTACAAAAAAGGTATGATAATAAAAAAACCAGGTTACTAAAGAATTACATCCTCTGTGTATTGACATTCTTACTTACAAATATATTATGGTAATAGAACAAATAATGACTATTATGAGCTATAAAATACCTAAAGCACAAATTTTGATACACCATTGTATACGTGTACTTATAGGGTTGTTTAAATTATCGTAATTTGAATTTTTTTACAGTAATTTCATTAAAATTAAAAAAGTGTTCTACCCACGGGTCGTCACGGGTGCAAAAGTATATATAGTGTTAAAGATGACACTTTTACCTTTCTCCGGGTGGTATACGTTTACCTTTTGTTCCCTAGAAGTTCTATTCCACTAAAGTTGAAATTTGAGAAAAATGTAGTAGTTTCATAAATATTTCATAACGCCCCTAATATTAAACGGTAGAGCCGTGACCACTTACAACAACTAAAGACTATAATCCTACCAACATTATTAAAAAGACCGCAGCTCATTATCGATGATAGCTTGCGAGTAGCAACCATTTATTTTTGATAAAAAAAACAAAAAAATATCACCTTTTTCTGAAATTAAAAAAACAGTTGAGTTTGACAGCATGCCACGCCCACAATTAGCAATAGTTTAACCTAATTTTTTGGCTACCTTAATCTGGATATATTAGCTACAAAAAGGCGTTAAAATTTTAAAAACCGGTGACAAAAAAAATTAGACTTTTGGCCAATGAAATCAAAATTTCAGCCACAGTGCGGCGAGTGCTTATCCGTATATGCTGCAATTATGATAACATGTCAACCCTGCAGATAATGATATCCACATTGTTAGCCCATATTTCTCAGTTTGAGCCTAGACTGCATCGTCTTACTTTTACCGCGGATATTGCTAAGAGAAATCTTCTACAACAAGATCTGAAGGCTATGTCGTTTTTAAAGAAGAAAGCTGTCACACAGAATGACACATGAGTGATCCAGATACGAAAAGATACCATGCATCAACATCATTATCAGGCACACAATGCTGTAATTGTCAGGACATAAGGCATTACATTGCACATTCAAGAACATCAGTAAGCAGAATTCAAATTTTAGCAACAATAATAATTTTAGAAATTCGGTAAAGTCGAATGTGACCTGTTTCAACTGCCAAGATACTGGAAACTATGCAAGCTGTCCTAAGATTGTTCGCAAAAAAATTGGTGAAAGCGCTGGAATTTCTTCAACAGACCGCCGAGTGGACTTACATGTGTATTATCGATATATGTACCTAATCGATGATTGAATCACTCTGGTGAGAAAGTTTGTTTTTTTATAATTCTGGTTCTGAAATTTCACTTATTCAAGAATCAGTGGGTTGTAAATGGGATGGAAAACATATCTTTAATATAGTGGCAATGACAGGAATCGGACAAAGGAGCGCAAATTGTAACGATTATTGAAGTCGATTATTAAAAATTTTGTTTCATATTGCTGTGCATATTGCGTCAGACAACTTATTTTTTAGCAGGATGAATTTTGTTTATACATGTAAAGCAGCAGCGTTTAAGGATATACATTTTAATTTAATAGATTCTGACATTCCTCAGGATGCTCTTTCTGATGTTCAGTTAGCATTAAATTGTACACAAAGTCGAGTTACCAAATATAGTCCCTTTATTTTTTTGAAATGGCATGTTTATTTTTTTGAAATGGTAAAAAAAACCTTAAAATGCATTTACTTTTGCTAGAAATCACAAAAAATTGAAAATAAAAAAATCGGTTTCTAGCAAAAGGAAATGCATTTTACGGGGAAGGTTTTTTCAGCATTTCCAAAAACTAAACATGCAGTTCTTTATAGTTTTCCATGCCCTACCTCATACTGCGAGAGCATTCTTCGCAAAAAAAGTGACTAACCCTAATATACACACGATCGTATGAGACGAATGCCTGAAGGTCATATCCCTATCGAAATTGATGATGATAATGAGGAAGAGTTAAATAATTGAATTTTTGTGATAATATTTGATAAATGTAAATTAAAAATGTAATACGCATTGTTGTGGTCAGAAGTTATTGCATTGCTGGTTAGAAGCAACGGTGTAAATTTGCGCCAGATAGAGGCGAAGTAACATCACTGGATAGAAGTGGTGATTGAGTTTAGTCACTGGCTAGAGTTGATTTTTGATTTTTTTTGTTGAAGCAATTGAAAGAAATTTCTGAACTGATCAGTGCGTATTGTATTTGAAGTTGATTTTTGTATTACTAGTATAGCCCAGCACTCGAAATTCGAGTGCAAATTCTAGGAAATATTTTTTCATTAAATTTTTGTCATTTTATGAATACTTAAATGAGCCTAAAGGTATGTTAATCAATTTTAGCAATTCACAATTCAACACAGAGCGTCTGATATATAATTTAAATCATTCGCATTAACAGGGTGTAACGAATTATCTATATACATAAAATTCATTTTCTGTTTGTTTGTTTGTTTGTTTGACCGCTACACAAATTTTAACTTTTCAACGGACTTCTCCGAAATTTGGTAATATGATCTCTATACCCCAGGAAAGGTCGCCATATGCTTTTTACCGGCCACGCCTACTTTTACGCCCACTTTTTATGTAAAATTAATTTTATGTTTTTTTATATTTGTTCACTATACAAATTTTTATTTGTTAACGGTTTTCTCTGAAATTCGGTACACACGATCCCTGTACTCCAGCTAAGGTCACCATATACTTCTCATCGGCCACGCCTACTTTTACGCCCACTTTTTATATACAATTCATTTTCTGCTTTTTGGTATATTTGTTCGCTATACAAACTTTTATTTGTTAACGGTTTTCTCTGAAATTTGGTACACATGGATCTCTGTACCACAGGGAAAGTCACCATATGCTTCTTATCGGTCACGCCTACTTTTTTAATTTTTTATGGGTTTCACTCGAATTTACTCCACATTATTCTCAAATCCCAGGCAAGGTTGTCATATACTTTTATCGGTCACGCCAACTTTTTTTAATTTTCTATATACGCTTTTAGTGTTTGTTAACATATTTTAATTTTTCAATGGACTTCCCAAAAATTTTGTGCATAAATCTCTTTACTTACTACTCTTGAGTTTACACCATTATGAAATAAATATTTTAAATCAACCTATTACAAATTTTCCCGTCTTGCCTTCTTTACTATATGAGTTGCAACACCCCAAAATTAGTGCAGATTTATTTCATGGGTGAAAGATACAGGTTGACTACCGACGCGATGCGCTCGCGGAACACAGGTGCGCTCAAATATCGGATGATCTGAAAAATATAATTTGGCAATTAAAATAGGTTGACAAAAACTGCACGGCGGCAATGGTGTGGCTGCCAAACGCGCGGACGTGGACGCGACGCGCTCGCGAACACAGCTCAGCTAAAATATCGCAATGATCTGAAACATATATTTTGGCGATTAAAATAAGTTGACGACAACTGCTCGGCAGCACGGATGTAGCTGCCAAACGCCCGGAAGGGGCGCGCGAACGCGGACGCGACTATAAGCAGTTGCTTAAAGCAACCTTGCGGCACAATTTTAAACGTCGCATTCATTTTACGTTTTTCTTTGACGTCTCTGCTCAATGATGATCACTTATTAAATAAAGTAATTCAATTTTTAAAAGTTCTGATTCCTTTAATTTGCAAACGATTCCGCTATATTTGATGTTCTCAAAATAAATAAAATTAAAAAAAAACTTAAGGCGGTTTCGCAGCTTATTTTTGAAGCATTTTTGCTGTAGCGTCTTATAAAAAAAGTTCTAAATTAAAAAATCACAAAATTTTAAATTGAAATAAAACATGAATTTGTTCCCCCAAAAAAGGTAAACATAGGGAATTTTTCCACCATGAACAAATTCCCCAATCCCATACAAATTTTTTGGGAGGAAGTTAATTTTTTTGAGGAATGGTTCCTTGGGGACTAAGCGCCTGGTAAGCATAGTGAACCATTTTGCAAGTCAAATGAACTTTTGATCCCGGGCAAGATCATATTAAACATAAATTTTATCATTCTCAGCTTCTCCTCCATATGAACTATAACTATGCCAATTTTCACACTCCTCCGTGCCCGCATATTGCTTAAAAACGAAACTAAAAATTTACCTTCACATATTAATATATAGATTGTTTGGGACATGAGATGGGACACGATATTAAATTGTAATAAAAATTAAGTTTTTTGTTTAATTGTATGGGAAACTAATACATTTTTGTTCTGCTAATTTAAATTTGAATCTGGTCAGAATTGGCCGAGTGGTTGCACTATATACTGTACATAGAACTTTGTATTTTTTTTCAGACAAGTCGTTTATTTAATAAATCTTGATTAAAAAATTCTAAAATGAATGAAAATCCGAAGTATACATAGTGACGAACTACGAGTAAATTATTGGCACAGTAAGCACTGACAACTTCATGATGGATTTAATAGCCTCATTGAAGCGATTTTTAATAAACAAATATTTTTACTAGATAGAATAATAATTTATCAACAAAATTAATTTTGTTTCATTTAAAAATATTTATTATATTAATAAAAAAAAATACCAAATCTCACTAAACAAAATTAATGTCACACTTCATTAAAAACTAAAAAATATTGTTTTTTGAATTTTGTTTTTTCTTTTTTTTAATTAATCAACACTCAGGGGATGCCCCCTACAGATGCAGTGCATTGTGTTGACTTAGGAAAATAGGTTAAGGAGGAAAGAGGGAGTAGTTCATTTTTATTTTTTTTTTTTTTGCAGCGACAGACCAAAGCCTCTGGTGGGAATCGAACCCACGACCCCCGCATGATAGGCGAGCACGCTACCTACTCACCTACCTCCAGTCGTTTTGGCATAGGATTCACCAATTTTTTCGTGCCCTCTGTCCCAATATTTTGCCATTCTTCAATCAGTGTCCGCTTCAGTTCATCCATTTTCGTTATGGCCCACTTTTTCACATGTCTATCCAACTCTTCCCCTTAATGTTATATCGTATTGAGATCTGGCGATTGTGGCGGATGTGGTAGAACATGTGAAGCATTGTATGCAAGCCACATACGCACAGCATGAGACGAATGCTTCGGGTAATTATCATGTTGGAAAGTGAACGAGGCTGGTAAAGTCAACTTTTCGGCACTTTTCTCGAGGTTTTCTTTTAGTATATTCATATATATCTATGAATACCACCCAAGCAGCGGACATACATCCACACGCAATCACTCCTCCACCACGATGTTTTACAGTTGAAGCATGGTTTCGTTTTTCTAACTCCGTATTGGGTTTTCTCCACACCGTTTGGCGGCCATCAGAGCGAAAGATATTAAACTTGCTTTCATCCGAGAATAACACTTGGTCCAAAAAATCATTTGCCTTTTGTAAATACTCTTTGGAATATGCTTACGTCTAGCAACACATCATGTAAAACTTTTCACAGCGATCTGTGTTGAGGATATTTTGGGACTCAGTTTGAATTTTTTAATTATCTGGTATCTTTTGCAAATGTTGAGGCTCCCTAGGAAGGCTGCACGATGCTCCGAATGGTGTAGCCACTTCTATCCATAATTTCTCCTATCTCAGCATAAGATTTACCTTGATTGCGCAAATATAAAATAATTTTCGGGCTGAGATTCGGTGGTTTCCTTCTGTTTTTTTACCCATTTTTGATAAAACGTAAATAAGTTTCCGGGGCCGGATGGTACACCAGCACTGGTGCTGACGCTAACTAGTCCATTAGTCAACCCTTTCAGCCTTTTGTAGCGTGCGGGAGCCTTTCCTTCTTGCTGAAAGGTTACCAATGTCCAACCAATTCCTTAAAAGGGTGAGGCTAATAACCCTGATAATTAACATCCAATTATAATCTGCTCTGCGCTCTCAAAGGCGATGGAGAGCATAATAAATACCATCTTTAAGTTGTAACTGATCGTCTATTTCAAAACCATAAATATCATGATCAGTTTCGTCGTCATCATCATCATCTACATACACCTCAGAATCTTTATGTTCATTTTCTATCTCGATTTCTACTCGTCTTTCATCTTGAAATGTTTATTTTTTTTCTGGCATAAATTGTATCAACAACAGATAAGTGTATACAATTGTTAATGCTCAGCTGTGATTCTGCTAATATGTTGTCGCCGTACTTTTTCATCACGGCTGCTCCATCATGAGTGGAGCACACGATGTCTTTATTTAAATTAATGCCAAATTCTTCTAATTTGTCCTTTATTTCAAAACAAATATTTGCAGCATTGCCTTTTTTATTAATTTCTTTAAGGCCCAAATTGATAATTTTATATGAACTATTTTTATCATCATAATTACGCAAGGTTATGTTTAAGTATTTGTAGTGTGAAATGTCTGTCCACTCATCGACTATTATTGAGAACCTTCCATTGTTTTCTTTTGTTTGTCGGATATCGGCAACTAATTCATCCTTCTTTTTAAAATAAAAATTATCAATGTGGCTCCAAATATTAGCTTCGCTGTGTGGCATTTGTAGCCTTTGGATTTTAAATAAGCAATAATAACCTTTGATTGCTTAAAGCTCCTCACCGACATTCCATCCTCGGCTACACATCGGCATATTATTTCTTCCGAGGACAATAGTGATGGTTTTACAATGAATTTGTCTATGGAGCCAGCCACTGAGCCCTGAGAAGTTGTTGGAGTCTCATCTTCTTTTATAGCCGACTCATCTTCAAATTTAATTTTATGTCCCTTACGTAAGTGGTATATAAGTGAAGACGTGGTTGAACCTCTTTGTTTAAAAGTCTGGGCATTTTTTGCATTTGACTAAATTTTTATTTTTTGGATCTTTTGAAAAATACTTTCATACATAGCTCATATTTAAGAAGTATTTGCACCTGTAATATTTTAGAATTTTTATTTAACATATTTACAAAATTAATAATATTACAATTTTACCTTTAAAATTACGTTTAAATACGTAAATATCACGAAAATATAAAATTTATTAAGTATTTTAAAGAATTCAATTCAATTTCTTCTGCTTTTTCCAAATTAAATAAACGTTTTCTTCAAATGTTAACAATAAAAAACAGCTGGTTATAAGAAAAGTGTTCGAAAATGATGTTATCAATATAAATACAGAGATCTCACTTAACAATTCTTGTGGTAATTAGGGTTTACATAGTACTGGTTTCATACTTTTACACTGCAAGAAAATACAAAAAAAAAAATTTATTTTAATAGACAGAGTAATTCTTTTAAATTCGATTAATCGGTTAATCGTATGATATTATTCGAATTATTCGTTATTCGAAATTTGACTATTTTAAATTGTTCGAACAATTATTTGAAAAAATTGTTCGATTAATCGATTAAAGATTAATCGTTTGAATACCCTAGTAAATACATATCATTATATATCTAGAGTACTATGATGACGAGAGTCTTGAAACATTCTGCACGTCAATTGGTTGTTAATGTAAGTAGTCGGACCAAAAATGGGCGGATTGGGTTAGTGGGCGTGGTACCTCCCATACAAAAAACTATAGTGTTCCCTGTCGTGCTTGGCTACGACTTACAGGGGGTATCAATTTTATCAAATAAATAAATAAAATACAAATAAAAAAATAAAATTTTTTTTAAAATTTTTTACTTCAATGATCTTTGCGTTGAAGAAATACATTGTATTGGGAAAATAAATGGTTGATGTATTTTTATTTTCATCGGCGATCATGGACTACAGCGCTTCATTCCTCTTTCTGTAAAAGATCGCATCCCCATACACTTACAATACATTCGTTATTTTTTAATTAACAACAAAAATATTTGCTAGAAATAAGATATATGGCAAAACAACGTTTGCCGGGTCAGCTAGTAATAATTATAATTAAAAGTTGAAATATCTTTTTAGTATAGTTAATAATCTATTTCTATGTATGTACATGGCTGCATATTGTTTGTATATAAAAAAAACTGTTAACCTACACTTACAATTCCATAATTTTATGTTTTTTTGTGACGTTTAATAGTTTAGTTTAAAGTAATTCTCTTTCTCTTCCGCTCTTTTATGTATCACTAAAATTTTAACAAATTCTTGTTTACCTTTTGTTTACCTTGAAGTATAAATGTGTTTGCGATTTTTGTAGTGGTGGTTTTTCACATAAATTAAGGATATTCGTACTTGTTGTATGTGAAAAAGTTAGGTAGACGACAATGCAACAAATACTCGTACATAGTTGTAGAAAATCCTCTACGGTTGCTTTTAGTATAGAATATCCAGATAATACGTAGGTGGTTTGGTAATTAGTGATACTAATCAAGATAAATAGAAACAACACAAACTGAAACATCTTGATCGCAAAGGAATCTAATTTCAATATTTAAAAATGAGATAAAATTCTCAGAATTAAAAACTATTTAAAATTAAAACTCCTTACAGTATTTAATACCTATTGCTATTAACTGGGATTAAATCAGAAATAATGGACAACAAAGGATTAATAATAATATTGGTCATTAAAGTTTTGGATGGATTTCTAAGGAAGTCGTTTCCTAATATAAATTTAGCTCAACAAATGAATTTCCTTACAACAGAGCTTTAAAAAAATTCATTCAATTTAGAACTAATTTATGAAAAATTGATTTCAGCATTAAATGATTTTATTTTAACATTCTTTTAAACCATTCTCTTAATTCTCAAAGCGTGTTATTAAATAGAATGATTTTCAAAACTTAACCCTTTCATGCCCGAATTAATTGGGGCGTGGTTAAACATTTTTCAAGTTTATGTAGTTGTTAGTTTATACCTAAATATGAATTGATATCAATTTCAAAGTCCTATGTATCCTGGTTTAGCCGATATGAAAACTTGCCTATAGGCAATATTGTGTTTGAAAAATGACTGACAACCATCTAAAAGTATTTTTTAATTTTTTTCTCTAATTTTCTTACCTTTAAATTTAAACTTTTAAATATCTTTATTACTTTTTTTTTTATTATTTCTAAACTCACTTTTAGCACAAAACGATTTTACATGTGAAATCAAATAAGATTAGCTCTCAAATGTTCTCTATCAATATTGACAATAAAATATAGGCTTGCAAAATATATCAAGCTACTCTGAGGAAAAAACCGTAGGAGAAAAAAATAAAAATTACGGGACTTATAAGCTAAAATATTCAATGTTGCCTATAGGTAACATCGGGTATAAAAGGGTTAATTAATTTCTGATCGAATTATTAATCTCTTCAATGAAATCATATTCCAGGAAAAATTGTGATAATTCAAATTGTAATAGATTTAATTGAAGAGAAATATAATCAATCAAGTGAATGAATTGCATAATGAGTGAATTCAATACCGACAAAAGGTCAATGAGTAGCATTGATAGGAGATGTTTTTCAAGAATGGTAAATACAAAAAAATTAAATTCAAATTTGAAAAGTGAATTTTATGAATCAATCCTTTCTGGGAAAAATTTAAAAAAACCGAATCAATTTTAACACATTGCCAGGGTTGCACTGCCAGATTTTGTTAAAAAAAATCCATGCATGAGCAAAGTCAATAATGGACTCTGTAATTTGATCGGATGTGATCAAATGATACCCTCCATCTGGGTTTTATGTTTACATTAATATCTAGACTTATTGCGCTATTTATAACGAATGTAAATAAAATATTTTAAAAAGTAAGCAGTTTGATAAACTTGGTACTAAATTATTGAAACAAACACACTGAATTTCTAGCATTTTTTTAGAGGTATCTCCATATCTAAGGTCATATCTTGGAAAATTATGACCGATTTACCCTATTTTAAATACCAACCTGCTTGAAATAATGACAAACAATATTATTGTAAGTTTACTTAGGTAAATGGTTTATTTTGTGAATGAGCGTGATTTCAACAGACGGACGGAGAGACTGGCAGATGGACAGAGGTATGGACGGACAGACGGACATCGCTATATCGACTCGAGTTGTTATAAGAATCTCGCAAATGCATATTTCAATGCGTTACAAAGGGTGTGACAAACTGATATATACCGTCTGCACAGTGGTGTGGATGGCATAAAAATGCAGTACAAAAAAGAAAATTTTAAATTTTCATTTTACACTTTCTAAATAATAAAATTAACTTTTAGTTGTTGAAGCTTTATTCCAAATAAATTTTTCATTATTTGACTTAAGTTTTATTTTTATCTCAGTAATAATAAAAACTCAAAATTTTAAAAATAACACGTTTTAAGATATTATATCACAAAGTTTTGATCATGTGAACATGATGTTTGTTTGGCATTGTAAAGGATGTCTTATTACCTTTAAATTAACACTTTGATTAGATTTAAAAGTTAAGTTTTGAAGTAGTTCTTCTAGACTGGTTTATTGATTTTTTAAAAATAAATTTTTCACATTTCGCTCCGCCATATTGCAGGGAGTGTTAGATTTCTTGGTTTAGTAAGTAAGAACATTCATGCAAAATTTTATCAAAGAGGTTACGCCGGAAAGAGCTTATTTTCTTCATTGATTATAAATAGAACAACCCATATACATAAGTAATATTCAAAAATACTTTGAAAGTATGTAACATTTTTATATTGGTCAACTTTAATTTTGCATTTTTGTTCCTTATTTTGCACACATGTGGCCGACAAAAGTCTACGCGTGACCATAATTTTCGCAACATGGGCCTTTTAAAATCATAATGAAGAGAAGCAATGATACTGTTTTATTTCAGATATATTTCTCTTAATAAACATAACACAAAAAATCGAAATTTATTATGAACTTAAACTTCTAATCACAAGAAATTATAAAAATTGATTGACAAAAGTCTACATACAATACTCTCTTCAAGTATTAAAAGTTATTAAAATCAATGGTTCGTTGGCCCACCACAGGTATTTAGAACTGCTTGTAAACGTCTAGGAAGCGAAGCAACTAAATTGTCGAGTTCTGCGGACGTAATGTTTTGCTATTCTTCTTGAAGCTTCTCTTTCCGCATTGGGGCACTAGTAACATGGTTTTTACGGATTTTTCGTTGTAAAATCTCCCACACGTGCTCAATAATTTTTAAGTCTGGGCTTTGAAGTGGTGTGTAAAGGTGTCGTGGGGCTTGGTAGAGCAACCAATCGTTGACAATTTGATCCGTGTGCTTCGGAACATTATCTTGTCAAAAAATCCAACACTGACCAAGTTTTAAAATATCAACCGATGGCTTTAAATCTTGTCCCAAAATAGATTTGTACTGATAGTGATCCATATTACCCTCAATAAATACTAACTGAATAAGAATGAATTTGAAATAACATGAAATTGAAATTTTGGGTTTCTTGAAAACACAAATTTTATATTTTCGAAGTATTTTTCGAAATCTTATTTTTTATTGCCAAATGACATGAAACATAAGGTTTAGCTTCAGAACCATATGTTATCTAGAAACCGAGGTGCCATATGGTTCTTTAGTCACTTTCGCAAAAAAACCTAAGTAATTTTTGCATGTTTTTCCTTAAGATTATAAAGAAAAAAAAAAAATATTTTCTTTTAAAATAACACTTGCTCATTTTATTGTTTTTGTTCTTCAATTTCATTCAATTAAGAATGACTTCTCTTTTTGAAATAAGTTAGGCATCACCAAAGAAAATTCGAAATTCAAATAAATTGGATTTGACTGGCAGCACTACTGTTTCGAACATAAACAAAGTTGTGGCAGTCATATGGAAAAAAAAATAGAAATATGTGATTTGAGTGAAATATTATTTGAAGTTCCTTTATTCGTAATAATTAGTAAATAAAGAATCTATGTTATAATTGAAAAAATTATAATGGAAAATGGATTGTGCAAATAAAAAGTTTTTATTATAGTTATAGAACAACATCATCTCCAAAAGTGTGTTTTATTAACATTGACATTACTGATTACGAGTTTTTTTTTTTAAATCAACGCAAAATGTAGACGTTTTTTAAAATAGTTTTTTTTTTCATAAAATCAATGTGTAATTTTTTAAAATAATGCCAAGGTTCAATAAAAAACATGTTAGAATTTAAATATCAATTGTTTTTTTATCTCTTAAGACCTGTGTAGTAGAAAAAAGGGCATTTGTTTTGATTTCACAAAACCTTTTCCATGTGAATTAAAACAAGAAAAAATATTCTTATTGAAATCATAGAACAGCAAAAAACTAGTAAATTTAAAAATTTTTTCATTTACGAGTTTTTTTGATAGTGGTTTCAAGAACAGGGGTGATAGATTAAGAACATTGAAGTAAAAAAATTGAATGAAAAATTAAATTTCCTAGAATTTGCACTCGAATTGCAAGCGCTGGGTTCTGCTAGTTTTTCTTATTTAACGATTTTGGTCTCATAAAATGTCTAAAAGAAGACGTAGCAACAAAATTAAATATCTCGAACGAATTTTAAAAAAGAGTTGAGTGAGTTCCAAAATAAATTTTAATATATTATAATTATCCAAGATTTAATTAAGGAAATCTTTAAACATCAGAATTAACTGTATTTCTCTAAGTGAGTACTACCCCTATTTGCGATCGCCAGTTGGATACAATACGTAAGTAACTCCATCCTTTTTGCAGAATTTTAAAGTGGAGTTAGTAATAGTGAACTTTGATGATGATTAGTGGCGCTAGCAGGCTAAATAATTAACAAACGAGCCTCGTTAACATGAACATTCATTAGAAGGGTGAGTCATAGTAAAAGTAGTCGCTTTTTTAAATTCTAAATACCAAATTCATATGCAAGAAACACTCACACATAAACATATGTATATATTTACAACTTCAACATATCAGCAAATATCCAGCCATAAATTGCACTTTGATCTTCATAATTTAGCTTTATTCTGCGCGTACAGTAATGCTTCATAAAAAATGGTGCTGTGTGTCTCTCTCTCTCTCTCTCTCCCCTTATTCTCTTCAACACTTCCTCCCTGCTCGTATTATTTGTATCTGAAGGAAATTCCTTATTTTATGACGGGATTTAACAAACATCAACTCAACAACAACATACAAACAATATCTCTTCCTACGTATTTATGCGTGAATTATGTTGTTGTTGTTATTCTATGTTTAGTTTATAATTAGAAAAATATACATATGGATGTGTATTTTCTTTCTGTTATGTTTTTAGCACTATTTTATTATTGTTATGTTTGTATGATTCGTTCGTCGTTTCTCAGTGTCATGAAGATATAAATTTTTATTTTTAGGTTTTTACTCTTGTCTTCGGAAAAATTTTATTATTTTCTTTTCACTTTACGAGTGTCAAGTACGTAATACACATAAAGATATAAACATATGGATTACGACGTGTTTTTAGATAGTTTGTAGGCATAAATGAGTGTAATACTTCATTTAATGAGTTGTACTTCCTTTTTTTTAGTAACTTGTAATTTTTTAGACTATAAAATTTTGAACATGTTTTTTCAGATCTTTAAGTTAAATGTAATCAGCTGTGAAGTTGTACCGGAGTGCATTATGAATTATATATAACTTTAATAGTGTTTTTATCATAGAACACTCAAATTAATGGCCAAACATCCTAGATTAAAAAAATCTAAAACGAGTTCCACATCAGATTATATAAATTTTAAAAATGAAATATAACTACATATAAGATGATTTAGAAAACCAATTCTTTCAAGGAATCTTTTTTGGTAACAGCATGAAACAGGTTTAATCCTGATGTCACAACATCTTCCTTATTATTTGGATAAGGTCTAATTAAGGAATTCGTGCTAATGGCAAACAATGCCGCTTTTCATCCTTTGTGGCTACCGAATTTATTGCTAACCGAATTGCGATGAAACAATAACCGTATTGCGAATTGATTACGCTTACAATTCTGTTTCCTAAAGAGTTAATAGTTTATCATAATAAAAAATGGGTAGTTGCTATTTCATTTCTGTGGATTCAATCGAAAATACAGATGTTAAAATTTAGAGCAATTCGGTTGGCGATTTTTTTTTTGTGTGTGTATAGTGTCCCTTTTTTATTATACCCTATACCACTATGTGGTTTGGGTATAATGACTTTGTGCTGCTGTTTGTAACAACCAAAAATATTCGTCCTAGACCCATCTTTAATTATACCGATCGACTCAGAATCACTTTTTAAGTCGAAATAGCCATGTCCGTCCGTCCGTCCGTCTGTGTGTCCATGTAAACCTTGTAATCAAACTGCAGGTCGCAAATATGAATATATTTGAAATTTGGTATATAAGCTTTTATCGGCCATAGGATGAACGCTATTGAAATTGGCGAGGATCGGTCCATGTTCAGACCTAGCCCCCATACAAATGACCCCCATGAAATCGACATAAATTGCCATAAGTTCCAAATTATCATATAGATCTCAGTCAAATTGGGTTTGTATGTGTTTATTACATCCATTAATCAGTAGTTCAAAATTACTCCCTATAGGAAAATTCTTAGTCATAGGCCCCATATAGAGCTGTTTCCCGATCTTCACTTAAATCTATCAAAAAACAAAAATATTGCACTGGTTCTCCTCAAATATTGTTTGTATACATTTTTGGAAAATACAAGAGACTTTATCAAACATAGTCGGGATCGGTCCATTTTTGGGCCTAGTCCCCATATAGATATAGCATCCGAAATGAACTTTTTCATATCTGCAACCAAAAAAATTAATAAAAATCCCACTCAAATTTGGCTTATGCTTATTTTCTATGTCCAGTTAGTTGGGCCTATGAGATATGATCTCTAAACGCATGGTATAATTTTCTTACTTGTTTTTTTTTGTGTTATATATGACACATTTTTCAACCAATTGTTTCCAAACAAGATTGGGAAGCAGCTTTATATGGGAACTATGGCTAAAAATTGTGCTACAGGGTTTATTTTTGGACTACTGATTAAACACACACAAACAAAACTTTTCCGGGATCTGTATGTCAATAAAGGTCGATCTCATAGGGGTAATTTATTTAGGGACTAGGTCTGAACATGCACCGATTTCCTATGGGCGATAAAAGCTTATATACCAAATTTCATCAAAACATATTAATTTTTTTGACTTGTAGGACTGAAAAACAGACAGACGGACATCGCTAAATCGACTCAGAAAGTCGATCGGTCGGTATAAGAAAGGTGGGTCTTGGTGAGGTATTTGTGGTAGTTACAAACATCAGCACAAACTCATTATACCCTGACTACAAGTGGTATAGGGTATAAAAAATATTTTTTTCTGTTATTTTCTAAAGACGTTTGCTCGGAATTCATGAGGTATTTCATGAGGTAGTCCATCTCTGTTTCAAATCTTTCATGTATTGGGACACCTTCCCCTTTTACAAGAGCGCAATATCTCTCCACTTGGTACAAAAACCACCAAGAGCTTTCTTGTCGTAGTGATAGGATACAAAATTGGGCCAAAAATATGTAGAAACATTTCGTAGGCCTATGAAAGGAAGGTATTTAAAGGGTTAGTTATAGCAAATAACTTGCCTCTTTTGCCGCAACTTCACATTGGAACTTTTTTTTTGGTAATTTCGTCAGCTTTTGGGAACTAAACTTATCATCAACATTTCCTTGAGCACTACCAACATAAAAGTTTTGATCCGGAAGCTGCCAAAAATCTGCCACTACGTACGTTTCGTCGTCCATTTTTGGATTCTATTTTTTCAGCGTTCCTGTCTGGAACTTTTTGTCTGAAACTGTTTTCAAACCTGAATTAGCTTCAAGTTTTCGCAGCAAATAGTCCGGCTGTTTTTGTACAGGTTAATTTGGGAGCTCATTTCAATGTGCTTCCTATTTTCTTGGCCTTAAAGATATCATGTGTACCTTTCTTTCTTCCCGATCCATGTTTCCTATCAATGTTCAAATTCTCCTGATAGTATCTAATGGCATTGGAAACATATATTTAATAATTTACTTCTATTTCATCATTTTAAAGATAACTTAAGAAAAAAAAAATCAAATAATGCTTGCGATATCTATGAAAACGTTTCATCTAAATTTCAATAGTAAATCGGGCCACATTTCCCAACTGGGGCCCTTACACTTATGTTTATGTTTTTTTTCCAAACTTCTACTTTAAATCCACGAAGAAAATTAGCTTTTTACACAGCACCGTCTTTGAATTTCATAAACTTTGGCCTGAATATTCTGTCTTACTTAACTAAGAAATTTTTAGGCTCTACCAGATCTTGAAGTATGCTAGAAGTTGTCTAAAATAATTATCTTCAAATCCTGTTAACCTATAATTCAAATCGAGGTCTCCTTTAGAAGGTATTGAGATATATTTTATAATTACACGCACATTGGGAAAGGTCAAAGGACATTATAACATACTCGGGAACCAACAAAATCACAACCGGCAACAAAATATATGTTTTGAAAATGTTTAAAAATATCACAATTTAAGACATATTTTACCAACCTAAATATCATAAAATTATGACCTCTGACATTTGGCAAATGACAAGCCAACTGACTTGTGGGAAAGTCACTTATAAAGAAAGGAGTGAGATCGAATTATACTGAACACACTTTATTCATCTTAACCTTTTTCGCAAGCATTATTTGATTTTTTTTTATCAATTATCTTTGGAAAATGTGTCAGTTATTGACCATCCTATTCATTTGTTGTTAGTTTAATCAAAATTAGTGATTAAATAGAAGTACGTGCTAAAATTATTAAACACTTTCAGCAAGATCCAACTTTGACCTATAAAAAGTTGGCCCAAAAATTAAAGATCTGCCGTCAAACTGTTTCCAATGCTATTGGAAAGTATCGGAGAATTTGGTGATTGATAGGAAAGCTGGCTCGGGAAGATAGATATGATGTTTATAAGGCCAATAAAACAAAAAGCTTATTGAAAAGAGCTCCCAATAAGTCCGGTACAAAAGAAGCCTGTTTAACTCAATGCTCGGACTATTTGATGAGAAAATTAAATCCAATCCAGTGCTCGGAAAAATGTTGAAGATAAGTTTAGGACCCAAAAGCAGACGAAATTTCTAAAAAAAAGTTCCTGGTATGGCAAGCAATATGTTGCGGCAAAAGAAGCTAGTTATTTATTACAACGGGCTCTATAAATTCCGAAATTTGTATTAAGGAATTCCTCCCTTTTATAAGCCAACACAATGTATCCACATATTTTTTTCCCGATTTGGCATCCTGTCACTACGGTAAAAAAGCTCTTAATAACTAGGTTTTTGTACCAAGGAAGGCAGATCCTTCGGACCTTACTCCAGCGCAGAGATATTGGGCTCCTGTGAAAAGAAAATTTAAGAACACAAAAAAGGTGTCCCAAAATTTGGAAGATATTGAACGGTGATGGAAACGTTTCGGGAAAAGGTCCAGAAGTTTAGAAATGGTGACTAGAACTATAAAAATTATCTTTTTTGGAAGCTTTAATACAATTTCAATTAAATAAAAAAATCAGAACTCTGGGTTTAATGGTTTTCTTATTACCAGCATATTCCAGCCCTAGAAATTCGATCGCAAATTCTAGGAAATTTTATTTTTTCATTAAATAAAGATCCTAAAAGTATGCTAATCAATTATAGCCAATTCACAAATCAACGCAAAAAAAAACAAACTCATTTTTATTACAAACACATTAACAAATTTAATAAACACACACATAGCATTGTATAATTTTATGTATGTGTTAGTAGCAACTTTAAATGCAATTTACTCAAAATAAAGGAAAAATTTAAAAATCTGTAAATCTGCAAAACGGCTAAAAAGAAATACCTTTCATATAATATACGTTTGGTCAAAATCGGGATAAAATGGTGGAACAAAACATCAGTCACAAGAAATCGCCTAGCCTATTAATATTATAGATTATAGATTACATTTTATCTACGTTTTCATGCCGCCATATCTCGGGAACTTCTTCGTTGATTAAAATGCAACATTTGCTCCAATTGTCAATGAATTCTGAGGGGCTGAGGGAAACCAGTGCGTTGTTTACAAATATAAGTTTTCATTAAATTGTTTAAAGCTTTAAAAAATAACCACATAAAAGTAATGAACCGTTAAACCAAAAATCTAATTTATAAAAACTTCTTAATATTAAGATGAAAAAAGAAAATAAAAATAAAAACTAAAATAACAAATTGCTATTAGTTGTGGTTGAGAGTTTCGCTAGTGATTACACTATGACAAGTAAAGTGAACTACGTGTATAAAATGAAACCGAAATGCAAAAAATTACGATAACTAAACTAAATCCTTTCGAGTACCAACCGAGAACTGTTCCTAGCTTAAGCTTCATGAATGTATTTATTTCAAAAATTGTATCTGCCATCCGTTTTATTGTCCCACCTGTAGTTTAAATGCTAACTAAGGGATAGAGCACCTGCTTTTGTTGTACATATATATCTACCTATTATATATTTCCGTGCTTTCTACTGTTTCGCAAATGCATTAACACACATACAGCTGTGTTCAATAAAATAGTAGTGCAGTTGAGTTCTACATATTGAGTAGTAAAATTAAATAATAGAAGCAAAATATTCTCAAATACAAATATATCACATTTATTTTACTAATATTTATAAGTTTTCAGATAATTGTTGGTTAAAAACATAGGTTCATTTACCCTCCAGGGCGTAAACAAAAAAAATATAACGAAAATTTGCTGGTGGTGGTCACCACAAAATGAAAAAAAATCTGTAACTAAATTCAAAATTAATTATACATGTTCCACATGTTTGTTATATTTTAATATTTAGTTGTAAATCCCTTATTATTAATAACGGCATTGCACCGGCTTGGCATGGAATCGATAGGGTCCTTGCAACGCTCTAAGGGAATTTGAGCCTATGCCTCCTGAACTACTTGCCAAAGCTGTGCTTTGTTTGAAGGATTAGACATTGCTACAACCCGTTTTACATCCCCCATAAGTTTTCGATCGGATTAAGATCTGGGGACTGAGCTGGCCATTTCATCACGTTGATATTTTCGGATACAAACCAATCTTTTGCGAGCCAACTCGTGTGTTTTGGGTCATTATCATGCTGAAATGTCAATTTCAGAGGCATTTCCCAACTGGCATATGATAGCATTGTATTTATACTCTATAACACTATGTGGTTTGGGTATAATCACTTTGTGCTGCTGTTTGTAACTACCAAAAATATTTGACCTAGACCCATCTTTTATTATATCGATCGACTCAGAATCACTTTCTGAGTCGATTTAGCGATGTCCGTCCGTCTGTCCGTCCGTCCGTCTGTGCGTCCATGTAAACCTTGTAATCAAACTACAGGTCGCAAATATGAATATATTTTGATGAAATTTGGTATATAAGTTTTTATTGGCTATAGGATGAACGCTATTGAAATTAGGGAAATTCGGTCCGTGTTCAGACCTAATCCCCATACAAATGACACCTATGAAATCGACATAAATTGCCATAAGATCCAAATTATCATATAGATCTTAGTCAAATTGGGTTTGTATGCGTTTATTACATCCATTAATGAGTAGTCCAAAAATAATCCCTATAGGACAATTCTTAGTCATAGGCCCCATATAGAGCTGCTTCCCGATCTTCACTTAAATCTATAAAAAAAACAAAAATATTTCACGGATTTTTTTAAAATTTGGTTTGTATAAATTTTTTCAAAACATAAGTGACTTTACCAAATATGTTTAGAATTCGTCCTCCATTTTTCGACCTAGTCCCCATATAAATATAGCATCCTATATGAACTTTTTCATACCTGCAACCAAACAAATTAATAAGAAAGCCACTCAAATTGGTTTATGCTTATTATCTATATCCAATTAGTTGGACCGAATAGATAGGATCTCTAAACCATGGTATAGGGTATCGTATAGTCGGTCTAGACCGCAGTGTTCGCAGTGTTCGCCAAAATGCGTGAAATATGCGTGAACATGCATTGAAAATCTATTTCACCCCTCAGAATTACCATCATGCGTGAATTTTCACGCATCGGCACATCATGGTTAAATTTAAAAAAGTAAAGAAGAATCAATGAGTTTTTGCTAACAAAAGAGTTCAACATAGTTTTATAAAATTTTTATTCTGCTTTACCTACAAAATATTTGATTGCGATGACATATAATTTTTAAAAATCGTTTATAATTACTAAGTCATTACTATTCATAAAAATACAAAATTGCTCCTTTTGCAAATATAACTAAATTAAAGTTAAAAATTTCCATTTGGAATTAAGGAAATATCAGTCCTAAAAATTGGAATTTTGTGTAATGAAGGTTTTCTAATAAAACTTCATCTGCTATGTCAATTTTATGTGATATAAAAATTTTTAAAAAGTGAATAATTGGATTCTTTCAAAATATTAAAAGAGAAGAGTAAATAGTTCGTCTTTCATCTCAAAATTAGAAATAACAAAATGTTATTTTAAATATTCGGCATATTGGGTTTTCCGTTTGGCAACCCTAATCTATAATATTAATAGGCTAGGCGATTTCTTGTGACCGATGTTTTGTTCTACTATTTTATCCCGATTATGACCAAACGTATATTATTTGAAAGGTATTTCTTTTTATCGGTTTTGCAGATTTACAGATTTTTTAATTTTTTCTTTTATTTTGAGTAAATTGCATTTAAAGTTGCTACTAACACATACATCAAATTATACAATGCTATGTGTGTGTTTATTAAATTTGTTAAAATGTTTGTAATAAAAATGAGTTTGTTTTTTGTGTTGATTTGTGAATTGGCTATAATTGATTAGCATACTTTTAGGGTCTTTATTGAAAAAATAAAATTTCCTAGAATTTGCACTCGAATTTCGAGGGCTGGAATCTGCTAGTATGAACTAATATTCATAATGACTACAGTTTGACTTGATAGCATAAACAGTAATGTATGCATTAAATGTATAGAAGTGCTTTTCTTCGCTTCTACGTATTTGAAAAAAAAATCAAACCGAAAAGTCTGAAAATAATTTCCCAGAATTCAGTTTATATATAAATATTTTTTTAAACATAATATACATAGTTTACAATTACTATGCCACTTGTGATTTTGTTCTTTCAAAAGTTGGCATCACTAATTTTGTTAATATTGCATGTTCTTTAAAAGGTTTTACATACATATATTTATGTACGTATGATTTTTGGTGTTACTACAAATTTTAATAGTGGGAAATCCATTTTAACATGTGAAAAGATTTAAATCTACATACTTCTCAAATATGGCAATATTTTAGCAGAAAATTGAGAGCGCTTTTAGAACATCTTTTGATATAACAGCAATTAGTTGATAAGCGGACAAAACCAAAAAATGTCTTCGAAACAACGAAGTTTTAAAAGTTACTTTTCCAAAAAACATAAATGTGCAAGTAGCGCTTCAAATGTTGGTATACATCGAAAAAAAGCCAGAATGGAGTTGGAAGTTCTGGATAATGATTTTAACTCTATCACTTCGGTCAGTACTCCGAGTACAGTACAGTACAAGCTCTCTGGCATCTTCCAGCAGTACTTCAACTCTGTCATCCAATACAATGGCGAAACATTCTAAGTTCTTGGCCAAATGGTTAAGGGATTTCCCGTGGATAATTAATAATGAACAAGTTGGTAAAGCTTTCTGTAAAACTTGTAAGAAATGCCAGCTTCAAGGCATTATGGCTACCAGAGGTACTGCCAACTTCCAGCGCTCGAATTTTGTTAGACACGAAATTTCAGATGAACATAAAGCTGCAATGAATGCTCCTCGTCAAGCTGCTCAGTTAACAAACACTATAGAAAAAATTACTAATCAAGTTTCAGAATCAGATATGATTTTATTTAGAACTGTCTACATTATAAGCAAGGAAGAAATCGCTCAACGCAAGTTTAAACCATTGATGATGTTACAAATTGCTAATGGGGTGAAATTAAACCCTGAATATGTGAATATGCATCATAGGAAAGTTACTCAAGTTGAATCAGCTCTATCGGACACGGTCTATGACCATCTATCGGAGGATCTACAGAAAAGCCCAGTAATGTTCATTTTGATTGATGAAAGTACTGATATTACTGTGACAAAGAAATTAATTATTTATGTCAAATATATAAAGGACTGCCAGCAACAAGTACGATTTTGGGCCAACTTGTCAATGAAGGGATTCTCTGCGATGCTGATAATATTGCGAAAACTTTACTGAAGTTTTTGGAAAAAAACCGTGTTTCTATAACTAAAGTTATGGGAACAGATGGCGCAGCAGTGATGATGGGGTCTAAAACTGGAGTTGGTGTTCAGCTGAAAAATGAAACGCCATTATTGATACACGTCCACTGCATTGTACACAAGCTGGCTCTTGCAGTGAGTTAAGCTGCCGAACAAGTGCCCAAGATAAGCAAGGTGCAATCAACAATCAACAGCCTTCATACATTCTTCAATTCATCTTGCAAGCATCATGATAAGCTGAAGGAAATGCAGACCATTCTCCAACAGAAGCAGCTGACACTGAAGTACCAGCATAGTGTACGTTGGCTGTCGTTGGGCAAAGCTGTTGAAGCAATTCATGAAAGTTATGACAGCCTAGTTTTAGTGCTCACAGAAGAAACTGCTACTTCAGACCCTAAAGCTTCTGATTGCTAAAAGCAATTCAAGCTTATGACTTTATAAGCACAATATGTTTATTGAGGGACATCTTACAGCTTATTGATCGACTTTCCATGTGTTTTCAAGCAAATAACCTAAGTTTCAGCCTTTTGGTTGATAGATTACCAAAAAGTCGTTTAGAGAAAATGGGCAAAGAGCCTGGAAAATATTTAACAGCATTTTTGAATGAGATGAAAGAAAAAAATGGTTACTACAGAGACATAAAAATTTCTTCCAATAACCTATCACAAAATAGTTTCCAGAAAGGAAGACGTTTTTTTATGCACACTGGTAAATAACCTCCATAAACGGTTTGACGATGACACAATGGAACATTTTTAAATTTCGACTTGGTGTTAAACCCGTCTGTTCCTCCATCAAATAAATCTGTTGATGAAGCCATGGATAGTTTGATGAAAATATATTGCAATAAATAACTATACCCTATATATAGTAGCATTCTTCCTAAACAGGATAAGTTGCAGGATGAATGGTATGAAGTAAAATTTATGTTAGAAAAATACAAGGCCAAAATGGTCATGCAAAAATTTTGCAAGTTGATTTGTATGTCAAATGAGCTAGGATATGCTGAGGATGAAGAGTGTATGTATCCAGAGTACATGAAATTGTTAATCATTGCCTTAACTTTACCAGTTTCTACTGCAGCTTGCGAAATAGGATTTTCATGCCAAAACCGCATAAAGAGTGATAAGCGAGCCAGACTTGGTAATAAACATGTGGAAATCCTTTCAAGGATTTCTTGCGAAGGCCCCGATTTTTATTTGAGTAAAGAAAATGGTTTTGTTCAAAGTGACATGGATTTCGCTACTGCTGTAAAAAAGTGGAAACAAAAACTAAATGTATCACTGTCTTATTAACGCATTTCACTGTTAAATGTATATACATACATGTATAAATATCACTATGTCATGTTTAAACATAAATACGAGTAGTAATTTAGTCAAAAAATTTATTTTGCTGTAGTTTTAAAAAATACCCTTTAGTTAGTTTATGAAAATACCCCTTAAAGTTTTAGGAGGGGGTGAAAATACCTTTGATAATTCTGAACTGGCGAACACTGTATCAACGTAAACATTTCTGCCCATAATACCATTAATCAAATGAATAGGGCCAACGCCATTGTACGAAAAGCAAGCCCGTATCATAATGCTCAGTCCACCATGCTTAACTGTCTTCTGAGTGTACCTGGGATTATATTATGTGTTTGGTGGACGTCGTACATACTGCCTAGAGCTTGCTCCTCCAAATAAAACAATTTTGCTCTCATCCGTCCATAATATAGTGCCACTTTTCTGCGGGCCATTTCAAATGATTTTTTGCAAAATGTATTCTTGCTGGCACGTGCTTCGGAGTCAAAAATTCAATTAGTCGTCGACGGACTGTTACATCACTGACCGACAGATTTAATTAATTTTTTATGACTTTGGAGGATACTGATGGGTTTTTTTTTGCTTAATCGCACAATATGCCTATCTTCTATAATGGTTGTTTTACGCTTTTTACCACAATTTTCTGGCTTGATTTTATAATTGATGGCATTAAATATCATTGTAGCTGTGCAGTCCACAATATTTTCAATTTCTTTATATGTTTTGCTTTTTGCTCTAAGGTTAACTATTAAATCTCTTTTCTCAGATGAACAATGTTTTCCTCTACCCACTTAAAATAAAATATTGTTGCAAAACCAATAATTATCAATCAAAAATATAGTTAATACTGAATAATGCTTACTAATGCAACTTTTAGTTTTGCTAATTAACTGTTATAATTTTTTTCAAAGTGTTCACAACCAGCACTACTATTTCAATGAACAGCTAAATTTTGTTGCAGTTCACTAAAGTCTTCAAAATCATACAAATACAAAATCGAAATTAACGGGACTTTTATCGCATTCTCTTCTTTGCACTCAAATCTATAAAAAATGTCAACACTCGTTGAACTTGCATTTAACGCTTCGAGGTGCTGCACTACTATTTTATTGAACACAGCTGTAAGTAGAAGTTTCGTTTTACTGCTCATCTATATGTTGGTTATGTGTGCTCATATCATTTACTTTTTCAATACTTAGAAATGTACCTATGGTCGATTTTGTAGTAGACTTGATTATGTCCTTAACATGTATAAGTTAAACGCCGCGATATGACCATGGCGATGTTGATGATGGTTGTTTTCTTTCTTACCTTCTTTTATTTACCTTTTAGTCTTAATGTGTATGTACTCGTCCACGTTACGCTGCAACGCGTGTAATTCTTTACAAAATGTGTTTAAAAATTGTTCAAATTTTAATATGAAAAAGAAGAAACAATCTAATCGTTTATAAATGTTCAAAGTTTAAAGTGTCGTTTTTTGAAATTTTACCGAAATAAATGAGCTGAATTAAAAATCAAAAATGTGTTTAGGTTAGTAATTTATAAAAAAAAGATGTATATATTTTTTTGGTGTTTAAAATAAGCTAATCTAACAAAAGAAATAAACAAAATACATATGATAAATTATAACAATATACTTAAAATATTAAATAATGCAGCTAGAATTTTTATAAATTTATTATCATTATAATTAAATTTAGTTATTTAAAAAAAAAATATCTATCGGTTTTTTTAAACGGGAGTGAAAAAATAGTACAAAAGTATAAAAATTTAAATTAGAATAAAGTATTTAAAAAAAAAAAAAAATAAGAAAGTTAAAGTCGGTCTAGACCAATTATACGATAAGCATAACCTAAATTTTAGTGTTAATTTGTTTACTGAAGTGCTAAAAATGTTCATTAATTAATACTAGTTTTATAAGGGAAATTGGTCGAAAAAAGTACTGATCATATATTTGAAAGTGAAGTAGCTTTATATTGGGCCTATGGCTAAAAATATTTCTACATAGTTTATTTTTGTAGCTATCCTACTTTTACTAAAAGAAACAAATATAAAAAAAAATTTAAGTAAAATAATGATGGTAATAATATTACAATTATTTAACAATTATTTCTATTATTTTCAAAATCAAATATCCAAAAAATTTATAAATCAATTTTGTTGTTATTTTTGGGGTTTATAAGGTTAATATATCATTTTGTGAAAATTTACATTCAGCCCAATTCTAAACAAAAATTCCACATGAAATTTTCCCACTTTTCCCTTTTCGCCTATTATCACTAAAAACTTCTTCTCTTAACGTTTTTATCCCATTTTTATCAGCCGTGTGAAGGGGGGAAAAAATTCGATGGTAAAAAGTAGTTATTTTCAATGCATTAGAATTAGGTGTTTTCCTTAAAAAAAAAAAAAAAATCATTTGCAAACCAGAAGGGAGTTTACATAAAAATGTGAGTAATATTTTTATACCCTCCACTCCAGTGTGCAGAGGGTATATATAAGTTTGTCATTCCGTTTGTAATAATTAGAAAAAAAATTTTGGACCCCATAAAATATATATATTTGTGATCCTTATAACAACCCGAGTTGATAGAGCGATGTCCGTCTATCCGTCTGTCCGTCTGTGGAAATCACGATGACGGCATCAATCGGGCAGCTAGGGTGCTCGTTGACATAAAAAATGATTCATTAACATCCTGAGAAGTCTGCTATTTAAAATCATCCAAATCGGTCGGTTAGGGCCCGAGATTTGAATGAAGAACTAAAAAAAGTCTTGAAAAAATATAATTTTCTATGTTGTTCTTGTCACGATCACGCACTCAATAGGATAGCTAGGGTGATCATTTTCAGTGAGAATGATTCTCCAAATTCGTGGGAAGAATTCTTTTTCAAAAATCATTAAAATCGGTTGAACAGGTCCTGGGAAATCTCTGAAAAATTAAAAAAAAAAAAATAAAAAATATGATGTTTCTATATTGTTCTTGTTGTTATTCTAAATGTTGTGTTGTTGTCATAGCTGGACTTGTTGTTTTTGTGGTCGTTGTGGTGATAATATAATAAAAACTAACCCTTTGTACATTTTTTTATTAACTCTGTAGAAAAATTTAAAAGTTTCCATTGTTTTGGCATCACTAAACAGATTTGTTAGATCATTTCTGTTATTACCACGAACCTGCCTGCAAAATTTCAGATCGATTGGGTCACGGGAAAGGGATTAAAATCGATCCAAAATTTTTTCGACAAGCAGACACTTTGTGTTAATATAAAGGGAGTAAAAATTCACCAGCATCTAAAGTAAATAATGCTAAAATACCTAGTTGTTAATACAAAAAAAAAACAATGTAAATTTAGCAAAAAAAATTTTATGTATTAATTTATTTAAAGAGAAAAACTCAATAATAACGTTTGATGTTGTATTTTTTGTGTGTAATATTTACATATACATACATACACATATTAAATAATACAAATAATATACATATATTCTATATATGTGTATCGATAATAACTGCGTGTTAGAAATAAATCGATATATTATTTTATTTACATAAAATTCTGCAATATTTTGTTGTGGGGAAAATACATTTCTTTTGCATTAACAGAGTGTCACTTCATTTTGCTCAGCGTGACTATGCCACAGTAGATGGCGCCACAATTTTTGTTCTAATTAGCATTGCAATAGTAATTTCTATTTTAACATGAATGTCAATATTTTCAAATAGATATCATACAGAACAATGTTAAGAGTATACACGGCTGGTCTTTTATTTCCTAAGTTTTTTCATTATTCTTTTACAAATATGAACATAAGTTTGGCATATTAACTTTTTGTTGTCTTTATAAAATAGAGAGTTCATTAATGAGTTTTTTGCTTTCAAAACAGTTCTACATAGTTATATAGAACTATTATTCTGCTTTACCTACAAAATATCTGATCGCGATTACATCTAATTTTTAAAAATTGTTTATAATTACTAAAGCATTATTATTCACATAAATACAAAGTTGCAGTTTTGAAATTTTCCATTCAAATTTAAGAAAATATCAATTCTAAAAACTGGAATTAAAATTTCCAATTATAAATTAGAAAATATTAATTGAATTTCAGAAAATCATAGCTAAACGTCGGAAATAATAATTTTAAATTTAGAAGACATCAATTGCATCTTTAATATATAAATTTTATTCGTTAAACACAAATTCAAATTCCAAAAAAAAACACCAAATATGTTTACATTTAAAAATGTTAACATTTAAAAAAAATATTGCAATTCAGGAGAAATAAATAACTTTTCAGTACCGCGATTCAGCAACTTCTTTTAACGATAGTTGAATCGTTAAAAAAAGAAAATAGAAAAATTATCAGTAAAATTTTTTAACGATATTCGCTATTGTTAAACTCAGCTGTTGTTGTTATCTAAACGACAACCATGTTTGTGTTGTTTATTCAATCGATAAAAACTTAAATTTTTAGGTTGAAATGTCGTCATACATAAATAAAAATCATAAAATAGTAAAATATTTTGCTTTTATTAAAAAACTTTTTTATATAAATAAAAAAATTAAATAGCATATTCAATTCATTATTTAATTTTCAAATAAATAAACAGAAATATTGGTAAACAAAATAAAGATATTAAACATAAACATAAAATCATCCTGTCAACCACGAAGTAATTTGATTTTTCTATTTTCTTTGTGTTTTTCGCTTATTTTGACAGAGATGCCACTCGTTTACAATTTAAATAAATAGAAAATAGATCTGTCGACTGTCGTTAAGATGTATGTACTAAGTGAATCACTTAATCCTTAGTGCAAACAACAATAGCTGTCGATATATTTTGCCATTGTCGGATCGTTGAAATTTACAGAATCGGACTACAGAAAACATTAATTTAAATTCAATGAATATTAGAAAACCTCAAATGATATTTAAGGCTGCGTACACACGATGGAACATTAAGAGAAACATGCGAAAAAAACATGTTTTCATTTTTTAATACAGACGATGGAACCAAAAACAAACCATCAGTTCTATGTGTTTATTGAATATACTACTACTAAACAAATATACGCAGAAGAAAATAAATTTTATATTCGTCTTTAAATTTTTAAAAATTTATAAAATATATGTATTAATTTATAACTTTTTATATTAATTTATAAAATTCCTCATATTTTCATTATCACTATTCATTATTATTTATAAAATTCTTCAAATTTGCATTATGTTAAATTTTCGTCTCTCTTTTATTTTCTTTACTCCGATATACAAAATAACATTACAGAACGACTGCTCTCAATCAAATAAGAGAGCAAACACAGTTAACATCGATACAGACGATGGAACATTGAGTTTGGAAACATAAAATATCAAAATAATTTGATATTTGAGGAACCAAAATTGAAACATTGATTTTGACAGGAAACATTGCTACACACGATGGAACATTAAGTGGAACATGACGATATTCCTGTTGATGTTCCATCGTGTGTACTCAGCATAAGAATTGCTAACATAAAAATTGTTACATAAATAAACGCAATTTAATGAGAATGTTATTTAATATAAGTTTTCACACTTTTTTTTGGATGAAAATTTGAAGTTTTTCAGAAAATAAAGATAACAAATTATTTTATTTAAAATGTTTGGGACTTTTGGTTTTTTGCGTTTGGCATCCCTAATTTGATTATATATTATTATAAATTTATGGCAATATTTTAATAAAAAAGTTGAGAGAGTTTTTTTTTTTTGGTTATTATTTTGTTACTCCATCCGACCTATATGGCCACAATGAAGAAATATTTGGCCAATTAAAAGAAACTATACAGCCATCTCCAATTAGCACGATTTAATGCATATAGCCACCCTACACAACCATTACCTTTGCAATGGAGGTTAGGGCGAGCTATTTAATTAGCAAAAATAAATTAAACGAGAAGTTATGTCATATAACCGGAAACGCGTGCTTATAGGAAACGCATGCATATTTTTCTAATATTTTGTTTACATTTATTATCAATACTCAAACCGAGGTGGAGGGTATCAAAGATTCGGCACAGCCGAATTTAACACTCTTACTTGTTATAAACCAAAATTTAAATAAATAAATATTTTAATGTTCTTGTAGGTCGCAGACCACAAATAAAGCTCAACTAAAACTTTTGTAGTCAATGGCTTCATTGCTTGTTGTTTCCAAAAAAGTAGCAAAGAGGTATTTTCATGGTTTTGGAGGAACGCTGAATCCGACCTTAATTCCATAGAGCCTCCAATTAAGTGTGTAGCTGTATAGTTATATTATTCATTTTTCTTTCAAAAGAGAAAATTAAATGTTTCCGCGGAATTTATAATTGGAAGTGTTTATTTCTCTCGAGAAATATACTTTCCGCGAGAATTGGAATTGAATTGATTGGGCTGATTATGTTTTAAATAATTCTCTAAAATAAAAAATAATAATCTAAACCATAAATACAAAGTTTTTATTAAAACTCTTTCCTTATGCATATGAGTTTTGAATCTCCCCGTGACTGTGCGTGACTATTTTATATTAATCTTTGGTCACAAGTCTATGGACAAAGTTTCAGATCGATCGGATGAGGGGAAGTGATGTTTTAATCTATCCGTGACTGTGCGTGACTATGCGTGTCTGTGCGTGACTATGTCAAAGTTAATCTTTTTTAATAGCAAGTATATCGACCAAGTTTCAGGTCGATCGGATAACGGGAAATGGGTTTTAAATCACTCCGTGACTGTGTGTGACTATGCGTGACTGTGCGTGACTATGTCAAAGTTAATCTTTTTTCACAGCAAGTCTATCGACCAAGTTTCAGATCGATTGGATAAGGCGAAATGTGTTTTAAATCACTTCGTGACTGTGCGTGACTATGAGTGACTGTGCGTGACTATGTCGAAGTTAACCTTTCTTTACAGCAAGTATATTGACCAAGTTTCAGATTGATTGGATGAGGGGGAATCCATTTTAAGTCTCTCCGTGACTGTGCGTGACCATGCGTGACTGTGCGTTAGTAAACCAAAGTTATTCTTTTTTCACAGCAAGTGTATGGACCAAGTTACAGATGGATCGAATGAGGGGAAATGACATTTAGATCACTCCGTGACTGTGCATGACTATGCGTGATTACCCCAAAATTAATCTGTAGTCACAACAAGACTAAGGGCCAAGATTCAGATCAGTTGGATAAGGGGGAATGGGGTTGACCCACGACAGACAGACAGACAGACAGAGAGTATGAATTAAAGGAAAGAGTTTAAAAATCAATTGATATAATCAGATTCACAAGCTCTTCGTTAAATAAATAGTTACAAACATTAATATGAGTTACAGAATACAAGGGCAGTCTAAGAACAACCTGACCTGACGTATAGATGGCGCCAATGGTTAAAAAATTCTTTGGTAAAAAGTGACAACCTTATAAAACAAATGTCTTAAGTTTCAAAGCGCCACGTTGTTTATTTATTTATTTTTTTTTGGTGCCATCAAATGTAAACGATATCAGTGAATTTGAAAACATGTTAAAAATTGGTCACCTTTATGTCATGCAATACTTTCATACTTAAATAATTCTCAGCTTCAGATTATCATATTGATCATGCTCGAATTTTATTTAGTATGTTTATTACTCCCATTAAACAGT
This sequence comes from Cordilura impudica, assembly GCA_963682025.1. NCBI lineage: Eukaryota > Metazoa > Arthropoda > Insecta > Diptera > Scathophagidae > Cordilura > Cordilura impudica. The sequence goes on along the minus strand of OY821519.1, from coordinate 131,899,061 downwards.
AGCCCAAAAATAAACTCTTCCCGCTCTTCACTTAATCCGATCAAAAAACAAGAATAATGCTTGGATTTTTCTCAAATATTGTTTATATCTCATTTTGAGAAAAATTAATAACTGCAAAATATTGTCATAATCGGTCCATTTTCTCCCTAGGCCCCATATAGAAATAATATCCGATATGTCATTTTTCATATCTGCAGGACATAAATTCGCAAAAATTTCATTTAAATTTGGGTTATGCTTACTACTAATATGTCCAATTATCAACTCAGTGAAGTTGGATTGAAAAGCCATTCTCGAAAATCCTACTACAGGGTATTGTATAGTCGAGATCGACCATAACTCTCTTACTGGTTTTTGTTTGCATATTCTTAGACAAATTTTAATAATTATTTTTTGGATTTCTTACTCCTCTGAAGAATCCAAATGGTTATGTACTATTCAGAATTGACTATTCTGTAGTGCTCTAATGGTATAGTTGCCACATTTCCTTCGAAATGGTTCGTGCGCCAACAAATTTTGTTGGACGGTCAAATGTCGGTCTTACAACCGACAACCTTGGAAGTGGAAATAGTAAGGGCATTTGTAACTTACACAAAGAATAAAAGGTTTTTATAAACAAAATCCTAAGCCCTCTGGGAGAAAAGATGTTTTTAAAACAAACTGTTTCGTATTTTTTGTGGGAAATGGTGAACAAATGCAGGACTAAGATGCATAAAGTGCTAGATCGAAATTCGGGCTTAAAAATTCCTACGTGTTTGCTGATTAGTTTAGTACACGAAATATTTCTGTCCAAAAAATAAAAAATGCTTCGATTGCCAGGCACTAGGGCAAAAAAATACCTGGAAAAGAGGTAAATGTCATTCTTAACACAGTTCGAAATACACACAAGTTTTGGCCTAGTCGTGTGTCATGTCACTATAGTATATCGATTGTTCAGGGGTATCTATAAAATTATGTTGCTCTAATACCCAGGTAGCAAACCCACCTAACTGTCATGCACTCAGACCCATCGAACGATGCACTGGGCTTTGGGCGGAATAGCAATGAAGGACACAAAACAAGTTGACAGTAATGCCCCAACCTTTCTCAGTAGTAGTACATTTACAGAAAATAATAACATAGAATTTCTGGAGAGAACTCTAGACAAAATAAAATAACGTTTGCGCACGAAAAAATTATAACATATATTTTCATATTCAAAAGCTTATTGAATTAAAATTATTAATTTTTTTTAATCATATCAGCCTTGCAAAATATCGTCGCTTTGAAATCAAACCGGCATATCTGCAATATGCATATTTTTCACCTGAGAGCTTTAAAGTTTTCGCATGTGATAGTTTCCCGCGTAAATGCATACCGGCCCAACGCCATCTGACGGATTTTTATTCAACTATACGATATGCCGGTTGGACAAAAAAATAGACGGGGAAAACAAATAACTTTTTTGCCATCTGACACCAACAACTTACAAACTCAATTTTTGCATATTTGCCGGTTTGATTTAACAGCTACGTTATGTTTTCCATATATTAACAATATTTAATGAATTGTATTCGACAAGTACGCGAAAAATTATTAGAATTGTTAATCAAAATCCAAAACGGGCTTTAAGAACAATTGCTTATACTGCAAAAGCTTCTCGGCAAAGATTGGCCGGGATATTCAAAATTATAACGAACGTCTTACTATTAAGAGAAGCTGGGGGAGTGATCCAAACAAGGTTAGAAACATATTCGCACTTTTTAAGAAAAAAATAGAATATTTCGCGTAGAAAGGTTTTAAAACCTTTTTTTGCATTTCACTTTCTGAATGTTCAAAATGTCGAGATTGTTGTATTAAAATTTCAAGTAAATCGGAGCTAAACTTAAGAATATACAGCATTTCCAGCGACCGGCCTCATACGGTATATCGTATATTAATCAGTTTTTAAAAAACTTTAAATCGATTTTGTCGCAAATGAATGTTCGAAGTCCGTGAACATCATAACTCAAAATCTACTTGATCGATTCTTCTGAAATTTTATACACTATATCTAGACATAAATCAGGTAACCACGAAGAGTTTTTTTTATTTGCCAATCTCTTCCCCATTTTTTAACAACAAATTCCCGAAATTTGATAGCAAAAATAGTGTTTATACCCTATACCGTGGTTTGGGTATAATGACTTTGTGCTGCTGTTTGTAACTACCAAAAATATTTGACCTAGACCCATCTTTTATTATACCGATCGAACCAGAATCACTATCTGATTCGATTTAAGGATGTCCGTCCGTCCGTCTGTGTGTCCATGTAAAGCTTGTAATCAAACTGCAGGTCGCAAATATGAATATATTTTGATGCAATTTGGTATGTAAGCTTTTATCGGCTATAGGAAATTGGTGAGAATCGGTCCATGTTCAGACCTAGCCCCCATACAAATGACCCCTATGAAATCGACTTAAATTGCCATAAGATCCAAATTATCATATAAATCATTCAAATTGGGTTTGTATGTGTTTATTACATCCATTAATCAGTAGTCCAAACATGATCCCTATGGGACAACTCTTAGTCATAGGCCCCATATAGAGCTGCTTCCCGATCTTCACTTAAATCTATCAAAAAACAAAAATATTGCACGGATTCCTTTCAAATTTTGTTTGTATATATTTTTGCAAAATACAAGAGACTTTACCAAACATGGTCAGGATCGGTCCATTTTTGGGCCTAGTCCCCATATAGATATAGCATCCGATATGAACTTTTTCATATCTGCAGCCAAAAAAATTAATAAAAATCCCACTCAAATTTGGTTTATGCTTATTTTCTATGTCCAGTTAGTTGGGCCTAAGAGATAGGGTTTCTAAACGCATGGTATAGGGTATCGTATAGCCGGTCTAGACCGACTATAATTTTCTTACTTGTTTTCACTTCAAAATGCTGCAAAAAAAAATAAATAAAAAACTCTTCGTTAATACCTCAGGAAAGATGTCACCTTTAAAACGCTTTTAGATTTTTTTATTTCGCATGATCCGGACTTATTTATTAAAATTTTTAATTGAAAATTGTTTCAAAGATTCTTCAAATGTTACGCTATAACGTGTATATGAAATAATCCAACATTATTCATATCTTCAAAGAAGAATTATGAAAAGACGACTTTTTTTAACTTTTAAAACCTTACATACTAATTTATTCTATTGACATTTTTTCCATTGACTACGATAGTCAGATTTTAATTTTTTGCAAACGGGATCTTCATGAATGTCTTTGCCGATGAATTCTTTGATTTTAGATCTTATTTGGGAAGCAGTAATTCTGTTTTACTGATGCCCAAATATTTCGTTTTTCGCGCTCAGTTAGTTTGGATGAACGAGTTTTTGACAAAATTGAATTAAAATTTTCACACAAAACAATTAATTTTGCAAAATAATATATAAAATGTTAATTTAAATAAAATTCCCATCAATCAGTTGTGTTTTTTATTAAAATCGATTAAAATTTTTATGTGCGTGATTCTTAATTCAAACACAACAACTAATTATACCCTATACCACTATGTGGTTTGGGTATAATGACTTTGTGCTGCTGTTTGTAACAACCAAAAATATTTGACCTAGACCCATCTTTAATTATACCGATCGAATCAGAATCACTTTCTGAGTTGATTTAACAATGTCCGTCCGTCCGTCCGTCCGTCCGTCCGTCCGTCCGTCCGTCCGTCCGTCCGTCCGTCCGTCCGTCTGTGTGTCCATGTAAAGCTTGTAATCAAACTGCAGGTCGCAAATATGAATATATTTTGATGAAATTTGGTATATAAGCTTTCATCGGCCATGGGATGAACGCTATTGAAATTGGTGAGAATCGGTCCATGTTTAGACCTAGCCCCCATACAAATTACCCATATGAAATCGACATAAATTGCCATAAGATCCAAATTGTCATATAGATCTCACTCAAATTGGGTTTGTATGCGTTCATTACATCCACTAATGAGTAGTCCAAAAATGATCCCTTTGACCCCATATAGAGCTGCTTCCCGATCTTCACTTAAATCTATTAAAAAACAAAAATATTGCACTGATTCTTCTCAAATTTTGTTTGTACATATTTTTGCAAAATACAAGAGACTTTACCAAACATGATCAGGATCGGTCCATTTTTGGGCCTAGTCCCCATATAGATATAGCATCCGATATGAACTTTTTCATATCTGCAGCCGAAAAAATTAATAAAAATCCCACTCAAATTTGGTTTATGCTTATTTTCTATATCCAGTTAGTTGGGCCTGAGAGATAGGGTCTCTAAACGCATGGTATAGGGTATCGTATAGTCGGTCTAGACCGACTATAATTTTCTTACTTGTTTTTAATTGTTAGTGTTTAAAAATGAATTCTAAAAAAATGTCTGTTAATAAAACGCATTTGTACGCATTGTAGTCAACAATTCCCATCTTTTCTGTAGTTTGGCGTAAATTATTTGTAGGTATGTTTAAATAAACCTCTTTAGTCATCGATTATGACTAAGATGCTTACATCTGCAGATGACATGCACCACCCCACCATAACGCTTCCACATCCATGTTTTACCGTCGTGCAAGCATTCTTTGGGTTGAGTTATCTCCTGCTTTTCTCCATACACGTTGCTTTCCGTCAGAGCCAAATATATTATATTTGGACTCATCTGAATATATTACATTCTCCTAAAAATCAATTTCTTTATTAATGTACATATTTGGAAACTCGATAAGTTTTTTTTATTAGGTGCATATATAAGGGGGTTTTCTGCGAGTTACTTGTGATTTATATCCATCGCTTTTAATAGCCCTACGAACTGTTTCTTTTGAAACATTTTTGGTTAATAACTTTTCAATATCCAACGCAATTTTCTTTGACTTTTCAAAAGGATCTTTCTTAATAATCGAAGCCCGCTTTTCCAAGACGCCCACTTCTGGGCTTATTTTCCAATCGTATTCAACTTTCTGTACAGTTGATTTTGATCTACCAATTATTTCTGCAATATTATTATTTTTCACGCTGTTCGTTTCTAGGCATTTTTGCGTTAATATTTTTACACAAATTTTTCTTACGAACACTGCTTAATCAACTTTTAATTAGAAAACGCTCTTCAAAAAAATATATTAAAATGTAAGCGTAGAATAACGGTTCATTGCCGTACGTATCAGAGATGTATTTTTGGCAGAGATGTATTTATTGGTACAGGATACTATGACTTGTGGCAATGATTTAATGTTTATTTAACATTTTTAAAGAATTTCTTAAGATATTGAAAAAATTTTTCACTTTTTTAGCATAGAATCTAATAAATAGCATATAAATAAATAAGTAATATGAACAAATCCAAGCAAAAAAAATAATGTGAAGATGTTAGGTACCAAGACTTTAGTGACTCACTGTATATAAGCTTGTCATTCCATTTGTAACAATTAGAAAAATATATATATTCTACATCCGTATGGCAAGTGCAGTTGATATAGCGATGTCCATCTGTCCGTCTACAGATTTTACGATCAAGCCCTTAATAGATCAGCTGAGTTGTTTATGTTTAGTGTAAATGAATCATTGACATCCTGTGCAGGTTGTTATTTAAAATCATCAAAATCTGTTCAAAAATGTGATTGTTCCTGTTATTGTTGTCGTTGTGTTTGTAGCATTTGCTTCATTAGTGTATATGTTTAATTATATTCCACGTGTCAAGAGATCCAAGTCGTGCGGCTTAAAGCTACCGCCGGCGCCAAGAGAAAATGTATTTAAATTAGAGTATTGCAGCTTTTAATTACTCAACCTACTTAAAATTGGCATAGACGAATATTTATTTTTAAATTGTAGTAGGGTGTCGCCTTTTTATTTTCTCGTTTACGCAAAGCCTACTCTAATAACAGAAAAATAATGAAATTTTTCAGATAGTAGTTAATAATTTTTACGAAAAAACAATCTTAGTCTTTATAAAACAACAGAATACAAAATTATAATAAATACTGGGCAAAAAAGAAGAATAATTACCTATAAATTTAAATAGCATTAGAACTTAAAGGTACCTGTACCCAATATTGGTCATAATATTGAGTTTAAGTCACAGGTGGTGGGTATCAAAGATTCGGCTCAATAGTTATTGTGTGTTTTTCGTTTAGCAGTTTTAAAGAATTAAGAATTTCACAGTTTTTCATTTTCAAACACCAATCAGATAGACATTGATATAACTGCGCTCACTAAAAGCACTGTACGTGTTTTATTTTATAAACTTCCAGACGAACAGTGCGAAATCGAATTACATTGACACGACTATATCTATTTTGATATATAACATTTGTGAAAGGTTATGAAAAAAATAAGTCCGTTAACTTAATAACACCCCTAATACAATACTGGTTGTATTTAGATACTCATCATTAAATGCACATTTGAATTGTTAAATATTTCAATAAAAATAAGAATAAATAATCATTAGAATTGACGCATGCACATCTCAAAAATGTTTATACATTTCCACTAACATCTGAACTAGTAAACTTGAGAATTTTATGTACATTTTTTCCGTATTTCCTAAACAGAAATTGGAATATTTTACAAAATACCAACAAGAAATGAAAAAATAAAAAAAACTACATTCAAATGATATTTCAATAAACATAAATACTTTTCTAAATACAATAACACAAACAAATATCAATTATTAAAAAGATAATAAGTTAATGATAGATGTTCATAATTCACAATTATTTTGAAGCAGCCGGCAAAATCAAAATTTGCAAGCAGTCTATTTCTCTTGAAGGCAACTAAATCTAAATATTTATTTCATAAAAATTTGTAGACGACGGAGATGATTTGTGGGATAAATAAAATGAGATAAGGGACTTGGTGGTAATAAATTTATTAAATAATTTCTATTGGTTTTTGGAAATTTTCTTAATAAAAAAGCAAATTTTTTTTTCTTTCAAATTTAATACTAAATAAATTATTCCTTACCTTAGGTTGTGTTTCATATTTCGGAGTGTGTCTGGTTATTATCATTATTCAGTCATTCGGTTATAGAATGCCACGTTGCAACGTGGAATATAATTTATTCTCTTTCTACTTTTCATCTCTTATTTTTTTGTGGTCTTTTATGGAAAATATAACTCGTGTATAATTGTGACAATAACTTGAGAATTTATGAATTTATTGCTATTTGATAACCACTTTTGTACGAGTTGTATTTCATCTAGTTTTAATTTGTGGCGTCATGAATTTTTCAATTGTTTTTCATTTTGTAGTTTTTAATTTAAATTTGTTTTCAAATATTTGCAAAAAATTTTTTACAAAGTAATAATAAATCGTGGCCTACAAATGGGTCGGGTAATTGTTTTCAGATTAATTAAGTCTTGAAAAAAAAATTTTTGATTTGTTAATATACGACTCAGAAACTGTGAGAGAATTCATCTATTTCAACAACCACTTAAGCCAAGTCAAAATTTATTATACGGATTGTGCCATTAAATTAATATGAAATATTTCACTTGCTTTTATCATTAACCAAATAACAAAAAAAATTGTAATGCTTTTTCTATTTTTTTTTTATGTATCTCAGATACATTAAATTGAAACAGTTTAAAATTTTGAAACGTAATTTGTTAATTTTTTTTTTTATCTATAATATACTCTTTATTTATTCTAACAAGAAGTCCGTTTCTTTCCTTTTAATTTTTTTTTTTATTAAATTAAACAACTCTTAAGGCATATTTCTTTTTTACATAAATTTAAAATAAATAAACACTGAAAACGAGGCACACGACATTTCTATTATTCATATATACAAGTACAACATACATACATAAATATCTCTCGATCATTTTTATTTGTAAACATATTAAATTTTTCAACACAACTGACAATATGGCAAGGGCAATGATTTAGAAATTATCTATAGTATGTCTTTTATATCTTTGCGTACATATTCATGATCATTGTCGAATAAACAGTGAAGGCAAAAATAATAACAACATAGTTTTCTTTCATTTAAAACAGTGATCAATTATAAAAAGATTATATGGTTTAGAATAACTATACGCTACTTCGTAAGGTTTTTGAAAAGCCTGTCAGACCCAAAAAGCAAATGCGAGTGAGATTGTCATGTATTTTGTTGGCAGGAAATAGGCCGGGTATGAAGATACCCCGATGTACACCAATTTCAATATTTATTTATTTATTTATTTATTCAGTCTATGGAATCATCCTTACAGACTACTTAAAGTATATGTACATTTATATTATAATTTATATATATAATTAAACATTTAACAAAATTGATATATACCATTTATTTAATTCAGTTGATTTAATGCATTTAAGTGCAATATAATATCTCTTCTCACAATATCCAAACTTTTATTAAAATCAATAAACTGATACAGCATATTAAACTCATCACAAATTCTACGTAGTGGATTAAAATTAGCATAGTTTGTACAATAATATTTGATAGTTAGAAAGTTATAATTTCTTGATGATCGAAAAGGAATATTTATATTTATTTTGTTGATAAGAAATTCAGATTTAAGACTACCATTTAACAGTTTTAACAGGAAAGTAACATTTAGCATATGTCTGCGACTTTTCAATGTAGGAAGCTTAATTAGAGCCAGACGATTTTCATAAGATGGCAACCTCATATTAGGATCCCAGCCCAAACCACGAAGACAAAATAACAAAAATTGTTTTTGAACTGATTCAATTTTATTCGAATGTATATGATATTGCGGATCCCAGACTACAGACCCATATTCGAGTATTGGTCTTACCAAGGTAGTAAACAATTGTTTTGTCGTATACGGATCCGAAAACTCTTTAGCCCACCGTTTAATGAATCCAAGTACACCAGTAGCTTTATTTATTGTTAGCGAAATATGACTTCTAAAGTCTAATTTTTTTATCCAGAAGTACGCCAAGGTCGTTGAATGAATCAACTAAATCAAGCACAGCATTATTCATGATATACCGACCATTTATTGGAATTGATCTTGTAAAAATCATATATTTGCATTTTTTGACATTTAGGTCCATTAGATTCATATTACACCAAGTAGTTAAACGATCAATATCATTCTGTAAAAGTGATTGTTGATCAAGATTGTTGAGGGTAAAAATTAACTTTACATCGTCTGCATACATTAATGTAGTTGAGTGTTTAATTACAGAAGGAAGATCATTTATAAATAGCGTAAATAAAAGAGGTCCCAAGTGACTACCTTGAGGTACACCAGATAATACTTTTATGTTGTTGGAATACGAGTTACGAAACTTAATACATTGTGTTCTGTCTTTTAAATATGATCCGATCCATTTTATTAGCATTATACCAAAGCCCATACGGTCAAGCTTAAACAACAATAGATCATGATTTACTTTATCGAATGCCTTGCTAAAATCATTATAAATAACATCTGTTTGTTTCATATTAATAAAACCATCATTTACTAAAGTTGTAAGCTCCAAAAGATTTGTTATTGTAGAGCGTGATTTGCAGAATCCATGTTGCGTTGGAGATATGACAGAGGACACATGATGTGACAACGTGTCATATATAAGTTTTTCAAATAGTTTTGGAATAGCACTTAATTTAGCAATACCTCTATAATTCGAAATACCAGCTTTAGATCCAGACTTAAAGAAGGGAATAATAAATGATTGTTTCCAAATGGGAGGAAAGTAACCCAATTTAAGGGATATGTTAAACATATAAGTCAAAGGAATATACAATAAATGTGCGCAGCGCTTCAAAATGCAACTAGGAACACCGCTTCAAAATGCAACTAGGAACACCGATAATACTTTACGTTCTAATACGTCCGAATAATTCAGGGAGCCGTAGCTTTAAAATAGTTTTTAAATATTTTATTGGTGAATAATCATAAATACATAGAAAAAAAATTGGAATAACAATTTTTTTAGCCTGTTAGGCGCTTTTTTGTTTTTCGAAAAAAAAAAAAAAAAAAAAAACGATCCACAATTTTCGATGTAACTTTGGTGTTGAAAAAATTTAAAGAATAAGGAAATAATATTAATAATAATAATAATAATATTAATAATATTAATAATAATAATATTAATATTAATATTATTAGTACAAATTCAATTTAAATTCGGGTTTTTTTTATAAATTCAGTAAATGTAAAAATTTATCTCAATAAAGTCACAGAGGAAAATTATAACAGTGTCAGAACAGATTAATTTAAGGAAGTGTCTAGTTGATGAAGTTATATTTTCGGGTAATAACTATACATGGTTTATTAAAAAAAAAAAATCAAATCCTAAGTCTTATTTTACTTTCTTAATAAATAATATTAAAATAATTATGTTATTCTGCATTATCAAATTCATCATATATATCCCAATTGTCATAATCTTCGTTGTCATCATTATCTTCATCATCACTGTCTTCATCAGCGATGCCAATTAGACGCTTTTCATTCTAGATTTAGCACTTTTTAATACCCAGCGCATTTTTTCATATACCGCCTTTTTAAAAAAAGTGCTGAATTCGCGCTTTTCATTTTACTTTTTTAACGCTTTAGTTTTTAACAAAATTGTACGTATTTAAATAACTTCCCTCCAAATTTAATTTTTTTTAGTCAGACGCTCAAAAAGGCAATAAATGATCCTGAGTTGTTCGCAAGAGTTGTTTTATTGGATTTGACAGTTAAAATGAAAAAATAGAAATTATGGCAAAGAGTACTGTGTTGGAATATATTGTTTATCCCCACCAGTGTAATACTGAGATTATAATCAAGATCCCATAAAGCAGATATATTCTTAACTTATAACAAGCGGAGCTGATATTGCGATGTCCGTCTGTCAGTCTGTGTAAATCACGATTACGCCCTCAATAGTTCAGCTGAGTTGCTGATTTTTAGTGAAAATAATTCATTGATATCCTGAGCTGATTACTATTTATAATCATCAAAATCGATTTAATAGGTGCCGAGATTTTAATGGAAATATAAAAAAAAAAAAAACTAAGAAATATGATTTTTCCATGTTAGTCTTGTTATTGTTGTTATTTTACATTTTGTAATGTGTGTGTAATAGCTGTAATTTAGGACAAATAGGCGGAGACCTCCCTTACAAAGAAATTTATATTTTAGATTTACGCTTTTCAACTACCCAAAACAAGAATTTTTTCATTTAGCGCCTATTTGAAAAAAAATCGCCAAAGACTCCTTAACATCGCGTGTCCATGGGAGTTGAGTATTGTTAATTATTCCTAGATTTGTTGTGCTTTGTACGAATATAATATTTATGTTGTTGATTTTTATATTCGCATCAATTTCTAGGTTCGCATTATTTCTCGATATGAGTATACATTTTGACTTAGTTGGCTTCACACACAATCCATTTATCCTAACCCAATTTTAAATGTTCATTAACTAATTGCCGATAGATTGTATACTGTCGTTGACATTCGTAATTTTAGCACTAGAAACAGTTGAACAACATTTGATAGATCACTTATGTATATGCAGAGAAATAATTGGCCGAGTACTGAACCTTTTGATACTCCTCTTCCAACATTTAACGCTCCAAAGATTTTTCTATTTAAATTTACAAATAGATATCTCTTAGAGAGGTATGACCGGATAAGTTTACAGGCAGATATAGAGAAAAAGTTCCTCGATACAAAAGCACAAGAAAAGTGATCATGCTATAATCGAGCTTCCTTCTAAGATATTCAACCACGTCGATTAATGCAGTAATACAAATCCTTCCCTGTATAAAAGCCGACTATCTTTCGAATAACAGACCAACACTTTTGATATAGTCATCCATTTGTCTGTGCATGAGGTTTTCTAGGCCTTTTTAAAAAAAAGGTCGAAATTTGTTATTAGGAATCGGTATTATTTTGAAGTTAAGTATGTGTGTGAAAAAAAGAAATAGTTTGGGAAGAATTACTTTTAAAAAGTTGGTTGATTTCGTCTACACCAGCAGCGTTTGACTTAATGACCGAACAACTTTTTATGACCTCATAATGACCTCACATTGAAAAGAGAAGCTATCAACACAAATTTCAACGAAACTCCAGTTCAAGATATTTTGAACGCAAAAAATAGTCTAAGAAAAAATATTTTATTCCTTCAGATAGTCTGCTCCTAGCTCAATACACTTTGTACAACGTTTCTCCAATTTTTGGTATCCCTTCCAAATAATAGGATTTGTCAAGGTCATCAAAATTTGTCATTTGTTTGCTCATTAATTACTGGATGTTAAATCTGGACAATATGGCGGTTAATTTTGCCGCGTACAAAAAACTGTCGCCATATGACCTCGATAGTTGGACCGAAGAAACCCATTATTTAGACTGGTGATTGGTCTTCGGTGTGTGTGTAGATCCTTGGTTCATCTACTGTTATAATACAGCACAAAAACTCACCCGTATGGCGGTGGGACAACGCCAAACACTCTTTTGAAATAGTAGTCAAATGGATTTTTTTCGAACAGCTTTCTAAAACCCAACTGACCCTTTAGATTAGAGAGCCTTTTGATATGCCTATGTCATCAACAACCTCTCTCGCACTTTCATTCTCCAATTTTTTTTTGTTACATTTTTGGAATTATTGATCCGCCCTCGTATCCGATTTCCGTTTCTTTTATTTTAGAAACTAGATAAAATTTTGAATATGTCACTTAAGGATATTTTCACGGTCATGGATTTATATAAAGGATTTTTTGTTTAGAGATATAAAACTTAAATAAAATACATAGAAATCGTGAAAATGTTGAAGGTATTGGATATATTGGATAGAATATACTTTTATGCTAATTTTGTTTAAATATGATTTCACAAAAAGTAAAAAGATATTGGAATTAAATTTTGGAATTTATGATTGTTGAGAATTAAAACATTATCTTGGATTTAAAATTCAAAAGAGTCAGGATCCAAATGGTGTTACATTATACCAAGAAATCAGTATTGATAAAATATTAATTAAATTTGGAATGTTGGATTACACCTATGGAAAAAGTTATTCATCTTGTAGTATCGAATCTCGAAAACATAACAACAAATCTTTCTTCGATTATTTGTTGTAATTATATACAGTAAAATATTGAAATAATAATAAAATACACACATGAAACACACAATGTTCTGTTCAAAAGCAGCCAACACATATCTTTATTTTCATATCAATTATGTGCGTTTCTAAATTTTCTACGGTGCCCAACACAACCATGACTGTGTTCGTTTTAATATTTCGTTATTTACACGAACATTTTTGTATCACATACTTTTTGTTTCAATCACACATAAAGCACACATTTTTGAGTGTTGCTTTATTTGAAGTTCATGTTCTGGTAGGTGTACTGAAAAAAAACACAGAACATGTACAATAAACAGGTTCGAGTTCAGTTACATTTTAAGTCGTGTTGTGGCTCGTGTAGTGAGAAAAAACAGAACATGTACAATAAACAGGTTCGAGTTCAGTTATATTTTAAACACGACTTTAAACACGACTTAAAATATAACTGAACTCGAACCTGTTTATTGTACATGTTCTGTTTTTTCTTACTACACGAGCCACAACACGACTTAAAATATAACTGAACTCGAACCTGCTTATTGTACATGTTCTGTGTTTTTTTTCAGTACACGTACCAGAACATGAACTTCAAATAAAGCAACACTCAAAAATGTGTGCTTTATGTGTGATTGAAACAAAAAGTATGTGATACAAAAATGTTTGTGTAAATAACGAAATATTAAAACGAACACAGTCATGGTTGTGTTGGGCACCGAAGAAAATTTAAAAACAAACATTATTGGTATGAAAATAAAAATATGTGTGTGTTGGTCTAAGTTATGTTTGTTTACATATATGTACGAGTTTTTTATTCAGTGTGTGTTTTTTTCTGAACTCTGAAATAAAGGACTTTCATATAAAAAATATTGACGACCTCGTAGTACAGTCAAATAAAGCAAGATCTGGTCCACCGTCCGTAATGACTAAACGTGATCAATCACGTCCGAAAAGTCAAAAAGATCTCAGGCAATCGGCGTCAGTAATAGCTCTGGAAGTTTACTCAGTGTATGGTATGCAGAGGAAACCCCTCATATGAATGAAAAATAAGTAAAACGTTTAGAGTATGTGAAAATGTAATTTAACTATATGGTCCAGGGCACTCGAATATTATCATCTTTACGGACGAGAGTATAATTAACCTATTTAAGTCTGACGGAAAGATTAAAGTATGGCGAAAGTTAAACACTGAGATGCATGAAAACCATAACATATTCGGTTAAACATGGTGGAGGGTCTCAGATGGTTTGCATGAGTGCGAACGGAATGGGTGCATTAGATTTTATAGATGGCATAATGAACCATAAAATGTATACTGAGATAGTCAAGAAAAATTTTCAGCAAAGTGTCGAGAAAATGGGCCCCACAAACAGTTATATCTTCCCTTCAAAAGAAAGGCGAGAATTACTCCAAATTTGGTAAACTAAATGCCTTGACGATGGGGGGGGGGGGGGGGGGCAGTTATAGCTAGTAAGGGAGGTCCAACAAAGAATGAATTTTTTACACTAATATGCGCTTAAATACATAATTGAAAATACGGACGAATATATTTTCTATTTAATTTTATGTGCCTTTATTTTTTTTGTAATTTTTTACCCATTATAAATGCGAATATGTTTATTTTAGGTTTTTTATGATAAATAAACTGAATAAATATAACATTGAATTAGAAAAAATGTGTTTAGCGTTAGTTTTTTTTTGCTACTATTTGCATGTTATATAGCATAGCTTTTTACTGTATGTTATAAATAAATATTTAATCGAAAAAGCTTCTTCTTAATAACATTTCTATTTGTTAACATTTTTCCATATTTGGCAACATGCCTACCGATTAAAATTTAAAAAATTAAAAGTAAATCAACTTGTATTTCACTACATAAAATTCACATAAAACACCACCAACAGTAACAACAGAAACTAGAATTTTTGCCACCACTGTAAGTTATGCACATGTTTTTTTTCTTAGTTGTTTCGCTTGTTTGATGTAATAATTGTTTTAATTTGTTTTTGTATCTGATTCATTAGTATCAGCACTTATTGAATAACGGTGAATTTGAAGACATTTTAGTTCTTAAGTTTTTCTTGTTACGAATTTATTTAGATGAATACTACTCGTAAAATATAAATATTAATGCTTGGCAATCATTCATACATGCAGAGGCTTAAATACTGAATTCATTTAGAGCTTAAAATATAATTTGTCTTGTCTTCGCTTAAATAATTGTATTTTATATTATATTAAACTTTGTCTTAATTATAATTAAACAAAATATACTTTTTTTATTCTTTCCACAAAAGTGTGCAGAGGGTAACATATAAGTTTGTCATTCCGTTTGTAATAATTAGAAAAATCAAATTTAAATCTCATAAAATATACACATATATTCTGGATCCTTATAACAAAAATCGCAAATACGAAAAAATAATAATAAAGTAAATTTTTAAAAAGTACCTAGTCTATATATATATAAAAATAAGAGTTCCTATGTTCGTCATTTTATAACTCGAGAACCACTCATCTGATTTGCAAAGCAATACATGCGTTGGAAAGGCCTACTTTCGCTAATGGTTTTCCCATGTAGAATGTGTATTATTTTTTTTTTGATGTTCTCACTTTAAACAAGTAAGAGTGTTAAATTCGGCTATGCCGAATCTTTGATACCCTCCACCTGGGTTTTACGTTTACATTAATATCTGGACTTCTTGCGCTATTTGTAACAAATGTATATAAAATATCTGAATATGTAAACACTTTGATAAACCTATTACTGAATTATTACAACAAATGCTCTGAATTTTCAGCATTTTATAGAGGTGTCTACATATTTTAGGTCATAAATTGGCACAATGACACCCGATTTATCCCATTTTAAATACTAACCTGATCCAGATAATTACAAACAATATTAAGTTTAACCAGGTAAATGGTTTATTTTGTAATTTTCTTTTTAATTTAATTTTAATTTGTTGTTGGTGTTTACATTCTTCTATTTCAAAATGTTTTGTTATATTTGTTGAAAGAAACGAGCAGAGTGGTAAAAGGAGCAGTACACAAAATTACTGTACTACACTTTGAGAAATTAAAACATATCAATACCATTAAAATTATATATTCAAAAATAATGAAAAAAAAAAATATCAAAAAAAAAAAGATGCTAAAAGCAACTTTTTATTATAAAAGATTCTAAGTTAGCATCTAGCATATTTTGATAAATTTTGGATGCTAAACGACAAAAAAAGTTACTAAAGCTAAAACGGCAACACTGAAAACCAGGAACAAATATTCTGTTTGAGTTATAACATCTCATTTGCAAGCCATTTTAATTAATTGTGTAAATTTTAAATGCACATCTAGCCATATCAAAAAGATGAATTATACAGAATTGTAAAAATATTTTTTTTTATAATAAATGTATGTTTTTTATATTATCTTATGTAATTCTCATGATATTTTTATCTTATTTTTTATATTTTTTTTCTTTGTTTTTATGTTATTTTTACATAATTGAAATTGAAAATGTACAAATTAAAAATAAATTTTAAAAAAGTAGTGTAGGGAAAAAAGTGGGTGTAGGGGAAAAAGGGAATTTTTTTCATAAGCGTAGAGATTTCTGAAAAATCTCCTGGCATCACTAGTACCTATTAAAAAACAATGTTAAAATTCACAAGACAACGCGACGTATACTTGCTTTGTTCAAAAGCTTCCATAGGACTAAATGAAATTCTTGCTTACTTTAAGGCCTAGTTAGCCACACGTTGTTAAAATGTATCTGTACCGTAAATGTAACGTTGGCATTTAGTGCAATTATAGAACGTAAAAAACGAACCAGCATGTTGCTGTGTAAAATTAACCAAACTTTATCAGCTGTTCACAAATGTCACGTACAAACGTAGCAAAAATCTATTTTCAACAGATTGTGACGTTCCGGTTACGTGACAGTTGAGTTCGGTAACTGCTCTAAATGCTTTTTCATGTAACAGAAAAAAACAGCTGACACGTTTGGTTAAGGTTACGTGTGGCTAACTAGGCCTTTACTCTTTGGTGAGTATTTTCGTTTTTGTTCGGCTGTATGCATATAAGAAGCGGATTAGAGTTCGGTTTACTCGTGCTGCTATGCATATGTTTGTGTGTTAACAAAAATATACGATATCCCAGTCATCATTTCGAAGATTGTTTTAACAAAAGTTACCTTACAGTCTTCTTCGAACACTTTTGATGATTAAAAACTGATTAATCACATGCGCTATTAGAAAAAGACTGGAAAATGGTTTTTGCTTTCTCTTAAAAAGTGATTTATAGAAAAATTACATTAAATAAGACTCAAAAATTTGTCGAAACTGATCAGAAAAGCGGATAAAAAGGACTCTCAAGAAGATTCGCGGGTAAGGTAATATTTAATCCCAACAAAAGAATATTTTGTGATCAGCAAAAGGGCGCATTTATGACTGTTTTAATAGAACGTATGAGTCAAAAAGACTTATTGCATAAAATGCTTACTGGGATTTTATGCACTATCTGTAGCAACAGCTTTTTTTAAGTAAAACAAGTCTGCACACAATTTCAATTCTATTTCGTTCACAATGATACGATCACTTTGTTTACTAGCTACCAGTAAAATAAGAAAATAGTATTATAATACAGCGTAATGATGAATTGTACTTCTCAATTAGTTTATTTTTAATGTGCCATAAGAAGTTCGGTTTGTGC
Source organism: Cordilura impudica (assembly GCA_963682025.1). NCBI lineage: Eukaryota > Metazoa > Arthropoda > Insecta > Diptera > Scathophagidae > Cordilura > Cordilura impudica. The sequence goes on along the minus strand of OY821519.1, from coordinate 131,881,304 downwards.
TAAGAAAAGCATGAATATATGTTTCCCAGGGCGAAACTTCATCATTGCACTTTGATTGTATTTTTATATTGGCAACAGTAGTATGTATCAATTTGTAACATTTTGTGATGTTATAAAAATCGCAGAATATTGATGTTGATTCTATATAGTTTCTTTTATTAATTAATTAACTTTAATATTACACCAAAAGATATTGATATTGATGAATTTTTATATTATTAACACAACGACCACAAAAACAACATGCACAGCTATGACAAAATACAAAATTTAGGAAAACAATATAGGAAAACGTCATATTTTTTTTACCTTTTCAGTGATTTCTTGACACCTATGAAACCTATTGTCATGATTTAAAAACAGAAACCTTCTCATGATGTTAGTGAATCATTCTCACTAGCTGTCCTATTGAGGGCGTTATCACAAGAACACATATTCAAAACATATTTTCTCAGGACTTTTTTTACTTCTTCGCTCAATTCTCGGGACCAGATTAACCGATTTGGACGATTTTAAATAGCAAACTTCTCAGGATGTTAGTGAATAATTTTTTATACCAACGAGCACGAGCACGAGACGGACAGACGGACAGACGGACAGCCGGACAGACGGACAGACGGACATCGCTATATCAACTTCGCTTGTTATAAGGATCACAAATATATATATTTTATGGTGTCCAGATTTTTTTTTTCTAATTATTACAAACGGAATGACAAACTTATATATACCCACTGCACACTGGAGTGGAGGGTATAAAAATTTATATTTTTTGTAAATCTTTTTCAGGAAAATGTCAATTCTTTTTAGAAGATTTAATTTTTAATATATAGACCTAAACGTATATTACTTAATTGTCCAGTAACGCGCGGGGGTTACTCTAGTTATTGTAAAAAATGAAATAGCTATTTCTAGATTTTTATGAAAAAAAATTTTTTTTTTTAATAAATCTAATTTTTTTTTCTCATTTGAAAACAATTCCAATATTCTTAATATAAAATTTTTTTATACAGCTTATCATATTTTGATAAATTCCAGATATTTATTTTGTAGAAAAAATTTCAGATTAGAAATTTTAAGAATCTTAAATATATTTCCTATTTAATACGTCTGAAGGCTGTTCTTTAATATTTGTCACATTCTCATATTTTTTGACGGATAACCTATGATTTGGATTTTATGAATTGGTTTTTATTTTAGGAAATTTCTTTAAACATACATTATATAAATTTAAACAAAAAGATATATTAACTTTATAAAGCCAATAAAATTGAAATCCAACTCTTTTTTAAGCTAGCTTTTATAATATTTGGGTTTGAAAATAATTGAACACTCGGTTTTTTTGATGTTGCGTACTATTTTCCTTTAATTATTTTGATATTTATAAATTTTTTTTATTGGTGGAAAAAGGATAGAAAAATTTGATAAAATGTTCATTTTATTGTTTAAAATTGTTTAGGTGTCCACAAATATGTTACGCATCTCAGAATGTAAAGATGATTTTTATTCTTTACAAAACTTTTTACTTTTTGGAAACTATTAGCATACATACAATAAAACTTTCCATTTGCTTTTATTGTATTCAATTTATATTTTCATCTTTAAATTAATAAATTATATTAAAGCTTACAAAATATATAATTTATGAACTTATGCCTTATGGCTTATGTCACTTTTTTTTGGAACAAGTATCCATCTCCATTTAAAATCTTCCGCATTTTGGGACACCTTTTCAGTGCTCTTAAACTCCCTTTTCATAAGAGACCAATATCTCTCCACTGGTCTAAGCTCCGAACAGTTTGATGGATTTGACTCCCTTGGTACAAAAACCACTTTATTGTTCCTGTTTCTTTCTTACCGTAGTGACAGGATTCCAAATCGTGCCAAACATATGTGGACACATATAAATTTCAGTATTTATAGAGGCTGTTGTAATAATTTTACTTGCTACTTTAGCCACAACTGCATACCAAGAGGTTTTTTTTTGTGGATATTTCATCTGCTTCTGGATAGTAAACTTATCTTCAACATTTCCTCGAGGATTATCAACAAAAAAATTTTAACCCAGAAGCTGGGAAATATCTGTCAGTATATATGTTTCGTCGTCTATTTTAATTTCCGTGCTCTGCTTTCGACTCTAATTTTTTTGCAGCGTTCCTGTCTGGAACTTTTTGGAATTTGTATGCTTTCAAACCTGCATTGGCTGTAAATTTTCCCACCAAATAATAGTTCGAGCATTGAGCTAGCCTTTCTACTGGATGTGTTGGGAGCTTGTTTCAATATGCTTTCTATTTTCTTGGCCTTACAAACATCATGCGGACTTTTCTTTCTTCCCGAGCCATGTTTCCTATCAATGGTCAAATTCTGCTGATAGTTTCCAAATAACTATTTGACGGCAGACCTTTGATTCCTTGGCCAACTTTTTGTAGAAACCAATTGGATTTTGTTGAAAATATTTATTACTTTTAGCACGAACTTCTATTTTATCACTCATTTTAATGAAACTAACAACAAACTGACATACTTTTTAAAGATAACTTGATCAAAACAAAAAAGAAAAAAATCCAATAATGCTTGAGAAAAAAGTTAAGAGGAAAAACGTGAGTTAAGATTTTTTCGATCTCACTCCTTATATAACAAGCTAATTTAGATAGAAATATTTAACATTTTACGGATATAGGTCAAATCTAAAATTGTCAAGATTTATAGTCAAAACTAATTGAATTATTTTTTTTTGGAATATCACATACTTCGTGAGCTCTCAAAACATTGCAAAGTATGATTCCTTATTCTAACGCCGGTTGTGTTAAAAAAAATTGTTCTCTTTGACTAATAATTCTTTTTATAAAAAAAACCAGAAATTAAGAAATTAGAATAAATTTTGGTTAAAAGTTAATTTTAAATTTAAATGGTATCTATAATATTAATAGGTAAGGCGATTTCTTGTGACTGATGATTTGTTAAACAGTTTTCTCCCGATTTCGACCAAACGTATCTTATTTGAAAGGTATTTCTTTTTAGCTGTCCACCAGATTTACAGATTTTTAAATTTTTTATATTTTTTTTGGAGTAAAATGCATTTAAAGTTGCTACTAACACATACATACATAAAATTACACAATGCTATGTGTGTATTTATTAAATTTGTTAATGTGTTTGCGAGTTTGTTTTCTTCATTCATAATAATTATTATGTTAAATTGAAAAATAATTTTGGACATAAACCAATAATTGGACATAAACCAATAACGAAAATAATCGGTATTTAAAAATTGTTGAATTTTGAATTGGCTAAGATTGATTAGCATACCTTTAGAGTATTTATTAAATGAAAAAATTAAATTTCCTAGAATTTGCACACGAATTTCGAGGACTGGGATCTGCTAGTTAGAATTTAAACGCTAATTATCGGCAACTGTACCAAAATGGTAACCGTACCCGACAGTGCACATTGGGTTGAAAAGGGTCAAAAGTGAGGATTAATTCAAAAATTGAAATGAGTATTTTGTAATAAATTTTTATACCGGGTAACAGAGTATAAAATGGGTCATCACAAACTGTCAAAATTATTGTTCTGAGTTATTTACTTTTCTTGCTATACTCTCTCAAAGTTCAACAATTTTTTTTAATTTTGCTCGAAGTGGTAAAAAGTGAAAAACTAGATATTTCAAGTTTCATTTTTTTTCATTTTTTTTTAATTCCAACTTTTTTCAAATGGATGCATCAACTTCAGGTATTTGACTGTATTATTAAAAAAAAATTTTAGATAAATGTTTTAGAAGTATTTTTAATAATTTTTTGAAAATTGTCCTAAAACAGGGTATTTTTTAAAAAGAGATTGAGTTTCAACGTAATTTTAGATGAGATCGGGTAAAACTATTTACATTGTAGTAAAATATGGGATTTCTACTTGTGTATTCCAAAAAAACATTTTGCCAATACTTGCCAACGAATGTAATATTCAAGTTTTTATTAAAAGTCCCCAGTATAAAATTAAAAAAAAAAAAAAAAAATGCTTGAAAACACAACAGAAAAAATCTTTTTTTAGTTTTTGTTTTGTGTTTATTTTCGTAGCTGTGATTGTTATTGTTGCTGTTGTAAATGTGTAACCTAGTATTACAATAAATAATTTTAATGATCATGCACATTATAGAAAGAATGCATGTGATACTTATTGCTGTATCTTGCGGGCACGAGATTCACGTAGAAAAATTTAGAAAATATACTCAGAATACAGCCAGACATTTTGTTAAGCTCTATCCGTGGTATTATATGCCTCCAACTTTACATAAATTCCTTATTCACGGGCCAGAAATAGTAAGATACGCCTTGTTGCCAATAGGTCAACTATCTGAGGAAGCTCAAGAGCTAGAAATAAAGATTTTTAAAATTACAGAGAACATTATTCTCGTAAATGCAGTCGGGAGAAGTCAAATGAAGATATATTCAATAGGATACTTCTTAGTTCGGATCCTTTAATTACAACTAAAAGCAAAAATTATGCCAAAAAAATATATAATATACCACAGATGGCACTAGATTTATTAATTTTGCCCAAGATTTCTGATGAAGAAGAGATTAATGAAGATATTGATGATGATAATTATGAAGATGCTGATTATATTTATGAAGGTGATGATAATATATATATATATTTAAGTTTCTCTTAAATAAGAAAATAAAAAATAAACAATAACAATAAATGCATACAAAATTTTCAATTATAAATGTAGCAATATATTCAATATTAATTGAATTAATTTTTTTAAAATTTTTTTTTTAATTTTTCTGAAATGGTTGTTTGTTTTGTGCTTATAATTATTCATCAATAAAAACATAATATTATTTTATAATGTGAATTTTTGAGTTAAATTTGTGGAATTGTGGAATTTGGAAAATAAAATCGGATTTTAAAATTCAATTTTTATAATATAAATACATATTAAATATTTATTCCTTTTTTATTTTTAAAAAAAATTTTATTTTTTCTAAAAGCACATTAACTAAGTTCTAACTTGCAATTTCATTTACTAATTTATCGCTTTTTATTCCAAAGTTACAGCGAAAATTGTAAGAAAAGATAATTTTTTCCAAAACACAAAAAGCTCCTAACGGGTTAAAACAAATTTTTTTCCACTTTTTTTTTTTAAATGGTGGTTTTTTATGCATTAATGAATGTCCATTAAAAAAAATTAACAATATTTTGAAATTACGTGTTCCCTGAATTAATCCTTACTTTTCATGCTTTTCAAACCACTTTGCAGTGGTTATAATGGTGAGTTAAAGGTTATCAAAGATTCGACACAGCCGATTTTGACACTCTTACTTGGTTTTACCATTTATTGTGATTACATAACATTACATATCAATGAAATGACGAAATTCTTTTGAAGCTCTGCCGACATACTGCATAATCAAAATGTGAGAAATTAAAGACATCAAAAACGACAATAACACTTGACAATAAAGAGAATTCCCAAAATAAAATTAAAACAAATATTAAAAGAATCGCGACAAGCAAACAACAGCGACAAAAAAAAAACAAAACAAAACAATCAGCTGGTACAAATGGTGCCTGGTGCAATGATAAATAGAAGACAATATGTATTTCCTTAATACAACATTCATAGATTACATTAATATGTTTTACACATGTTTGTCTTCGTGTACTCTAACACTGGGTAGACTGACTGATTGCTTTACATTGATTACATTGATGTATGCATCATATATGTGAGTGAGTGAGTGCATGACAATTTATTCAAGTTCATTCATTGTTATGTGGCTAAATTAGGTGCGACAATTGATAAGCAACTAGAATAATCGGACCACATGTAACTCATTCATAAGTAAAATTCTTAGGTTATCTTAAAAAAATAGCTTAATGTGAAAAAATTTTGTATCTGTAAATTTATGTTGTTCCTGAAATGTTTTGCTTGTTAAACCGGTTGGAAAAATAAATTTATTTTACTGTGAAATATGATTAACATTAAATCTCTAATTTGTTTTTTAAAGGTTTAAGTCACTTGCAGCTTAACCCACGTGTCCAAATAAAATTTTGAACAACTTCAACAATAACACACAATAACTGTTAAGTATTCCTTTAATTGAAATTAATTTTTTACTACAACTTGGGGTGTTTGAACTTTCAATAAGTGCACACCAAAAACAAACCCAATGGAATTGGGAAAAGTTTACTGTATTTACGGTTTTATCAACAGAAATTTAATAACAGCTAACCACATCTTCAATTGTGATAAAATATTTACTTTTAAGACAAAAGAATTGTAATCTTAATCAACCCGAAATTCTGTTATATATATCCTCGCAATTCGGTTGGTAAAAAATTTAGATAGTGATATTAATTATTTGTTCTGTATGTGGAAATTGACATGAATTAAAGTTCGATTATTGGGTGTTGTTAGGAATAACAAACTCTATACCCTAACCACATAGTGGTGATGTTTGTAACTACCAAAAATAGGAGAAGTCATCGAACCAAAGACAGAGGTGAAATATCTGGGCATAGTACTAGACAGCAAGTTGACATGGAAGGCACATAAGTAGAAGGGTAGCGGGTAGAACCTGGGGATGTAAACCCAGCATCCTATACTAGATGTACTCCATGATGGTCCGTCCAATCGTGACCTATGGAGCTATTGCGTGGGCCAAAAGGACAGAAGCAGAATAGAAAGACTAGCGTGTATTGGTATAACGGGGGCAATGAGGACGTGCCCAACGGCAGCACTTGAAGTACTCTTGGACCAAAGCCCACTACATATAGTGGAGCAAAAGAAAGCTCTGGCAACGGCAATCAGGATAAAGGAGGATAAACCTATAACCAGGCTTTATGAAGGGCAGTGGAACCGAATAAGTCAAGTTAAAGATTACTCCCTCCTGGATTGTCCAATGGACAGGACTGAGAAGAAATACGATTTCAAGAAAAACTTTGTTACAAAACTTAGTAATAAGAAGGAATGGAGTAGTTTGAGTACAGCATATTCTCTAAAGGAGGATACGATCAAATGGTACACGGACGGGTCAAAGACCGAAAATGGAACAGGGGCGGGAGTCTTTGGGCCTACAACCAATTACTACGAATCAATGGGAATACAAGCGAGTATTTTCCAGGCAGAAATTTATGCCATCTATAGATGTGCACAGATTAACTTAAATAGAAAGTACAAAATACGGAACATAACCATACTATCAGATAGTCAAGCTGCTATTCGAGCACTAGGCTCCTATGTAGTAAACTCTAAGTTAGTATGGAACTGTCTGCAGAGACTGAATGAACTAGGCAAACACAATAAAGTCAGCCTGTGTTGGGTCCCGGGGCATTATGGGATCCAAGGAAATGAACAAGCAGATGAGCTTGCCAGAAAGGGAGCTTCCACAAACTAATGGGGTCGGAACCATTTTGTGGAATAGGAAAAGGAGTATGGGAAGGCATACTCAGAGAATATGAAAATCACATCAGACAAGAGCTTTTCTCGAGCCACTTGGGCCTAATGCAATCCAAACTCCTGTTAGGTATCAAAGAACGGACTGAGAATAATAACCGAGATTTTAACCGGTCACTGTAGGCTTAGGGAGCATCTGAGCAAGTTAGGAATTGAGGCGAACCCCATGTGCAGATTTTGCGATGAGAAGACTGAATCACTAGAGCACATATGCTTTAATGCATAAGAGGAAAACGCACCTGGGTTCTTTGCAAATACCAGGGAGCGAAATAAGATCAATGGAACCGATCAACATCGTCGAATTTCTGAGGGCTTCAGGGTTGGGTGAGATTTTATAGGGACAAATTATTAGCAGAGGGCAGTACTATGATCACTTGGTCGCAGTACTTTCGACACCTACAATTAAAATTTTTAATTACAACTACCAAAAATATTTGACCTAGACCCATTGATGCAGAATCACTTTTTGAGTCGAATTAGTGATGTCCGTCCGTCCGTCTATATGTACATGTAAACCTTATAATCAAACTACAAGTCGCAAATATTAATATATTTTGATGAAATTTGGTTAAAATTGGTGCACGTTCCGACCTAGTCCCCATACAAATGATCCTTACAAGATCGACTTAAATTGCCATAAGATCCAGATCTCGGAAAAATTTGGTTTGTTTGGATTTATTACATCCAATGAACACTAGTCCAAAAATTAACCCTGTTGGCCATTTCTTAGTCATAGCCCCCATATAAAGTTGCTTCCCGATCTTCACTTAAATCTACCAAAACACAAAACTATTGCACAGATTTTTCTCAAATTCGGTTTATATTCGTTTTTGTAAAAAATAAGTGACTTTACTAAATATGGTCAGGTGCAGTCCCTTTTTCGACCTAGTCCCCATATAAATATAGCATCATATCTGCAGCCCAAAAATTAATAACAATGCCACTCAAATTTGGTTTACGCCTATTTTTTATATCCAATTATTTGGACCTAAGTTCATATCTCCAAATGCATGGTAGAGTCGGTATAGATCGATTATCATTTTCTTACTTATTGTTATATGATTTTAATAAATTTTCTAAATATATTTATTTATTTTTGATTAATTTCCAGAAATGTCAATTTCACCTTCACCCTCTCCGGATAATTTACGTATTTGTCTGGTGGGCGATGTTATAAATGATTCGGCTACAGTCGAAGCTGCCCAAACATTTGGTGTTCCCATCATAACATCGGAAACTGGTCTGGAACTTATTAACGATTATGATTGGCGAACGCATTTCATACTAAGTGACTTCGAAGGTCCTGTATATGATGCAATACACAGAAGTAAACAATGGTAAGTTTTTATAATTGAAATTATTTCTTTCATGCCTAGAAATAAAAACTGTAAACAGTAACTAAGAAATGTATATGTGCATACTGGAAAATAATCCTCTGATTTTCTATAGGAAAAATTCATTAGAAATTAAGGGCTTTTTTTAATGCAAAAACTGTCAGAATCCAAGGTTTTTCTATGGAATAGTTCTTCGGAAGTCGAGAGTTCTTGTACAGATATAAAATCCTCAGAATGTGAGAGTTTTTCATAGGGAAAAAGTACGTAGAATATAAGAGGGGAAGAAGGTCATAGATCCCTTGGGTTTTAAGTCAGAAGAATCTAGGAATTGTATGGAAGAAAGTCATCCAACTCTGAAAGTTTTTTAATGGAAAAGTCTATGGGACAAGTTATCAGAATCTGAAAATTTTTGTATGGGAAAAAATCTGGGACTTTTTAAGTAAGTATTTCTTCAGTTCTAGGGTTTTTGTTTCTAGAGGACAAAGTCCTCAGAATAAGGTAAAAAGTTTTCAGAATCTGCAGGTGTTTCTATGGGGAAATATCATCAGAATATCATCAGATGATTATTTTATGGGAAAAAATCTGAGGTTTTTATGGTAATATTTTTTCAGTATCTAGGGTTTTTGTTTCTATGGGACAAAGTCCTCAGAAAGTGATAGCTTTTTGATGGTGAAAAATTTTCAGAATCTGCAGGTATTTCTATGGAAAAATATCATCAGAAACTGAGGGTTTTTAATGGAAAAAAGTCATTATTACTATGAAAAAAAAAAAAAAAAATTCGGCAGAATCTCAAGGTATTTCAATGGTAAAAAGTCCTCAGAATCTGCTGTTTTTTCTATGTTAAAAAATTCCTCTGATTCAGAGTTTTTCTATAGGAGAAGTTGTCTAGATCTGGGGGGGTTTTTATATGGTAAAAGCTTATTTCTTTAGAATCTAAGTTTTTTTCTAACGGAAAAACTAATCTGAATTTGAAAGATTTTCGTTGGGAAAAAGTCATCAGAATCCGAGAATTTTTTCTATGCAAAAAGTACTGAGAATTTGCATTTTGTTTTAAGAGGTATTTCATATTTCTATACAAAAAAAAAAAAAAAAATATATAGAAGTAAATGTCGGAGAACTCATTCAAGTATACAATCTTTCAGAAAATGCTTTGCTTTTTGATTATTATTTTTCAAGTAGAAATAAAAGTTTTTTGATTATTATTTTTTCGAGCAGACATATTATTTATTATTTTCAAAGAAAATTAACAGTTATTTTTTCGAGCAAAAATAACCACTGCTAAAAAAGTTGTCTAAAATCACTATTTAAACAATAACGTTCGTCAGTTAATCCTTTTATATTTTTTAATTATTGTACTATTTACTAAATGAATTGTAAACCTGAAGTCTATTACAAATTTACATTGTATAACAAGTATCGTTAAGTACTATTGTAAATTACACTTAACATAGAATTTATCTTTTGTAATGTTATGTATTGAAGCTGGAAGCTTACCACGAAAAAATCTATGGAGAAATCGTTCAATTGCATTATAAACCTCAAGCGAAACGGTGAGCCAATAAAACAGTGACATCTCTTGTTACATGAAATAATACTTAACTCCATTTGTTTATTTCTTTTCCCATTTTTCAACTATCCAAATCCTTGGAAATTATAATTTATTAAAAGGTTTACTCTACTCAATATTTAGCAACAAAAATACAGTCCGCTCCATACCCAGTCATCACAGACAGCATCACCTAAATATTGCAATCCCAAAGCAAACCTTTTCAAGTTAAATTTGGAAAATTTGTTGGCATTTAATATTAATGCCAATTAAAAACTTTAAGAAAGTTTAATTTTTTTGGGAGGATTTCTGACTTTTTTCCCTTGTTTGATTTTTGCGTTTGCTCGAAAAACTCAAAATCGAAATCAAAAAATAACTTATTTTGTGAGTTTTATGATAAAAGTTTTATGGTCCCTGTGTACATGGAAGGCTTTTCTATGATAAAAAGTCCTCAGAAAATGAGGGGTTTCTTTTTCTAAAAAAAGATATACAAATTTTGACGTTTTTCTTTGGGAAAAATCCTCACTATCTTTTTCATAGAAATTAATCCTCAAAATATGAGAGTTTTTAAATGAATGAAATTTATTGAAAGATTCACCTTTTGTTTAGAATCATACATTCAAACATTAAATATCTCATTTTGAACAGGTGGAAGAAATACCTTTAATCATTTATAATACAATGAATGACTCATTGCAACGATTCAAAATTTTAAAAATAATTTATTTTTACTATTGTGTATAGAATTTGCATATTATAAAAAAAAGACTATAAAATTTTTAGTACTTGTTCGCTTACTGCTAACGAATTTACTCGCAAATATGTTGTTTATCGAAAATAAATAAATGCGATTCATTGTTTTCATTTTCGATTGTCTAAATATGAGGGTTTTGCCAAAAGTGTTTCATTATGTTGATTATTTTAAGACCCCTATTAGAACACAATGTGTTCTCCCAGTTTAAATTTAAATGCTCAATTAATATAGATATACATATTTGTTATTTTGTACTTTGAAAAATTGAATAGATAAGTACCGTTATATTTTTTATTCACACTTAAGAATAATGATTTTAACTCATTTCTATAAAAAAAAGTAAAAAAAAATATATTCGCTCTGTATCTACTATACAATACCCTATACCATGCTTTTCGAGAGAGGTCCCTGGATCCAACTTTGCTGAGGCAGTAACTAGATATAGAAAATAAGCATAAACCAAATTTTAATGCTATTGTTTATATGGGCGATTAAGTCTGAACATGTGCTCATTTTCACCAATTTCAGCAGCGTTCGTCATATGGTCGATAAAATCTTATATACCAAATTTCATTCCAGGCTTACATGACATAACTAAATCGACTCAAAAGTGATTCTAGTTACAAACATCAGCATAAACGTATCATACCCTCACCACATAGTGGTATGGGGTTAATAAACATTCAAAATTTTGCAGAAATATTTTATAGAACCTTTCTATATTGACGTACATCTTGTTATTTTACTATTGAAACTAATAACAAGTTCATTATTGAAATATGAAACACCTGTTATTTGTTTGTGTTATTTTTGTGGTTTTTTATTTATTGTACCTTACCAACCATCCCGCATTTGGTGGGACTAGTCCGCTTTTTGAAAGATAACCGCGACAGACTTTTTTATTTCGCATTTTAGATAAAAATCTTGATTTTAGCATATTTGTAAATTTTTATTTTGGTCGATCCAGCTTTTTTTTGAATACCAAAACTTTAAAAACTTTCTGATGTGGGAAAACGGATAATTTTCTTAGAATAAGAGGTATACTTTTATTTAATTTTAACAAAAAATATCATATTAAACTAATTTGAAGACTTGCGGAAAAATGGGCGGTATCGGACCAATGGGCGTAGCACCCACCATACAAAGTAAATATTTAATGTCATATATCTAAAGTACTTGGGAGTTTGTCTGAGTTCATAAGTTTTTAATGTGAGTAGTTGCCCAAAAAATAAACGGGATCAGATCAATGACCATGGTACCTCCCATACAAAAAATATGAAGTACAATGAAAATGACAGTCTTGAAACTTTTGACAAGTAGATTAATTGCCAATGTTAGTAGTTGTGGAAAATGTGTGCGGAATCGCCAAAATCAAAAATCACCAAACCGAAAATCGCGAATAACAAAAATCGCTAAAATCAAAAATCGACGAAAACAAAAATCACAAAAAAACCATCAAAGTCAAAAATCGGCAAAACCGAAAATCACTAATAACGGAAATCGCTAAAAGCAAAAATCGCCGAAAAGAAAAATTGCCACAACCGAAAATCTCGAATAACAAAAATTTAAAAAAACAAAAATCGCCATATTCAAAAATTGCCAACCCCGAAAATCGCGAATTAAAAAAATCGCCAAAATCAAAAATCGCAAAAAACAATAATCGCCAAATTCAAAAATCGTCAAAATTAAAATCCGCCAAAAATAAAATAATTTTCTACAAAATGTATTCCCAGCTTTTTATTTCGTATTAAAATAAAGCTTGTGGATGCCAGATTTTAAAAAATGTCTTTAAAAAGAGATCTGGTAACGTATTGGACATATCCCTCTCTAGTTTCAAAATCAATTGTTTTGCCGTTTTCGGCAAAATTTTGAACATGGTAGAAAAACTTTTTAAATTAAAAATTGGCAATCCTTGAATGACAGGATATCCATCCTCCACATGATATGGGTTCATATAAATAAGTTTTTTGGTTGAAAGTCATTGAGTTAAAATCGGGGTACATAGTTGTGTACTTGATCCTTATAACAATCTGAATTGTTGGTCTAGCGATGTTCATTTGTATGTCTGATGAAATGTCGCTCATCATAGCTGGTTGGGTTTACTGGTTTTATGTTCAAATGTTTGTTATAATCCTAAGCAGTTTGGTTTTTATGGGTTGGTTTTCTAAAAATTAAATAAAATAAAATCATCATCTGTTCTAAAAATCTTCACTATCATCTACACTTTTCATATCTGGAGGTACAAAGTAAACCAATATGGCCATGATTATTTAAATTAATAATTTTAAACATATTTAACCCATTAACGCCCTATATGAAACAGCCAATAAAAATTGGGTTTTATTGTAATTTATTAATTCATTGCTCATTAAATTAAAAATGTTTTTTCACATAGGAGAAAAAGTGATATTCCTCCGTAGGGGCAATGGACAGATTAATTTTGGAATTGACCAAAATAGCTTTTCGTATGCACTATTCATATCTCTAGCGACAACACATATGGAGGTTGTTTTTAATTCACACTATTACGGGGGACATAATAGTGTTGTTGTCGGCTGTAAATATTCTCGAGCAATATTTCTTCTAAGCAGTTGGAGTATTAACTTATGCCCTACACATTTTTTATACCCCATACCACTATGTGGTCAGGATATAATGAGTATGTGCTGATGTTTGTAACAACCAAAAATATTTGACTTAGACCCATCTTTTATTATACCGATCGACTCAGAATCACATTTTGAGTCGATTATCTATGTTCGTCCGTCCATCCATCTGTCCCTCTGTCTGTCTGTGTGTCCATATTAACCTTGCAACCAAACTCCAGATCGCAAACATGAATATATTTTAATGAAATGAATATATTTTAATCAAATGGACCCTATGAAATCGGCTTAAATTGGCCATAAGATCCAAATTAACATATATGTATGTATATCTCGGTCAAATTGGGTTTGTGTGTGTTTATTCATCCATTAATCAGTAGTCCAAAAAACAAAAATATTGCACATATATTTTTTTAAATTTGATTTGTGTATGTTTTTGCAGAAAATAATTACCTTTACCAAATATGGCCAGGATCGGTTAATTTTTTGACCTAGTCGCCATATAAAGATAGCATCAGATATAAACTTCTTCAGATCGGCAAGGAAACAAATTAATAAAAATTCCACCCAGATTTGGTTTATGGTTTGTTCCTATACCATTTTAGTTGGACCTAATGCCGTTTTCGTTTCTGACAAAAAATGTCGCCCTTTTTTTGCCCTTTTTTCGAAAAGTGTATTTTTTATACATATGTTCTGAATTAAGAGCAACCTTATCTTATACATCAATCGAAAAGTCTCAAAGTCGAGCCCTCGTAAATCACAAAAATTCCAGCCATTGTCTTCTTTCAGGTCATAGTGTGAGAATATTTTCCCATTATTCCCCTTTTTTGTATATTTTCACCCTATGACTTCCAAGAGGATAATAATCAAAATTTTTTTGCACTTATGAACACGGCACTTTGAGACCTTTCGATTGATATATAATAAAAGGTTACTCTTAATTCAGAATATATAAAAAAATACACTTTTCCAAAAACGGGCAAAAAAAGAGCGACATTTTTTGTCAGAAAAGAAAACGGCATAAGAGCAATTCTCTAAACTCATGGTTAGGGCATCGTATAGTCGGTCTAGACTGACTAAAATTTTCTTACTTGTTTTAACTTTTTTTTTTATTTTGCGTGGTTCATCATCGCCGGCATACCAATCTGAATCGCAGGTATTACGGTTTTTACGCCCAGAAACAAGTTCGATTGTCCCGGTACATCATTCGGCATAGTTTTGCTTATCAAACCTTCCTTACTTGGTTCATTCTCATCATTTAACGAGAAATATCTGTAGTTAATTTGTCTATATACTATGAAAATTTGTTAATTTAACAATCGATCTTCGCAGTGCTTAAGTTGAAAACATCTGCTAAAAATATACATTATCGATCATTGTCGGCAAGTGGAGACCCTGTACTGTGGGATTTTGGTGGCAAAAAGTCCGTTTTTCGAGTGTAAAAGATCAAAAATCTAATGATGCAGTTTTGTAGAGAATTGTTTAATTATGAAAAATGCATTATATTTATTTTTTCTATAAATTCTTTTTTGTCCAAGATAACGCGCAAAGTCATCTAAACGAAACTCTGCACCGCACTAAAACTATAACTTCTATACGAATTTAGGTTTGTTTGGACTCATAATATTAACTTCTTGTACACAGTCGAACGAAAATATTTTGCCTATGATGAATAACCGTGCCATATAAAAAAATAAATAAATCACAATTTACTAGGAAAAAAAAAACTGATTTGAAAGCCGCACTTCTAAGCATAAAAATGACTCTTGTTTGTACTTTAGTTGTGCGTGTCTATTTTATGGATTATTTGTAGCCTTTAGCTGAAAATATGTATTACAATCAATAGATTTAGGGATCTGTAAATTAGATATCGCACTTTGAGGAGATGTCCTCATACGGGGACAGGCAGCGGTAATGTGTTAAGAGGATTTTTTCTAATCATAATAAATCCAAAGGTGCGTATTGTGTTACGCATGTAGTTTACAAGAACAATCACATATGACAAATAATCCATTTTATTAAAAATTTGTTTTTTAAAATATTACATATTTGACCTTAACAGTTGAATCAACTATAAAATACTCTAGAAAAAAACTAAGTAACAACAGCACAACCCATCTTCGACCTAATGTTTCAGGTTGTGTGGTTAATAAACTTGTTGAGGATCCACAAAATATATGGAGCATGACAACACACACACACACACACACTCAAAAATAACGAAAACTTTTTAACAAGATCATAAAGAAAATTTTTTTTAAAAAGATTACAAACATATTTACAACAGCATAATGGAAGAAGGGGGTGGAAACAAAATAGTACGTACAATGTCATCGGTCGCCTATGTCTTGCCTGCCTTCTGCTTACGAGAACTGTCTGTCAGCAATAAGATTTAAAATTCTTTAGTGTATTTTATTTTTTAAATATATCACAAATTTTATTTAAAAATTTTGCGTGTGGACAACACAGAAATTTTTCTTTCACAGAATACAACAACATTCAGTAACAATAAATACTTTGTTGTTGAAACAGATCAACACTTTTACTTTTCAAATGCTATTATTGTCTGCCGCGGATGACAAAATTTTGGCGCCAATGGGATTTCGTTAATTTGATTTTACAAATATATATATATATATATATATATATATATATACATATACATATACGAGTATAAATAATTTTGCAAGAATTAAATTTTGAGTTTATTCTTTTAGCAAAACATTTGAAAAGTTTTGGGAATTATTCGTTCCTCGGAAATTATCATTAAATTTATAAGAAAATACAAAAGTGATGATTAAGATATGTGTACATATATTGTCAAAAATACGACAAATATATTTTTTTCTTTTGGGAAAGCAACACCCCCATTTTGCTGCATTTGAAATATTCACGTCGGAAATTCTGCTTTTGTAAAAATTTAAAATTTTATAATTAGATCTTTTTTAACTCATCTTGTACCACAACCAGAAATCGTGTAGATAACTATGTAAATTTTGGTATGGTGACTCACAGCGACCTCCCGATCACTAAAAAAGTAAAAAGAAAAAAATCGGTAGCCTATGTTAGCCGTGGCGGACTGTTGCGAAAACGCAACGTTGGCTAATAAGGTGCAAATCACATATTTTATTATATATGTATAGTGAAATTAATGTTTTTTTTTTTTTTTTTTTATTAGAATAAGTTAAGGAACATATTGTTTTTGGTATTATAAACTGTAATTTTGGTTTATTTTGGTTATTTATATGGTATATATCAAAACACTTTGGGTGCAATATAACATTACATTTTTTACAATGGTAAACCCTTTGTAAATGGCCTTCACTGCATCTTTGCCGTTTATTGTCCGGTGTTTTCCGGTGCAAAGGAGGGCGTTGATGCTCATCAAGTAGGGTATCCAATCCTATTGACGCATTGGAACATCGTCGGAATGTGGGTTGTGTATCACTGTTCTATAGATACTACCATGGGAAATGTTCTTCTGAGATTAGCGAACTTATTCCAAGTGCCCGAGTTTCGGTTCGCTCTACCCGCTTCTCTAGTAGATCACATTCGTTTGTAGTTTATTGTCCAGTTGACCAGACAACGCATTACAGAGAGAATTCGTTTATCAGTCGAACTAGTAGTCTGTGGAATAAACTCCCCGCAGAGGTCTTTCCTGACAGTTATAATCTAATAAAATTTAAGTCAAATATCCACAAACACTACTCCCTCTTTCCTCCTTCCCATAACCTATTTTCCTGAGATCAACACAATGCACTGCATCTGTAGGGGGCATCCCCTGAGTGTTGGTTAATAAATAAAAAAAAAAGTAACGTGCTCATGCACATCAGCATGTTACCAAATCTCCTACAGGCTGTTCTTCACCGGATTTTCTTGTAAGAGCAGTAATTTTCTAGCTATTCGTCCGGTTCCTTCAGCTTTAGCAATAAGACAGTGGATTTTCCAAGCTTACTGTATTGATATGAATGAATTCGTCCATAACGGCAAGCATTATCGAGCAGAACTGTACCAGTCATATGTTTGTTATAGTCATTGATAAGCTGCTGCTGGTGAACAAAAACCTAAATAAATAATACTGTGAACTCTGAACATATAAAAAGCAACAAAACTCACCATCTTTTTTATCTTTTGAATAACGGTTAGTAAAAACTTATGAACAATCTGCAACAAATTTTCGAAATAACAGTAACTTCTGAATTGTTCTGCCAGCAACTTATGAGTAACTTTTGGTTTTTCTTTAACCGCAGTAGTCGTATTTTAGCTTTTTGAGAGAGCGGCGCCAGTGGCAAGGATATCATTGGCATCTCTTAGGCGACTTGATCTTATCGTTTCAGTTGCGTGAAACTTTCGTTCACTCAACAAACAGAACAAGTAGTACGAAGAAGAAAAATTGTCGAAGAATACTGCATTATTCTCCGGTATAAATTAATTCCAACAACTTTAAAGCAAAAGAAGCTCGTAAATCAACGTTTTTATCGTATGGTGAAGCTGAGCCAGCATATGGATTAGCTTCAAACAAATATCCAGTGTCGAACAAAGACAAAAGTATTTTAAACCGAAACGATTGCTTTGCCACGAATGAACATTTGCAGTTGTGTCTGCCAAAATACGGAACCATTTACTCGTCTATTGGTAAATAGGTTGTAAATATTCCAAACAGGTGATATTTGCGATTCAAAGTGTCAATCAGTGGACGAACTTTAGCAAATCTATCAGAAGCGTCCATTTCGTTGTTATAAATCATATGAAAAACACTTATAATTTTTTGAAACATTTGACGGGACAGAGATTATTTTACGATCGGCATATCCAAAGTAGGTTGGAAAGTCCAGTAATGCTGGATGTGAGGAACAGAATGAGATAACCTAACAAAATTAGTATGCCTATGAAACGGTGAATATGCTCTCTAATATGTACTGATATGTTTTTTTGATGAGCATACTTATTTGAATAATCAAAAAGCATATCCATAACTTCCTTGTCAAAATATTGTAGAAATATCTTCACGGTTGATTTTCCACATGGATCTTAAAATTTAAAAATTAGAAACTTATAGGGAGTTGTGCTATTTAGACTTACTCTTGATTCTACGATTTTGTTTTGAAGTGGAGCGACAGAGGCTTCGTCTGGCCGTCAAAGTTCAAATCGATGCGTTTTGATTTCTGAAAATTTTCGAACAAATCAATTCATAACCAACCTAGAACAAAAAATAACAAAACCAACCCACACCAATACATAACAAAACTAAACAAAATAAAATACTCATTCAAAAAAACTTAAAGTGATTTGCACGCAATTAGCCGCTGTTGCGTCTTTGCAACAGCTATTTTCAAATTAACAACATGAAAAAACTTTATTCTTTTTTCGAAAATAGGTTTTTAAGAAATGTTTTTCAATATTTCGCAATCAAAATTCTAGAGAAAAATATTAAAAAAAATTTTATTTTATATATTTGGACATTTTTTCGACCATTTTTAATACTTTAGGAACTTGATTTAACAAAACAGGTGAATCTTTCTTTGAGTCAGTGTCGTAATGGCGAAACCCTAAACTAGTTTAGGAGAAAAAGATTATTCGAATCCGTTAGCTGAAAGTCTTTTTATAAATATCCAAAGTTGGTGTTGCGAAAACGCAAAGCCTGTACAAAATGGGTTAAAGCCTCTCTACACCTCTTACATATATTTCTTGCATAATATATCTTTGAATATTTTTTTAAAGGCCAGTTTACACTATCACACTTTGTAATACGACCTATCAAAAAGTCGAGTATTTTGAAAAAGTCGTATTATGTAAAATGCTTATGTTATGAAATTGACAGTCTGTAAGATTTTATTTTCGAAGTTTAGAAACATTTCTAAAAACTTGCCATTTTCATCGGACCAGAGTTGTTGTGGAAATAAAATATAAATTTGAAAATAAATAAAATTGCTTGTTATTCTAAACAGCTGTTTTCATAAGATTTGATGGTGTGATGGTGTAAATGGCCTAAGTATGTAGAAATAATTTCGGTACGACTTTATGACAGCCCGATGAATTTCATCGGATTTTTATTTCGAAAAATCATACGACTGAGTGGTATCGTGTAAATGGGCCTTAATGGTGTGAAGATTAGTGTTACCATAATTTGAAATTGTAAATATGCTAAATTGCAAAAAAAAGATGCTAAAGCGTACTGTCAAAAAAAGATGCTACATTTTTTTTTTTTTTTTTCAAATTTCATTACCTTTATATTGAAAAATTAAATACTTATTAATAAATTCTTTGGTTTTTAAATCGAAAATTAATACGAGTATAAAACATAAGTTTCGATTTATATTTTTTAAATTTTAATTAAAATTATTTTGGATTTCATCTGTAATTTTTTTTAACATCAAATTGAGTTTTTTTAATTTTAAATTAAATATTTTTAATTTTAGAGGGATTTTTTTTTTAATTTCAAATATAACAGAATTTACATTATCAAAAGATACGATTATATTACAATAATTGGTTTATGGAATCTAATATTTCTGTGATGTCTTCATATTCAAGTTCTTTTCTTGGCTCTGATAATTTTCTGACGATTGACTTTTATCAACGACATCGCTCGGTATTCTGTCCAAAGTTTGCTTTTAACTACAGCCATTAAACTAAACAAACCTCCAACTTCGGCTTTTGAGAAAGACAAAACTAATAAAGACAATTGATAACTCTTTAAATGTATTTTCGCCATACAATTTTTTTAACTTCAATCCATAAAGAGGTTGTATTCAGTGTTGTACCCCAATATTTTTCTGTTTCACATGATCTAAATTTAAACTCTTCTAATATATTGGTTATCGGTTCTTTTACCCGATTTAATGTGTTTTGTATTGAAAATTGTAGCATTTTTTTAATACAATAATATTTTTTGGCAATCGACTTTTTAATTCATTAAAAACTGTTGTTGGTGTTTGCATTCTTCTATTTCAAAATGTTTTGTTATGTTTGTTGAAAGAAACGAGCAGAGTGGTAAAAGGAATAGTACACAAAATTCTCGTATTAAACTTTGAGAAATTAAAAATTAAGAAAATTCAAAAATAATGGAAAAAATTAAAAAAAAAAGATGCTAAAGCAACTTTTTATACCCTATACCACTATGTGGTTTGGGTATAATGACTTTGTGCTGCTGTTTGTAACAACCAAAAATATTTGACCTAGACCCATCTTTAATTATACCGATCGAATCCGAATCACTTTCTGAGTTGATTTAACAATGTCCGTCCGTCCGTCCGTCCGTCCGTCTGTGTGTCCATGTAAAGCTTGTAATCAAACTGCAGGTCACAAATATGAATATATTTTGATGAAATTTGGTATATAAGCTTTTATCGGCCATGGGATGAACGCTATTGAAATTGGTGAAAATCGGTCCATGTTCAGACCTAGCCCCGATACAAATTACCCATATGAAATCGACATAAATTGCCATAAGATACAAATTGTCATATAGATCTTACTCAAATTGGGTTTGTATGTGTTCATTATATCCACTAATGAGTAGTCCAAAAATGGTCCTTTTGACCCCATATAGAGCTGCTTCCCGATCTTCAGTTAAATCTCTTAAAAAACAAAAATATTGCACTGATTCTTCTCAAATTTTGTTTGTACATATTTTTGCAAAATACAAGAGACTTTACCAAACATGATCAGGATCGGTCCATTTTTGGACCTAGCCCCTTTATAGATATAGCATCCGATATGAACTTTTTTATATCTGCAGCCAAAAAAATTAATAAAAATCCCACTCAAATTTGGTTTTTGCTTATTTTCTATGTCCAGTTAGTTGGGCCTAAGAGATAGGGTTTCTAAACGCATGGTATAGGGTATCGTATAGTCGGTCTAGACCGACTATAATTTTCTTACTTGTTTATTAATAAAAGATGCTAAGTTAGTATCTAGCATCCTTTTATAAATTTTGGATGCTAAACGACAAAAAAAGTTGCTAAATTTAGCAACTAAATTGCTTAAATGGCAACACTGGTGAAGATAAATATCGAAATAAATATCAGTTAAGATTTTCAACAGAGAATGTTAATGTTAACATTTTCTGTTAAGTACTTAATCTCAGCAAACGAAATTTTTTATTAAGTTAATATTGTAATAATTAAATTTAGACTATAAACATGGTTCTGACAGATAATAAATTTGTTTAATTTTTTAATTTGATATAAAAAACAAGTAAGGGTGTTAAATTCGGCTGGGCCGGATCTTTGATACCCTCCACCTTTTTCATTTTCAATTTTCATTTTTAATTTATCATTTTTTATTTTTCACTTTTCAATTTTCATCTTCCGTTTTTCATTTTTAGTTTTTAATTTTTAATTTCTCATTTTCTATTTTTCATTTTCCATTTTCCACTTTTGATTTTTCATTTTCCATTTTCCATTTTCGATTTTTCATTTCCCATTTTTCAATTTTCATTTTCCATTTTTAATTTTTCATTTTCCATTTTTCATTTCTCATTTTTCATTTTTCATTTTTAATTTTTAATTTTTCATTTTTCATTTTTCATTTCTCATTTTTCATTTTTCATTTCTATATTTTCATTTTCCATTTTCCATATTCCACTTTCCATTTTTCATTTTCCATTTGCCATTTTTAATTTAAAATTTTTCATTTTCCATTTTTAATTGTTAATTTTTCATTTTCCATTTTCCATTTTTCATTTTTCATTTCTATATTTTCATTTTTCATTTTTCATTTTCCATATTCCACTTTCCATTTCTCATTTTTAATTTTTCATTTTCCATTTTCCATTTTTCACTTTCCATTTTTCATTTTCCATTTGCCATTTTTAATTTAAAATTTTTCATTTTCCATTTTTCATTTTTCATTTCTATATTTTCATTTTCCATTTTCCATATTCCACTTTCCATTTTTAATTTTTAATTTTTCATTTTCCATTTGCCATTTTTAATTTAAAATTTTTCATTTTCCATTTTTAATTTTTAATTTTCCATTTTCCATTTTTCATTTTTCATATTCCATTTTTCGTTTTTCATTTCTATATTTTCATTTTTCATTTTCCATATTCCACTTTCCATTTTTCATTTTCCATTTTTCATTTTCCATTTTCCATTTTTCACTTTCCATTTTTAATTTTCCATTTGCCATTTTTAATTTTCCATTTTTCATTTTTCATTTCTATATTTTCATTTTCCATTTTCCAAATTCCACTTTCCATTTTTCATTTTTAATTTTTCATTTTCCATTTGCCATTTTTAATTTAAAATTTTTCATTTTCCATTTTTAATTTTTCATTTTCCATTTTTCATTTTTCATTTTTCATATTCCATTTTTCATTTTTCATTTCTATATTTTCATTTTTCATTTTCCATATTCCACTTTCCATTTTTCATTTTTAATTTTTCATTTTCCATTTTTCATTTTCCATTTTCCATTTTTCACTTTCCATTTTTCATTTTCCATTTGCCATTTTTAATTTTCCATTTTTCATTTTTCATTTCTATATTTTCATTTTCCATTTTCCATATTCCACTTTCCATTTTTCATTTTTAATTTTTCATTTTCCATTTGCCATTTTTAATTTAAAATTTTTCATTTTCCATTTTTAATTTTTAATTTTTCATTTTCCATTTTCCATTTTTCATTTTTCATTTTTCATATTCCATTTTTCATTTCTATATTTTCATTTTTCATTTTTCATTTTCCATATTCCACTTTCCATTTTTCATTTTTAATTTTTCATTTTCCATTTTTCATTTTCCATTTTTCACTTTCCATTTTTCATTTTCCATTTTTCATTTTTCATTTTTAATTTTCCATTTTTCATTTCTATATTTTCATTTTCCATTTTCCATATTCCACTTTCCATTTTTCATTTTTAATTTTCCATTTGCCATTTTTAATTTAAAATTTTTCATTTTCCATTTTTAATTTTTAATTTTTCATTTTCCATTTTCCATTTTTCATTTTTCATTTTTCATTTTTCATATTCCATTTTTCATTTTTCATTTCTATATTTTCATTTTTCATTTTTCATTTTCCATATTCCACTTTCCATTTTTCATTTTTAATTTTTCATTTTCCATTTTCCATTTTTCATTTTCCATTTTTCACTTTCCATTTTTAATTTTCCATTTGCCATTTTTAATTTAAAATTTTTCATTTTCCATTTTTCATTTTTCATTTCTATATTTTCATTTTCCATTTTCCAAATTCCACTTTCCATTTTTCATTTTTAATTTTTCATTTTCCATTTGCCATTTTTAATTTAAAATTTTTCATTTTCCATTTTCCATTTTTAATTTTCCATTTTTCATTTTCCATTTTTCATTTTCCATTTTTCAATTTTCATTTTTAATTTTCCATTTTCCATTTTTAATTTTTCGTTTTCCGTTTTCCGCTTTCCATTTTTCATTTTCAAAATCCATTTTCCATTTTCCATTTTTCAATTTTAATTTTTCATTTTTCATTTTCCATTTTCCATATTCCACTTTCCATTTTTCATTTTTAATTTTTAATTTTTCCTTTTCCATTTGCCATTTTTAATTTAAAATTTTTCATTTTCCATTTTTAATTTTTCATTTTTCATTTTCCATTTTTCAATTTTAATTTTTCATTTTCCATATTCCATTTTCCATTTTTCATTTTTGATTTTTCATTTTTCATTTTTCATTTTTCATTTTTCATTTTTCATTTTTCATTTTTCATTTTTAATTTTTCATTTTTCATTTTCCATTTTGCATTTTCCATTTTTCAATTTTCATTTTTAATTTTTCATTTTCCATTTCTCATTATCCATTTTTAATTTTTCATTTTTCATTTTCCATGTTCCATTTTCATTTTACATTTTTATTTTTCATTTTTCATTTTTATTTTTCATTTTTCATTTTCCATTTTTCATTTTTCATTTTCCATTTCCGATTTTCAATTTTTCATTTTCCATTTTCCATTTTCAATTTAATTTTTAGTTTTTCAATTTTCATTTTCCATTTTTCAATTTTCAATTTTCATTCTCTTTTTATTTATCATTTTTCATTTTCCATTTTTCAATTTTCATTTTCTATTTTCCATTTTTAATTTTTAATTTTTCATTTTCCATTTTTCATTTTTCATTTCTATATTTTCATTTTCCATTTTTCATATTCCACTTTCCATTTTTCATTTTTAATTTTTCATTTTTCATTTTCCATTTTCCATTTTTCATTTTCCACTTTTTATTTTTAGTAATTTTTAATTTTTAATATTTGATTTTAATGATAAAAAATATGTGGTAAAACTTGCTTCAACACGAAGAATTACAACATATACAACATATCTTAAGAAAAACAACAAACACACTGAAAAATTTTATTTTTTCAAGAGTTTTTTCAAAGTTTCATTCATAGCTCGTAAACCCTTTGAACGATTTTGACGATTTTAAAGCAACTCCTTTGGGATGTTAATAAACGATTTTATATAAAAACGAACGGTCTAGCTTAGATATTGACGGCGTGATCGTGATTTCCACAGAAAGACGGACAGACGGTCATCGGTAAATCAACTTCCCTTGTCATAAGGATCAAGAAAATATATTTTTTTGGGATCTCAGGAATTTATTTCGATGCGTTACAAACGGAATGACAAACCTATATTCAATGCTTAATTGTTTTTTTTTTTTCAATTTTGTGTAGGTAATCTCCGAAGTTTTTGCAATAATTTCTTTTAATTTAATGAAATATTTTAAGTTTTCACTTTCACGTTTTATGTCTTATGCCTGATTTTCACTATGTCATATAAACAGCTAGCAAACTATTGCCTCAACTGACAGCTCGTTATTTTCTATTAATGACGCTTGCATTACATCTTATAAACTAACAAAAAATCAGGCTGTCAAACGAAAACAAATTACCAACATGTTGGCAATTTAAATTTTGATGTCAAATGTTGCCAGGGGTTGCAAATGACAAGACATTACAACCCGTTTTCATACAACTGGCAATAGTTAACAAATAGTGACATTGAAAATGACATAGTGAAAACCAGGCCTTAGTTACGACGTAATAACTCGGCCGTTTTTTGTTTATTGGGTTTACCCCTGTCTGTCGTTTTGTAAAAAGCCCATGTTAATCCTTTACCCAATAAATAAATTTCCTGGTAAAAAACCAATGTTTTTATTGCATATAATAAAATATTTACTCAATAATTAATGAAAAATTCCATCTGAAATAATGCTATGACTTCTAAACGGAAACTATTAGTGAAAAGCCACGTGTCTTAGGGATGGCAAATACTTTTGGACGGAGAGTATGTTGCTGTGTAGCAATTGTGTTTATCCATTAAACTATTACAATAAACACACTGTGGCAATACTAGCCTAAACGTAATAATTCAAATAATACAGCTTAACCATAAATACACCCTCATGAAGCAAATGCTAAAAACACAAACGATCACAGTAAAAACAACATTACAGCTATAAAACAAATTACAAAATAAAGAATAACAACAAGAACAACATAGAAAGATCATATTTTTTCACGATTTTTTTACATTTTCATGGAAATCTTAGAACCTATTGAACCGATTTTGATGACTTTAAATAGCAATCGTCTCAGTCTGTCAATGAATCAATTTCACTAAAAATGAACAACTCAGCTGACCTATTGAGAGCTTGATCGTGATATCCACAAACGAACAGGCGGACATTTCTATATCAACTTCGCTTGTTATAAATATCACTTTTTTTTCTAATTACGGAATGACAAACTTATATATACCCTCTGCATACTGTTGTGGAGCGTATAATTAACTCAAATTTATTCTTAGTGGGCATGAGTGATACGCGAATTTTCGTTGAAATATTTTTATTTCTATTTGATCGAACATTAAAAGAATATAAATAATGAATATCGTTAATTTTATGTTCTTCACTCTGCAATCATATGTATTCTTTAGAATCACATGAAAACAATTAAAACTAGAGCAATAATTATTTAAAATCGATTTATAAAATAAACATAATTATTATTTTTTTTTGCTATATACGAGTATTTAATAAACTGCTACATATTTAACACCTGTTTTTATACGCTGTGCCTCATTATTGTATATAAACTTTAATATATTTTTTTTCAATAATTGTGAGCCTTGTTGCCACCGGGTGGTTATTGTTTTGTATCTTTAACCCAAAACAATAAAAATTTCCTTTCATATAATTGTTAAGTGTTAATTGATGAATATCATTTGATAACATTAAAAAAATTATAAGTTCTTCGAAACAATTGGACATATTGCAGATTTTTGTAAAATTTTTTTCTTTTTCATAAATATTTAAGTTGTTCACAATATTGTTTAAAGTAAAAATTTTATTTTTTTAACTTTTTGTTAATTTTTTAACGTAAATATTGATTTTCATTTGAATTCTTTTACAGTATTTTGGGCCCACCAGCTTTAAAACAATCAGCCGAAATGAAGGATGGTCTTACGCACAATGCCAGACCAATTTATAATTATTCGATGCGTGGTGTTGTGACGTGTTTTACTGGCATACGAAAAAAAGATGAACTGGTATGTATTTTTATTTTCTTTATATTTTAATAATTTTTTTTTTTTTTTTTTTACTAATTTTATTTTTTTTAATAGACCAAATTAGTGAATTTAATACATTCTATGGGTGGCTGCATACGTAAAGATATGAATTCCAAAATTACACATTTAATAAGTACCCATAGTGGTGGTGATAAATATCAGTAAGTATTTTAGAATGAAATGCCTTCAATTGGTAAATTTCGATATAACATAAACAATGTGCCAAAAAATTTTTTAATTAGCCGAAATATCTATTGGATTATAAATACAGGGTAGTCCCTCTAGTGTTTGCATTTTGATCTACTGGTTATTTTGAGTATGCCAGCAATATTTTGACAAGAAGTTAGTATAATATATATGGCTTACGAAAATAATCGATTTACACTAAAACAACGGAACGCTTGGAAGGAGATGAGCATTTTTATCTCTGTGCTTAAGTCAACAGGCACGGCATTCTGGAGCACGGAATGCAAAATTCTGAAAAGCTAACGCACTTTGCAAGATTCCCTGTTTTATGTGGTTTTTGACCAGCGGTTTCATTGGGCCATTTTTCTTCGAAGTTGCGGAAGTCAAATGCATTACAGTGAACGATGAGTGCCACGGTGCAATGAAAAGTTATTATTTATAGCCCATTTTCGAAGAAATGGATCTGGACACTATTCGGTTTCAACAGGATGGCGCACCGTACTATGGGGATTTTGAGGAAAAAAGTCATATTGTTAACATACTGTTAATGAAATATGCAATCATATTTTTAAATTTCGGACCAACTGCTACAATCAAATCAAAAAGAATTACTTAGATCTGACTACCAGTTTTTTTTTATAGAGTTTCAAACTCATTACTTGTATGTTTTATTGAACTGACTGAAATTAAACCTAAGAATTTCAAGGCGAATATTTTTTATTGCTCGAGGTCACGTCTCTCTTTTTATTTTTCATTTGAAATATGATCTTTCATTATGCTAAGGTTGAAAAAATAAAAATTTCAGAGACTTGTATTTTCTCTTTAAAGCTCTTTTTGCGAACAGAGAATAAAAAAAAACACATTTCTCCAAACTCTTGGACCTTCAACTTTAGCTACATTTGCCTACAGTTGGAAACTACTATCAAAATATAGTCTCATATCTGCTTTTACATTGCAAATCAATTCCAAGTGCCCCTAGGTGCCCCTTTTCAATTATTTGCATTTATATCGGAACGCTATTAAGATCTGTATTTTTGAACTGCTCAGATTGACGCAACATATTGGAGGTAGTTGTTGGGTCAACGTATAATATGATATGATATTATATATGACATTATATATTTACTTTGTATGAGAGGTGCCCCGCCCACAGCCAATTTTTGGGCAACTAATAACGTTAATACCTCATGAACTAACACAAAGTCCCAAGCCTTTTAATATTACATTACTACAGATATATGACATTAAATATTTTCTTTGTATGGGGGTGCCAAAAACATTTAAAAAGTAGGCGAACATGAAAAAATGTAATTGATAATTATGTGTTCACACAAATTGAAGAAAAATCTGTGAAGCTTATTAAATTCAATACCAATTACTTTATAGTTGTCTTTTTTTATATCAATTATTTTATGTTCTACTTATATAAATAAAACTACATCAGTCATTAAACAACTATAATTTTTCAAAAAACCTTTTTTTTCCTTACCTCCATACAAAAACCCCAGTATACCACGCCCACAGCTACAATCAGGCCCATTTTTGGCCGACTACTCACATTAATAACTCATGAACTCGGACAAAGTTCCAAGATTTTCTCTATTATAGTATTCCGTATATATGACATTTTGTATGGAGGGTACCACGCCCACTGATCCGTTCCCGCCCATTTTTTCCGCGACTCTTCAAATTAGTTAAAATGTACATGTACATAGTTTCAGTCATTAAACTATTATATTTTCTGAAAAAAACCTTTTTTCCCTCACCTCCATATAAAAATCCCCAGTGTGCGCCGTGTCACACAATCCCTGAAATAATCGATGTTTTGCGTGGCAAGTTTGAAAATCGTGTTATTAACCGTTTCGGCGATGTGCATTTGCCGTTGGACTATTATTTGTAGGGAGCTGTTAAAAATGAGTGTTACGCTAATCACCCAGCGTCGATTAATGCACTGAAAAAACAAGTAAGAAAATTATAGTCGGTCTAGACCGACTATACGATACCCTATACCATGCGTTTAGAAACTCTATCTCTTAGGCCCAACTAACTGGACATTGAAAATAAGCAAAAACCAAATTTGAGTGGGATTTTTATTAATTTTTTTGGCTGCAGATATGAAAAAGTTCATATTGGATGCTATATCTATAAAGGGACTAGGTCCAAAAATGGACCGATCCTGATCATGTTTGGTGAAGTCTCTTGTATTTTGCAAAAATATGTACAAACAAAATTTGAGAAGAATCAGTGCAATATTTTTGTTTTTATACCCTATATCACTATGTGGTTTGGTTATAATGACTTTGTGCTGCTGTTTGTAACAACCAAAAATATTTGACCTAGACCCATCTTTAATTATACCGATCGAATCAGAATCACTTTCTGAGTTGATTTAACAATGTCCGTCCGTCCGTCCGTCCGTCTGTGTGTCCATGTAAAGCTTGTAATCAAACTGCAGGTCGCAAATATGAATGTATTTTGATGAAATTTGGTACATAAGCTTTTATCGGCCATGGGATGAACGCTATTGAAATTGGTGAGAATCGGTCCATGTTCAGACCTAGCCCCCATACAAATTACCCATATGAAATCGACATAAATTGCCATAAGATCCAAATTGTCATAGAGATCTTACTCAAATTGGGTTTGTATGCGTTCATTACATTCATTAATGAGTAGTCCAAAAATGATCCCTTTGACCCCATATAGAGCTTCTTCCCGATCTTCACTTAAATCTATTAAAAAACAAAAATATTGCATTGATTCTTCTCAAATTTTGTTTGTATATATTTTTGCAAAATACAAGAGACTTTACCAAACATGATCAGGATCGGTCCATTTTTGGACCAAGTCCCTATATAGATATAGCATCCGATATGAACTTTTTCATATCTGCAGCCAAAAAAATTAATAAAAATCCCACTCAAATTTGGTTTTTGCTTATTTTCTATGTCCAGTTAGTTGGGTCTAAGAGATTGGGTCTCTAAACGCATGGTATAGGGTATCGTATAGTCGGTCTAGACCGACTATAATTTTCTTACTTGTTTTTTAATAGATTTAAGTGAAGATCGGGAAGCAGCTCTATATGGGGTCAAAGGGATCATTTTTGGACTACTCATTAGTGGATGTAATGAACGCATACAAACCCAATTTGAGTGAGATCTATATGACAATTTGGATCTTATGGCAATTTATGTCGATTTCATATGGGTAATTTGTATGGGGGCTAGGTCTGAACATGGACCGATTCTCACCAATTTCAATAGCGTTCATCCCATGGCCGATAAAAGCTTATATACCAAATTTCGTCAAAATACATTCATATTTGCGACCTGCAGTTTGATTACAAGCTTTACATGGACACACAGACGGACGGACGGACGGACGGACATTGTTAAATCAACTCAGAAAGTGATTCTGATTCGATCGGTATAATTAAAGATGGGTCTAGGTCAAATATTTTTGGTTGTTACAAACAGCAGCACAAAGTCATTATACCCAAACCACATAGTGGTAAGGGTATAATAAATTAGTGTAGTAATCGGTAAAATACAGCTAATAATGTCGAAAATGTACTGAAAAATTGGGTTAAAGAAGTCATTTGAATGAAATGATGTTCCATAATTATCTGCAAGGGTTGTACTTTGAATAAAAAAACCCGAATGAAGAAAGAAAGCTTGAGTTTTTTATTTATAGCAAAATCAAAATGCAACACTTATATGATCCACCCCATATGTACATTGTTAGTAGAATTCTTCAAGGGGGAATATATAGAATATTTTTGTGTCGTTCTTCAATTTCTAAATGAAATCAAAATAGTACTCTAGTGCGACTGGTAGTCATCGACAGGTGGATAAATTTGATAATGCGAAAAGAAAGTGACTCTTGAATGAGCCCGATTTCTTGAGTGACTTTGCTCGTTTTTTCGTGATCAACTTTAGTTTTTTCACATAAATTCTGTATTTATTTTTATAGCTTCGATTGAGCTGAAATGTCATCTAGGAATTGGTAATTTGAGTATTTGAAAAAAAAAGAACAAAAGTCGCCAAATACGACCAAATAAGAGTAACGATTTATGCGATGGTGCGTTATCATGGTTCAAAATCCAAAAATTATTCAGATATTCTCATTCAAATAATTTTGTTTAAATATTCGCTATTTGTCCTTCCTGAAGGAATTCTGAGTAAACAACATCAACAGTATGTGTTAAAGAGAACTATTAAAGAAGAACTATAATTTTTTTTATATCAATTTGGAATAAGTATAGTTATGCAACAGTTAATGGGTCCCATCAAGGCAAAAACGAGAAATTTTATTAAAAGCAATGATATCTAATTGGTGTTTTCCTTTTTCTTAAATGTCGATAAATAAATATTAATTTCTGCTTCAACATTATTAAATCGCATCTTTTCTTTAAATATATATTATAATATTTGTGCGACCGGATTTCATGTGAAAAATGCTTTAGTTTTTTTATTTCGTGATAATTAAAAAAATTTGTGAGTTGTACAATAAAATATAGGCCTTTTTAATAATTATTCGACATGTAGTGGGCATATTGTTTATTAATGGTCCTTCGAACCGAGAAACGGAACAAGCGATCGTTCAATTATTATTATTTTTTTCTTTTATAGATATGCTAAAACTTTTCGTCTAACGGTAGTAAGACCAGCATGGGTATATGCTGCCTGGAATCGTAAAGAAGATATAGAATTTAAGGCCACAACAGAAGACTTCACAAGAGATCATAGATTAAAAGCTTTTGAAGGACAAAAAATTTGTTTCTTTGGTTTTCCTGTCGATGAACATCAACACATGACCGATGTTTTGCAAAGCAATGGTGGGGTACCAGCTGAATTAGATGATCCCGAATGTTCACATGTTGTGAGTTTATAATGCTCTAAAAGCTTATATTGCATCTTAATGTTGTCGTTGATCATAACTAACTACATATTTTATATTGTTTTTATTTTGTTAATAATTATGTTTTCTTTTTGTTTTTTAATAAAAATTCTAAATTTACAGGTCATGCCTAATACGGGTGGTTACTTTTCTGAAACTATATCTAATACTAACACTAAAAATTCTAAAATTCAGACCAATACTAATCAAAGTCCCCAGAAAAATAATCCCTTAATTGAAAATATTAACGAAATGGAAGTTGATGATGAAAATGATACGGCGATCGGTGGTGGAGACAATAAAAATCTCGATGTTGATGATTGTGATGATGATGATGAGGATCATTTCGATCAAAGACTAGTAGTAGATTATGAATGCCATTTAAAACCAGATGCCAATCAAGATGATTTCGTTAATGATTTAATGCTAATGGATGATCTAGAAGATAATTTATCTTTGAAACCTCAAGATTTAGATACTCACGCTAGCACCCCCAAATCGTCTAAAACTCATAAGCCATATGTCAATCCAATAAATGAACTGCAAAAACTAGATGGTAAAATATTATCCGATGAATCTTCTGGAGCCTTTGAAGAAAGTGCAAACGTTTCACCAATATTTGGCCAGAAAAACGAAAATGAAATGCAAAAACCATTAAATAAAGTTGACAACTGTTGTCCTTTGGAAATGGACACGGATGATTTAGACGATAACGAAACTGGCTTGGATGATGCTCAGTCCGACTTAAAACGTAAACGTGAAAGTTTTGATAGCATCTCACTAATGTCTGTGGAATCGTTTGCTTTACCGACCAGTACTAAAAAACCGAAACTACTTAGAACTGGCTCGATAACACGGACCATAAAACGTTCCATGAGCTTTGTGGCTGAACGAACCCCCATCGTTAAAATGTTAAGACCACGAAGAAGTTCGGTGGCTTTTGATTCGGCACCCATCGATGACAACATCGCGGATAACAATGAGAATGCTAATGATTCTATTTGTTCCATTGCCTCGGTTGAAACAACATTCAACGAATCAATTCGAAAACCTGTTAAAGAAACATTTCGTAGCCTCCGAAATCGCATAACACGCAGCAGTAGTCGCAAAGAAAAATATACTATTAATACTCAATCAAAAACTCCGGAAAAGGATGTTATTGATTGTCAAAATGATAAAGAAGAGTTTAAAACACCAAAAGCTCCAGCAAAGCATTCGGGACAGTTTTTATCAGCTCCTAGACCCTCAACCAGATCATCAATCTCGTTATCAAAAACTTCCAAATTGTGTAATAAATCCCTAAATCTTAGTACCATTGATTCTCCCCAGTTTTCCTGTATATCCTCTTCCTCTATTTCCACCTCGTGTTCTTCTAACCTTCCGGCCGATACTAAAAATGAGTGTGTAGTATATTCTAACACCGATAATGCTTTTCTCAATTCAATTTCTACTAATATTCCTGCTTTGCCTCCAAGTAACCAATCACAATCACAAATTCAAATCACAAATCATCATCAACAATATGTCAGTAATAATATCGAAAATATGGACAAAAATGATTCAACTGTCACATTTGGCATAAATTATGAAAGTGCTAATGCAAATGCCGGCCATACTCAGACGGTACTTAAAACAAAGTTTTTTTTTAAAAATATATTTAAGTGCTAAAAAACTGAACACAATCAAGAAAACATTAGGAAATTTTTTTTAAACAATTTTACTTTGAAGTAAACACTTATTTAAAACACTTGTCAAATATAAGAAAAGATTTATTAGAAACAGTTTTGAAGTCGTATAAAAATTGTAAATATTTTTTTGGAATAGTCTTGAAAGTAAATACTAAAACGAAAGGAAGGAAAAATTTGGTTGAAGTTTTTAAATTTTATGAAATAATGACGTGAACATAAAATATATTTGGACCTAAAGGTTTAAAAATATATAAAAGAAAATAATAAGTTATTGGAGTAGTTTAATACATTTTACTTTATTAATATTGGTTCTTCAGATAGGCCAAGTGTCATCAATAGAAACAGATGGAAATCAGAATACGCCGGGGTCAACGTTTCTCTGCATCAGTTGATATGGAATCCAATATCCTTGTTTTTGAATCATTTCCATTGATTTTAGACGATGTGAATTTGTTTGTTGAATCACTCCCAAGGTAAGTGCAAGTTCTTCTGGCGTTTTGCACGAAACTCGATCCAATAACGCTTCCGCAACTCTCTTTATCTTCGAAGTCAAATTTATCGTTCTTAATCTTTAATAGCATTCAGAACAACTTCTCTCCATTAAAACAGCCTCCAAATATGCATATACAAGCATTCAATGTGCCTCGGCTACAGATTTCCCATTTTCGACATTTTCCCACGAAAATAATATGTGATTCTGATAACAAATTCACCAACATTTCTAGGTAATGTTGCCGACAGCTGTCCAATCTGACGATAATAACGTCTTACATCTGAAAATTTTAACATACATCAGTGATGCATCATGAGTTTTTTTTGTTTTTGTATTGGGCCAAATTGACAATTTAAAAAGACCAAAATACCTTTGATAGGACCAAAAAAATTTTTTCGAATATATTTTATTCTTAACATTTTATTCAAATAAATACTTCCGATAGTGCCCTATATTCACTATTTATTTGTTCAAATTTGTCTGTTTCGTTTGGAAAAAGTTTAATAACAAGTGGAACAATGCTATTCGTTTACCCACTTAAAACATGATCTGGTGAACATTTTGGAAACCAGTTTAAATAAAAATCTCCAAAATCATATTTTTTTTCTTATATGTATATTCCAAAAATGTTATGTAAAAAAGCATGACGTTATTTTTGAAACTAAACACTTTATGCTCTGGTATACATTTTGAAGTGATGAATATTTCTACGTCTGCTCCACAATAAATTTCCATGGATGGTAGATGATTGATGTTTAAATCAACATAGATGGCCACGATTATTTAATAAATTCCGAGCAAGTGTATTAGGGTGTGTTTCAAGTTTTTTCATATATCTTCCGCAGTATTTTTTGATCTCACTTTTGATAAGTGGGACGTACAGATCCTTATGTATGTTAGAATTTCTCACGTACCAGGGTGCATTTGTGATCAGTCTTAACAGGCTGTTTTGCCTTCTTTGTATTTTTTCAACATTGGAAGCCGAGGCAGTTCCCCATAGCTGAATACCATAGCTCCATATGGGTTTTATAATCGAGTTGTAAATCTGTAATTTACAGTCTAAGCTAAGTTTAGAGTTTCTACCTAACTATAAGCCATGTTAGTTGTACAGTTTTCAATTTCATTTGGGTAATTTTAGCATCTATATGAGTTTTCCATGTAATTCGACGGTCAAGATGAATGCCCAGATATTTAACATGTGTATTCTGGGGTATATTATGATCATTAATACGAACTGTTGGACAAGATTCCCTTCGTAAGGTAAACGTAATATGAATGCATTTTTGTTCATTTACTTTAATTTTCCATTTCTCTAATCAAGCTTCTAACTGAGAGATGTTAGTTTGTAATCTTTGAGACGCTATTGTTGGGTTCCCATGAACACTTAAGATTGCCATGTCATCAGCAAAAGTAGAAGTGTGGGTATAAACATTTGTTGGTAAATCTGAAGTATAGAGTAAATACAATAATGGCCCCAAAATACTGCCCTGTGGAACTCCGGCATTTATATTTTGTGGGGTGCTTATAAAACTATTTTCTTTAACAGTAAACTGCCTGTCTTTGATGTAGCTTTCTAAGAGCTTGTGTGTATTGGGTGGTAGCAAGCGTTTAATTTTAAAGAGTAAACCCTCATGCGAAACTTTGTCAAATGCTTGTGAAACATCGATAAAAAGGGCAGAGCAGTATTTCTTTTCTTCAAAAGCCTTTCTGATAACAGTAACCAATCTGTGTACTTGCTCAATGGTGCTGTGCTGTTTTCTAAACCCGAACTGGTGGTCTGGTATTGAATTGTTTTGTTGAATGGCTAAGGTTAATTTATCCACGAACAATTTTTCAAACAGCTTTGACATGTTCGACAAAAGACTGATTGGTATATACGACTCGACTTTTGTATTATCTTTGCCCGGCTTGGCTAACATTGTGACAAGGGAAACTTTCCATTCTGAGGGATAATATTCATGACGTAAAATAGCATTGAAAATATAAAGAATTATTATCAAAGCCACCCGGGGTAATTCTAAAAGCATCTTATTACTAATTTTATCGATCCCTGATGCTTTTTTTGGGTTTAAGTCAACAATTGCCCTTTCGACCTCTTGCATTTTAAATCTGATTGGGTTAGCTGTTTCGTTCTGGGGTATAAGAGTTGGCAACTCTACTATATTTTGTGAAATGTTAGGGGTGAACACATTTTTTAAGTGTTCTACAAACAACTCTCCTTTTTCAGAATCCTTGCGAGCCCATTCATCATTTGGCTTTCGCAAAGGAGGCTTACTTATGGCGGGTCTATTTAGACCTTTTGTAGCACGCCATAATGAGTAGTCAGTGTTTGGGGTAGAGTCCAAACTTTCAAGGTATGCATTTAGTGATGCGATTTTCTTAAATTGTAGCAGTCTCTGTAGATTTTTTGTAGATTCCCTCAATTGCGCTTTAAGTTGTGGAGATCTGTGTCGTTGCCACTCTCTTCGGAGTCTACGCTTTTCATTCAGTAGTTCGACATCTGCAGATGAAATAGTATATGGTCTGGTGTGTCGTGAGGGCTTAGTGCCGAGTTGCGCAGCTGTTTTAAGATTTAATTCAAGATTTTTGATGGAGAGGTCGATATCGTTAGGTGTTCTTAGCGGAATATTTTCTGTACAATGGGTACTAATAAATTTTTTATATTTTAACCAGTTTGTTATTCCGGAACTCGGGTGAACAACATTGTTAGGGTTCAAAATGGTAAGAATTGTGGAAGTGTGGTCAGATGAGAGTTCCAGTGATGATTCTACTTGTACAAGTTGTCTGGACACCCCCTTTGATAAACAGAAGTCTATTAGATCTGGTATTTTTTGCCGATCAGTCGGCCAGTAAGTGGGTTCTCCTCCGGAAATAACTTCCATGCTCAATTTTGAAATAGTTTCAAATAATACACGACCTTTTGGGGTAATCAGCCTCGATCCCCAAAAAGGATGCTTGGCATTATAGTCGCCAGCTGCCAGAAAGCGTGGTCCCAGTGATTTAAAGAAATGTGTATATTTTTCCGCTGTTATTGTGAATCTCGGTGGTGAATAAATTGATGAGATCACCAGGTCCCTGCCAAAATCTTCGAGACACACCGATGTCGCTTGAAAATAGTCTTCACGAAGTTCTGGCATTACATAGTGTTTCATTCGAGATTTAATGAGAATCGCCGAGCCTCCACATGCTCTGTTCCTCGGGTCTTTTGTGTCATACAAAGTATATCCGTTTATTGCGAATATACTTCTTGGTGTCAAAATATAAGTGACTTTACTAAATATGGTCAGGATCGGCCCATTTTTCGACCTAGTCCCCATATAAATATAGCACCCGATATGAACTTTTTCATATCTGCAGCCAAAAAAATTAATAAAAATGGCACTCAAATTTAGTTTATGCTTATTTTCTATATCCAATTAGTTGGACCGAAGAGATAGGGTCTATAAACCATGGTATAGGGTATCGTATATTCGGTCTAAACCGGCTATAATTTTCTTAATTGTTATAATTACTTTTTTAGAAACTTGTCCATTTTTGTTTCAGTTAAATAGCACAGATTTGGAGTAGGAGTTTTTTCTTTGACAAACAAAGTAATGTTGTAAATAAAAGTAGTGTTCGAAACAGGGAAAAAATTACATTGAAAAATGTACTGAACGGTTTAAAGTAGTTAGTTGAATTTTGAACTGAAAAGGCCAAAATAGATTAGAGTGTACCACAGGGTCATCAAACATTCAAAAGTGCCACAAAGGGGCCAATTGTACAACCTTTTGCATCACTGACATACATAACTTACTGGTGGCGCGGTCCTCTGTCAAACGGCGGTAACTTATTTTTACACCTGATATTTATCATCTAAAGACCAATGGTTTCAAGCTTCAACTAATATAAACCAGGTAGCTCAAATCTTCCTGTGTATTTCATCCCACAGTAATTCTATAGGATTGAGGTCACATGATTGGCCATTCCATAACTGAACAGTTCCAGCTGCTTTCTGAGTGTCTAAATAATGCTTGTAAATTTTTGCTGTATGTTTTGGGCCATGACACGATCTTTCAGGATAGTTTTGTACTGACTTTTATCGATTCTGGAGAACTCGTCAACACTCGCCAGCAAAGCAACCCCACACCATTACGGACCTCCCACGTGTTTGACTTTTGCCAATAGGCTTGCCACTAGGCATGTCTTGGAGCCGAACACTTCAAAATTCGATTCGTCGCACCAAAGGACCTAGCACCCATCGTTGAAAGCCCTGTTTTAATATTTTTTACCCCACTCTAATCTTTTTCTTTTATTTTGTGGGTGAAGGTGAGGTTATTTCATGTCGATTCTGGGCGGCTATTTCTGGAGCTGTTAGGCAACGATTTCCCTTACTTGTGGTTATTATTACATGATCTTCACGTTTTGTTGTTACTCTGGGCCGATCTCTTCGATTTTTATTTGCAATTGTACCATCCTCTTTAAATTTTTCCCTATATTGTCCTTTGTTCGATGCGATAGTTTGAGTTTCTTTGCAACTGCTTGATTAATTTGCCCAATTTTGTGTAGGGAAATAATATGGTGACTGGTGTCAATTGTTTTCGCCGCAGTTTTTTCCGTACTTTCTTTTAATTCAATCAAATATTTTAAATTTTCACGTGTTAGGTCTTAGTTACGACGTAATAACTCGCCACTATCACGCTAATTTTTTTACCCAATGAGGAAATTTCAAAAAAAAAAATTATCTTTTCAATGTTTTTATTGCATATAATAAAATATCTATAATATTAATAGGCTAGGCGATTTCTTGTGAATGATTTGTGTTCTACCGTTTTATCCCGATTTTGACCAAGCGTATATTATTTGAAAGGTATTTCTTTTTAGCCGTTTTGCAGATTTACAGATTTTTAAAATATTTCCCTTATTTTGAGTAAATTGCATTTAAAGTTGCTACTAACACATACATAAAAATATACAATGCTATGTGTGTGTTTATTAAATTTGTTAATGTGTTTGTAATAAAAATGAGTTTGTTTTTTGTGTGGATTTGTGAATTAGCTATAATTGATTAGCATACCTTTAGGGTCTTTATTTAATGAAAAAATAAAATTTCCTAGAAT
Organism: Cordilura impudica; assembly: GCA_963682025.1. Classification (NCBI taxonomy): domain Eukaryota; kingdom Metazoa; phylum Arthropoda; class Insecta; order Diptera; family Scathophagidae; genus Cordilura; species Cordilura impudica. The sequence continues at coordinate 131,841,686 of OY821519.1, read as the reverse complement.
TTGTACTCGAATTTCGAGGGCTGGAATATGCTAGTTTCCATAATAGTGAATGAAAAACTACATTTGTAATTATCTTAGGACTTTTAAACGGAAACTATTAGTGAAAAACCACATATTTTGGGGATTTCAAATATTTTTGGATGGTAGAGTATATATTAGGGGTGTTCCAGTTAGTGTGCCACTGGCATAGGTGGGTCGGCCCTCCAAAGTTAGTGGGGTTCGATCATACTTTTGGGCTCGATTGGGGCACTCTAAATGGGTCAAAGTGAGACAGACAGACAGACAGGTCAAAAGTCGGGACTTCAGAATTCGGTTTAGAGGTATGGTTCCTTGGTCAAAGTTTCTTATTTTGATCCCTAGAATATGATTTTCCTTGTCCCTTGCGCGATTTTTTGCCTCCATACAAATCGACCCGCCCTAGTATATATACTTTTTTAAACTTTTTGAACATACATATGAAACTCTTTGAATTTTTTTTCTCTAAATCTCGAACTGACATGTTTGACGTTTCTTTCAGTTGCTCGGGACGTTCCTGTTAGCCTTGCTATAGCTGCAAAGGAGGTATAAGGGTTAAGAAAAAATTTTCTAAAATTTTTTTTTTTTTTTTTCTAACTTTGATGTTGACGCCATAATCGTTTACTTAAAACTGAAAACGTGGTATGCATTTTGTTGTTTGCAAATCACAGAATTTTTTAAATTGACTGTAATTTTTTGTGTTGTTTATTTTCATCGCGATACTCGCATTTGAATTTGTCGAAAAAATTTTCGTTTACATGCTTTATGAAATTTTGTAGTTGTCTAATTGTCAATCGACAACATGTAACAAAAATCTTTTTGATGTGTAAACATCTATACGCGCAGGGGGGTAAATTTCTATTTCACAATACAATCACAAAAACAGCGTAACGTGTGAGCGTAAAAAATCAGCATAACATGTGAGCGTAAGAAAAAAATCGGTGTGACTTATTGGTGAAAAAATTATGATATGTAATAACCTGTTTGAAAATGCAAAATGAAAAATGAAAAATAAGATATGAAAAATGTAAAATAAAAAATGAAAAATAAAAAATTAAAAAGGAAAAATAAGAAATAAAAAATGAAAAATAAAAAATGAGAAATAAAAATAAAAAATAAAAATTAGAAATTAAAACATGAAAAATAAAAAATTAAAAATAAAAAATGAAAAATAAAAAATAAAAATAAAAAATGAAAAATATGAAATGAAAAATAAAAAATGAGAAATAAAAAATGAAATATGAAAAATGATAAATTAAAAATAAAAAATGAAAAATAAAAAATGAGAAATGAAAAATGAAAATAAAAAATGAAATTTGAAAAAATGACAAATGAAAAATAAGAAATGAAAAATGAAAGACGAAAAATTAAAAATGAAAAATATAAAATAAAAACGAAAAATTGTTAATTAACCGGTTGAAATAATAAATAATAATTATTTTTAGTTTGCAGTTGATTGCTATAAGTGACACATTGATAACGATTTCTGTTTGATTTTAAAAAAGTGCCATACAAAAAACTTTAATTACTGGGTGTTTACACATCTCCCTTGTGATCGGAGTCACATGATTTTTTTTATGAACTTTGACAATTGTCATGCTGCCCACCCCTTTTTAACAATACTTGGCGGACTTGCTTTAAATCATATAAGGGATATTTCATGACAATTATCATGTTTTTTATACCCTATACCACTATGTGGTTTGGGTATAATGACTTTGTGCTGCTGTTTGTAACACCCAAAAATATTTGACCTAGACCCATCTTTAATTATACCGATCGAATCAGAATCACTTTCTGAGTTGATTTAACAATGTCCGTCCGTCCGTCCGTCCGTCCGTCCGTCTGTGTGTCCATGTAAAGCTTGTAATCAAACTGCAGGTCGCAAATATGAATATATTTTGATGAAATTTGGTATATAAGCTTTTATCGGCCATGGGATGAACGCTATTGAAATTGGTGAGAATCGGTCCATGTTCAGACCTAGCCCCCATACAAATTACCCATATGAAATCGACATAAATTGCCATAAGATCCAAATTGTCATATAGATCTTACGCAAATTGGGTTTGTATGCGTTCATTACATCCACTAATGAGTAGTCCAAAAATGATCCCTTTGACCCCATATAGAGCTGCTTCCCGATCTTCAGTTAAATCAATTAAAAAACAAAAATATTGCACTGATTCTTCTCAAATTTTGTTTGTACATATTTTTGCAAAATACAAGAGACTTTACCAAACATGATCAGGATCGGTCCATTTTTGGACCTAGCCCCTTTATAGATATAGCATCCGATATGAACTTTTTTATATCTGCAGCCAAAAAAATTAATAAAAATCCCACTCAAATTTGGTTTTTGCTTATTTTCTATGTCCAGTTAGTTGGGCCTAAGAGATAGTGTTTCTAAACGCATGGTATAGGGTATCGTATAGTCGGTCTAGACCGACTATAATTTTCTTACTTGTTTTTTAATGGGAAGTAGACTTTTATTAAATTTATTCAATCAGCTGTAAAGTAGCACAAAAAGATAAGCTTTAAATAATATTTTTTGTAAAGAATAAAAACCGAGCATGACAAATGTCATTGTCATACATTATATTTTTTGAAATTTCTTTAAATAAATTTGTAAAATTTGTTTCTAATAGTATTTGAATCAGGATTATTATATCAACAGAATTTCATAACATTTGCGAATCTAAAAACTTTAAAATAAAAACAATTCTACGAAACAATACGTACATATGTTGATTGTAATTTGCTGAGCATTTTTAACATTGTCATTAAAAACAAGTCATTTCATTCAATTCATACAATGGTTACTTCTTACTACTACTTCGACAACTAAAGCTTGTAAAATGTAACTTTACCAACAAATGTTTGTGTTTGTATTTGTATTTTATGTATATTTTGTTTCCTATTGTTTGTCTGTTTTTTGTTTCTTCTTCTAATTTAGTAATATTTTATGGTGATTTGGTGTTTATAGTAATTTCTTACAATACTTTTGTTCATCACTCTTTAAAACAACACAACAGCACAATAAATTATTTTAATGCACGACAAATTAAATACAACAAAACAAATTCAGTTAATCTATAAATCTTTTGCAACTTTTTCTTTTGCATAATTGTTCAAAATAATTTTAACATTTTTTTTATTGAATATAAAAACTATTTCTTCTAATGTTAAAAATGCCACGCAAAGTACAATTTGCAGTTAATGTATAGTTATTGTTTTTTATTTTTATTTAAACAGTTTTTAGTTCTTATAAGAATCATTTAAATTCAAATAAATATACACATTTCACAATTTTGTTTTTTTTTATTATTATTTCTCAAATATTTGCACAATTGTTATAAATATTTTAAAGAATTCTTTAAAAACACATAAATGTTTTCTTTATTTTGTTCTAGTTTTTTGTTCAATACTTTTATATGTTGATAAATTATAAATTATTTATATATAAATATATATTTATTTTTGTTAAAAGAGAGAAACTATTGTTAAAAAAAATTGGCTGATTTTATTTTGTTTTCTTATTAATATACATACTTATATAAAACAATAATTTAATGTGCTGTTGAATTTTTTTAGTTAGTTTTGTTTTGTTTTTTAAGTACAACTCATGTGTCGATAATTGTTTATTTTACTTTCAAGTGCATGTTATTATTTATGAAATTTTTATGTTTATTTTATTATTATTGTTCAAAAGTTAGTTTTCTTTTCGTATATATTTTTTCAGCATATTTCTCTAATAATTTTTTTTTTAGTTATGCTCAGCCATTTTATTATTGTTAATTTTTCTTTTGTTTTCAAATGAAAAAATCAAACATTTAACAAATTGCTATTAATATTTGAATGATCATTAAATACGTTTCTCTTCGTTAACATTTAAGATTATTTTAAGAATATTATTTTTATCATAAACAACACACACAAATTATTTTTGTATATAGAAATATTTAAGAATTTATGAATGAATTTTTCTTTTTTAAAATTTCAAACGCAAAAAATACGGCTAATTTGATATTTTTCTTAAAAGTTAAATAACAATGAAACCAACTTATTCAGACCCTTCAATAAACATAATTTCTGAAGAATATTTTAGCCTTTTAGATTTTAATTTGTCATGTGCAATTGAAGGAGTGAATTGTTAAAATTTATAATTAAACTACACCTTTTCCAATTGTATTTAAGAAAATATCAATTGATTTTCAGAAAGTATCAATTTTATTTCAGAAAACATCAATTGATTTCCAGAAATAATCAATTGTATTTCAGAAAACATCAATTGAATTTCAGAAAGTATCAATTGTATTTCAGAAAACATCAATTGAATTTCAGAAAGTATCAATTGAATTTATTTCAGTAACATTAAATGTATTTTAGAAATTATCAAATGTATTTTAGAAATTATCAAATGTATTTCAGATATTATCAAATGTATTTCAGAAAACATCAAATGTATTTCAGAAATTATCAAATGTATTTCAGAAAACATCAAATGTATTTCAGAAAATATCAATTGCATTTCAGAATTAAAAATTAATTTAACCAACAATACCGAAAAGTTATATTGCTTCTATTAGTGATTTGGAGTCACAGAAAATGTTTGCCAATATTTGGACTTATATTTTATGCAGTGGAAAATAAACTATCAAGGGCAGACTCTTAATGGTAGGAAGATGAGGACTTAATTTTTAATTAATTGCAATATAAAAAACTAGGACAGGAATCGGGAATAAAGTTTTGCCTGTATCGTGATGCCCGATTTTGTAGTCATAATTTTACAAAAACACGTTTATAGTTTACAAGAAATGTTACAAACCCAGTATAATACTTAAAAAAATATATTTCTGTTTAGCGTTCTGACTATTTTTCTGAAATTCAATTGATATTTTCTGAAATTTAATTAATATTTTCTGAAATATATTTGATAATATCTGAAATACATTTGATGTTTTCTGAAATACATTTGATATTTTCTGAAATACATATGATACTTTCTGAAATACATTTGATGTTTTCTGAAATACATTTGATATTTTCTGAAATACATTTGATACTTTCTGAGATACATTTTGATGGTTTCTGAAATACATTTGATATTTTCTGAAACACATTTGATATTTTCTGAAATAAATGTTGATAATTTCTGAAATACATTTGATACTTTCTGAAATACTTTTGATGTTTTCTGAAATAAATGTTGATACTTTCTGAAATGCACTTGATACTTTCTGAAATTCAATTGATGTTTTCTGAAATAAATTTTGATACTTTCTGAAATGCATTTGATACTTTCTGAAAATCAATTGAAGTTTTCTGAAATACAATTGATACTTTCTGAAATTCAATTGATGTTTTCTGAAATACAATTGATACTTTCTGAAATACAATTGATACTTTCTGAAAATCAATTGATGTTTTCTGAAATTCACTTGATACTTTCAGAAATTCAATTGATGTTTTCTGAAATACAATTGGAAAAGGTGTAGACATTTTTAAAATTAAGTTGAACTTTTTTTTTTAATAAAATCAAAATTTTTTAAATATAATAATAATAATTGTTACGCTCATCACTAACTTTGTAACGGTGTACGTGTTCTTCATAAAAAAAAAATACCTTTTCTAAAAAGTACTTTTTCTAAGAAAAAGTACCTTTTATAAAAACGTATCTTTTAAAAGAAAATCAACTTTAAAAAAAAGGACCTTTTATAAGAAAAAGACCTTTTATAAAATAGAACCTTTTATAAAAAGGTTCCTATCATTAAACTAGTAGTTTTCTAAAGAAAGTAGATTTTATAAAAAAGGACCTTTCAGAAAAAAGTACCTTTTATAAGAAAAGTACCTTTTATACGGAAACACATTTTATAAAAAAGTACCTTTTACATAAAAAGAACAATTTATTAAAATTTATATTTTATAAAAGAGTACAATTTATAGAAAAGTTATTTTTATAAAAAGTCATTTTATGAAATAAGTTCCTTTTATTAAAAAAGTACCTTTTAAAAAGTACTTAAAAAAGTACCTTTTATAAAAATTTACATTTTATAACAAAAGTATCTTTTACAAAAAGTACCTTTATAAGAACACCTTTTATAAAAAAGTACCCTTTATTAAATAAAGAGTTATAAAGAAAGTACCTTCTATACCTAATTTTTATAAAAAGTCCCTTTTATAAAAGTAAAAATAAAAAAATACCTATTATATAAAAAGTACCTTTTATAAAAAAGAAGGTAATCTGAGATGATAGCCTACGCAACTAGTGTTCGATTTTATTGCAATTTAGTCTTTGAATTGTATTTATTGGATTAAACAAGCGAATAATAATAATAAATGTACCTTTTAAAAAAAATTACCCTTTTTTAAAAGTACATTAAAAAAACCTTTTATAGAATATTTTATAAAGTATCTTATAAAAAATAACTTTTTTTAAATTACATTAAAAAAGTACCGTTTATAAAAATTTTCGTTTTATAAAAAGTACCATTTATAAGAAAGTACCTCTTATAAGAAAAGTACCTGTTATAAGAATACACATTTTATAAAAAAGTACCTTTTACAAAAAAAGAACAATTTATTAAAATTTATATTTTATAAAAGAGTACAATTTATTGAAAAGTAACTTTTATAAAAAGTAAATTTTACGAAATAAGTTCCTTTTATAAAAAAGTACCTTTTAAAAAGTACTTAAAAAAGTACCTTTTATAAAAATGTTTTTTTTTTGTTTTTATAAAAAAATTATCTTTATAAAAAAAATTATCTTTTATAAAAAAGTACCTTTATAAGAACACCTTTTATAAAAAAGTGCCCTTTATTAAATAAAGAGTTATAAAGAAAGTACCTTCTATACCAAATTTTTATAAAAAGTCCCTTTTATAAAAGTAAAAATAAAAAATACCTATTATATAAAAAGTACCTTTTATAAAAAAGAAGGTAATCTGAGATGATAGCCTACGCAACTAGTGTTCGATTTTATTGCAATTTAGTCTTTGAATTGTATTTATTGGATTAAACAAGCGAATAATAATAATAAATGTACCTTTTAAAAAAAATTACCCTTTTTTAAAAGTACATTAAAAAAACCTTTTATAGAATATTTTATAAAGTATCTTATAAAAAGTATCTTATAAAAAATAACTTTTTTTTAAAAAAGTACCTTTTATAAAAATTTTCGTTTTATAAAAAGTACCATTTATGGAAAAGTACCTTTTATAAAAAAGTACCTGTTATAAGAATGCATCTTTACTTAAGGTACTTTACCCTTTCATATTTTTTTAAAAAGTAATTTTCTTAAAAAATGTGTAATTAAAAAAGTAGCTTTTCTTAAAAAAAAATACCTTTATAAAAAGTACATTTAAAAAAATTCCTTGTATAGAGATGTACTTTTTGTAAAAAGTACAATTTTTAAAAAAGAGTGCCAGTTATAAGAACTTAAGGTACTTTACCTTTTCATAAAAAAGTACAATTTCTTAAAAAGTAATTTTCTTAAAAAAGTATCTTTGATTAAAAAAAGTAGCTTTTCATAAAAAAGTTAATTTTTCTTAAAGTAAATTTTCTTAAAAAGTACATTTTTCTTATAAATTTATATTTTCTAAAACGTAACTTTTTTAAAAAAGTAGATTTTTTTAAAAAACGCATTTTTTCTTAAAAAAAAAACCCATTTCTCAAAAAGTACCTTTTCTCAAAAAGTACACAAAAAAAGTATTTTCACCTTACTAGTTTTCCAATCTTCAATTAACGTAATCTTGCAAAGGTTTTTAAGATTTCGTGCATGATTTATTACAAATGAAACAAACTTTTTAAAAGATGAATTAAATTTAAACATAAACAATATATATAAAAATAAGTGTGCGTGTTGACAATAACAACCGTTTGTCATTCTCAAATTATATAAATACTATTTAATATATAGGTGGTCGATGAACATAGTACGCAAGCCAAACCTGAACCTAAAAATCTTCGTACACATATTTTGAAGTCTGATTGGTTTTGGTATACCATACAAAATGGCTACGCCGATGAAATGGATTATCTATTCGGAGATGTAAGTCAACGAATCAAATGAAATTTTTAATTTAAATCCTTAAAATATATGAAATTTTTTCCCTCTTAGTACCTCGATAGTATTGCTAATACGCCCAGTTGTGATCGTCGGGAATCATTGCCGATTAGTTTTAATAAACGCAAACGTAAGCGTTTTTCTCAGCGCATTCAATTGGAGGGTACTCCATTGGGTTCAGGTAAACGTCGTTCTTCGGTTTCGGATGCTGGCTTATTATCCATATCGGGTAGTTTTCTTGATTGTACCACCAGTCCGGATAAGTTGGAAAGTGTTAAGCTGTTAACGGAACCCGAAACGTCGACATGTGAACAGACACCCGGCAAAAAGTCTTCCATGCGTTTTAATCATTTTATGGATTTTTACAGTACGGAATCAAATTATGTTGGTATATTGGATACAATTGTTAATGTAAGTATTTTCATTATTTTTTTTATTATCTAACATGTTGAAAATTTTATCTATGAAGATGATCGAGTGAAAACATATAAACTGATAATCTAAGGAATTTTTGTGACACTATGAAATAATATTTGTTAGAATTTCTTCTATAACATAGAAGGGGTTTTTATGATTATGAGAACTATTTTATTTGTATATAGAAATATGCCGTTGTAGACATAAGCATTAGCTTTTTTAGAAATTGTTTTGTAATTTGGTTATTTTGTTCTTTTTGTACTTAAAACGTTATCCTCTATTCGAAAAAATGAAAAAAATATCGTCACCTAAAATGCAACATCATATTTTGTTATTTTACGGGAGAAGCAAAAAACATTTTAAAATTAAAAAAAATTTAAGATTTGTAAACCATTTTAAGAAATACATTAAAAAATTGTATTTGTCAAGTATTTGTCAAGTTATGTGTGTTACGTTATTTTGAATTTGTATTTTCTGAAAATCAATTGATGTTTTCTGAAATACAAATGATACGTTCTGAAATACAAATGATACTTTCTAAAATGCAATTGGAAAAGATGTTGTTTTTTCTAACAATATTTGCGATAATTAAGTATAGGGAAAAATACATAAAAAATGTGTCATTTGTATGTCCATAGCAGCACTTTTGGTCAAACAAAAGTGTGGCCCTAGAGCAATGTAGTTAAGAATCAGTTACCATACCGTTCGAACTATGCAACATAGTGAGCCTCACCATAGGAGGAAGTCTTTTCCCGCACAAACGCCTACATAAAATCACTTGGGTGTCCCTAGACCATGTAACAGAAAACCAAATTGACCACATTGCCATCAGCAAAATGTGGAGGCATTCGCTATGCGACGTTCGAAATAAAAGAAGTGCTGACATGGCCAGTGATCACCATTTACTAATTGGTGAACTACAATTAAAACTAGCTGCAGTCAATAGAAAGCCACAAAATAAAAGGAAACGTTACGACCTCGCTAAACTCGCTGACCCTCCAGTGTTAAATGAGTATCAGTCTCTTTTGTCAGCCCAAGTCCCAAATCCAACGCCACCAGAAGATGGTTTTGACGCCGAAACTTATTGGGAGCGATCAAAACATGCCTTTACATGGATTACTGGGCACACATGGAATCTTATAAAAGCGCGCAAAGAAGAAAAAGAAAAGGTTAATAGGGCAAGAACTCGTCAAGCAAAACAGCAGGCACAAGCAAATTACACAACTGCTAACCGCAGAGTAAAACGCAGCGCCAGAGCCGATAAACGAAGATGGCTCGACAACCTAGCAACAGAAGCACAAAGAGCAAGCGAATCGCATAGACACAAAGACCTCTATAAGATCACCAAAACTATCGCTGGTCGTGTTCACGCGAACGCAAAGCCGATCAAAAATACCAGTGGTGAACTAGTGCATTCTATCGAAGATCAACTAAAAGTATGGGAAGACCACTACAGAAACCTCCTAATCGATACAAACACCAACCTTCAGCAGGAATTATGTAGTAGACAATGAACACGCCCCACTCAATGACGTTAACTTAGACGCTCCAAGCATCAGAGAAATTGAGGCAGCACTAGCACAGCTTAAATCGAATAAATCCGCTGGTCCAGAAAACATCGCTCCCGAACTGCTTAAAGCAGACAAGGGTTCAGCTGCACTAATTCTCAAACCACTTATAAATCATTTTTGGTCTTAAGAATCATTGCCGCCCAATATAAAAGACGGTCATTAACCTACCAAAAAAAGGAAACCTCATGGAGTGCTGCAACTGGAGAGGCATAACTTTACTAAATGTTGTCTATAAAGTCATCGCTCAAATTTTACACAACCGTATATCGCCCGCCGTTGAGCCTCGCTTACGAGGTGAATAAGCTGGATTCAGGCCCCATCGTTCTTGCGCCGACCACATCAACAGCCTACGAATTATCGTAGAACAGTCTAGCGAGTGGCGATCTCCTGTGTATCTCTTATTCATCGATTTTAAGCGTGCATTTGACACCCTTCTTCACATTGCCATCTGGAATGCTTTAGAATGTAAAGGCATTCCAAATAAGTTGATTAACCTAATAAAAGGCTTGTATTCTGACACCCATTGCTCGGTGCTCCACGCGGGCTGCCTCAGCGGTCAATTTCAAATAAAAACTGGCGTTCGTCAAGGCTGTATCCTTTCGCCATTGTTATTTAACATAGTCCTCGATGTGGTAATGTCGGAAGCTATGAGCGCAGATAATGGAATCTCATTTGGCCTTCAAAACAAACTAAGTGACCTTGACTACGCGGATGACAAATGCCTGCTAGCACAGAACTTTTCACAGATGCAAGAGACGCTGAACAATGTTGCAAAGCGTGCACGGGCAGCTGGTCTGTCAATCAACATAAGCAAAACTAAGTCTCTGCGTTTGAACAACAACTGCTCAGCGAATTTCCAGCTGGAGGGCGTATGCATTGAAGACGTGCAGAGTTTTTGCTATCTTGGAATTTACATATCAAATAATGGAGGCAGCCAGCAAGACATCCAAAACAGGCTATCAAAAGCGAAGCAAGCGTTTGGGATTCTCTACAAAATCTGGAGATCATCCAACATCTCATTACCCACAAAGCTACGTTTGTACAACTGAAATGTAAAGTCGACGTTACTCTATGGGTGTGAAAGCTGGAATATATCGGCAACGGATGCACAATATCTTCAAGCCTTTGCTAATCGCTGCCTACGTCGCATCATTCACATATTCTGGCCTGAGACCATATCCAATAGCGAGCTCTGGTTTAGAACGAATCAACCACTCATAACTGAAGAAATAGTGGTTCGCAAATATAGATGGCTTGGACATACTTTACGTAAACCTGCAGACGATATCGCAAGAAAAGTCCTAGATTTCAACCCTCAAGGAAGCAGAAGACCGGGGCGCCCGCGCAATACTTGGAAAAGACAAATTGAATCCGAACTAAGAAACGCAGGAAAGAGCTGGAGTGAAACAAAACGTTTAGTATTAGATAGATTCAATGGAAATTATTTGTTACGGCCCTATGTTCCAGTTAGGAATAAAAGGATTAAATATATACCATACCGTTCAGATTTACTCTTTAATAATCTCAGTAAAATTTGTAACACAAACAATGCCATAGTAATCGTTATATTTCTATTTTAAAAAATTTAAAATTAAATTTTTATTTCAATTACTTTAATTTTTGAATTACAAAAATTATTTTTTTTCCCTAATATCTAAAAATCTTGTATATTAAAATATTACTGTTATCATTTTTATCATTATTTAAACTACATTTATTTTTATTTTTAAGACATAAATTTGTGCTCTCAATTTTTATTTATTTAAATTTATTTATTTTCTTTTTTTATACCTTTTACCAGTATGTGGTTTGGGTATAATGACTTTGTGCTGCTGTTTGTAAGACCCTAAAGGTATGCTAATCAACTTTAGCTAATTCACAATTCAACACTTCTTATTGTCGTTATTGGTTGATGTCCAAAATTATTTTTCAATTCAACACAGAGCAATTCATATAAAATTTTTGCAAAAACACACATAGCATTGTGCTTCTGTTTGTAACTACCAAAAATATTTGACCTAGACTCATATTTTATTATACCGATCAACTCAGAATCACTTTCTGAGTCGATCTAGCGATGTCCGTCCGTCCGTCTGTGTGTCCATGTAAACCTTGTAATCAAACTACAGGTAGCAAATATGAATGCATTTTGATGAAATTTGGTACATAAGCCTTTATCGGCCATAGGATGAACGCTTTTGAAATTGGTGAGAATCGGTTCACGTTCAGACCTAGTCCCCATACAAATGACCCCTATGAAATCGACATAAATTGCCATAAGATCCATATTATCATATAAATCTCAGTCAAATAGATCTCAGTCAATATATGTGTTTATTACATCCATGAATCAGTAGTCCAAAAATAATCCCTATAGGACAATTCTTAGTCATAGGCCTCATATAGAGGCGATTCCCGATCTTTACTTAAATCCATCAAGAAAACAAAAAATATTGCAGAGATTTTTCTCAAATTTTGGATTGTATTTATTTTTTGAAAATATAAGTGACTTTATCAAATATGGTCAGGTTCGGTCCATTTTTCGACCTAGTCCCCATAAAAATTTAGCATCCGCTATGAACTTTTTCATATTTGCAGCCAAAAAAATTAATAAAAATGCCACTCAAATTTGGTTTATGCTTATTTTCTATATCCAATTAGTTGGACCTAAGAGATAGTGTCTCTAAACGCATGGTATAGGGTATCGTATAATTTGCTTACTTGTTTTAATTTTATATTCTGTCACATGCCACAAATTCCGATCCAAATTGATTACCATTTCGATCGATTTTAGTTTTGTCGTTTAATTAAAATATTTAGTCGTTTAATTAAAATATTTAACTTTATTTCCAAACTATTTTATTTAGTTGAAAAAACTTTTAATTTTGTTTTAAAAATTTTTGTTTGCTTCTATATGAAAAATTCAAAATTAAATTTTTATTTCAATATCTTTCATTTTGAAAAAATGTAATTATAATTTAATTTGTTATTCATTTGATTTTGCGTTTTGGCTACTTTAATTTTTTTTTTAAACTTTGTTGCTTTAAAGTCTCAAAATCTGGCATATTAAAATATTTTTGTTTCATTTTTATCATTAGCTGCCACGGCAAACGTTGTTCTTGCTAAAAGAATTATTTTATCCCCAGATTTTGATGTGTATTTCAATTATACGAAAAGATTTTTTTTAAATAAGGATGAAATGAAACTCAATATGTTGTTTTAAATGAAGATTTTATTTTCGATTAAATAAATAGCTTTGGGTCCTTTGTGAGTCTTCTTATTTTTTTTAGAAAAATTTAGATAGTTTTTATACATAAAATAAATTTATAACAAAATTCGTTAAAAGTTGTTTTAATTTAAATTCGCACCCAATAATCAGATAATTGCACCAAAGATATATCACAATGGATTATTTTGATCCCAGGAGCACTGAAGGGTTAAATAAATAAAAAATTAACCGAATTATTTTTCTTAAATTCTAAACAGTGGTTTCATCGAGTTTAACAGAAAAACTCGTTTTCGGTTATTTTTATTTAAAAATATCTTAAAATCCAAAGCTGGCCTTGGCAAATAATGCGTTCTCGGATTTATCCTAAATTTTAGGAGCGGAAGTTCTACACATTTGGCTATTATATTTTAAGCATCGCGTCTAAAAATTCAACAGCACTTGCAAAATATTTGAATTTTTTGAACAAATTGTCTTTTATTAGCTTGGGGTCAATGTGACCCCAATTACAAAAGGGTTAATGGGGTCATAAATTTTTTCCGAAACCCTAGGCTATAAAGATATAACATTCAAAGTAGAAAAATGATGAATATTTGATACAAAGTATTTAGAAAGAGTACATTTACAGAATATTTTACTAAAATCCCATTTTTCTCGAAATCCGCAAAAATAAAATCCTTGTCAAAAAATCCTGGTATAGGGATTTACTTAAAAATTCACACAGTTATTCTGTAACGTGTATTTAACAAAACCGTAAAGCTTTAGATCCAGTTTTTTAAATTTTGTTTAAGAAAATTTTTTAAAACTTGAAAAAGGAGTTTTCAAAATTTTATCAAAAAAAATTCCCATTTTCCGTCTCAATGCGCAATAGGTTAACAATGTCGTAATAAAACAATACTACATATCTGAGTACTTATAAGTATAGAAACCAAAAAGAAATTATGGCTTTAATCAATTTCTCAAAGTTGAAAACAATGCCATCAAATTTCATGACCTAGTTTTTTTTTGGCACAAAAGTGGTCTGGGGCATTTGCAATTTCTTGGCGAGGTTTTATTCGTTTTTGAAGCTCTATAGCTTTTTGAAAAGCTAATTTAATACTGATCCCGAATTATATTACAACTTGTCGGAAAAGGTAAATTATAGAACGAAATTTTGGTAAAATCTGAAAAAAAAGTCATATTTTCCCCATAAAAAACACACTTGAAATTTTCAATCGCATTGAGGCACGACTAAATGTTTTTTGATTGGCCCAAAACTTTGTATTTCTCAGTTTTTTTGCTATTCGCATATTTCTAGGGGGTGAGACCGAGAGTTTGAACACTTTTTTATTAAGGGCCACCCTAGTGTTTATTATAAATATCAAAAGCCCTATGTTGAGTTGTGAATTGGCTAAAATTGATTAGCATACCTTTAGGCTCCTTTAAAATTATTTATTAAGAAACCCATTTAAATATCTTCTGTGTGTTCAACGAATATTTTTAATGAAATTTAATGAATTTTATTTAAAAAGTGTTGAATTATAAATGGGCTAAAATTATTTATTAAATGAAAAACTAAAATTTCCTACAATTTGCACTGGGCTCTGATAGTACCTATATATAATTAACAAATTGAAATTTTTGGAATATAAATGCAATTGGAGAATCTGATGGAATAATCGCGATTTTTGGCAATAAAATACGCTCTCCTTTGAATTTGCCATTGATAATTGATTTAATAATGTTACCCAATATTTTCTTGATAACGAACAGCGCTCCCTTATATAATTTTGATGCATTTAGGTTTCGAAGCATTATAATTGGTGATCCAAGTTTCAAGAGTAATTATGCGGTGAAATACCTGGAAAATCAAGTGAGTTTAGAAAGACAGTTCGAAAATTCACTCCTTCATTTTCTTCTATAATAGCAGAAGACGTCACACAAATTTGCAAAGCTCTTCCTGTTATAGTATTTGAGATATGTAATATTGAAAATTCTCTTTGTATGGGAGGCGCCACGCCCACTTATCCGATTCCGTCTATACCACTATGTGGTTTGGGTATAATGACTTTGTGCTGCTGTTTGTAACTACCAAAAATATTTGACCTAGACCCATCTTTTATTATACCGATCGAATCACAATCACTTACTGAGTCGTTTTAGCGATGTCCGCCCGTCCGTCCGTCCGTCCGTCTGTGTGTCCATGTAAACCTTGTAATCAAACTGCAGGTCGCAAATATGAGTATATTTTGATGGAATTTGGTATATAAGCTTCTATCGGCCATAGGATGAACGCTATTGAAATTGGTGAAAATCGGTCCATGTTCAGACCTAGCCCCCATACAAATGACCCCTATGAAATCGACATAAATTGCCATAAGATCCAAATTATCATATAGATCTTACTCAAATTGGGGTTGTATGCGTTTATTGCATCCATTAATGAGTAGTCCAAAAATTATCCCTATGGGACAACCCTTACTCATAGGCCCCATGTAGGGCTGCTTCCCGATCTGCACTTAAATCTATCAGAAAACAAAAATATTGCACTGATTCTTTTCAAATTTTGTTTGTATATATTTTTGCAAAATACAAGTAACGTCCTGTCTGCATTTGCAATGCACAGTGCCGCCTTCAGCAATTTGGCGAAGGTCCTCTGGGACCTACGATAAAAACACATCATGGATCACTTGACCGCTTACTGCAGCAGCAACAACAAGAAAAATTGCAACAAAAGCAACAGCCTGAAACATCGTCAGCACGAACCATTGGTGGACTGGTGGGTGACGGCGGTAAGGGTACACTTTTGATGGCAGCTGAAGCGGGCGATGATGTTCTTGAAGATGATAAAGGCACAACAGCTCCTCCGCCTCTTCCTCCACCTCGGCCACCTTCCCGCAGTAAGTTGAATGTTCAGCAAGTTAAAGAAGAGTTTAACAAAGGTGTCGAGGTGGAAAAATTTTATCATCAAATTAATGGCGATATCTTTGAAATAACACGCAGAGTGAGGGCACGAAATGAAGATACCATTGAACAAAAGCTTATCAAATGTAGGGAACCAAAGCGATTACCTCAACAGGCTCCACCAAAGAAGGATATCTCGGCCGTCCCTCATGTTCATACTCATACCCACAAACATCATCATCGGCATTTGGTATATAAGCTTCTATCGGCCATAGGATGAACGCTATTGAAATTGGTGAAAATCGGTCCATGTTCAGACCTAGCCCCCATACAAATGACCCCTATGAAATCGACATAAATTGCCATAAGATCCAAATTATCATATAGATCTTACTCAAATTGGGTTTGTATGCGTTTATTGCATCCATTAATGAGTAGTCCAAAAATTATCCCTATGGGACAACCCTTACTCATAAGCCCCATGTAGAGCTGCTTCCCGATCTGCACTTAAATCTATCAGAAAACAAAAATATTGCACAGATTCTTTTCAAATTTTGTTTGTATATATTTTTGCAAAATACAAGAGACTTTACCAAACATGATCAGGATCTGTCCAATTTTAGGCCTAGTGCCCATATAGATATAGCATCCGATATGAACTTTTTCATATCTGCAGCCAAAAAAAATAATAAAAATCCCACTCAAATTTGGTTTATATCCAGTTAGTTGGTCCTGAGAGATAGGGTCTCTAAACGCATGGTATAGGGTATCGTATAGTCGGTCTAGACCGATTATAATTTTTTAACTTGTTTTATTTTCGAATTGTTTTATTTAGTTGAAAAAACTTTTAATTTTGTTTAAAAAATTTCTGTTCCATTTTTTTGAAACTACCATTTTTGAAACCTTAAGCTCTTGTTTCAGACGCCATATATGGACTATAACTTTATTCTTGTTTTTAATTTTAAAAATATCCATAATATCTATATTTATATTTTTGGTTTAATAACTTTCTTATTTATATACATTTTAAAAATTCATGCAAATTAAATATTTTGTTTTAGCTCTTCAAAAATCCCCTAGAAGATATTGCGGAAAGTAACGAAGCTTTACTAAATAAATCCGAAATTAGAGCCATCTTTGGTAATTTTATACCAATACATGAGGTGCATCAGTCAATGCTAGAGCGTTTGCGATGTATACATGGCAAATGGTCGGAGGATTGTTCGATTGGTGATATTATACTGGAATATCGTGATGAATTAATCAAAGCCTATCCACCCTATGTGAATTTCTTTGAACAAATGAGAGAAACACTGATACACTGTGATACACAAAATCCACGGTTTCATGCATTTTTGAAAATTAATCAAACAAAACCGGAATGTGGTCGCCAAAGTCTACAGGACTTAATGATACGGCCCGTACAGCGATTACCTAGTATTAGCCTGTTATTGAATGACATTTTAAAACACACCAATAAATCAAATCCCGACTATGTACGATTGGAAGACGCTTTGAAGGCCATCAAGGAGGTAATGATGCACATCAATGAGGATAAAAGAAAAACTGAATCACGCATGGCCATATTTGATATCTTCAATGATATTGAGGGTTGTCCGGTGAGTTTGAAAAGAATACAAGTTTTTGTTTTTGTTTATGTTTATAATTATTGTTTTGCCTTCAATATTAGCCACATTTAGTTTCATCGAATCGCAGTTTTATATCACGCTGTGAGGCTACTGAACTGACCGATAACCTAAGTGGACGTGGTGATAATTTAATGCTGTACTTATTCTCCGATACCATTGAAGTGTGTAAAAAACGCTCACGGGGTTTTAATAGTGCCAAATCTCCCAGCACCAACAAATCCTTTAAACACATCAAACTAATTTCCTTAAATGCTATTCGCTTTGTTATTGATATTACCGATAGTCCTCGGGCTTTTGCTTTACTTTGTCGTCAGGACAAAGATAAATTGCATTCATTTACAATAAGCGATGAGGAAATTGATAAGGTTGTCTATTTGAAAACACTTTGTAAACAAATGGCTGAAAATGCTTGTAGAACTGATACAGTAAGTTTTTTTTTGTCATCTTTACAAAATTGTTTGATTGATTTAGGGTTTCCTCTCTTTTCAAAATTAAAGGATAAAGCTTTACTATGTCGCACTTCACAAGAACTAGAAGTAGATATTAGTGATGTGAATTTAAGTACTTTATCGAAAGCATTCAAATTAGCTGCTAAAACTCGTTTAAAGGTAAGTGAAGTTCTGTTTTTTTTTTTTAACAAAATGGTGTCAGTTTTAATGCTTTTTTTTTATTATTTTTATTGCATATTATTTGTAACAACTGTTGCTTTTGCTTTTCTTAATAATTCTTTTATTTAATTGAAGAAACTATTTACTCTACCTAGGTCGGGCGTGCATTTTCATTCAACAAAACCCCTTCGAAGCTGAAACGCGCCGTTTCTACAATGATGACATCACCTTTTGGTAGCACTAATTCATTAACACCTGCCTCACAATTAGCCCAGATGCGTTTGGCTAGTTGTACAAATATTCATGTAAGTGTTTAAACAATTATTTATATTTGTTTTATTAACGAATGTGATTATAATCGATTGTTTTATTAAATTAATTCAGATTGCTTATATAATTTGAAAATAGGTCGAAGTTTTTACCGTATTTTAAAAGAAAATAAATCTTTTATATATATATATATTGTTTTATTATTTGAACAATTTCACATCAAGTGATCCTTAAAATTTCGTGTCAAGTCAGCGAGATTTGTAAAACTTCGTGTATGTTTCACTCAGGTGTTGAAAGAAAAGTCTAGAAATCATTTTTGAAAAATTTTAAATATTGTTGTTTTAAAAATATCGGGACAAATTTTCTTGATCATTTGAAGTTTCTGTACGTCAGAGTTGTATGAGAAAAAATTATTTATTTTTACTTATTTATTTAAAAGATATTTTACAAAGATTAATTTATAAAATACATGTATGTATATTGAATTTAAATTTCATTTGATATATTGGCAGAGTTTAGCTTGAACTTAAGTTCATTAGAAAGATAATTTACTCTAGATTGTGATTTATTAATTAATTTAATTGAAACGCAATTATTAATATCAAAATTTTTGTGAAAAATGATTTTTTTGTTGATAATTTTTACATATAAATTCATATTTGAACTTTGAACTAAATGCGCGTTCAGAAAGCATTGTCCGATTTGGCTCAAATTTTGCGCCCTAAAGTTTTAGATCCAGTGTCACAATAATCCGACCCGCACACCTCAAAATTTGACCAAAAATTTTTTTCATACAAACCGCTTTCACCATTATATTCATATTACGTGTAACAATTTCATCAATCAAAATCAAAATCAAAAATTCCCTGGAAAACTCTGAATAGTGCGAAAAATCGAAAATCGAAAAATTTTTCACCTATTTAAGGTGGAAACGCAACTGGGACGAACGCCGAATTTCGCACAGCTCGACGAATTTGTGGGCAACAATTCGTTGCGTAAATTCGTTGAATGAAATACAACGAATACGACGAATTCACATAACAGCTGTAACGTCATTGAATTGTTTGTAATTTATGTAAATAAATATTGGAAAAATATGAATAAAAGAATTTTTAACTTTGTACGAATTATTACAATTGTAAACATCATGTTCACGATGGTAAAAGCCTTTGTACGGCAGCGTTTAATTTTTTAATTCTGAAAAAATTACATAAATTTTCGTTTGTTAGATTTAGTCATTTTTCAGACATATTGCAATTATTGCAAATTTTAATTTTGTTTAAATGGTGCGTGGTAAAGAAGAAGAAAGCATATATTTCAAAAATTCATAACTGCACTTGTATTCTTAATCGGACCGGTTTCTGGCATTTCAGCCTTCATCAGCGATTTATTGAACATTGTGATAATTGTTATGTTTTAATTGAATAAATTTTCATTAATAAATTAATTTTATGCCATTTTTGTTAACATGTTGTAGCTGATAGTGTGACCATATTTAAAAAAAAAAAGAAGCGCTAAACGAAAAAGAATAAATATTAACAAAAAACAATGTAAAAGAAAATTATATAATAAAAAATAGATTTTATTTAACTGATAAAATATAAATAAAATATAAAACAATTCTTGAAGACAAAAAAAAAAACTTCATTTACTAAAACATTTGAAAAACTAAAATAAAATACGGTCACTCTACACAAATTTATTCGTCGCACAGTGGCTGAAAATCGTTTTTCATTCTGTAACTTTGAACCGATCAAAATATTTAAGTAATTTTTTTTAATGGATAGATATTTAGTTCAGCTTGACTCAGTTCTAATTACATTAAAATTGATTGATTGATAGGTCAAAGTTGAACTTTTGATTTTTTTAACTTTTAGAGTGAAATGTGTTTATTTTTTTTTTATTAATTAAAAAATTTAATATTTGGATTGTAATAATAATTATAAACATTTTTTGTAATAATGGGATTTTTTTAATGTTACACTCAAAAAAAATTTTACACTAAAAAAAAAAAATAAATAGTAAAATCAACTGGAGATTTTGCTATTATTACTGAAAAACTAAAAATTTTTTGTTGTCAAATTTGCAAATTAGTTTACACTCAAGGAATATTTACACTTAAAAAAAACGCTTATAATATTATCTAAAAATCTTGCTATTACTACAGAAAAATTTATTATTTTTTGCTGTCAAATTTAATAATTTTAAAAAACATTTTAAAAATAAAAACTGCAATAGATTTTAATTGCATTTGTAACAATGGTAGGTTCTGTTTATTATTATTTTTTACTAATACTATGTTTTTCGTACTTAAATAACAATGAAAGTCAATTATAATTATTATTCGTTTGACTCAAATATTGATTGCAAATATTCCATATTTAGTTCTGTGTTATTTCTGTTCTTTAGTAGTTTTTTGACTTCTTCATCTAAATCCCGATGTTCCACTTTCCATTGATTTCGAATACTGGAGATGAACGGATCTGACGTTGCCAATAATATATTAAATAGATCTTCATTTGTGGAATTTCGTGAAATTTTTCTAGTATTGTACTCTCTATAAAATCTGTAATCCTTATTCCTTTTTTCCTGAGCCTTCTCTGATAGATCTCCAAGTGGCACCAAATGATATTTAATGACATCTTCTCCATGATAAAGGATTTTGTGAACTGTTGCAGACATATTTCTCCATGGGTAGTTGGTTGTATATATTTTTGCAGTTTCCTTAGCATAATCTCCAAATTTTCTAGAGTCAATTTCTTCATTGCACGCAAGTAATTCTAGGATTATTTTTAATCTGAAAATAAGGTTTAAATCCACTCCTGTTATTTCAGATGCTGTTTCTGGATCTGAAAAGAATCTTCTTGCGGTATTGCCATCATTTGTATTGCCTGACCCTTGTTTTGGCTGATCTATAATCAATCCAAATTTGCGATATTCATCTTGAACATGTTTCTTTTTTGAACTTCTTAACTCTTTGTTGGTTTCGTTGTTTCTTATTGATCCTGAAGACCCGAAATCCAAATTATAACTGATTTTTAGTATGTGTTCCATAAGTCGTATTCTTGCATGTAGTGGTGATAATCCAAATTCATATGATTTTGTCGGGACTTGGCTTGATGTTACTTGGCATAAATGCAGCTGGAACCAGCCTTCGTGTTAGTCAAAGCCTGCCTACTTTTTCATCTATCATTGTCAGCACTAATTGGTAGCTTGTTTCAATTTGCTGCCCATTTAACTGTAATTGTAATGGCTGTAGTGTTGCAATTTGGGCCTTGATATCACTAACTTCTTTGTTAATGGCATCATGAGTTTCTTTTTTGAATTCAAATTTGATTGGCCTGCAGTATTTCGTAGAATATGGTATCTCATTTTTTCAAATATCCATTGTTTGCCTTGTACTAGTCGAAGGCTCTGAATCTTCCAAAATCTTTAGTGCATTGTTAGGTAAAATAAAAAGGAATAAATATGGTATTATAATAAAAAAAGCCCAGGTTACTAATGAATTACATCCTCGTGTATTGACATTCTTATTTACAAATATATAATGATAATAGAACAAATAATGACTATTATAAGCTATAAAATACCTTAAGCACAAATTTTGATACACCATTGTATACGAGTACTTTTTTAGAGAAATTTCATGAAAATGAAAAAGTGTTCTACCCACGGGTCATCACGGGTGCAAAAGTATATGTATATATAGGGTTAAAGAGGACACTTTCAACTTTCTCCGCGTGGTATACGTTTCTTGTTCCCTTTTGTTCCCTAGAAGTTCTATTCCACTAAAGTTGCAATTTGAGAAAAATTAGTAGTTTCATAAATATTTCATAACGCCCCCCAACATTTAATGGTGACCACTTACAACAACTAAAGACTATAATCCTACCAACATTATAAAAACGACCGCAGGTCATTATCGATGATAGCTTGCGAGTAGTTACCATTTATTTTTGATAAAAAACAAAAAAAATCACCTTTTTCTGAAACTAAAAAAACAGTTGAGTTTGACAGCATGCCACGCCCACAATTAGCAATAGTTTAACCTAATTTTTTGGCTACCTTAATCTGGATATATTAGCTACAAAAAGGCGTTAAAATTTTAAAAATCGGTGACAAAAAAATTAGACTTTTGGCCAATGAAATCAAAATTTCAGCCACAGTGCGACGTTCGTCGGCGTAAGAAATATAAATAAAACTATAGCAGAGTTTGTTACGCACTACGTATTTCGTTCGACGCACTGATTGTGTGCATTTTCATATACACAAATGAGTTTTATTTCTTACGACGAATATTCGGAACGAAAAATTCGTCGTTCGTCCCAGTTGTTTTTCCAACTTTAATTTCGATTTTTTTAAAGCAATTTCTGATTTTTCACGAAAATTTTGTGTTTTTTATTGTTTTTTGTGAAATTTCCCAGTATTTTAAATAAATATAAATAATTTATGATATTTAAAAAATGATTTTTACAGGTTACTGAGATCTCACTATGGGTTTCTAGGTAATTATATAAGTTATCACAAAAAATAAAGATATATCTATAATACTTTTGCAAAAATTGATTTAAATTACTTTTTTTTGTTTCTAAATGTGTTTTATAAATCCCATTATATTACCAATGAATAATAAAAGTGACTTGATATCTTCTAAACTACTCCAGTTAGGATTAAAAAAGAAATTGCCAATATTTTTAAAGTTTAATGTCTTCAAAGTTTTTCAAAATTCATTTCACCACTTTTCTTTTAAGACCTGTGTTATACATGAAGTTTAATCAAAATCTTTAACATATCATGAGATTCTTGGGATCACTTGATGTGGAATTGGTTGTTTCTTAGGAATTAAAATGTTTTTCTTAAACTTTCCTTTTTATTTAAAAAATTATCAATTCAATTTAAAAATTTTAATTTTTTTATTTTAGAAACTTTCAATTTAATTTCAAATATTTTCAATTTTATTTAAAAAAATTTCAATTTTAAATAAATTAAAAAATATTATAAAATAAAAAAATAACTAGGGAATTTTTTTTATAAATGAGTTAGTAAGAACAAACTCATTTTTCTCCAATTTTAAAAAGTTTTCGATTCAATTTTAAAGATTTTCCTTTTTATTTAATTTTTTTCGGTTTGGATTTTTTTACTTTAACATTCTTGCATATTTTTTTTTTTTTTTTGTTCTAAATTTTAATTTTTTCCAATTATTTTTCATTTCATTGAAAATATTAATATTTTTATTTATTTATTTTTTTAAATTATTTTTAATTTAAATAATTAAATTTTTATTAGATTAGTGAAATTGAATAAAATTTTTTATGAATTTAAACATTCTCGTTTTGATTTTATTTTGTTTTATTTATTTTATTTATTTATTTGCGTTTTGATTTTATTTTAAAAATACTTAAATTAGTCTATAGTCTGGAAAAATCAATTTCCTGTTTCTTTAAATTTTTACGAGCATGTCTCACTTTACGCAAAAAGTTTCGTTCATATTTTTCTAACTAATATTTTATGCTGTGTTGTTATTTACTTTATTAGGAAATTGTTGATGAAGAAAGTTCTGGCATGCGCAGCAATTCACCTTCAGCTCTATCAGCAGTTATGCCTCCTTTATCAGTGCAGCCTACACGTAAAATTAAATCTTCAACTTTAAGTAGTGTGGGACGTATTTAACTACAACAACATCACCACCATCATTCTCACCACCACGTCAGACGTTGTCTACAAAAAAGAAAACAAACAAACAATTTCCTTTAATATTTTCATTTGAAAATATTTTTAGCATATTATCATGATTGGCGTCCTAGTGTCATTGTAATACACTTTAAAAAGATTAAAAACAAACAAAATCGTTTAATATAAACTTTTCTAATTGTTTTTAACGTACATAATTTATTTTTCCTTTTATATAAACTGATGTGTTTTTCCAATTTTTACTAAAGTATTTTAAATACTAAAATATCGTCTAGAAATGTTCATAATGTTCTAAATTAAATTATTTAAACTCAAACAAAGGCTTTCTCGTTTATTAGTCTTTCGTTTTATACAATTAAATGAGTTTTTTGTTTTGGTAATTTTGTTCAACGCCAACAATACTACTCGTACTTTTGAATTTAGAGGACTTTTGATAATTAATATTAATTTATTAAGTGGTTTTAATTTTAGTTGCTTATAAGTCTTATGCTTAATTAGATATTGTTGTCACAACTAATTTTATTTAGTTACGTATTTTATTAAAAAAAAAAATCAAATTACACTCCATCGTCATTTAAATAAAAAAAAATATCTACTCTAAAATTGCGAATTAAATAATCGTAGTTTTATTGTATATGTAGTTTAAAAATAACAAAAATATTTTAAAAATCAATTTTATTTTGAGTTTCTGGAAACAAAAGAGTATACATAGTTAATGACAGTCTACGAGTATATTTTTTTTGTAATCCCACTCAATTTTTTTTTATAATTATTTCTTGTGTCTTTTAAAAGTATTTGTATATAGTTCATTTATCCCTTCTTCTTTTATGCATATATCATGGTCTAGTGTTAATTAGAATTAGTGATATAAATGGAAAATACTTAAAATATATTTTTTTTATATATCTGCAAATAAAATAAATGTGTGTCTATTTTATATATTCAGCATGTTTTATTATTTTTTCTGGAACTTTTAATGCTTTAAAGTCTCACACACGTAATATAGGAATAAAAGAAACAAAAATTATAATTAAAGTTATAATAAATTATTGGCATATTTTTCAATGCCTGAGGTAAATTATAGCTCATTCAAGATTGTTGAAATTTTAGCTAATACGAGTCCTTGCCACTATTAATTCGTACACCCAGCATGTTTTTGCTGTATTGGAAGATACACCATCATATTGGAATACATATTCACCGCAGTCGGATAAAAAAAATTCTTGCAATATTCGAGGGCGGCCTCAGAACAACCCGACCTGACAAAGAAATTAAAACAAATTGGGAAAAATTTTCTTTATTTCTCTCGGTTATTTCCTTCAATAGTTAGTAAAATTTATTTATGCTCCAATTTTAATATGCGCAATCCTTAGCTTCATCGATTTTAAACTGCCTTCCATACAAACCGGCTTCCTCGTAAGCGAGAAGTGGAAACTCTAATAGCACTGTGGAACAAATTCAGGTTAGCAAAAGTAAGGTCGATTCTGAGAGTGAGGGGTGAAAATTGAGGCTAAATTAGAAGACCCGTATCGCGGCGTATGTTTATGTTAGTTCGAATTCTTTTTTAATCGACCTTCGAACTTTGCAGTCAAATGCCGATTTTCAGCATATTGTTTATATGGTTTTTTTTTTGACTATAACTCGTCGACTAATTGATATTTTTTCAATCTGTAAAAGCCAAATTATTGCTAGAGACCTGTGCAACAATTAAATTTAAAAAAAATTGATTTTGAGAATTTTTGTGCTGCTTATGAAGCAAAATGTTGGAAAAATTATTTTTTTTTCATGCTTTTTGAAAATATTTTCCACAAAACTAAGTCTGTTTTGCTTTCTGTTTCATCTATAATATGCTTCTCAGTTTCTTCAATAAATTTCATGTGAAAAGAAAACAATAATAATACAAAACTTGCGTTTTCCAGCTTAATATTAATTTACTTCTGATTTTTTATGTACCAATTTTGTTCAGTGTTGGTTTTGAAGAAACATTGAAAAAGAAATTATAAAAATATGGAAAAATAAATAAAATAATTTTATAACAAAATTGGTTAAAAGTTGTTTTAATTTATATTCGCGAGCAATAAGCAGATAATTGCACCAAAGATATATCACAATGGATTATTTTGATCCCAGAAGCACTGAAGCCTTAAATAAATAAAAAATAACCGAGTTATTTTTCTTAAATTCGAAATAGTGGTTTCATCGAGTTTAATAGAAAAACTCGTTTTTTATTTAAAAATATCTTAAAATCCAAAGCTGGCCTTGGCAAATAATGGGTTAACGTTCTCGGAAGTTCTACATATTTGCTTATTATATTTTAAGCATCGCATCTACAAATTCAGCAGCATTTACAAAATATTTGAATTTTTTGAATAAATTGTCTTTTCTTAGCTTGGGGTCATATAATATAATATTTAAAAGTCGAAAAGTGATGAATTTTTTATACAAAATATTTAGAAAGAGTACATTTACAGAATATTTTACAAAAATCCCATTTTTTTCTTGAAATCCGCAAAAATAAAATCTCTGTCAAAAAAATTCTGCCACAGGGATTTACCTTACAATTCACACAGTTAAAACGTTAAAGTGTCAGATCCAGTTTTAAAATTTTGTTGAAGAAAATTTTCTAAAACTTGAAAAAGGAGTTTTCAAAATTTTATCAAAAAAATTTCCCATTTTCGGTCTCAATGCACAATAGGTTAACACATTGGTAATTAAACAATACTTCATATCAGATTACTCATAAGTATAAAGACAAAAAAAAAAATATGGCTTTAATCAATTTCTCCAAGTTGAAAAAAATGCTATCAAATATCGTGACCTAGTTTTTTTTGGTCTGTAAAATTTGCTATTTCTTGGCGAATTTCTATTCGATTTTGAATTTTTATAGCTTTTTGAATAGATAATTTAATGATGATCCCGAATCGGGCCTGCAATACCGGTATACCGAATACCGGTATACCGGAGCTATTTTTAAAACCGAAATACCGGTATTATGACGTATAAATACCGGTATTTCGGTATTTAATTAAATGTCATATATTTCAACTTTTTTAAATCTTATAAAAATCAAGTCATCAAAAATTCAAAAAAATTCTCAATTCCTGAAAAGTTAAATAAAAACAAAAAATTTTAAAATACAAATCGAAGTGTGCTGGTATTTTCTTATTTACTGCAAAGCTGAGTAAAAATATTGAGGAATCGTTGGAAAAAATTCTTAATTCCTGAAAAGTTAAATAAAAACAAAAACATTTTAAAATACAAATCGAAGTGTGCTGGTGTTTTGTGGCTAGTTAGTGTTCAGTTTAATTGTTCTGTTGCTGTATTAATAAAGTTTGCGTTTTAAAAAAATATATATTGCCCAAAATATTATTTCATATTATTTATCGATATTGTTGAATGAAAGTAAATTATATTCTATATTTCAAATTTAATACAGAGGTTCATTTTAATGTAAAAATTTGAGTTTTTTTAATTATTGGGATATATTTTTTATTTTAATAGCCTTAATATGGAATTTGAAGCAGTTAAAAAAGGCGTTACAGACAAAACTTACGTTTGGCATTATTTTCTGGGAGATAGATCAGGAAATTTGGCAAAATGTACCAAATGCGACAATAAAATAAAAACATGCGGTGGATCAACTAGTGGGCTTCATACGCATCTACGAACTGCTCATGACATCAACTTGTTGAAAAAAGAGGATTAGATGCTGAAAATCCCGAAACTTCAACGATCTCATCTAATATATCTACTAGTGCTGTACCGCCGAAATGAAAAAAATCGAGTTACTTTAAAAATGAAAACGATGATCTTCGTGTAGTATTATCAAAAATGACTGCGGTCGACGGTCTACCATTTAGTATTTTTACTACTTCTATTGAATTGAGAAAATCGTTGCTGGCTCGAAAACTTGACGTCCCAAAATCTGCGACTACAATTCGAAATATTGTTTTAAGGTATGGTGTAAATATTCGCGAAGAGATGGTAATAGATTTTTCAGATCTGAAAAAAGAAGGAAAGTTCAGTCTAACATTTGATGAGTGGACGTCTGGTAAAAATAGAAGATATTTAAATTTAAATTTACATGTACAAAACAAATTTTGGAACTTAGGATTAATTCGTATTTTTGGGACCTTTCCAGCAGAGAGTTGTGTTGAACTTATTACAAAAAAATTAGAAAAATATGAACTATCTTTTGATGAAGACATCAGCAGCTTTGTTATGCCCATGGTATTCAATTGGCGGTGCTAGACGTTTTGTACTGCAAGAATAATAAAAAAAAAAAATGCAAAAAATTTGGAATCTGAGGGAGAAAGAGAAATAAATAGCGAAAGTGATGCTGAATCAGATGTTGAGGAAAACGATGTAGATGGATTTAAAATTTCTGAAAATTATACGCAGAAATACGTCCACTTATAAATAAGGTAAGAAAAGTTGTAAATATTTTTCGACGTTCCCCCACAAAAAATGACGATATACTTCAAAAATATGTCAAAGCTGAATTTAACAAAGAAATTTCGCTGATTCTGGATACAAAAACCAGATGGAATAGCTTATTTTTTATGCTACAGCGCTTTTGGGAACTAAGAAATTGCATTTTAAAATCTTTAATAAACTTATGTTCCACTATATCATTTGAAGAGGCAGAATTGGATATTATTTCTGGTATTATTTCAACATTGTTGCCAATAAAATTAGCAGTGGAATCATTGTGTCGTCGTGATGCGACTCTCCTATCTGCAGATGCCACTATTGTATTTATGATTAATAATTTAGGAACTGGACAATTAAGCGGTGAATTTAAAATTTCTTTAGCACGTAGAATTAACGAAAGGCGAACCAAATTATCAAGTCTGCTTCAATATCTTCACAAAGGACAAATAAAATCAAAACATCAAGATAATGAATTGTCCTTCGAACAATTATCAAAAAAAGAGGTTGCTAATTTGATATCAACTATAGTTAAACGTTTTTCAGATTCAAATTTAAATACTTCACCGCCTCATAACATATCATCATCTTCTTCAGATTCCTCGGACTTACAAATGAACTATTCAATGCAGGAAAGATTAAATTTTGCAATTAATAAAGAAAAACAAATGAACCATAAAGTTATAACAAAAAAATCTGTAAATTTGGACAAAACTATTAATAAAGAAATGGCTATTTTCGAAGAAGGAGGATATCGCGGACTAAATTTGCAAAAAGAATATGAATATTTAAATACTATTCCGCCAACCAGCGTCGAGGCTGAAAGAGTGTTTTCGTCATCTGGAAAAATTTTTTCCAAAATCAGGTCATCTCTAAGTGATGAATACCTGGACACACTTTGCTTTTTAAGAAGTTATTTACTATCAAAGCAAAATTGATTTTTTTTATTTTCATTTTTTCCCGAATGAATTACTGAGAGGAAAGAGAAATATATACATATATTATAATTTAAAATGAATGTTAATTTAAAGTTTATTTTTGTATTAATTAAAAAAATTATCAATTCATACAATTTGTTTTTAATTTTTTAAATAATTCACCAATACCGGTATACCGGTATTTATTGAAATTCAATACCGAATACCGGTATTGATTATTATCTCCGGTATTGCAGGCCCTAATCCCGATTCTTATAACAACTTGTTGGAAAAATTAAGCCGTAGAACGAAATTTTCATAAAATCTCAAAAAAGTCATATTTTCCCCATATAAACACACTTGAAATTTTCAATCGCGTTGAGCTACCTCTAAATGTTTTTTGATCGGCCAAAACTTTGCATATCTAACTTTTCTATTAGCATATTTCTAGGGGGTGCGACCGAGAGTTTGAACACTTTTTTTATTTTTATTAAGGGACACTCTAATGTACATCTGTGTATAGATCTCCAGAGAGCAGCTATTTAAGATATGTGTCCAATAAAAAACTAAAGTAATTCGAGAACATACTCCCTGTGTAACTGCAAGGAAATTGAAAATATTCAACGTTTTGTTTGCAAATGCCCTATAGTTTCAGGTTGCAGCTGTTTAGATCAACTTGTGGTTGATCGGAAGAAAATTTCATCTGTATTTTAAATGGCGTGTTCTCTAATTGGGAAATTTTAGTTAATTATATTATAAATGCTTTACAATACCGAATTTTTCACTTAACCCTTATGTGAGTGACAAAAAAACAAGTAAGAGTGTTAAATTCGGCTGTGCCGAATCTTTGATACCCTCCACCTCGGTTTGATAATAAATGTAAACAAAATATTGGAAAAATAGACATGCGTTTCCTATATGCATGCGTTTCCGGTTATATGACATAACTTCTCGTTTAATTTAGTTTTTGCTAATTAAATAGCTCGCCCTAACCTCCATTGCAAAGGTAGTGGTTGTGTAGGGTGGCTATATGCATTAAATCGTGCTAATTGGAGATGGCTGTATAGTTTCTTTTAACTGGCGAAATATTTTTTCATTGCGGCCATGTAGGTCGAATGGAGTAACAAAATAATAACCAAAAAAAGCTCTCTCAACTTTTTTATTAAAATATTGCCATATTTGGAAAACAGAGAATAAATTTATAATAATATATAATCAAATTAGGGATGCCAAACGCAAAAAACCAAATGTCCCAAACATTTTAAATAAAATAATTTATCTTTATTTTCTGAAAAATTTCAAATATTCATCCAAAAAAAATTGTGAAAATTTATATATAAATAACATTCTCATCAAATTGCGTTTATTTATGTAACAATTTTTATGTTCGCAATTCTTAAATATCATTTGAGGTTTTATAAAATTCATTGAATTTAAATTAATATTTTCTGTAGTCCGATTCTGTAAATTTCAGCGATCCGACAATCGCAAAATATATCGACAGCTATTGTTGTTTGCACTGAGGATTAAGTGATTCACTAAGTACACACATCTTAACAACAGTCGACAAATCTATTTTTCTATTTATTTAAATTGTAAACGAGTGGCATCTCTGTTAGAATAAGCGAAAAACAAAAAGAAGAATAGAAAAAAACAAATTACTTCGTGTTTGACAGGATGATTTTATGTTTATGTTTAATATCTCTATTTATTTTACTAATATTTTTGTTTATTTATTTGAAAATGAAATAATGAATTGAATATGCTATTTAATTTTTTTATTTATATAAAAAAGTTTTTTTAATAAAAGCAAAATATTGTCACTATTTTATGTTTTTTTTTATGTATGACGACATTTCAACCTAAAAATTTAAGTTTTTATCGATTGAATAAACAACACAAAAATGGTTGTCGTTTAGATAACAACAACAGCTGACTTTAACAATAGCGAATATCGTTTAAAAATTTTACTAATAATTTTGCTTTTCTTTTTTTAACGATTCGACTATCGTTTAAAGAAGTTACTGAAAAGCTATTAATTTCTCCTGAATGCCAAATTTTTTTAATGTAAACATTTTTTAAATGTAAACATATTTGGTGTTTTTTTTTGGAATTTGATACAATTGATGTCTTCTAAATTTAAAATTATTATTTCCGTCGTTTTGATATGATTTTCTGAAATCCAATTAATATTTTATAATTTATAATTGGAAATTTTAATTCCAGTTTTTAGAATTGATATTTTCTAAATTTGAATGGAAAATTTAAAAAGTGCAATTTTGTATTTATGTGAATAATAATGCTTTAGTAATTATAAACAATTTTTAAAAATTAGATGTAATCGCAATCAGATATTGTGTAGGTAAAGCAGAATAATAATTCTATATAACTATTTAGAACTGTTTTGAAAGCAAAAAACTCATTGATCAAATCGGTAACTCTATTTTGTAAAGACAACAAAAAGTTAATATGCCAAACTTATGTTCATATTTGTAAAAGAATAATGAAAAAACGTATGAAATAAAAGACCAGCCCGTGTATACTGTTCTGTATGATATCTATTTGAAAATATTGACATTCATGTTAAAATAGAAATAACTATTGCAATGCTAATTAGAACAAAAATTGTGGCGCCATCTACTGTGGCATAGTCACGCTGAGCAAAATGAAGTGACACACTGTTAATGCAAAAGAAATGTATTTTCCCCACAACAAAATATTGCAGAATTTTATGTAAATAAAATAATATACCGATTTATTTCTAACATGCAGTTATTATGGATATACATATATAGAATACTAGCTAATACCCACTACT
This sequence comes from Cordilura impudica, assembly GCA_963682025.1. Taxonomy (NCBI): domain Eukaryota; kingdom Metazoa; phylum Arthropoda; class Insecta; order Diptera; family Scathophagidae; genus Cordilura; species Cordilura impudica. Next base: position 131,809,125 of record OY821519.1, on the reverse strand, counting down.
TCGTTAGCGGACATTTAAGTTACATTTATTCGTTTGTACAGTATATTATATTAAAAATGCCCCTTTACTGGACTTTGATGTTATGTATTCGGAAAGGCATGTTTTTCCCCTGGTTTTACTCCAAAGACAAATTCAGCAATACCGTTGGTACAGCGCGAGTTAATATTTTAGGGTAATATCTAAGCAGATTAAGAATATTGTAAAAATATTAATATGACAAATTCAGCAACACCGTTGATGCTTTGTGGGTCATTAGTTAAGTGACATCTCTCAGCAAACTCAATTTTTAAAAACACGAAATTAAATTTTGATTTATTTAATTTCAAACGAATAAAATCTCTCATTTGAATTAATAGATATTGGAAAAAGTGGTAGTCAGTCTACAATTTCTAACAATTTTCCAAATACATTGTGTATCAATTTATTCCAGTAATACGAAGGAAACCCAGGAGACTTTTACCCTTTTTGTCCCTCCCGGTAGGATAGCCTATAGCACTCAGTGATAACGTAGCTTTCAACAGGTGAAAGAAATGTTGAAATCGGATAAGTAGTTTAGAAGATCCGTAAAGGGGGAGACTTTTCCTCTTTTTGCCCCTCCCGGAAGGATAGCCTATAGCACTCAGTGATAACGTAGCATTCAACTGGTGAAAGAAATTTTGAAATCGGATAAGTAGTTTAGAAGATCCGTAAAGGGGGAGACTTTTCCTCTTTTTGCCCCTCCCGGAAGGATAGCCTATAGCACTCAGTGATAACGAAGCATTCAACTGGTGAAAGAAATTTTGAAATCGGATAAGTAGTTTAGAAGATCCGTAAAGGGGGAGACTTTTCCTCTTTTTGCCCCTCCCGGAAGGATACATAAAAACCTTGGTATTGACGTCACCTTTCATGAGAAGTTTACAGAATTGAAATCGGTTCAGGCATTACAGAGAACATCAATGCCAAACACAATGCTCTACATTTTTATATATATAGATATGTAAATTATTTGTATTATTTAATATGTTCATTATGTATATGTAAATATTACACACAAAAAATACAACATCAAACGTTATTTTTGTGTTTTTCTCTTTAAATAATACATAAATTTTTTTTTTTGCAAAATTTACATTGTTTTTTTTATTAACAACTGGGTATTTTAGCATTATTTGCTTTAGATGCTGGTGAATTTTTACTCCCTTTATATTAACTCGTAGTGTCTGCTTGTCGAAAAAATTTTGGATCGATTTTAACCCCTTTCCCGTGACCCAATCGATCTGAAACTTTGCAGGCATGCTCGTGGCAATGACAGAAATGATCTAGTAAATTTTTTTAGTGGTGCCAAAACAATGGAAACTTTAAAATTTTTCTACCAGAGTTGATAAAAAAAAATGTACAAAGGGTTAGTTTTTATTATATTATTACTACAACGACCACAAAAACAACAAGTCCAGCTATGACAACAATACAACATTAAGAATAACAACAAGAACAATATAGAAACATCATATTTTTAATTTTTTTTTAATTTTTCAGAGATTTCCCTGGACCTGTTCCACCGATTTTAATGATTTTTTAAATATAAATCTTCCCATGAATTTGGTGAATCATTCTCACTAAAAACGATCACTATAGCTGCACTATTCAGGGCGTGATCGTGACAAGAACAACATAGAATATTATATTTTTTCAATACTTTTTTTAGTTCTTCATTCAAATCTCGGGCCCTAATCGACCGATTTGGACGGTTTTAAATAGCAAACTTTTCAGGATGTTAATGAATCATTTTTTATATCAACGAGTACCCTAGCTGCCCGATTGATGCCGTCACAGACGGGCAGACGGATATCGCTATATCAACTCCGGTTGTTATAAGGATCACAAATATATATATTTTATGGGGTCCAAATTTTTTTTTCTAATTATTACAAACGGAATGACAAACTTATATATACCCTCTGCACACTGGAGTGGAGGGTATAAAAACACCTTCTCCAGAGTGACAGGGCTACCTGGGTACCCACATAAAATTGTATGAAATAGCATATTTTAAGCCATCGTACTGTACGTAAAATCTTTTATAAGATTTTAGCACAAAAATGTATTTAACAACCGCGAGCATTAATATACGAAACAAAAATATTTCCATTCCATCATTTTCACTGTATAAGTGAGTTGTAAAGGTGTAAAAAGAACAATTTGCAATTGTGACTTGCACATGAAAGTATAGCATATAGGCCGTACTAGACTAAACAGAACTCTAGAGAACACGATCAGACCCAAATTCGTATCAAGTCTCAACGAGTTAGACAATCTGAGTCGAGAAATGCTGAAACACCTGAGCCAACCCAATAACGTCTTGAAGCCCAAAGATCAAGACAATCTATGTTAAGAGAAGCGGAAATGTCCGAATCTATTCAAGTGCGTCTAGAAATCCAGCGGCTAAGACAAGCTGAGTCGAGACAATGTAAAACTCCTGAAACGACTTAACAACGTCTTCAGGCCTAACGCATAAAACAAGCTCAGCCCAAGATGTGTGAACCTCCTGAAATGACAGTAATATCCGTACCAGAAAACTTTCGTAATTTGGTTCCTTCATTGCAAGAGATGTTACAAAAAGTTTTTCCTATTATAATGCACATAAGAGGACAATCTCTTACGTAGCAGGTATGAACTTAGAATCTCCCTGTTTTTCTCATAGACAATTATATGTCATCTGCTCCAGAGCTGGGAGCCAGCAGATTATTTTCGTATATGCACCAGAAGGAGAAACCAGAAATGTTGTATATCCCAAAGCTCTAGAATAACTAAAATTCGTGACTTTTAGACATAACACACTAAAAATAATCCATGCATAAACATAGTTAGTTGTAATGGTAAGCAGGCGCTAAGTACTTAGTCCCCAATGAGCAAATTCCCCAAAAAAAATGAATTTATTCTCTGAAAAATTGGGGAATAACTTCAAGATGCACAAATTCCCCAATTTTTTTAAAAAAGGTCCTCAAAAGAAATGAACAAATTCCCCATACTGCTCTCAATATCTGTCCTGCAATAAACGTATTTAAAATATGTATTCTTTTCAATAGCATCATTTCGGTGCGTAGAAGTGGCGCGCGGACGCGACGTGAGAAGTCTTATGCTAAATTTTATCTACGTATGTTTGTGCAATAAATACTACACATATACTATAAGCAGTTGCTTAAAGCAGCTTTGCGGCGCAAATTTAAACGTGGCATTCATTTTCCATTTTTGAAAGTTCTATGAATTTGACGTCTCTGCTCAATGATGATCACTTATTGAATGAAGTAATTCAATTTTTAAAAGTTCTGATTCCTTTAATTTGCAAACAATTCCGTTATATTTGAGGTTTACAAAATAAATAAACTAAAAAAAAGTTAAAGCGGTCTCACATCTTATATATGAGCATTTTTGCTGTAGCGTCTTAAAAAAAAACTTTTAAAATAAAAAATCAAAAAATTTTAAATTTAAACGTAAACATTGGGGAATTTCTTCATCTTGAACATATTCCCCAATCTCATACAAATTTTGGGGATAAAGTTCAACTTTTTGGGGAATTTGTTCATTGGGGACTAAGTACTCAGCGCCTAGTAAGCATAGTGAACCATTTTTCAAGTCAAAGGCATTTGGCTCCCGCGAAAGACCGGGTAAATACAGCTAGTATTAACTAAAGGGTGTTTTTTTTTATTTAGATAAAACTTGCTAAAGGGTTACCTGCCAAACGAGCTGTCGTGTGTTCATTTTTTGACACTTATGATCAGTATACTCTGGCAAATATCATGAATATATTCACGCTTGAACAACACTACCAAGTTTACTTTGAAAATCAGTCATTGAATCGGGCAACTTATAGACGACTTCGTGAATTTTATGGCGCACATAATCGTCTATCTGAGCAAGCCATCCGTCGAACTGTGGATAGATTTCATACTGTATACTTTCCAAATGATGCAATGAAAAAACGTGCATATACGAAAGTGTGGAAGAAGATCCAAATTTATCGATTCGTCGTCGATTCGGTCCGGCCACTATGTGGATAATTTTGTGCAAAGATCTTGGCCTACACACGTATAAGATCCAGCTGGTGCAGGAGTTAAAGCCACAAGACCATCATACGTGTCGTTCTTTCGCCGATTGGGCTCTAGAACAGTTGGAAACTAACCCGATGTTTTATTGTAAAACTGTGTTCAGCTATGAGGCGCATTTTTGGCTTAACGGGTTTGTTAATAAAGAAAATTGCCGCATATGGAGTGAGACTAATCTACAACAGACCCATTACATCCAGAAAAAGGCACCGTTTGGTGCGGTTTACACACTGCTGGCAGCATCGGAAATGAACCCGCAGCTTGCGTTACAGTCAATAAAGATCGTTAGCCAACCATGATCAATGATTTTTTGTTCGAAAATATGGATGACATTGATCCTGGCGAGATGTGGTTGCAACAGGATGGTGCTATGTACCATTCGGCGACCGCAACTATCGACTTATTGAAATAAAAATTTGGCGATAACTTGATTTCGAGAAATGGATCTATTAATTGGCCTCCAAGGTCGTGTGATTTTACACCTCTCGATTATTTCCTGTGGGGGTACGCTGATAAAACAGCTAAAATTGACGCCTTGGAGGCCAAAATTGTTCATGTTATTCGCAACATACCAGCAGCACTGCTCATAAAAGTGGCCCAATATGTTCGAAATCATTTTCAGATATTTATGCCATGTATTGATCTTTCGATTATATTTTTTTTTTGATTTATTTTGTATTACTTTTCAAAATATCAAGTACTATCAAGTTTAAAAAAATACCCTTTATGACTGAACATGGTGTTACAATGTTTATTTTTGAAGTTTTTATTAATGGGTGTTATAATCACACATCAGCTAAATTTTACCGGGATATATATAATTATTTGAATCTAAGGGACTAAATCTGAACATGCATCAAGGCCTTGATAAAATGTATCCGTACAGTAAATGTAACGTTGGAATTTACTGCAATTACACTGTGGAACAATGCTGAGAAGCATATAGATCAAACAGAAAGCAAAAATGACTTAGTTTTGTGGAAAATATTTTCAAAAAGCATGAAAAAAAATAATTTTTCCAACATTTTGCTTCATAAGCACCATAAAAATATTCTAAATCAATTTTTTTAAAAATTTTAATTGTTGCACAGGTCTCTAGCAATAATTTCGCTTTTACAGAATGAAAAAATATCAATTAGTCGACGAGTTATAGCCAAAAAACCATATATAAACAATATGCTGAAAATCGGCATTTGACTGCAAAGTTCGAAGGTCGATTAAAAAAAAAAATTCGAACTAACATAAACAAACGCCGCGATACGGGTCTTCTAATTTATCATCTATTTTCACCACTCACTCTCAGAATCAACCTAACTTTTGCTAACCTGAATTTGTTCCACAGTGTTATAGAACGTAAAAAGCGAATCAGCATGTTGCTGTGTAAAATTAACCAAACTTTATCAGCTGTTCACGAGTGTCACGTACAAAAGTAGCAAAAATATATTTTCAACAGATTGGAACGTTCCAGTTACGTGACAATTGAGTTCGGTAACTACTCTAAATGCTTTTCATGTAACAGAAAAAAATAGCTGACACGTTTGGTTACGGTTACGTGTGGCTAACTAGGCCTTCAGTTTTTACCAATTTCACCACTACCGCGAAAGGTTTATGTACAAAATTTCATCAGAATATATTCATATTCATATTCCTTAAGTTATAAGGTTTAAATGGACGGACATATAGACAGTCAGACGGACATGTATCGTTTTTACCAAAAAATATGTCCAATAAAAAATCACTTCGATAAGAGTCACATACTATTTGTTTATTTTTTAAATTTAATTTAAAACTAAATATATTGAATAACTTAGTATAATGATTTCGAAAAAATCAAAATAAATGCTTTATATAAATGATTATTTTTAAACTAAATAATTAACACATAAAATTTAAAAAAATATAAAAAAGTAATAAATATTTATGTAATCATACTAACAAAATGAACAAATACATTTAATACACAAGAAATACAACTCTGTAGATAGAATATTTATATAAGAGCAACACTTACAATATTGAGAGAAATATGAACATTTTATAAAATTAATTAGTCCCGGTTTACAAGTGAAATTTTTCTTTTTGAAACTTTTTGAAATTCTCTTTTAAATTTTCATCCGTGTCTACAAACTGAAATTTTTGTATTGAAATTTATTTCATTAAAATTAACTTTATATCAATTTATTATCTTTCTTAACACAAACGAACATAAAAATGAAAGAAAACGTAAAATAACTTCACTTTGATAATTACGAAGCAAGAAACAAAAGAGAATTTCAGAGTACATGTACCCCCTGCCATTCTTTTCTCCTGTCTAACCTATAAACTCAAGACTTTCAGCAAGAAAATTTTCATGTGTAAACCGGCACTTAATAAAAATAAATAAGAAAAGTTGCTATTTAATTAGACCCATAAGACTGTATTGGAATCTTCATTGGGTAAGGCAGAAAATCGTTGGAATTTAGTGCTGGCATTATGATAGGTTTTCGAGGGTGAATCCCAGCGATGTGACATATCCTGAGACGAGTTCAGAGGCAAACCCACAGTATTGGCTTTCAACGTCGAGTTACGGCTGTCGGGTGTTTGTGCATCATCTCTATCGTTTGGCTTAAACGTCTTCAACTCTTTAGTCATCGTTCGCCCCTTACTACCGCTACTGGGCGTACTCGATAACATGGTGGAGTTGAGTGCTACGCCTATATCGGGAAATGAACTAATGGAGCTAAAACCACTTTCGTCCTCTGTGCTAGAACCAGTCAAATGATGTTGTTTATGGTTTGTCATATTTGGTGGCGAGAGGAAAGGCGTCGAAGGTTCCTCATCTGTTTCCACTTTTGATGAGGCGGATGAAGCGGCCGATGAGGTGGAATGCACGGATGAATCGGTAGAACTACGTAGCGATAAACGTGAATCGCGCATATTTACAGAGCGCATGAATAACATTTCAGGGGCAAGATTATTAGATGTCGTTGAAGCATTAGCAGTCGATATACAAGGTGAGGATGTTGAGGAGTCTGGTGTTGTGGATCCCACACTATTCGAACCTGTTGTTAGACTCGTTGAATTAAGCATTGGTGCTCCTGGTAACGTCATTACCGATGTTGTAGACATGGCTTTGGATAAACGTCCCAGACTCAAAGCTGTTACGGGGGCTGAGAAATTACGTGGATGGGCTATATCCGGTTGATGTTGTGAAGTATTTAGTAAGTTGTGTATGGTACGTAAAAGTCTAAAAGCCTCTTTATTCAGTTTCTCTTCCACATCATCTTTATTTGTATTACAACGAGCATCGTTGGATTTTTTCGGAGAACGTCTCCTGCAAATTGAAGCAGAAAAGAAGAAATTGTTAGTTTAACATTTCGCAATTGCATAAATGATTTTTAAGTTCAAGTTTAAGTTTTTAATCTGAGTTTGATTTTCTTTAAAGGACAACTGCTGTATTATTTTAATTGAGAAAGTTCTAGTTGGTTGATGCGATATTCACCACAAGGTGAGTAATATTTTTAAGTTAATTTGTGTTTTTAATATGGAGTCATTTAGTGATTTTATGTCGATTAGTATAAAACTACCATACGGTAACAAATAATACCCTGACCCCGCTATGGTACCAGTTTAGCTTGGATATTTAATGAACAATGGTTGAATCAACTGTTTGGTCAGGTTTATATTAGCTACAAAATCGAAGTTTAAGTTCGGTACCACAATTTAAACATATGCTCGATTTCAAATCCAGTAGATTATTTTTGTAGTTTCATGTTTTTAGCCTTAGTAAAAACTGATCAAAAGAACGATAAATTATGAATAAAGTCAAGTATGGGTTGTTCAATTCAATAATTGAGGTTACAGTTGGTTTCCAAAGATTAACGATAAAAGTCAAAGCTTGAACTTAGATTAGAAATGCATAAACATTTAAGTGAAGTCTGAAATGTAAGCTACCAACTTTAACGTCAATTATGGTATTAAAGAAACCCAAACTTGAACTTTATTCGTAATCATCGTTCTTTTGAAATCTGAACTCAGCTTTTTCTAAGACTACAACTGTGATTCTATAAAAGTATTCCTCGATAAAGCGTAAGTTTCATTTCAAAGATCCAAAATGCAAAATCTAAAGTTCGGCTTCACGTTAAATTCGTGAGTTTATGTCTCCGTTGGGTGATCCTACAGATCCACTACTCAAGCTTAGAATCCTAATCCGCCTCACACTTACTCACCCCACCCGACCGAGGGGGCACGCCCCCTTAACGTGGGGACTACTTACACGCCTTGGTCCGAACCCTGGCGGTTACCAAAAGCTGGCAAGTGTATTGTGTGGTCGTAAATCAGATACAGACAATGTCATCAGCTGATTTTAGAAAAAACAAATTTAAAAAATGTAAAGAACAAAAAAATAGTTAATAAAGGTATTCAATTATCTTGCGCTGTACTTGCAATACATTAAAATTAAAATCAACGAAATTGTGTAACACATTATAATCATGACAAATTCTGCGGAAAGGATAAGAATTAGCATTATTCCTAAAATAGTTCAAAGCGGATTAAAATGTCTTGTGAATCTACAAGGCATGTTAAAATTTAAATTTGATAAAAGAAACTCCCCGTCAACGTCACCATTCGCAAGGTTGAAAACAAAGGTGACACCCAACATGTTCCTCCTACTCTCAAGAGTTGGAAGTCTGATAAGCTTTAGTTTATTAGTATATGATGGTAAGTCATCATAACTTCAACCTAAACCATGTAGACAGAATAGCAACAACTTTTTCTGCAAAGACTCAATTGCGTGAACCTGATAATATGGATTCCATATTATTGATGCATATTCCAAAATTGGTCTTACAAGTGTTGTATAAAGCTGTTTAGTAACATATGGATCGGAATTGCCTTAGCCTATCTTTTAACGAAACCAAGAGTAAATCTTGCCTTATTCACAATCATACTAATATGACCAATGAAGTCAAGTTTCCTATCCATAAGTACACCAAGATCCAGAAATGTTTGAACGGCATCCAATATCCCCTTTCTGTGAAATACCATATTTTTACATTTCTTAAAATTCAGTTCCATCAAGTTCCCATTACACAATTCAACTAATAAATCAAGCTGAAGAGTAATATGACCATTTATGTCATTGAAACTGTGAAATAACTTAACATCATCTCCATACATAAACACGTTGCAATTTGAAATTACAGTCGGAAGATCATTTACAAATAGTAAAAATAATGACTGCCTTGGGGAACGCCAGAAGTAACTCTTATAATTTTAGATTCAATATTGCGAAACATGACTCTTTGATATCAAAACGTGAGATACGATTCAATCCACAAAATAATAGGTTCATGTATGTCAATGAGTCTTAGTTTGAGAAGTAAAATATTATGATCCACTATCAGAAGCTTAACTAAAATCAGTGTATATCACATCTGTCTGATCAACACGGACGAAACCTTTGAAAACATTAGTCGAAAATTCTAGAAGATTAGTAACTGTTGATCATGATTTTAAAAAGCCTTGTTGAAATGGAGACATAGTAGACTTTAGTTGATATGAGAGATAATCAGTAACAAGTTTCTCCATTAACTTAGAAATAACATGAAGACTTAAAAAATTAAAGAAAAATGTGTAGATAAATCTCGATCTATATACAGGTAAAATCAGATTTAACTGTGTGTATATGAGCATTTCGCTTTTATTTTTTCCAATATCTTCTTTTATTTCCATTTAAATGGCTAGCTATTGATAGATATGCGTAAAGGATCTATCATGATATCCGCTCCAAAAACTTAAGGTCTTAAATGTTAATATCTGGTAGTGAGGTACATTCAAACTTCAGAAATTCGATTAAAGTTTACTTTGCCCTATTGTACTCGCGGCATGCAGCGTATTGTTTCAAGATTTACAATCTATTGTCCCTACACTTTTTGAAAAAAGCTAGAAGATATGAATTTGAAGTGCCATCAATTTTTAAAAGGTGTGGTGGAATTTCTTGAGATTAAAATTTTTAAATTTTTAATTTTTTTGTCATTTTGTGATCAGCAAATTTGTGGCATTTCATATTTGTATAGCCTACAATGAGTTTGTGCTGATGTTTGATACTACCAAAAATAATTGACCTAGATCCATTTTTTATTATACCACTTGAGTCAGAAACACTTTCTGATTTTATTTCGCGATGTCCGTCCATACATCTGTCTGTTTGTCTGTCCATTTGCGTGTCCATGTAAACTTTGTAATCAAACCACAGGTCGCAAATATCAATATATTTTGATGAGTTTTGACTTATAAGCTTTCATCGGTCATATTACGAGTGCTGTATAGCCCCAATACCCCCTATCAAATCGACTAAAATTGGCGTCCATATATATAAAAATAACAGCAGATATGACCTTTTTTTATAGCTGCGCGACACAATTTAATAACAATGACACTAAAATTTGATTTCTATATCCAATTATTACCTCAGTTAAGTGGAATCCAAGACCTTCTCTCGAAACGCATGTTATAGGGTATTGTATATTCGGTATAGACTGATATTATTATCTTGTTTAATATTGATGATAATTCTAATGCATGAATTTCAGTCTGCTCCCCATGAACAAAACCCTTGAAAACATGAGCCGGCAAAGTCGACTTTAGTTGATATGACAGATAATCAGCAAAAATTTCTCCGTTAATTTAGGAATAACACTTAGCTTTGCTATTCCCCTATATTTAAGTATACTAGCAGATTCCAGCTCTCGAAATTCGAGTGCACTTTCTAGGCAACTTTATTTTTCAACTTAGCCAATTCATAAACCGAATTTTTTTTGGTTTATTATTATTGTGAATGAAGAAAACAAACTCATTAACAAACACAATAACAAATTTAATAAACACACATATAGCATATGTATAATTTTATGTATGTGTTGGTAGCAACTTTAAATGAAATTTACTCAAAATAAAGGAAAAAATTAAAAAATCTGTAAATCTGGTGAACAGCTAAAAAGAAAAAGAAATACGTTTCAAATATTATACGTTCGGTCAAAATCGGGATAAAACGGTAGAAAAGAAATCGCCTAGCCTATTAATATTATATATGCGCCACTCCACTTGACTTGTACAAAAAGTAGGAAAATAAGCAATTTGAAAAAGACTATTAAAAACACATGTTATGAGCGTAATTTCTCAAAATTTAAGCATGAACACCGGGCTTGAAACCGGGCTTGCATGACTGAATCACAGACATAAAAACAGTTCAAGTATCACAAGAATAGTTAGTAACAGTTAAAGTATTTGATATACAATTGCTATACGTGGACTCGAAAAATCAGGAAAATATTCGCAATATAAAGATAATCGGAGAATGAATTATTATTGCAAAACATTGTAGACGAAGATTTGCATATAACACGTACAGAGTCAAAGAAGGACTTTGAGTTAATAGCAAATACCCCGTATAACAATTATTATACACTTAATTATACTCAGCGCGATGGCACTGTGGGATTTTGCTGGCGAAAAAATCCGTTTTTCGAGTGCTAAATATCAAAAATGTAATGATGCAGTTTTGCAGAGAATTGTTTAGTTAAGAGAAATGAATAATAATTTTTTTTCTAGAATTTTTTTTTGACAAAAATGACGCGGCAAGGTCACCTTAACGAAACTCATCATGCATTTCAATGGTCCGGGTAGATAATATCTGTTTGTCATATCTATTTGATGGAAGTATATTTGAAAAATATAGTATTTCAACATTAGTTTAAAAAATACTCAGGATTTTATGATGACACTCAAAGTGTTTTTATTTTTTTTGGGCTTTATCGACCTTTGTGTTCTGGTTGCAAAAAAAAAAAATCAATGTGAGTCCGATCACAGGGGAGATGTGTAAACATCTACACCTTTTCCAATTGTATTTCAGAAAACATCAATTGATTTTCAGAAATAATCAATTGTAATTCAGAAAACATCAACAGATTTTCAGAAATACTTAACTATATTTCAGAAAACATCAATTGAAATTTAGAAAGTATCAAATGTATTTCAGAAAACATCAAATGTATTTCAGAAATTATAAAATGTATTTCAGAAAATATCAATTGATTTTCAGAAAATATCTATTGAAATTCAGAATTAAAAAGTAGTTTACCCTACAATACCGAAAAGTTATTATTGTTTCTATTAGTGCTTTGGAGTCGCAGAAAATGTTTAGCAATATTTGGACTTATATGTTATGCACTGGAAAATAAACTATCAAGGGCGGTCTTTTAATCGAAAGAAGATGAGCACTTCATTTGTCAATCAGGATAGAATTTTGACCGATTTTGAAGTAATCATTTTGATAAAAATACGTTTATATCGTCACCTAAAATGCAAAAGGCCGTTACTGACGAAAAGTTCAAAATGTAGTTACGGTCTTCTACTTAAAAACTACTATTTTACCATAAATTTGTTTTCATAAATAAAAATCCATCTTTATTTTTCAGGTTGATTCTAAAATTTGGGTATTAAATTTAAAGCAGTTTTTGTTTTATGAAGTTTTTTGCTTTTCCTGTAAAAAAAATAAAAATATTAGTTACGGCCTTTTCCACTTTAGGTGACGATATGTAGTTTTTAAGAAATATTACAAACCCAGCGTAATACTTAAAAAATATGTTTTTATATAGCTTTCTGACTATTTTTCTGAGACTCATTTGATGTTTTCTGAAATACATTTGATATTTTCTGAAATACATTTGATGTTTTCTGAAATACATTAGGTAATTGCTGAAAAATATTTGATGATTTCTGAAATACATTTAAAATTTTCTGAAATACATTTGATGATTTCTGAAACACATTTGATAATTTCGGAAATAAATTTGATATATTGTCTGAAACACATTTGATTATTTCTGAAACTCAATTGATATTTTCTGAAATTCAATTGATTTTTTCTGAAATACAAATGATACTTTCTGAAAATCAATTGATGCTTTCTGAAATACAATGAAATACAAATACAGTCAATTGATACTTTCTGAAACACAATTGATACTTTCTGAAAATCAATTGATGTTTTCTGAAATATAATTGGAGGAGGTGTAGTAATTAAAAAAACACCTAAGTTTATTTTTGAGTTCTTCAAAGTTTTCTTAGTATTTAAATTTTTTATGTATCAGACAGCTATTCACAATAGAAAACGGAATTTCAACTCTGTTTGTGTTAAATGTCAAGTAAAATGAAGACAACAATAAATCTATGGAAGTAGACAAATAGAAAAGTAAAAAATACGTGGAGAGAGGAAAAGTTTACGAGAAAGGTTTATATTTCTTTTTTCTTCAAGAAATTTAAGCGCATTTAATAAAATTATAAAGAAAATATGGAATTGAGAAGTTTTTGAAAGTTTTTAAGTGCAGATAATAGAGTGAAAAAAAATATCATAATCGTTGCACCAATACACTCACACCTCACATCGTTTTTGTCTTACTCTGTTTTTCTGATTGTATTGTGAAAAGATTTTTACCCCCTTGAACGTTAAGTTAAGCTTTTGGTTTGTTAATAAAAATTTAAATGTTCTTAAACTAGTTCTGTCAATAGCAAATATATACTTTAATATTAAAAAAAAAAAACAACTCTGTAAGGTTGTGAACATGTTAAACTCACAGCACACCTAGCGGGTCTGCTTACCAAAAAAGTTCTGTCAATAGCAAATATACACTTGAATATTTAAAATTAACGAAAAAGATTTGTGATTTTGCTAAACAGACAGCGAACTAGGTAAGTTTTTGAACATGTTAAACTCACAGCACACCTAGCGGTCAATAACAAATATACACTTGAATATTTAAAATTAACTAAAAAGATTTGTGATTTTGCTAAACAGACAGCGAACTAGGCAGTTCTGCTTACTATAAAGACATCAATACACTTACATATACCTCACACCGATTTTCCCTTACGCTGTTTTTGTGATTGTATTGTGAAATTGGATTTTACCCCCCTGAGCGCATAGATGTTTACACATGAAAAAAATTAAGTAATATTATTATAAAAGTTATAAATTTTATAAAAAAAGTCACACGAAATTTCATGTCAGTAATTCAAAGAAACACGATATAAAATGGTGAATACTTTTAGGCCCATGTGTTGTAAGAAGCTGAAAAAGCTTGAAATAAGGACTATAAAAGATAAAGACTAATGTCCTCCAGAAAGTGTAACAGATCCTTACATTACTAGCACAAGACGTCAACCTATAAACACGTTTTGGAACTAGATATCGTTCAAGAAATGATAGAAGATGATTAAAAGTCTATATTTGCATACACGTAAAAATATTTATCAGTAATTATATCGTTTATATTGTTTCAGCTAGTTTTTTCATGTTTCAAAAAACACGCTGTGCGTGGGATCCCACGAAAACAACATTACCAAATAATGGGTTTTAGAAGAAGTAACTGGTTCAAGTTTGCCTGATAAGCTCATTATTTTAACACGGGGATGTCATTGGAGGTAACTAGTTGCATAGGAACTCATTATTTTCACTTTGAAAGTAATGCAGTATGCAAGGAGCTGGCATGAAATATAGGTAGATGTATAACACATTATTAGTAACGCCTTATTTTCACTTTAGAAGTAATGCAGTGGGCAGTAGGTAATGCAAAAATCAATGAGCTGCTATTACGAAATTTTTCCTGGCATATTTTTGTCAAGTTACAAGGCATTTAATGAAGAAACAAAAACTTGTGTCCAAAAATTATTTTCGGGTATATGGGGTGAGGGCGATGGGCGTGGCCGATTTCCATGAAACTCTACAGATATCTCAACTTCATAACACTGATGACTTGTTCCAAGTTTCATGATTTTTGGTAAAAAAATTAAAATTTGGGGCGAAAAAATCTTTTCGGAGTATAGGGGCGATGGGCGTGGTCAATTTTGATGAAAGTTTAAATTTTTCTTCATTGAGTTGATAAAAGGCTCTGGGCCAAATTTCAACGTTCCACGAGCTCTCCTTATACTTTTTGCCAAGAAATGTATGAAGCGATCCCACTATGGAGTGGTAGAATATTTAACATAATTTAAATTTGAACAAGATTTTGTATATATTTTTTAAAAAGGCGAAATTTTGCTGATTTTTAGCCTCGACAACTCCTTTGAATTCCAAGGACGAGCGGTATATTCAAAGCTCTGATGCGAAAGAGGAATGCATTTTGAAAAAAACAATCGTTTAAAATATCATTAAATAATTATAAAAACAAGTCCGTGGTACAAGAATTAAGAAGGTGATTATCTACCTCAAAAGACCAGCCAATATCATAAAACAGTTCACTTAATTTATCATAATTAGAACGTTTAAAACAAAATGATTTAAAGACATGATTGAAGCTGTAGCTTGTTTCTCTATTAGATTTAGAATGAAAGTGTAAGCTTGGACTAAATTTGGGTCCTAAGATTCACAGTTGTAGTCTAACCTTCGTATTTAATCTGCTAAAGTTCTTATAGATCAACGAAAATTTCTGAGATACTGATGAGTTCTCGAAGATCTCTTATTTATGACTTAGATTAAGTTATGTTATGTTTCTACCCTATACCACTATGTGGTTTGGGTATAATGACTTTGTGCTGCTGTTTGTAACTACCAAAAATATTTGACCTAGACCCATCTTTTATTATACCGATCGAATCAGAATCACTATCTGATTCGATTTAACAATGTCCGTCCGTGTGGCCGTCCGTCCGTCCGTCTGTGTGTCCATGTAAACCTTGTAAGCAAACTGCAGGTCGCAAATATGAGTATATTTTGATGAAATTTGGTATATAAGCTTTTATCGGCCATAGGATGAACGCTGTTTAAATTGGTGAAAATCAGTCCATGTTCAGACCTAGCCTCCATACAAATGACCCCTATGAAATCGACATAAATTGCCATAAGATCCAAATTATCATATAGATCTTACTCAAATTGGGTTTGTATGCGTTTATGTTTATTACATCCATTAATGAGTAGTCCAAAAATTATCCCTATGGGACAACCCTTACTCATATGCCCCATGTAGAGCTGCTTCCCGATCTGCTCTTAAATCTATCAAAAAACAAAAATATTGCACTGATTCTTTTCAAATTTTGTTTGTATATATTTTTGCAAAATACAAGAGACTTTACCAAACATGGTCAGGATCGGTCCAATTTTAGACCTAGTGCCCATATAGATATAGCATCCGATATGAACTTTTTCATATCTGCAGCCAAAAATTTAATAAAAATCCCACTCAAATTTGGTTTATCTTATTTTCTATGTCCAGTTAGTTTGGCCTATGAGATAGGGTCTCTAAACGCATGCTATAGGGTATCGTATAGTCGGTCTAGACCGACTATAATTTTCTTACTTGTTTTTTTTTACATTTTCACAGAGAACAAAAAGATTTATTGCGAAAACCGAGTTTGTTGCCAAACCGAATCGGTTTGAGTGGTTGCTTTGTAAATACGAGTATTTCCCCAATTGTTTTGATCCCTGATTAAGTTCAAGGTTGAGTTTAATCATGATTAAGCTAAAAGTTAAAGCTAAGTTTAGATAATACTAGCATTTATTGAATGAATTAATAAACTTTTCCAATTTAAACTCGTTTAAATCTCTGAATAACAACAACTTACCAAGTATAATCTTTAAAGGCACTATACGATTGAGTCGGTGTCAGACCTGTCTCAAAATGTTGATCATCTTTACTATGATGACCTTTGTTGCATGTTGAGCTGGCTGCTTGTTTTAAATCTATCAGGTTGTTACTGCTTCGTGCACGTAAATATGAGGATGATGATGTTGCTGCAGATGATATTGTTTCATTCAACATATTGTTACCACCGGTTGTAGTCTTCTCATGACCTCCGGCAACATAAACCTGATAGAGACTTTTTGAGCGTGGAATTTGTTCCATATTATTGCTATGGCTGTATTTTTGTTGTTGTTGCTGTTGTTGCTGATGATGATGCTGCTGCTGCTGTTGTTGTTGAAGTTGCTTTTGACTTTGATAGCGTTCAAGAAATCTTGCAACTTCCTCCATAACAGCACGATACATGTCACAACTGGTTTCCACCTATTAATAAAAACATATTAGCATGGTTATTTGTCAATATAAATCAGTAGGAAAGGAGATTTTAAGATAAATTATACAAAAAAAAAGAAAAAAACAAACAACGAATACTAGTTGGTATCAATAAAATTACAAGCCAGATAAGTGAAATGATTCCATCGATAAGGAAAAGAAGTTTTATTAGTTGGAAACAGTAATTATCGCTGCAGATTGGTCTTAAATGTGAACTTTCTAATAAGGCAGATCACTGTTGGAATGTCACCATAGAGTTCTCAAAGGTAATTAATTGCAAGTACGAAGAACATAGAGAAACTAGCAGACGACATGTAGAACTCGATTTTCAGCTACATATATGTTTATATTTCTATTGAGTATGAATTTGTGATAAGATTTTGTAACAATACCATATTTTATTGTATGTAAATTTAACACATAAATATATATATATATATATATATATATATATTAATATATAAATATCTATATATATTATATATTTTAGAAAGCTTAATCTAATATCTAATATCCATATCTATATAAGTATTTATGTAGAAACAATTGCTCACTGTAGATGAAAAAACTATTAAGCTTTCACTTATTTTGAAATCATAGAAAACAAAGTGTTTGGAAGCAAATTACATAGTTAGACTGCCTCATGTCAGGTAAGAAGATACAGAAGATAAGTAAATAAATTATGTGGGGAAATGATAATAAAAGGTATGCAAAAGATGTTGATGATGATGATGGTGATGGTGGTGATGCCTAAAACCATGTTATATAAAACCAAGTTTGTATGAAATTCTGTTTTGAAAATGAGCCCAAAAACTTAATGAATAAGGGCCTAAATATTTAATTTTAATATACTATAATAAGTTTTACAAATTAACTTATGTCCACTTAGTATCATGAAAAATTTGTAAATTTTATACCTATTTGTCCCAACCAGGCACGAATCGATGCGACGACTTTTTTTAATTTGTGTTATATATATTTTTTCAACTAGTTTTTAATACAGCTAAAACATAGCAACAGCTGAGAAAAGAATGTAAATATTTAACAATTATCACGATTTACTATTGTCTTGTACCCGTCGTTTAAGATGTCTTAAAGACGTGGCCAACTGGGACACGAATTTAATACTCAAATATTGATTTGCGATCATACTAAATAAAAAAAGTGTATTAAATTTGTCTGTGTCGAATCTTTGATACTCTATAATATCAAAAAAAAAAAAAAAAAAAACAGGAATAAAAAAATTCCTACATGTACGACGAACCCACGACCCACCGTTTTTGACTACTACTAACCTACATAGCCACTTAACGTTGTGCCAACTAACCGAACTGATATTAAGTAGTAATATTTATCAACTAAACTTAGTATTACAATATACACACTGAATTTTTAGCATTTTTAGCGGTGTCTTCACATTTTGGTTTATATCTTCGTATAATAGTGACCGATTTACCCAATTTTAAATACCAGCCTGTTTTGTGAATGAGCGTAATTTCAACAGACAGACAGATGGGCACTATATCGACTCGTGTTGTAATTGGGATCAAGAATATATATATTTTATGCGATCGCAAATAAATTTTTCGATGCGTTACAAACGGAATGACAAACTGATATAAACCCTCTGCACAGTGGTGTGCAGGGTATAAAAAAAATAAAAAAAAAACAAAATAGTAGTAATCGACACTGTGTGATGCATATTTAATAATTTTCTGCACTAACCACATAAAAAATTCTGTTATTTAAGTAAAGAATGAAAACAAGAAACACTTTATTCGCTTTTTTCAAAATAAATTACTTGACGACTAAGACTTGAAAAAAAAAAATATTTTAAAATTTTCGTTTGGGTCAAAACTAAAGAATTTACAGGAAAAAAAATTTCGAGATCAAAATGGAGAAAGGGTTCAATCTGTTTTTGTTTGTAAATTTTATAGCTCTAAGGGGCTTTTATTAGTACTAGCAGATTCCAGCACTCGAAATTCGAGTGCAAATTCTAGGAAATTTGTTTTTTCATTTGCTAAAGACCCAAATGTATGCTTCACAATTGAACTCATTTTAAATAAAGAAAACAAACTCAACACAAACCCATTAACAAATTTAATAAACACACACATAGCATTGTACAATTTTATGTATGTGTTAGTAACAACTTTAAACGATCCTAACTCCAAAAAAATATTCCAGTCGATGAAAATCTGTAAATCTGGGCAACAGCTAAAAATAAATACCTTTCAAATGATAAATTTTTTGTCAAAATCGGGGTAAAACTGTGAAACTTACAACGGTCACAAACAATCACCTTGCCTATTAATATTATAGATAAACTTTTTTGCAATGTTGCTGAATTCGGTTACTTTCATTGCTTATTCTTTGAGTAATCGGGTCATTTGGAAACAACAATTTTTCAAACTAGAAAGCTACAATAATGTTAGGTACTGCTATTTGTTCCTCTTAACTTCAAATCCCACAAATCTATTGAATACAATTAAAACTTCTTCTAACTAAAAGCTTCTGTTAATATTAATAGTTATTTTAAGCTACAATAATTTATTAGCAAATATAATAAAAATAGCAGGAGTTACATAATCTTTAGGAAAATTTAAGCAATAGAGTTTTAAAAAACAGTGGTAAGTGTTATTGTTTATTAGCCAACAACTGTGCACAATTGTTGAAAGCCACCCAAACAAAAAAATATAAAAAACTTTTGGCATTTGTAAAAACTGTGGTGGTGTTGTAGCTGAGAGCTTTGAAAGATTGCATTCCTAAATATATAATAATTTAAGAGATAACTTCTACAAAACAACAACAAAATGCTCAGGATTACAACCAAAATCTTAACAAAAAAATAACCACACAACAGAAAAACAGTTGGACAATGCTAAAGCAAATCTTTTAAGAGAATCAAAATAATATATTTCATCATCAAAATAATATAATCTTACGATATTCACTAACTCACTGAATCGATGAATGTTTGTTTTATTCATATAATTATCACTCATATGTCTACGGATAGACTTTGGCGTCGTAGGGCAAAATGATTGAAAAAATTTAATTTTCTTACAAAAGTACTTCCATCATTATTTAAAGCGAGCCCTAGGCGCTTAACAACTAATTAGTATTAAATTATTTCATTCTGAGAGTACATTCTTTAAAGCTGCATAATACCGCTGGCGATGTTTGTGTTTGTGTTGGTGTTGGCTATGTTTTTGATTATTTAACCAAAATTTAAAGATGAAAAAAAACAACCATAGAGAAAGATGCCCGATTATTTTATTTGGCCACAGAGTAAATATGTTCAAGTAGTTAGTTACTACTTGTTTTGTTTTTGTTGCTATATTTAGTATTGCTGCTTAGTTGAATTACTTGGAGGTTATGGAAAATATACACAGATTAACAGTTTGTTGGCAATAAAACTAGATATGTAGTTAAAAATTTTCTACAAACAATAAATGTATAATGTTTAAATAATTGCTATTGTCACAGTGACAAACACAAAAAGGATTAGAAAATAAATAGTTTGCAAAGTATAGTTTATAAATACACTCATTTCTATTTTAACACGCTAGATACGTGCCAAAAAAAATTAACGTACAATAAAAAAAACTATCATATCATAGAAATCTGCTATAAAACATTCGATGAAAATAAAAAGTCATAAACAATTTATTTTATAACTCAATTCTTAAAGTTAAAGTAACGTATCACCGTTTGTGATACGTAAAATATAAGATATTTTTATAGTCCGTGTTGAATCAAAACTTTATAAAAAAAAACATTCCGTGTAAAAATAGAATTGGGTGTATATTTATCTGGTTTGTAAATAATTACATACATACTTATATTTTATTACAATACTTTGCCACCTTAAAATGTAAAAGGCCGTAACCACACAATATTATTATCGATCTCCAAAAATGGCGATTTTATTAATGAATTTGAAAAAGCTCAAACAAAAAGTAAAAAAATCAAAGAGTAAAAAATTCCAATCTAAAGGGTAATAATTAATTAAAACTAATTAATTAAAACTCTTTCTTTACTTATGCATATGAGGTTCGACTCTCCGTGACTGTGCGTGACTTTGCGTGACTATTTTAAAATGAACAACAATTTTATGGATCAAGTTTCAGATTGATTGGATGAGGGGAAATGGGGTTTAAATCACCCCGTCACTGTGCGTGACTGCATGACTATCTTTAAGTTAATATTTGGTGACAACAAGTCTGACTGATTCCGTGACTGTGCGTGACTGTGTATCTTAGAATTAATCCTTGGTTACAACAAGTCTATGGACAAAGTGTTAGATCGATCGGACGAGGGGAAGTGAGCTTTTAATCTCTCTGTGACTGTGCGTGACTATGCGTGACTGTGCGTGACTATGTCAAAGTTAAACTTTTTGCACGCAAGTCTATCGACCGAGTTTCAGATCGATCGGATAAGGGAAAATGGGTTTTAAAGCACTCCGTGACTGTGCGTGACTGTGCGTGACTACCCCAAAATTAATCTGTAGTCACAACAAGACTATTGGCCAAGTTTCAGATCAATTGGATGAGGGGGAATGGGGTTGCCCCATGGCAGACCGACAGACAGAGAGTATGAGTTAAAATAAAAGGCGATAAATCATCAACTTTTTCGTTTTTTTTAAGATTTTACCGATTTGTTCTTATAGGAGACCTAAATAATAAACGAAGGGATTATTATGATATTGCTATAAGTCCTCGTTTTATTAAACTAGGTTAAAAAAATTTTTTTAAGACCTTTTATAATTTCGCCTTATATTGATATTAGTTTGCTTAGCTTTTCAGCTATAACCCGAGAACCATTGATTGTAGTTAAGGCCGAAAAAAATATTTTTTTAATATATCCATAAACAAGTAAGAAAATTACAGTCGGTCTAGACCGACTATACGATACCCTATACCATGGTTTAGAGACCCTATCTCATCGGTCCAACTAATTGAATATAGAAAATAAGCATAAACCAAATTTGAGTGTCATTATTATTAATTTTTTTGGCTGCAGATATGAAAAAGTTCATATCGGGTGCTATATTTATATGGGGACTACGACGAAAAATGGACTGATCCTGACCATATTTGTCAAAAGTCACTTATATTTTGAAAAAATATATACAAACCCAATTTGAGATAAATCTGTGCAATATATTTGTTTTTTGATAGATTTTAGTGAATATCGGGAAGCAGCTCTATATGGAGCCTATGACTAAGAATTGTCTTATAAGGATTATTTTTGGACTACTGATAAATGGATGTAATAAACACACACAAACCCAATTTGACCGAGATCTATATGATAATTTGGATCTTATGGCAATTTCAGTCGATTTCATAGGGGTCATTTGTATGGGGACTTGGTCTGAATATGGACCGAATTTCTCCAATTTTAATAGCGTTCATCCTATGGCCGACAAAATCTTATATACCAAATTTCATCAAAATATATTCATATTTGCGACCTGTAGTTTGATTACAAGGTTCACATGGGCACACAGACGGACGGACGGACATCGTTAAATCGAATCAGATAGTGATTCTGATTTGATCGGTATAATAAAAGATGGGTCTAGGTCAAATATTTTTGGTAGTTACAAACAGCAGCACAAAGTCATTATACCCAAACCACATAGTGGTAGAGGGTATAAATACTGACACATTCTTGATTTAATATTAAAAATAACACTAATACGTAAAACTCCTCTACTCTACTAATGAAAATTGTTTAAAAATTTCATTCGAATAACATTAATCCAACTTGATTCAGAAGCAAACAAAAATCAAGATAAGAAAATAAATATAAAATCTCTTAAAAAAGTTTGGCCAAACTTTTTTTATAACCGATTATATTTTTTCTTAACTTGATATCTGTTTGCTTACTTTTTCAGCTATAACTCATGAACTAATGATTATTTATCATTTCATTCTTCAACAAATACCTTTAAATAGCCTGAGAACTTTGTAGCTTCTGCTATTCAGGAGGAGGAATGATATTAATGCCAATTGTCCAAATCGCCTACTCTTTTGTGACTGGATTTCAAGTGTAATAAAAAATATTTTCTACTATTAACTTTAATGCGGATGAGTCTGTTATTTAAAAAAAAAAAAAAAAACCAAAAAGAGTTGTTAAGGCCTTTTGCATTTTATATGATGATGGTTTGCACTTAAGACATTTTGGCAATGATGATGTTGAGGTTTTTATTAGTTCAATATAAAAAAAAACAAAAACCATATCTTTTTACCACACCTCAATTCCACTCTTAAATGTCCCAATGTTAATACAGTGCGACCTAGGTTATTGCAAGGAACAGTATGTGTTTCAAATAAAACCAGTACGAGTTTCAAATAACGATTTTTAGTCTACGCATATGAAAATGAATTAACGCCAGAAAATTATTGAAGAAAATATTTCAACAAAAACTAAACTAAACTATTTTTTTACCCATTAATTTTTATAACGGAAAGATTTTTTAAATCATTTTTGACAGAATGGCACTTCATTCATTTAAGGCATTAAAAGGGCTCCTTGTAAAAAACAAATTTTAGGAGTATGAAAATTACATTTGTCAAGAGTTAAATATCAAAAGTTTTAAACACCGATGTTGTTTATGGCATTGTTTAATGCTTAAGTATTCGAAATATCAAACGAATGCCATATTTGTGTGTCAATAATGCAATAGACTTCAACAATTAGTAATATATATATACACTTGTGCTTACATAATTAAGTCATGGGTATGCAATGAAATGTTTTGTAGTTTTTCTCTTAAACCTATTTCTTCCGATTCTAACCTTACTATTTTGTGGAACCCTGCTGTGCTAGCAGTTGTTTACATGATTGAAGCAAAATTAAAAATTTGGGTATTCCCCGAAAAATGTGGAAAACGTCAAAAAGGTCATATGCGCTGTGCTCATATAATTAAGTCACCACGAGTATCGTGAGCAAATTAGTGTTTTGAAGATTTTTTTTGCGGTTTAAACAATAAATAAATTAAAAACAAAACAAATAAAAAACAAATAACATCAGCTGAAACGCTATGGGTAAACAAAAAATTCGAATTCGGCTGAACGGAAAATAATATGGGATTGTTTCCAAAGATACAATAATATTGCAAAATTAGTGAATATTTTGAACTTTCCTCGTGGTAAAATTACAAATGCCATTACGCATTACAAAAAATATGAAACTTTTGAAAATATTCCGCGCCAAAAACCGAGAAAAACGACTTTGCAGACGCATTGCAAACCTGAGTAAAACTGATCCTTTTTTAACTTCGTCGCAAATCAGAGCTAAAATGGAAACGGATTATGGCGTAAATGTGTCGTCGCAAACCATAAAACGACGTTTGCAAGAAAACAATTTGCATGGACGAATGGCCAGGAAGAAACCGTAGGTTTCCCTGAAGAACACTACGGAGCGGCTCCGATTTGCGACTGACCATCTTGCTAAAGGCCTACATTTTTGGAATTTAATTGTTTGGAGCGACGAATCCAAGTTTAATGTTTTTGGAAATGATGGTACACGTCCTTCACTTAAGGAATTGGATCCAAAATACATCAAAAAATTGTGAAACACGGTGGCTCATCAGTCATTGTGTGGGGTTGCATTACCGCATTCGGTGTGGGTCCTATAGTCAAGATTGACGGTATAATGAATGGGGAAATGTATAAGAATATACTAAAGGAAAATTTGGCCACCGAATAGGCTGACAATTTGCCGCTTGCGTGGATTTTCCAACACGACAATGACCCGAAGCATTGTTCGAAACTTGTTAAGTCGTGGTTGGCAACACAGTCCAGCAAGCTTCTGGAATGGCCGCCGCAGAGTCCGGACTTAAACCATATCGAGAACTTGTGGGGCATAATAAAACGAGCCATTGCAGCACGAAAACCGGCAAAAAAGGATATGTTATAGAAAGTTATCCAAGAGGAGTGGCACAAAATCACTCCAGGCCAGTGCGCTTCTCTTATAGCCAGCATGCCAAAGCGATGTTCCACAGTATTGATGCAAAAGGGTTATCCTACTCAATATTGTGGTAAGCCAATGAAAACATGGGACTCTCGACAAAAATTTATTACTTATTTCTACAATTTCAACCATTTTTTTTTTCAGATGACTTAATTATGTGAGCAGCTCTTTTTGGCTAATTTCAAAGTTTTTAATTTTTTTGAAAAGAACCAAAATTTTGTAATTTTTAATTTCACTGTAAATTGATTGCTAACATATAAGAATAATAAAAAAAAATTATATTAGAATTAAAAAAAAAGGGTTTACGTATTTTTGACAATAATGTCGAGTAGCATACTAGTGACTTAATTATGTGAGCACAAGTGTATATGGGTCGTTTCATGTCAAGTGATCCAACTTCTAAAACCGATGTCTTCCGATCGGGATGAAATTTGAACCAAGGTTAGTCCTATTGGATAGTAGCTTAGATACAATTTTTCAACAAGATTGGTCGAGAACTCTCAGAGTTAGAGGGGGTCAAAATTTGACATTTTGACCAAACAGGTGTTTTTTCTCATCCATGTAACTTTTTTCTTCTTAGCAAAATTTGTCCCAAATAGTTTAGATATCTATTTCTTCAGTCTTTCGGAAAAAAATTTAAAAAAAATAAAAAAAATTTTATTAAATCAAAAATTTTTTCGTCTTTTTTCAAATATGGAAATTTTTTTTTTTCGAAAACACTGAAGAGCAGATTCGATGATGCGGTAACAATTGATGGCACCACTCAATACCATGCTTTTATACCGCTTGTTGATGGAAGACCCAAGTTTTCTGCCTCCACTCAATGCGAGTTCTTTCTTAAGCCAAAAAAGCAGCAAATAAAGGCCATTAATAAGCTGGATAAAAGACTGGGTATTTAAAAATGTTCAAAACTTAAATACTTCATAAGCTACAATAAATTAATTAAAACAAATAAGATAATTATAGTCGGTCTAGACCGACTACACGGTACCCTATAACATGCGTTTAGAGACCCTATCTCTTAAGTCCAACTAATTGGATATAGAAAATAAGCATAAGCCATATTTGAGTGGCATTTTTTTTAATTTTTTTGGCTGCAGATATGAAAATGTTCATATCGGATATTATATTTATATGGGGACTATGTCGAAAAACGGACCGATCCTGACCATATTTGGTGAAGTAACTTATATTTTCAAAAAATATATACAAACTAAATTTGAGAAAATTCTGTGCAATATTTTTTGTTTTTTGATATATTTAAGTAAAGATCGGGAATCAGCTCTATATGGGGCCTATGACTAAGAATTGTCCTATAGAGATTATTTTTGAACTACTGATTAATGGATGTAATAAACACATACAAACCTAAGTTGACTGAGATCTATATGATAATTGGATCTTATGGCAATTTGTCGATTTCGTAGGGGTCATTTGTATGGGGACTAGGTCTGAACATGGACCGATTGTCACAAAATCAATAGCGTTCATCCTATGGGCGATAAAAGCTTACATACCAAATTTCATCCAAATATATTCATATTTGCAACCTGTAGATTGATTACAAGGTTTACATGGACACACAGACGGACGGACGGACAGAAAGTGATTCTGAGTCGATCAGTATAATAAAAGATGGGTCTATGTGATATATTTTTGGTAGTTGCAAACAGCAGCATAAAGTCATTATACCCAAACCACATAGTGGTATATAAATAGTTATGTTATAAATGATCCTAATATGATTACTATAAAATTTTATTAATTTCTTTATTTTTTTATTTTTATTATTATTATTATATATTAAATTAATTATTATTAGAAATAAATAAAAAAAAATAATTTTCAACATTTCTATAAAAAAAAGTGATTTTTTTTTTGCTGAGGTTAACATATTACGTGCATTACAGTATCGAAGGTATGAAATTTTAGTTAGGTATGTTACATACCGTCGGAAAAGTTAATTTGTCTAGTTTCTCAGTGTATGCTTTATTTTTAAGGTTTTGGAAACACTTACACAATAATAGGAAAAATTCAAATTAGTGCATATGCTAAAAATTGAAAAACCGTTGTCTTCAGTTACAAAACATTTGTTTTTGATAGATATCCCACTCGCATCCCACTAAGCGACTAAAAAGCTCTTAAAGGAAAAAGCCTAAGCTTTCTTTTGAGCCCAAAAAAAAAAGATTTTTCCTTTTTTGGAAAAAAGTCGAAACAATTTTTGATTTTGAAAAAAGTCAAAAAATGTTTTTTATTTTTGTTAAATTTTTTTTCCGAAAGGCTGAAGAAATAGCTATGTATCTAAACTATTTGGGACAAATTTTGCTAAGAACAATAGGTAAAAAGTTACATGGATGAGAAAAAACACCTGTTTGGTCAAAATGTCAAATTTCGACCCCCTCTAACTCAGAGAGGTCTGAACCGATCTTGTTGAAAAATTGTGTCTAAACTACTATCCAATAGGACTTAGCTTGGTGAAAATTTCATCCCGATCGGAAGACATCGGTTTTAAATGTTGGAATCTGCTAGTATCTATGTAATAACCTGATATTTTTAATTTTACGTGTAAATAGTAAATAATATATAATAAGTATTATCCAAATTCATTGAAACCTAAAATCAATATTCTTGTCAAAATGAGATACTTTTAATTTTCTTTACTTAATTGTGAATAAAAGCGAAACGCGCACATCGATTCTCATGATCTATATCTCATTTTGTTCATATGTTATGTGACCCAGCGAAACGCCGGAACACGTATAACTTTCTTTTGCCCGATATAACTTTCATCCCATCCCGATCACTGACCCCTACCAGTTGTCGCACAGTATTATTATAGAACGACACTAGATCGGTAGACCCCCTAAACGGTTGAGAGTAGCGGTTGATGGAAACAAATTTTAACCTATGGTTAAATAAATCCTAAGAAATACTCCCAAATATGTTTTAAATGTGAAGAAAATTTATACATAAGTTATAAAAATTTGGAAAAAAAGGTCTCCAAAGCCTTATCATAGGTATGTACGTATATTTCGCAAGGAATTGTGATTTTAATTTCACTTTATGCAACATTGAATTTATCGCGTTAATTTGTGATATTATTAGAATTTTTCCTGTCGTTAGTATTTAAGTTAAAAAAGAAACTAGAGGTAAAACAAGTAAGAAAATTATAGTCGGTCTAGACTGACTATGCGATACCCTATACCATGCGTTAAGAAAATTGGTCTTAGGTTCAACTAATTGGGTGAAGAAAATAAGCATAAATCAAATCTGAGTGGAATTTTTATTAATTTTTTGCCTGCATATCTAAAAAAGTTCATATCTGATGATAAATCTACTCAGAAAGTAACTCTGTGTAGATCGGTATAATAAAATATGGGTCTAGGTGAAATATGTTTGGTAATTGCAAACATCAGCACAAAGTCATTATAGCCTGACCGAATAGTGGTACAGTAATACCCCGTGCTACGTAAACTCGTTTTACGTACACTCGCACTTACGTACATCTCATTTTTGTTCCCATTTTCCCATTATATGTACAATGATTCACACTACGTAAATTTTTATACTTAAATTTTTTCTAGTTTTTAATTTATAGAAAAAAAAATTATGTACTAGAATAACAAATTATGAATGTATACTTGAAAAAAAAATGTTTTTGTATGTGTGTACATTATTTCTATAAAACATAAATTTTGTTATCGTATAAAAACGGAAAGTCCCCTTTTATATGAAACCTTAATTTACCTCCAAACACCACATCTATATTCAAATAATAGACCAGTGTGTTATCGCGTTATTTAAAAAAAAATTTCAGTAAAATAATTGTTGCAATTGACAGTAAAGAAGGTTCAGGTAGGGAAGTTTTAAAAAAAGTTTGGGCGGAATACAATATTTTAGATTGCATAAAAACAATTCGAGACACCTGGAATGATATTTCAGTTTCTACAATGAAAGATGCCTGTAATAAATTATTTCCGCAAGAGACAAAAGATAGGGAAGATTGTGAAGATAATAACGCTGAAATCATTTGCAATATTGTAGATATGGCGCAACATCTAGACTTAGAAGTAGATTCAAATGATGTAGTTCAACTTGTAGCATCCTACAACAACAATAAAGATCTTAGAATTAAATTTATGAATGAAAATTTAGTATGCAATGTCGCAGAAAAATCCACTCAATCTGAAGGACTAACATCCAAAATTTAAAAGATGCTTTCCAATGTTTTCAAAATGGAATGGCTCCTTTTGAAAAATACGATTCAGATTTTGAGAGGAGTTCAAAGGTTAACAAAGACATTATAGACGCATATTCCTGTTATTCGGATTTATACAGGGAAATGATAAAACATAGTAAACAAAGCTCTTTAAAAAATTTTTTTGCTACAAAAACTATTATCACCTAGCTCAAAATCAAAAGAAAATCGGAATTTGGCAACCACTTCAGGAAGTTGCAAGACTTTTTCAATAAGTTCACCTACATATCCTGACTCACTAGCAAAAATGCATTTAGCGGTTGATTACAGCACTTATGAATATGAAGATGATACATCATTCTCTATGTCATCGATCAATTAAATTTTTTTAATACACGTTAAATATAACATAAAAAAATATAAACGTATGAAATAAAAGTAAAAAACTACATATATATATCCCTCTTTTTCTTTTTATTTATGTATATACATAATTATTGTTTTAGTTTGCTTCAAAGACATTATAAAAGCAGTAGATTCGCTTTACGTACATTTTTGTTTTACGTACACGCTCCGGTCCCGAAGTGTACGTAAGTGCGGGGTATTACTGTATAGGGTATAATTATTCACGTTTACACTTTTTGTTATATGTATAGATTCTGATTACATATATAAATTTTTTCCAAATATCTAACCATTTTCGAGCAGAAATTGGATTTTTATTGCTTTGAATCTTCATATAAAATTTTATATGAATGGTTTTTTATTTTTCTCAAGTTTTTTTCATTTTTATATTGTTGTTAAAGTGAATTAGAAACAAAATATGAATAAAAAGAAATAAAAAAATATACGTATGTATATTTAATATGACATTTTTTGTTTTTATTCATTTTCGAATTTTGTAAGTTTTGTATATCAACATAAAATATAATTGTTTCATTATAATTTGCAAATCTGCAATGACACGTAAAATAACATAATTTAGCTTGTGGTTAAAAAATGTTAACCTTAATTTTATCTTCAGTACAATTGTTTTCAATATAAATTATGGGATTTTATAATTGAATTAAACTTTTTTTTTAAGGTATTTAATTCATTAACCCATTTTGCAGGTTTAAAGCGAAAAAGAGAATTGATCTTCGATAAAGAGTTAAAATACTTTATTTATAATTACTTCATTGCGGATAAGATAAAGGCGAGTTAAATGTACGAACCAAACTGCAGTCTCCGAGATTTATATGAAGCATTCGGTAGTTAAAGGCAGACTAAAAAACATGAATTCATTTATTATAGAACTTAATTTATGCTAATGCTACCTAACTAACAACTGGACTTAACAACTATATGATTATAAGGAAGTGATGCTACAGGGCATTACAACGCATACGCATCAGAAACAAAGTTAATTAATTTGAGCACATTGACTGATATTTTTAATCTTTGACTTTGTCTTATTACATTTTCATGACTGATATCTTAAAGTTTAATTAATTAAAGAAATCCGAAACTAAAATATACAAATATAAATATAATAAATATAATAAAAACAAGTAAGAAAATTATAGGCGGTCTAACTGGATATAGAAAATAAGCATAAACCAAATTTGAGTGGGATTTTTATTAATTTTTTTGGCTGCAGATATGAAAAAGTTTATATCGGATGCTATATCTATCTGGGGACTAGGCCCCAAAATGGACGGATCCTGACCATATTTGCTAAAGTCACTTATATTTTGGAAAAATATATACAAACAAAATTTGAAAGGAATCCGTGCAATATTTTTGTTTTTTGATAGATTTAAGTGAAGATCGGGAAGCTGCTCTATATGGGGCCTATGACTAAGAGTTGTCCAATAGGGCTCATTTTTGGACTACTGATTAATGGATGTAATAATTACATACAAACCCAATTTGACTAAGATTTATATGATAATTTGGATCTTATGGCAATTTATGTTGATTTCATAGGGGTCATTTGCATGGGGGCTAGGTCTGAACATGGACCGATTCTCACCAATTTCAACAGCGTTCATCCCATGGCCGATAAAAGCTTATATACCAAATTTCATCGAAATATATTCATACTTGCGACCTGCAGTTTGATTACAAGCTTTACATGGACACACAGACGGACGGACCGACGGACGGACGGACATCGTTAAATCGAATCAGAAAGTGATTCTGATTCGATCAGAAAGTGATTCTGATTCGATCTGTCTAATAAAAGATGGGTCTAGGTCAAATATTTTTGGTAGTTACAAACAGCAGCACAAAGTCATTATACCCAAACCACATAGTGGTAAAGGGTATAAAATAAAAACTAAAATGTGCCACTGTAAGGTGTGAGTAAAGGAATATTAAGAAGCTTGCGACAATTGTATTAAATAAAAACGTCTATTTATTTGTTACTGAAATTCTATTACAGTCGCTCACAGCTTATCTCATGAAGTCCTAGAATTTAAGAACAATTTTAAATATTTCGAAAGTTATTGTCAATAGAGGAAAAAAGAACACGCAAATCTATAACATTATTAAAACACAGATTTTATTTGAAAAAATTAACAAAAAAGGGTTCTACATTAAAACAAGTAAGAGTGTTAAATCTTAAATCTTTCATACCCTCCACCTCGGATTGAGTATTGATAATAAATGTAAAAAAAAAATATTTGAAAAAGTAAACAATTTGTTAAACTTAATAGATGATTTTTGTATATTTTAAGAGTTGTAATTCGCGCTCCAACTAGGAAAGATCGTTTTCGTCTTTTCTATTATTTCGGATTAAAGAAAACACATTTCGGTGTTTGCTTTTTGGTCATCGTGGTTGCTGATCGGCATGCATTAGGTTATATACTTATATGCATGCGTTTCCGGTTATATGACATAACCTCTCGTTTAATTTAAAGTTTTTGCAAATTAAATAGCTCGCCCTAACCTTCATTGCGAAAAAGCTCTCTCAATTTTTTTTGTTAAAATATTGCCATATTTGGAAAATAAAATTTTTTTACATATTAAAAGGGAGTTTTTACTATTAGATTTTGTGGTAACACAAAATAACGCAATACAATACAGAATCTAACCCAGTGATGCCAACTTTTGATTTTGAATTAAATTATGTTAATAAAATATATTTTCATTTATTGACTCCAAATACTACTACCTGGGAATTATTATCGAACTTAAATTTTTTGTGTTTTACTTTGCCTACCATGAAGTCAAATTTTGAAGTCATCATGAACACTGGTTCAAATTAGGGATGACAAACGCAAAAAACCAGATGTCCAAATTTTCATCCACAAAAGTTGTGAAAAATAATATATAAATACATTCTCATCAAATTGCGCTTTATTTATGTAACAATTTTTATGTTCGCAATTCTTAAATATTATTTGAGGTTTTCTAAACTTAATTGAATTTAAATTAATGTTTTCTTATCCTGAAATGCTATTAATGTCTCCTGATTCGCAATATTTTTATACCCTATACCACTATGTGGTTTGGGTATAATGACTTTGTGCTGCTGTTTGTAACAACCAAAAATATTTGACCTAGACCCATCTTTAATTATATCGATCGAATCAGAATCACTTTCTGAGTTGATTTAACAATGTCCGTCCGTCCGTCCGTCCGTCTGTGTGTCCATGTAAAGCTTGTAATCAAACTGCAGGTCGCAAATATGAATATATTTTGATGAAATTTGGTATATAAGCTTTTATCGGCCATGGGATGAACGTTATTGAAATTGGTGAGAATCGGTCCATGTTCAGACCTAGCCCCCATACAAATTACCCATATGAAATCGACATAAATTGCCATAAGATCCAAATTGTCATATAAATCTTACTCAAATTGGGTTTGTATGCGTTCATTACATCCACTAATGAGTAGTCCAAAAATGATCCCTTTGACCCCATATAGAGCTGCTTCCCGATCTTCAGTTAAATCTATTAAAAAACAAAAATATTGCACTGATTCTTCTCAAATTTTGTTTGTACATATTTTTGCAAAATACAAGAGACTTTACCAAACATGATCAGGATCGGTCCATTTTTGGACCTAGTCCCTTTATAGATATAGCATCCGATATGAACATTTTCATATCTGCAGCCAAAAAAATTAATAAAAATCCCACTCAAATTTGGTTTTTGCTTATTTTCAATGTCCAGTTAGTTGGGCCTAAGAGATAGGGTTTCTAAGCGCATGGTATAGGGTATCGTATAGTCGGTCTAGACCGACTATAATTTTCTTACTTGTTTTCAATTTCAGTTGATTTTTTAAATGTAAACATATTTGATGTTTTTATACCCTATACCACTATGTGGTTTGGGTATAATGACTTTGTGCTGCTGTTTGTAACAACCAAAAATATTCGTCCTAGACCCATCTTTAATTATACCGATCGACTCAGAATCACTTTTTGAGTCGAAATAGCAATGTCCGTCCGTCCGTCCGTCCGTCCGTCCGTCTGTGTGTCCATGTAAAGCTTGTAATAAAACTACAGGTCGCAAATATGAATATATTTTGATAAAATTTGATATATAAACTTCCATCGGCTATGGGATGAACGCTATTGAAATTGATGAGAATCGGTCCATGTTCAGACCTAGCCCCCATACAAATGACCCCTATGAAATCGACAAAAATTGCAATAAGTTCCAAATTATCATATAGATCTCAGTCAAATTGGGTTTGTATGTGTTTATTACATCCATTAATCAGTAGTTTAAAAATAACCCCTGTAGGAAAATTCTTAGTCATAGGCCCCATATAGAGCAGCTTCCCGATCTTCACTTAAATCTATCAAAAAACAAAAATATTGCACAGATTTTTCTCAAATTTGGTTTGTATATATTTTTTCAAAGTGTAAGTGACTTTACCAAATATGGTCAGGATCGGTCCATTTTTCGACCTAGTCCCCATATAAATATAGTATCCGATATGAACTTTTTCATATCTGCAGCGAAAAAAATTTATAAAAATGCCACTCAAATTTTGTTTATGCTTATTTGACATATCCAATTAGTTGGACCGAAGAGATAGGGTCTCTAAACCATGGTATAGGGTATCGTATAGTCGGGCTAGACCGACTATAATTTTCTTACTTGTTTGAATTTCAATTTGTGTTTAAAGAATAAAATTTATATTTTAAAAATTCAGTTGATGTCTTCTAAATTTCAAGTTATTAATTCCGAAGTTTTAATATGATTTTCTGCAATTCAATTAATATTTTCTAATTTATAATTGGAAATCTGAATTCCAGTTTTTAGAATTGATATTTTCTTAAATTTGAATGGAAAATTTAAAACATGCAATTCTGAATTTATGTGAATAATAACATTTTAGTAATTATAAACAATTTTTAAAAATTATATGTAATCGCAATCAGGTATTTTGTAGGTAAAGCAGAATAATAATTTTATATAACTATGCAGAACTGTTTTTAAAGCAAAAAACTCATTGCTTCTTCTTTACTCAGCTCTATATATACTTTTAACATTGTTGCGTTGGATATCTTATTGAAAATGTTGACATTCATGTTAAAATAGAAATAAATATTGCAAAGCTAATTAGGCAAAAATTGTGGCGCCGTCTACTGTGGCATAGTCACACTGCGCAAAATTAAGTGACACTATGTTTGTTAGTGCAAAAGAAATGTTGTTTCCCTAAAACAAAATATTGCAGAATTTTATATAAATAAAATAATATACCAATTTATTTCTAACATGCGGTTATTATGGATATACATATATAGAATGTATGTATGTATATTATTTTATTATTTAATATATGTACATATGTATGTATATGTAAATTTTACACACAAAAAATATAACAGCAAAATACCACAAAATCAGCATCAATGTATTTTATATTACTTTTTTTTTAGCTAATAAATAAATATTTCTTTTTTAATAATAAACAAAAACCATAGGTTTTTCCATAATTCTTATACAAATATGACCATAAGTTTGGCATATGAACTTCTTGTTTACAAAATAGAGTTACCAAGTTCATCATATATGGACATTTTTGGGGAAACGGTTAACATTTATTATCATTAGTATTATATTAATAATATTTATGCTCTATAATTAACCAACTTCCCTTTTTGTATGCGCATTTCAAGAAATAAATCATAATGATGCATTTAACAATTTAAAACATTATTTGCAATTTTACAGTAATCCAGTAAATTTGCATTACATTTTTAACAGGGTAACATTATTCATCATTAGTGGCAGCAAGCAATAATGATAGAACTAACTTAAGGCTTAGTTAACCACTCGTAACAGTAACGTAACGTTTCAGCTGTTGTTAGTTACATGAAAAGCATTGGACGTCCCGGTTACGTTCAGCAATGTTCTAGATGCTTCTCATGTATATGTATATTATATTATATGTATATTATTTAGAGTATTTTAATATATGCAAAACTTGCGATGTTACATGGTGTCTCGACTAGCTACAATTCATGACAATGAACAAGTCAATGGCTAGTGGAGACCGCTAATGTTCATGTCATGACTTTAAAATCCATCTTTTTGCCATGACAGAAATTCTGCCATAAACCCTGCCATTAATTTGAAGTTTCATTCGATTTTGACGTTTAAGTATTATAAAATGGCCCAACTTAAATCAAATAAAAGCCAAATTAATAATTTCATTAATATGTATCGCGAATATGAGTGTTTATGGAACTACAAAAGTGAAAACTATAAAAACGGATTTAAAAAGAAAAGCGTGGGAGGAAATTGGACACAAATTTAAGTGTTTACAATTCAAAGACCTTTTGGAAATGAAATGTCTAGACATAATTTGCCCACTTCGCGTTTTAACGTTATTATATTTATCTGACTTGAACATGAACATTGCCATGAATTACAGCTAGTCGAGACACCGTGTTATAAAAATCCCAGAATACTTATGTATATATTTTTTTATTTAATATATGTATGTATATGTAAATATTACACACAAAAAATACAACATCAAAAGTAATTGTTGTGTTTTTCTTTAAATAAATTAATACATAATTTTTTTTTTTTTTTTGGTAAATTTACATTGTTTTTTGCTTTAGATGCTGGTGAATTTTTACTCCCTTTATATTAACTCGTAGTGTCTTCTTCTCTGCTTGTCGACAAAATCTTGGATCGATTTTTAACCCCCTTTCCGTCACTCAATTTACCTGAAACTATGTACGCAGGCTCGCGGCGAATATAAAAATGATCTAACAAATTTTTTTAGTGATGGCAAAACAATGGAAACTTTTAAATTTTTCTACCAGAGTTGATAAAAAAAATGTACAAAGGGTTAGTTCTTATTATACCATTACCACAACGACCACAAAAACAACAAGTCTAACTATGACAACAATACAACATTTAGAATAACAACAAGAACAATATAGAAACATCATATTTTTCATTTTTTTTTATTTCCCTGGACCTGTTCCACCGATTATAATGATTTTTGAAATAGAAATCTTCCCATGATCTTGGTGAATCATCCTCACTAAAAATGATCACCCTAGCTATCCTATTGAGGGCGTGATCGTGACAAGAACAACATAGAAAATCATATTTTTTCAATACTTTTTTTAGTTTTTTATTCAAATCTCGGGCCCTAATTAACCGATTTGGGCGGTTTTAAATAGAAAACTTCTCAGAATATCAGAGAATAATTTTTTATGCCAAGGAGCACCCTAGCTGCCCGATTGAAGTTGTCATCGTGATTTCTACAGACGGACAGACGGACATCGCTATATCAAGTCCGCTTGTTATAAGGATCACAAATATATATATTTTTTGGGGTCCAGAATTTTTTTTCTAATTATTATAAACAGAATGACAAACTTATATGTACCCTCTGCACACTGGGGTGGAGGGTATAAAGAGAAAATAACTATAGCAATACTTTACATGAGAACATTAATTGTTTTGTTGGTATATATTCGAGAGTGTAACTTTTTGTTATTATTTCTTCTCCATTGTAATAATGAGACAAATGTTTTCATATTTTTCTTTAAGATTTCATAAATTTCGACACATAAGTTGTTATAAATTTAATTATTTATTTGGTTTTTGTGGTAAAACGATTGCAGAGCATATTGAAACCTTATAAATATTAAGACTTAAGTTTTGCATAATATACACAATGAACGAAATAAAATTTTATAATATTATAGTAATATATTTATTATGTATAATATAATATATATAAATTATACCTATACATTAATTATATTCCCTACATTTAAATCAAAAAGTATAAAAAAAATATTTTTAACTTAATGGGGATTTTATTTATTTCTTTACTTATTTATTTATATGATTAACTGTATAACAATATTTATAATCTTTTAATTAAAGTATACGAGTTTTACATTGAATTGAAACAGAAATTTGAACAAATAGTTTTTCAAAAACGGTAAAATGTATGTAAATATAAAAATTTTAAACAATTTTGAAGAAAAAAAAAAACTTAAATTTAACTTTTGCTAATGACGCAAGCGATTAAATTCAACAAATAATGTTATATTTAAAATTTTTACCTACTGTCATCACTGACTTACTGAGCTGCTGATCCTGTAACGTGTACGTATACATATTGGGATTGTTCATTATTTGGGTTTTCACTTTCGTCTTTTAAAATTCTAAAATGTTTTTATTATCACGCGATCATGTTTTAAAATTTTTACATCAAAAAACAAATCAAAAGTGAAATTTTAAAATATTCAAAAAAATTTTTTTTTAATATCAAAATTTAAAAACAATACAAAAACAAAATAAGCTTTATTACAAAAATTTAAAAACAGTTCAAACAAATAATATAACAACTTAAAATAAATTGAGATCATATTGAATATTTTTTGCTCATTTAAACGCAATTCTTAAAATTCACAAGACTTATGCCGGTTTTCTCAATGTATCCTCAAACTGCCTGTTACTTAACCAAGACATAAATTTATTGGACCGATAAACTGCCGGTTAACAATTTTGGTTTTCTCAATGTAACGACAAAAACATTATTTTCAGTTGACAATGCCTCTCAAACTACGTATGAAAGTTGGGAGAATTATTTTCGGTTGGCAATGCCTCTCAAAATTGATATGAAAGTTGGGCGAATAATTTATCTGTACGATAAATAAATAATTGGCAGATAAGTGCCGGTTAGCTTTGCGACAAAATAGAACCAACCAGACATTGAGAAAACCAAATTTCTTTAATCGGCAGTTTCTCGTTGGGATAAAAGATAATCGCTTATTGAGAAAACGGGCATTATACTGTTAAAGTTACAAATGAGTTTAATTTTGTTACATAACCCATTAAAAATAAAATGTTCATTTATAATTTTTTTATAATTTTTGATTTAGAGACAACTATTTTCAGATTTTCCGAATTAAACCAACTCATCTGCTATGTAATGTCAATATTATGTAATCGTTGTATCTACCTTTTTTTGATTTTATATAAATTTATAATTTTTGCTTTTAAACGTATTTAAACATTCTCCTATTAATCGACAAAAATTGATCTGATTATTTGTTAATCGAAAATCACAGTTGTTCAATCGAAGGTTTTCTTTATATGATCGGTTAACCGATTGACAGCCCAAAAAACTTCGAAATACTGATTTAAAAAACTTTTTTTTATGCATGCAAAAACATAAATTTTTTAAATCACAAAATTTTTTTTTCAATAGTATAAACATTTATGAGGACATTGTAATTTCGCATTTTAACGAAGCCTGTCTGTCCGTCTGTTGAATAGGTCAACTGGGTTGCTCATTTGTGGTGAAAATGATTCGTTGACATTCTGGACAGGTTGCTATTTCATATCATCAATATCGGTTCTATAGGTTACGAGATATCAATGAATATGTAAAAAAACTCTTCAAAAAATATATGATTTTTACTATGTTGTTCTTGTTATTGCTATTCTAAATTTAAAATTTTTGTGTGGTATACATAATTATTGTTGTTATAGTGATCTTTGTCTTTGTAGCATTTGCTTAATGATTCATATTAGTTTAGGCTGGTATTGGTATTAAAGTTACCCCGGAATAAACGCAAAAAATTGTCAATAGAAAAGTACCTAGTAATTTATAAAAAATTAAATTACTATTTATAAATTTTAATAAAAATTTTTCAGATTTTCATATTTTTTTCAACACTTCAAATGCAAGTAGTTTTTCTTTTAAGAATTGAGCTACAATATGAAAAATTCTATATTACTAGTTTTATATGTAACTTTAAAACATATCCAAATTACCTAATTTTAAATTTTTTGTATACAATTTATCATCTTTTGATGAACTTATTTCCAATGTAGAAAAAATTTCAGATTAGCAAGTTTAAGCATTTGAAATATTTTTCCTATTAAATACGTTTAATATTTCTTTAATATTCTAATACTTTTCCTAATGAAGTAGTGGAAATCTAAAAAAGCTTAAGACAAATTAATAACAAATATTTCCCGTCGATTTGACTGCCAGTCGGTACTTTTAAACAATATACACATATATACTCTAACTTTCCTGTTATCGTTAGTAACACATTCATTTAAGTTGTGAATCGGATCAATTGCTTTTTATTTTTTGTTTTGGAAAATGGCTTTAAACATATTGTAAATTTTCACAAAGAGATATATTAACTTCATAAAATTGATTTAAACATTTTCTATTTTCTTTTAATTGTTTCGAAATTAATTTCGGTTACACATTTTTTTATTTATTTTAATAACAATAGTATAGAAAGTTTTGATAAAATGTTCATTTAAATGCTTAAAATTGCTTAGGTTTCCACAAATATACATAAACTCATCTCAGCATAATGCAACAACAAATTGGTAAGAATTTTAGTCAAGACTAATTTAAAACATTTTTTGATATATCGCATAATTTTTCAGCTCTACAAACATTGCAAAGAACGATTCCTTTGACCTTGGGTATTCTAACGCCGGCTGGCTGCGTTAAAGATGTATTTATCCTTAGTCTCTTATGAATGGATCTTAATAAATTTTCTGCTCTAATATAGAAAAAATCATCATTATTTTTATAAAAAAAAACACAATAAAAAAGATATCTGTGGTCGCAAGCAATAACCGCCTAACTCGAAAATCATGCTTTCGAGAATAATAGCATTTTATATAAATGTAATTGGGCATCATTACGACTTAGATCAGTATGTTTTCTTTAATAACTTTATAATAAACAGTGTTAGAGAAATGGGGATTTCACGTAAATATAAAGATTTTTAGTAGAATATGATAGCATACATAACTCAAATATAAATGCAATGGGGCTTTATTACAACTTAGGTCAGTATGTTTTCATTAATAACTTCTTAAATAACAGAGTTAGAAAAATGGTGATTTCACGTAAATATAAAGCATTCTTAGTAGAATATGATAGCATACATAACTCAAATTGTTCTTAAGTCGACTTAAGCGGTTATCGCTTGTGACCACAGATATTATAATAACTATTGGCCAAAAAGAAAAAAAAATAAACTAAATTTATATGGTTTCAGAATTTAAAGGTTGATTATTGGTAACTGTATTAAAATGGCAGCCCTGCCCGGCGCGTTACAGCCGAATGTAACACTCTTACTTGTTTTATAATTGAATTTAACTGTTTTATGGTTAAAAAATGTTTTGCATTAAAAAAAAAATTCTTTTGATTTTGCCTACATATTCTTCAATATAAAACAGTTTCAATTTTAAAAAATCGCACGAACAAATATTTATATTCTAATATACATACTTTAGTTACGTATGAGCACTAAATATTTTTAGGGTTTACAAATCGAAATACCTAGTATTATTCACAATATATAAAGAAATATAAAAAGAAATGGATTTTAAATATTTCGTGTACATTAAATTAAATTAATTTTTATTTTATTTTTCAATGGGCGCCTTAGGCGCGTTACAACTAACAAGTTTTATATAATAACAAAAACATTTAAAACAAGTAAGAAATTATAGTCAGTCTAGATCGACTATACGATACCCTATACCGTGGTTTAGAGACCCTATCTCTTCGGTCCAACTAATTCGATATAGAAAAAAAGCATAAACCAAATTTGAGTGGCATTGTTATTAATATTTTTGGCTGCAGATATGAAAACTTTCATATCGGATATTAATTTTATATATAGGGACTAGGTCGAAATATGGAACGATCCTGACCATATTTGGTAAAGTCACTTATATTTTGAAAAAATATATACAAACTAAATTTGGGAAAAATCTGTGCAATATTTTTGTTTTTGATAGATTTAAGTGAAGATAGGGAAGCAGTTCTATTTGGGACCTATTACTAAGAATTGTCCTATAGCGATTATTTTTGCACTACTGATAAATGAATATGATAAACATATACAAACCCAATTTGACTGAGATATATATGATAATTTAGATCTTATGGCAATTTATGTCGATTTCATAGGGGTCATTTGTATGGGGACCAGGTTTGAACATCGACAGAATTTCACGAATTTGAATAGCGTTCATTCTATGGCCGATAAAAGCTTATATACCAAGTTTCATCAAAGTATATTCATATTTGCAACCTGTAGTTTGACGGACGAACGGACGGATATCGCTAAATCGACGCAGAAAGTGATTCTGAGTCGATCGGTATAATAGAGATGGTTCTAGGTCAAATATTTTTGGTAGTTACAAACAGCAGCACAAAGTCATTATACCCAAACCACATGGTGGTATAGGGTATAAAAAGGAAAAAAATTGTTTATACCCTTTTTTTTAATAGCATTTCCTTTGATTTATCAAAAATAATTTAAAAAAATCATTCATATTTATTAGTTTACAATGAATGAACAATTTAAAGAGTTCCGTATTCATACTAATATATGAACGTTATAAACTTTAAAGTAAAAACTTATTTCAATGTACAGTGGATCTTGCAAATCATAACCATAAGTTGTACTAACTTAGAATATATTTCGAATATAATTAAACTTACACATATACATAAGTATGTCTATAGATATAATTTCATTATTCTATTCACAGTGAAGACCTAGAAAAACCAACATTCTAAAAAGTGGTGTTGTAATTGATACAAGAACTAATGTTAGGGAACCTAATTTTTCTATATTTTCTAAAGAAAACCTGAACCATAATTAACAACAAAATTAGTCGTGAGAAAACAAGAACATGATGTGAGAATTATTATTTTTTCTTTTTTTCTAACCAAGATCTTCGAAGTAAGTATGTGTAGTATTGTACTTGTACTATTTATTTGTACTTGTATCCGTGTCTACATACTTGTATAGTGTTAAGTCTTAAGAAACAAGAATTTATGTCGTTGGCATAAATAGCTGAAATATCAAATTAGTCATTAAGAACAAAAAATATACATTTTGACATGTTTAAGCTAGTGATATACTAATTATTTTCAACAGGAAGGCATTCAAGATTTCAATTGATATAAAATATATAAGAAAAACACGTTCGAAAAGAAGGCCATTGAAATCTACCAAATAATTTAAATCGGCGGAATTATTAGATTCTGGAACATCTTGATGTAGAATATTTTTTATTATTTTAACCAGAAATTTATAAACTGTAAGACATTTTTTG
Source organism: Cordilura impudica (assembly GCA_963682025.1). NCBI lineage: Eukaryota > Metazoa > Arthropoda > Insecta > Diptera > Scathophagidae > Cordilura > Cordilura impudica. Next base: position 131,766,203 of record OY821519.1, on the reverse strand, counting down.
TTCATTTTTTTTCAATATCAATTTATTGATTCCAAAATATTCTTATAAAAATAAAAAACTAGCGGAGCCCAGCCCTCGAAATTCAAGTGCAAATTCAATGAAATTTTATTTTTTCATTTAATACATAACTTTATAAGAGCCTAAAGGTATTCTAATCAGTATTAGCCAAAATTCAACACAGGGCTTTTGATATTTATAATAAACACACACACAGGATGTGTTGTATGTACGTGTTAGGAGCAAGTTTAAATGAACATTACTCCAAAAAAATGTTCCAGGCTGTGCAAATCTGTAAATACGGTGGACATCTAAAAAGAAATACCTTTAAAATGGTATGTTTTTTTTTATAAAAACCGATTGGTAATTGAAGGTTTAAAATCGGTCACAAGAAATCGCCTTGCCTATTAATATTATTAATGTATCATTATCAAAAGAAAATCATACAAACTAAGGAAAATAATGTATAAACTCAGATAAGGTAAAAATTGTGATGTATTATCATTTACATCTAAAGAATTAAATCTTCTATGATAAAGCCTTTGAATTAATAAAAACTGCGTTATTGTCATCTAGTAATACAATTTCCATATATTTAATTTTATGAATTTTTGTTGTGATAATGGGATGGTGGTAACGAATGGAATGATGATTGGTGACGCATATGGGGAGTTTTCCTTCATAAGTGGTGTCGGCTCATCGGTAAATGATGTTTGTGCTGTTTAGCAAGATTTTATTCATCACATTGATAATTTTATGGTTGACAATCAGGTATGGTCTGACCACCTCCCAATAGTGCTGTCAGTTCAACTTAAAATAGATGACGGATGCAAAATAAATCCAAATCTGTTGCCCAAATTACATTGAAAAAATGAATACTTATCGCAATATCACATGAAGATTCGTGAATGTTTGGAGATGGCAAAAAACCAAAAAGAATCCCTGGAATTTGGAGATATATCTACAGTAGTAAAGGAGGCGTATAAAATGGTCTATAAAGAAGGCTTAAAATTTCATCAAAAACAAAAGTGGATCAATGCTAAATGTTACAATGCAAGAAAAGTTTCTTTTAAATGGCTGTGTAAATTCAGAAAAACCGGTAGCAAAGAAAACAAAGAAAAATATTTAAAAGCAAATAAAAGATTTAAAGAAATTTGTAGGGAAGAAAAGTCAAAGTACCTATTGCACTTAGAACAAAAGATAGATCACGTTAATAACAGTAAAGATTGGTGGAAAATTGCTAAGGAAATAAGAAATGGTGGTGAATTCCCAAGAATAACGGTACCAGCAGAAGAGCTGAAATCATATTTTCAATAACTGTTGAATCCAATACAAAACGCAATAGAGTTACAATATGCTTACCTATACCGGACAAATGATGAGGTGGATAAGACCATAACAATAACCGAAATAAGGCAAGAGCTGCAAAAAGCTAAAGACCACAAGGCACCAGGCGAAAATCGCATCCCATATGAATTCTATAAAAATGCTCCAGAATAATTGTTAGAAGAGATAGCAACAATATGTAATAGTGGCAAAATAGACGATACTTTTATATTAAATATAATTTACCCGATACATAAAAAAGGAGATATGGCAATACCAAGTAATTATCGTGGAATATCTTTCATGAACTGTCTACCAAAGATAATGGTGGGTTTGTTAACAAATAGACTCTCCGAATGGGCCGAACGTAACAATATCTTGAATGAATATCAAGCTGGTTTTAGGAAGAACTATTCAACAGTTGACAAAATATATAACCTCTCAGCTTTTGTACATAAATCTAAATGCGAATAAGAAAACTTATGCATTTTCCGTGGATTTTAAAGCCGCATTCGATAAAATTTCTACAAATGCACTTATATACAAGCTACATACAATAGGTCTTTCGTCAAAAGCAGTTAAGTTTATAGAAAACATGTATAAAACTACAAACTCGGCAGTGTGGACTGGTCAAGAATTATCAGAGGACTTTTCAACTGTATCAGGCTTAAAACAAGGGTGTCTGCTATCACCACTACTCTTTGCGTTTTATCTTAATGATCTTCATGACTTTTTAGAGGAGGACTTAATATCGAACACTTAAATAAACGACTGTTGCTATATGCAGATGATATCGTTATTCTTGCTGATGATATAAACGTTTTGCAGAAAATGATATATAAATTAGAAGATTACTGTAAAATATGGGATATCGAGGTAAATTTAAGTAAGTCTGAGATTATGATATTCAGAAAAGGTGGAAGAATGTCACAAAATGAAAAATTGTATTTTAAAGGAGAAGATATTAGAATAGCATCCGAATACTGCTATTTTGGCGTTACCTTGACACCAAAAATGATTTTCAAAAAACATATTGAAATAAGAACCGCTTCTGCCAAAAGCAGCATAAATCACACATGGAACAACTTTTTGAACAAACCCTAGATATCTCTAAGATCCAAAGGGAAACTGTTTCTGGCCGTTTGTAGAGCAGTGCAAAGCTATAGCGCACAAGTCTGGGGATTCTCTTTGTTCGATGAAGTGGATAAACTACAGCTATACTTTTTAAAGAAAATATTGAGGATTCCTAGTTTTACACCAACATACACGATAAGACTTGAAACGGGAAGAGAAAATGGTCATCTGTATACTTTGGATTTGCACCTGAGGTATATAAACAAAACTGTTGGTGAATTATGTATTTTTGTAATAATTTATGTTTTATTTTTCAAATAGACGACCTTTGATAAAGTCAACATAAAATTGACAAAACGTCAGGAAAAATGGAATAAGCGGTTGTTTTATTTACATTGGAAACGTTAGGCCTAATTAGCTTAAATAAAATAAAAATAAAAAAACTTTGTTCTATTATAATCAGGACAGACTTCCCAATCAACTCTCCAAAATCCTTATTAGACGGCACATTCTATGGGTGAATGTTATGAATCAAATAGGAGCTGATTATGGTTTCTCATGGACAGAGCAAAATCTCAATCAAACACAGTGAGCTGAAAATCGGATTAATTTATTATATTCACTTAGAACTAGTTATAACTAAGCCCTTCTAATGGAAGCAGCTGAAGCAAGCAGAATATATAGAAAACTTGACCCAATGGCAGGAAACAGATACATGATGGACGAGTTGCGGTTAGAAGACATAATGTGGATTTTCAAGGCAAGAAGTAACCTTATTAAACTCTATGTTAATAATTATCAGTTAAATGATTTAGACTTATGTTCACTTTGTAAATTGAAGGAAAAAAGAAGACATAGAACATTTTATTGGCTGTTGTAATACACTGAAAGAGTTTAGAATTTTACATTTTGGAGAATCTGTACTTAGTGAAGTCGAAATAATCAATATTTTAGATGGCAGGACTAAACGCTGGCAATCTGTATCAAATTATATGAAAACATGTGTAAATAATAGAAACTTTTTAATAGCGGCGTTTAATCCTTAAGAATATTTAAATTGTTAAATTGTAAAATTGTAAAATTGTTATTTGTTTAAATAGTTTTTCGACTGACGACATATTGTCAAAGTCGAATATAGAGATATATTCTTAATTTAATCCTTTTTATAATTATGTACATACATATATTGTTAAATTTAAAATCAAAAAATAAATAATACTACTACTACTATACTTAGAACTTAAGATCAAATTTAATCAAAAAGTTGTCAATCCTTTTCATTTGCATTTCTTATACATGTTTCTATTTTAAATTTTTTAATGAAAGTGGTTTTGAGTCGATCGGTATAATTAAAGATGGGACTGGGTCAAATATTTTTGGTAGTTATAAACATCTGCATAAGGTTTATACTCCAACTACATAGTGATATAGGTATAGTGGTATGTGCTTTATCCAAAATGTAATCAATATGTCTATAAAAGGTGTGGGATTCTTCAAAAAATACTCCTAAATATTTAAATGCATCAATATAGGAAACGAATTCATTTTGGAAACAAATATTTTTTTTAATAATTTAATAACAATTGAACATAAACACACTTATTGATATTTGTCAAAATTTCCATTTGCCAAAAAGTAGTGTTAATTCCACAGTACAAGAATTTGACAATATCCATATCTAAAATTTCAAGCTTCGTTTTTCGTATACAGCATTTCTTAAGGGGTTGGGGGGTAAGATTTTAAAAGTTAAAAAATAGAACGCAGCCAACTGAAGACGCTTTTCAGCTCCGCGCTGTAATTACAGAGCTATAAATTATTTTCCTGAAGATGAGCAGCGAAGCTGTTCGAAATATTGAAAATAAAATAAAATTAAAACATGTGTTGTTCGTTAATTTTTAACTTCATGACATCATGCCAAACAAAAACCATCACACAAAAAGTCGTATTTTCATAATTTTTTGAAGATATGAATAATGTTGCACTATTTATTTCATATACACGTTATAGCATAGCAGTTGCAGAATCTTTGAAAAATTTTTCAATTTAAAATCTATAATATTAATAGGCTAAGCGATTTCTTGTGACCGATGTTTTGTTCAACCGTTTTATCCCGAATTTGACCAAACGTATATTATATGAAAGGTATTTCTTTTTAGCCGATTTGCGGATTTACAGATTTTTAAATTTTTTCCTTTGTTTTGAGTAAAATGCATTTAAAGTTGCTACTAACACATACATAAAATTATACAATGCTATGTGTGCGTTTATTAAATTTGTTTATGTGTTTGTAATAAAAATGAGTTTGTTTTTTGTGTTGATTTGTGAATTGGCTATAATTGATTAGCATTCCTTTAGGGTCTTTATTTAATGAAAAAAAAAGTTCCTAGAATTTGCACTCGAATTTCGAGGGCAGGAATTTGCTAGTTTTAATAAATAAGTCCGTGACAGCGATTCTCCGGAGGCGTTGTTGTTTTGCGGTGAACATCATAACTCGTTACCGGATCATGTGAAATAAAAAAAGTCGAAATGCGTTTAAAAGGTTACATATATCCTGAGGTAGTTACGAAAGTTTTTTTAAATTTTTTTTTTTGACAGCATTTTGAAGTGAAAAACACGATTTTTGATATAAAATTGCGGGAATTTGTTGTTAACAAATGGTGGGGAATAAAATGGAAAATAAAAAAAGTTCTTGTGGTTACCTGATGATTTATGTGTAGATATAGTCTGTAAGATTTCAAAAGAATCGGTTAAGTAGATTTTCAGATATGATTTTCACGGACTTCGAATATTTATTTGCGAGAAAATCGATTTAAAGTTTTTTAAAAACTGATTTATATACGATATACCATGTGCGGCCGGTCATTGGAAACGCTGTATCTTCTTAACTTTTGCTCCGATTTACTTGCAATTTTGAAACAACACTCTGTACATTAAGAAAGAGATTTGAAAAAAAAGATTTTCAAACCTGACCCCCCCTCTTAATCGAGGTACCAATGCCGTTAGACTTGGAATTTTTAAATGTCTTAAATGTCGCTCAATGAAACAGTGTGTACAGTCGACTTCTTGAATCCGTAAGTGCCCTGGTTCCGATAATTTTTGTACTGGCTCTTTTATACAGCTTTGGTGTATAAAGTGCAGTAAAGCTGTGGCAATTTTTTATTTCGGTTTTGCTGAACACAAGAATCACTCCACAAAATTATTTGCTCTAGTTCGGGGTGGTCATGCTCTACATTGATTAAAATTTTTATAAGAGCTCTTGCTATGTCATTTCTGCCTCTTCCAGCAAAACACTCATTCCATAGAGCACAGTACGTTATGTTTTCACCACTATGCTTTATGAGAGTTCCCGTCCAGTTATAAATGCAAAGTTATCGCTTATAATAGCATTTCGATGCGAACATTCCAGGTATAGTGAAGACATTTTCCAGATCATAGCACAAAGCGGCTACAGAGGGATCTTTATTTTTACGATCTGCATCTCGCTCCTCTTTGCATAGGGTTATCTGCACACAAGTGCTTTTCGTATTTCGCCTGTTAATTTTCATTAAATATTATTATTGACTTTTGCGTAAACACATCTATCACTTTAGTCCTTTTTGGGCTTATGAAATGATAAATTGAATTCATTATTAAATGTATTTCTATATGTGTGTATGTGTACAGGATCTTCACACGTTTCCTTATACAAGTCATACATCCTTTGTAAACTTAAATGGCTCTACAAATATTTGCGCGCTGTTCTTGAACGGCAGTAGTGCGAATCAATTGCCGGGAAGCTGTTAATGTGGGTTCTTACTTCATCAATTTTCTCTTGCAATATTTTCGGTCTACCATGATGCTTCCTACGTTCATTTGTGAGTCCTTGCTCAGAACCATTTAAAATATTGAACACCTAACACACTTTTCTCTCAGTTATTCCTAATGTATTAAGAAAAAATGTTTTGCATACTGGAAATGTGAATGAGTTCACTTGAAAAAAATATTGGAAAGACTACTTCTTACGAAAATTATCTTTCGCTTTAGTTGAAATTCGACGTCTTTTAATTTCTGAGGGTTTAACGAAATTAGCATAAATTAGTGAAATTGCATTCAATGCCCAAAATAGTTCATGAAAATCTTTTTTTTCGTTCTCTGTAATATTGCTTTTGCAACCGCGAATGCAGTCTTCTTTGCATGGTATTCGCATCTTTAACTCGGGTCTTTCAACTCCTTTTCTATTCACATATATCTTCCCTTTCTCTCGAAGCTGTTTTCTTACCTTCCATGATTCCGATTCCGTATGTTTCTGACATTTTCGTGTCTTCTTTGAGGAAATACACATACCACCGCTTGAAGTTATTTCTAAATCAGAACTATTAGAACTTAGTTTCTCATTTGAGTTGGTAAGAAGAAGGATCAAAGATTTCATTATCTGACGAAAAATCGTTTTCCGACATATCATTATCCATTATTTTAACCATAACCGAAATTTCTGCTTTATCGTTGAAAAAATTTGAACAGACTAAATTAAAAAAAAAATGTCTGCTGTCTGCTACCGATTACTTTGTATCCTATTTTCGGGTTTCGCTTTATTCTACATATTTACAGAGCATAATTGAGTGCAATTGAAATTGTATAGCGTATGACAAGTGTATTTTCGATAAGAATAATTTTGAATTAAAAAAAATGTTTTATGTCCATTTTTGGTGTACGTACGACAAAATATGTAAAGGGTCCGCCAAATAACTTTTTTTTTTTTTGAAAATGCTAAATGCTAAAATGCTAAAAAAACTACTGAATATTATCTCAAATTTCTTTTTTTATTTGAAAGTACAATCCTTCCGGTAAATAATGGAAAATAATTTCATTCAAATGGCTGCCTCGGCTGGCCATGCAGTAGCCTACACGATCGGTCCAAATTTTAAGCACATTATCGATTGTGTGCAGCTGTATTTCACCAATGGCTTCACGAATATTGTCCTTTAAAGCGTCAATTATCTCTGGCTTGTTGGCGTAACAATTATCTTTGAGGGCACCCCACAAATAATAGTCCAACGGTGTCAAATCGCAGCTCCGAGGTGGCCAAATGACATCAGCTCTGCGGCTGATAATTCGATCTTCAAAAACAGCGCGCAAAACATCGAGTGTAGCTGCGGCTGTGTGGCACGTAGCGGCGTCCTCCTCTTCAATTTTTGTGAACAAAAATTCGTTCAAAGTGGCCCGATAACAATCGCCATTGACTGTAACGGCCACTCCTTGCTCATTTTCGAAGAAAAATGGCCCATTTATGACTCTGGACCAAAATCCGCACCAAACAGTTACTCGTTTTGGGTGTATCTGCTTTTCAATGTATGCGTGCGGGTTTTCTGTGCCCCAAATGCGACAATTTTGCTTGTTTACATACCCGCCAAGATCAAAATGAGCTTCATCTGAACAGATGATTTTTTTGGCAAAATCGGCATCTTCTGTAAGTCGATCGCAGGCCCACTTAGCGAAGGAGTTGGCTTCAACTCCTGAACCAATTGGACTTTGTATGGCGTCATACCAACCTCTTTATACAAAATTCGTCTCAATGATGCCTCCGAAATATTCAATTCTTGAGAACGACGGTGAATTGATGTTGATGGCGCTTCACGCACACTTTCTGCCACAGCAGCAATATTCTCGGGTGTACGCACTGTTTTTGGCTTTTCACGCTTTGGTTTATCGATGAGGATGCCAGTTTCTTTCACTTTTTTCACAAGATAACGAACATACGGAGCTGACGGTGCTTCTCTTCTTCCAAAATCCGTACGCAATTTTCGCACACATGCTGCAACATTACCATGATTTTCAAAGTAATGTCGCAATATTTCCCAGCGTTGTTCAAGCGTATGCACAACCATATTCGTTCAGCGGAAGGATAAAACTAATTATCTGTCAAATCAGACATAAGCTAAGTGTTACCATTCACGAAATAAGCACTAGTTAAAAAAAAAAAACGTTAGATGGCAGACCCTTTATATGCTCAGGACGACAACATTTTGTGACGTACTATAATTGACTTTGAGTTATTTGACTTTGATATTTGGATATAATAAAAATTATGATTTAAAATCCCTACAAATATTGCAGAATAAATCATTAAAAATCGTATTTAATCTTCCCCGACTGTATCCAACTATATCTCTATATAGGGATGTCACCAAAAATGATTTAACTATACATGGAATGTACAAAATGCAATTATTAATATATGTTTTTAAAGTGCTACATAATATCGGTCACCATACTATTTGTTTTTCAGTTAATCAACAAGCCTTCAATAAAAGAAACAATCCAAACCTTAGAGTTTCAAGATGTCGTTTAGAAACTACGAAACAGCGAGTAGAATATATCGGTAGTCTGGAATTTAATAGTTTACCGCAAAGTCTAGAAGAATGTTTAACTATTTCTTTATTTAAAAATAAATTAATTTAATTAATTTTGAATAATATTGTAATGTTTGTAATATAATTTTAAATAAGTACAAATTAAATTTCTCCTATTTTGTATAACAAATAATTTTTATTTCAATATTTTTTATTTTATTAAAATAAGTTTATTTGCCAACTTGCCTCAACAAAGCCTTAATGGCGCTGAAGCTCAATTATGCATGAATTGATTTGATGAAATAAAGTTTATATAAAATTAAAAAAAAAAAAAAACATGTTGAATATCTGGTTAGTTATAAGGTTTGAGAAGAAACTGATAATATCATTAGAAAGAGCATGCGAAGTTTAGTATGAATATTTAATAATCTCAAAGCCGAAAAATGTCACTAACGACATCCATATTTTGAGGTAGCGCTATGTTAATATCTTTAGTTTATCCCTTAGGAGGATCAGGAATATCTGCTAAATAATTATTGTACAGAATTTTTCAAAATAAACATATCTCTACTAACTGAACTAAAATTATTTAAATTTACATAAAAAGTTCTATTAAATAAGTTATAAAAAATAAGTCTGCAAACTTTTTTTATTAGACATAAAAGTTTTAAATTTTTTTTATATAATTCCCTGCTGCCAAGCCGCATCAAAAGCTTTCCCAAAATCTGAAATAAGAATGAAGCGATGTTAATCTAGAGAAAGCTAAAAGTTGGAAAAAAAACTCTGCTTGTTCGTTCTAATGATATTATCAGTTTCTTCTCAAACCTTGTAACTATATATTTTACTCTCGTATGAAAATAAACAAAAAACATTTCTCATGTTCTTTTCTTTCAAATGTTGAATTAAATAGTTGATTAAGCATAAGTTGAAGTAATATGCAGAAGGATGCTGAAGATGAACAAGTCGCTTTGTTCGAAAGTAGCTACTCCATCTAGCGCTGTCTCAATTTTATTCCATATTTTTCTTACATTGCATAAAGTATTATCTTTTCTAGTATTAGAAAATGTATACATGATCTCGAACCGAACAATAAGTAACTAATTTCTATGGAAGAACTTTTATTATGAAATGAAGTCAGACAACATTCTGAGACTAGGGACTGTGGAGTGTTAACATCTGAATCTAAACTGTTAGTTCTTAAGAACGGGATTATCTAAAATGAGGGTATTACCCTTGCTCAAAATAAAGTACTCAAAAACTTTGCTAATATTAGAAAGTAAAGATATTGGCCTATAAGTTCTCACTAAAGATGGATCAAAGTTAGGTTTGAGAATAGGAATAATTTTTGCACACTTTTAGAGTTTAGAGAAAATAACCTAAATTATATGTTTGATTATACAAAATAGCTAATAAGTCAAAAAAAAGTCTTTTGTTAACAAAAATTCAAAAATTTAGGAAATTTTTTGAAAAAATATATTTGAACATTTTGAAACATTATTTAAAAAAAATCATCATCTTTTATTTAAAAAGATTTTGAGGCATTTCTTATTGGAGACAAATTTATATATTATAAAATGAACAGATAGTGAGTTATATTTTTGTTTAGAAAAATTCTCAAGATAACAGAAAAATTTTTGTACAGAGTAAAATTCTGAGGTTTTCTGGAATAACCGCGTATGTCAATTTTTGTCAGTTTTGAGTTAACGATGCCAAATAATTAATTTTTAACGCTCTTTACATGTGATACATTTTTTAAAAAAAAATGTTGACCATTTCTGAGTTTTTTCTTTAAATAACGACGTAACTTAAATGTTTATTAAATTATCGACGTTTATTAAATTATCGACGTATGTCAACCTACGTTTGATCGCTGACAAATTATTTTCGCAGAAAACGACACATAGCGACATACGTTGTTATTAATGAAAAAAAAAAATGCAAAATAATTTTGGATTATTTTTCAATTTAAAACCACTTATAAAAACTGGTGTGGTTATTTCTGTTATTTTTTGTCACTATTTTTCTTGATACGTTGTAATATTCTCATCCTTTTTGTTGACGAATAAAAAAATCCATTTTTCAATCAACAACAACTTATGTCTACATGGGTGGTTGCATTGGTAGTTTTCTTTTTCAAAGAAAACGACGTTTGTCGACAAAAGTTGTTTTATCTGCACACACTTTAAGCGTTATTTACATATTGTTTTTCGTCCTTCTCTAGGATCTATTCCTCTGAAGATTTTTATCTCAAAATTTTATATGAAGTATTTATAGCCCATATCTACAGGACTGTTAAATAAAAAGCTCTAAAAACTTTATATCGAGCCCACAATTTCAAATAAAACGTTTTGTTGGCTCCCCTGAACATTCTGATTATATGACATACGCGGTTATTCTAGAAAACCACAGAATTATCAGATTCTAAGACAAGTTTTCCTTTAAAATTTTCTAATTTTTTTTTATCGAAAAAATTTGCATATAATTATGGTACAGCATAATTTATGGTACAGAAAAATTTTTATATTCTAATACGTTTTGGATAGAGAAATTCTCAAATCATAAGACAAGTTTAGAACAAGTTCGAGTTTTTGTATTGAAAAGAGCTCAAAAAGCGCTTTAACTCTGATTAATTTTTTGTATAGAATAATTCTTGGGTTATAAGACATTATTTGTGGAGAAAAATTTTCAAATTCTGCGATATATTTTATAATGAAAAATTTTTGTATAGGAAAATTCTCAATAAAAATCTAAGTAATTTTTTGTATAGAAAAATACTCAGATTTTTAGAAATTTTTTGTTTAGTAAAATTTTCACATGCTGAGATTTTTTACATAAAAAAATTCTCAAATTAATAGGTATTTTTCTATAGAAAAATTCTTAGAAACGGACACACTTTTTACATAGAAAAATTCTCAAATTCTTAGACATTTTTATATAGAAAAACTTTCAAATTATCTTATTATTAAACATTTTTGTGTCGTATATTTTTCAAATATCTCATTTTGAGATTTTTTTGTATAAAAAATTCTTTGATTTTGAAAAATTGTTTGTATAGAAAATATTAAGATTGTGCGGCATGTTTTATATAGATCATTTCTTAGGTTTTGTGACGATTTTCATATAGTAAAATTCACAAATTCAGAAATATTTATTCTATAGAAAAATTCTCAGATTCTGAGACATTTTTATATAGAACAGTTTTCACATTCGGAGACATTTTTTGTAAAAAAAATTCTCAGATTCTGAAACATTTTTTATACAATTATTCTCAGATTTTGAAAAATTTTTTATAGAAAATTTCTGAAACATTCTGAAACATTTTGAGTATAGAAAAATTCTCTAATTCTGTGCTATTTTTGGTATAGAAAAATTCCCTGATTCAGTGATATATTTTGAATAGAAAAATTCTGAAATTTTTTTTATACAAAAATTTTCTATGATTCTGAAACATTTCTTTGTATATACAGATATGCGACCTTTTTGTCCAGAAAAATAAAAAAAGTTTGTTTCTTAAATCTTTTGTTTTTGATAATATACTCGTAATAAAGCTTTTCATGCTTTTACCTGTTTCAGTTGCCATTGTAATGTGTCCACTTGATTTTGTAATATTACAGCTTCCACGTTTGTGGTATTGTCATTAGCAACTTCATGATGATGCTGCTGGTTAGCCGGTATATTTGTTGTTGTTATTGTTGGTATTATATGCGATGGCTGATGTTGAGTATTATGATAATGATGGAATTCTGCGATCGATGAGCGTGTTGTTTTATCATAATATACGGAATTTATATCTTCATCATTATTTGCATCACAAAAGTTGCAATCCTATTTGGAAGAAAAAAATTTATAGAAAAAAAATATTAAAATATTAATTTTAATTGCTTTTTAAACAATATAATTTATACACATGTCACAACTATTTATTTAACAAAATTATTAGTTGTGTGACCTGGATTTAATAAATCGAAATTTTGTCAATTCAAATTTGAAATAGATGGCGTAACAAAAAGTAAAAAAATTAAATATAAAGCAGATGGAGCATAAAATGTTGAAAAAAAATTTCGAATTTATTTAGGAACATATAAAAAAAAACTCTATTGTTTTTAACATTAAGAAAGATGGCATTGAATAAAATCCAATTGTTCAAAAATTTTGTCTACCTACTCAAGTAAATCCTACCGTTTTGGATTTAATGAATCAGTTTTACGATAAAATGTTTTTAAAAATTCGTGATTACATAGTTCCATTTATAATTTAATACATATTAAATATGACTAAAAAATTTATACAAAAATTTTGTATAAAACAATACTAGGCCTGAATATAAAAAAAGAAATATTATTTATTTGAAAATGAAAAGTTGTAAGAAAAACTGTTAAAAAGTAACATCAAATACCAGCGCTTGTTATGGCTTTGCATTTCATCTATAATATTAATAGGCTAGTCGATTTCTTGTGACTGATGTAAGTTTCACAGTTTTAGCCCGATTTTGACAAAAAATTTATCATTGGAAAGGTATTCCTTTTTAGCTGTTCACCAGATTTACAGATTTTCATCGTCTGGAACATTTTTTTGGAGTTATGATCGTTTAAAGTTGCTACTAACACATACATAAAATTATACAATGCTATGTGTGTGTTTATTTAATTTGTTGATGTGTTTGTGTAAATGTGAGTTTGTTTTTTTCATTTAATATGAGATGAATTGTGAAGCATACCTTTAGGATCTTTTTTAAATGAAAAAATAAAATTTCCTAGAATTTGCACTCGAATTTCGAGCGCTGGAATCTGCTAGTATTAATAAAGCGCTTTGTAGAGCTACTGTTTTCCGTTTTAAAATAGTTTGCATCGATGGGAGACTAGGTAAAAAAAAAATGGGACGATCATATCCATATTCACATTTCTCAAAAACATATATATATATATTTTATTTTTAGATTTAAGTTAAGATCGGAAATCAGCTTTTTATGGGGCTATTACTAAAAATGGTCCTACAGGTTTTATTTGAGGACTATTAATTATTGTGTATAATGCACACAAACATATGATAATCTGGATCTTAAGACAATTTTAGTCGGTTCGATAGGGGGTTACGTGTATGAGGGTTAGGTCTGAAAATGCACCGATTTTCAATAACGTGCGTTGTGTGGCCGATAAAAGCTTATATGCCAAGTTTATTCAAAATATATTCATATATGGGACCTGTAGTTTGATTTGCATGTACACTAGGATGGGTCAATTGTTTTTACTCTCTGGGTTCACCGCGATTCTGGTACTATGGGTCATAACAAGTATATTTGCCAAGGAACCACACCTCTAAAATCATTTTCGAGCCAGCCAAAATTTCGGTTAAGATATTTTCATGATATTTTCTATAATATTCATTCAAATGTAAAAAAATTTATTGGACATGTATAAACCGTGGGTTTTTTGGGTTGGGAAATCCAGTTTTCACATTTATTTTTATTTTTAACAGCCGCCAGGGGGCGTTTTCGTGCATTTTTTGTAGATTTTGTTCACCTTTTTGAGGAAAATTGAGGAAATTATTGCACAAATCGACAAATCTTTGACTTTCCCATATTTAAAATAGCCCAAAATATTCAGGGCTGAAAATTGTGCAGTGTACCCATATGCGACCTATATCGATTTCATTCAATTTAAGTAAAAAAATTCTTTTTTATATTTGTTCATTCAGAGAGTAAATAAAAAAACTAATTTATTGACTTAATTTAATGAAATCGATATAGGTCGTATATGAGTGCCCCCATAATTTTCAGCCCTGAATATTTTGGGCTATTTTAAATATGGGAAAGTCAAAGATTTGTCGATTTCTGAAATAATTTCTTCAATTTTCCCCAAAAGGGTGAACAAATCCACAATAATGCCCGGCGGCTATTAAAAATAAGAATAAATGTGAAAAATGGATTTCCCGACCCAAAAAACCCCCGGTATACACATTTACAATAATTTTTTTTTTCATTTAAATGAGTATTATGGAAAATATGAAAATATCTTCATTGAAATTTTGGCAGGCTCGAAAATGATTTTAGTGGTATGGTTCCCTGGGCAAATATACTTGTTATGGGCCATAGTACCAGCATCGCGATGAACCAATAGAGATTTTTCGGCCCCATACAATTTGACCCACCCCAGTGTACACATAGGCACACGGAGAAACAAAAAAAAGTACAGACACAGATGGACAGATGGACATCACAACATCAGCTAAGAAAGTTATTCTGACTCAGCACAAATTCATTATACCCTGACCATATAGTGGTATAGGGTATAAATATTTACGGTTTTAATTAAATTTTAAAATGTAAATATTTATTTAATTATATCCGATTCTAAGAAATGAAGCGAATTACAATTTTATGAAGAATTCAACGTTTTGTAACATTCAAAATTTTTTTCGTCTAAATTTTAAAAGTTGAATTTGAATTTTTTCTTTCATATTTTACATTAAAGTTTAACTATTGAAACTACAAAATTGGCTTATTGTAATTTTTAGTTGTCAAATAAATTTTAAATTTTGTAGCTAATATTTGCTCAATTATTTTTAATTCAATGACAAACATTTATGTTTTAAAACTCACCTAATATATTTGTTATTACTTGGCATTAACAAGTGACACAAATTTGCAAATTTTTTATTATCTAATTTCATTTTGAACAGATTAAATAAAAATATTTTATATTTTATCACAGTTCATTAAAATTTAGGTACACCAATTGTCAACACTATAATAAAAACTTACAAAAATACAAAATCATCCTCTAGTATTCCAAAATGAAATTGTTGACTAAGTCATTCCGGTTTTCCTTTTTTTTATTTGGCAACGAATGGAAGTAATTATGAGTATGATCAAATAAATATTTTTTTTTGTGTAGTCATATTTATTTTGCAAAAAGCCATTGTTGTGATATTGTTAAATAAAAAAGAAGCAAAAATAAGATTAAAAACGATTTATTATATGTAGCACTTGAAATACGCAAAAATCAAGTTTAGACGACTTGTAGTATTTAAGCCCAACTTCTAATTTTAATGTTGTTAACACGGTCAAAGAAGTTTAAAGTTGATTTAAATCAACTTCTAAATAAATAAGGATAGTTTTTTGGATGATCAATTATACGTTTTGTATCGTTTATACTATAAAAAGATTTGAATCTTGAATTCGATGTAATAACGAAATAAAACTATAAATTATTTAAGTTGAAATTTCAAAATCTACTTTGTATTTTATTTCAAGGCTTCCCAGTTAAATCTTGCACTAAAAAAAACTCAAGTGGCATTAACTTTTTTTAATTGCAAACAGGGCTACCGAAAGCCAATAATTTAACCATTTATAATTCATGTTCATTGAATTATAGAAACTGCACAGCCAACAATAACTTTAATACTTCCATACTTTCCAATTAAAGTCGATTGTTCATCTAGATTAAAAAAAATATTTTTGTAACTAAAATATTTTTAAATGTTAAATATAAAGATTTAAAGAACTCTTTCAGTCATTATTATCTCCATATAAAGCAGCTTACCGATATTAACTTATAAACACAATCAGGCCGTTGCATATTTTTCATATAAAATGACCTAAAGCTAAGCATTATGACCCGCAGTAAAATATATTTTTTTATTATCTTTACAGAGTTTCTCATATTCGTATTTTTTAACTATTTCTTTCTCTCTCTCTCTCTCTCTTTCTCTCTCTCTCTCTCTCTCTCTCTCTCTAAGAGTGCCATACATGTAGAATATTGCTGTGGTAAGTACCAACTTTGCAAACAGAAAACATTTGTTATTGATGTTCATGAAAATTATTGGAAAACAAATATATTTCAAAGATAGATATCTATAATATTAATAGGCTAGGCGATTTCTTGTGACCGATGTTTTGTTTTACCGTTTTATCCCGATTTTGACCAAACGTATATTATTTGGAAGGTATTTTGTTTAGCCGATTTGCAGATTTACAGATTTTTAAATTTTTTCCTTTATTTTGAGTAAATTGAATTTAAATTTGCTACTAACACATACATAAAATTATACAATGCTATGTGTGTGTTTATTAAATTTGTTAATGTATTTGTAATAAAAACAAGTTTGTTTTTTTGTGTTGATTTGTGAATTGGCTATAATTGATTAGCATACCTATAGGGTCTTTATTTAATGAAAAAATAAAATTTCCCAGAATTTGCACTCGAATTTCGAGGGCTGGAATCTGCTAGTTAACTAAAAATTATAGAAATTTAGTTTTTTAACAGTTAAATGCGTAAATGTAAAGAACTACAAACAAAATACGCACAAAATATAAACAATACAATTGTTTTTGTTTTGCTGTCAACCTTGTACGTTGTTGTTTTGATATATTTTTCGTAACGAAGAAAAACATCCCGCATCGGTCTGATTATACTGTGGAACAAAATGGTTGTGTGATATTTATACTGAACGATTGTATTAGGTTGTTATAGTAAAACCTACAAAGTATTTGGTCCTCTGTGAACACAGTCAAATATTATGACGTTATCCGCTCATGTTAAATCACTGAAAAGATGAATTTTTATATATCACGTGCAGCCCAGTTCATTAAACCTCTAACCCGCAAGACTGCCTCAATGCACATATCACTAAACTCAAATTTACTCCAAATAAAAAATTATTTTTTAATTAAACTGAATGCAGTGCCTTGGGTAACATTTCAGGTAACAATTCTATTGAAGGTTCTAATGCATTCTGTCGTTTCGTTTCATTGCCGTCAACAGTTGTGTGTAAGAAGTCAGACTGCAAGCATTAAGAATTCCGTAAAAAATTTTTTTTGCACAAAAGTGGTCTGGGGCATTCATTATTATATATTATATTTAGCACTGAAATCGATTCATATTACAACTTATCGGAAAAATGAAACTATAGAACGAAACACATATAAACACACTTGAAATTCACAGTCGCGTTGAGGCACCTCCAAATTTTTTTTGATTGACCCAAAACGTTGTATATCTCATTTTTTTTTTTTGCTATACGCATATTTCTAGGGTATGGGACTTTAAACTCGAACATTTTTTTCCCCCTCCATATAATGAAGGGCCACCCTAATGGACATATTTATGAAAACAGTGATAATTATATTGTGGGTAATTGATGCCATTTATTTTTTGAAATATTTTATTTATGTTTATTAATTCTTTTTATAATAAACTTAAAATAACAAATCTTCAAATGACAAATATAAAATAAAAAATAACTCAGCACTTGGATTTAAAAATAGTATAGCCTCAATAATATATGGCTTCATTGATGCTTTCAAATCGGATCGGATGATTCTGAGTGCAGAAGATAATAATTCTGCCAACACTTATTTTGCTAGCACTGCCGAGGTGATCGGAGCAGCATCTTTGGATACCTTGGAATTGCATCTTTTTTGCTAAATTTGAAGAACGGTAAATTTCACTATCTTCTGTAATGCATGGTAAAAGTCTATTTAAAATATAGCTGTAAGTATTTTTTTTAAATTTTTTTAAAAATACATTAAATATTTGGAGTACAAATGAATTAATTGTATGCTAATAGCCACTCACATGAAACTTAAAGTCTACTTTGACTTTCAGTTTTCAATGTAATTCTTTTTTGTTAATAAGAAATTAACTAAAACACCAGACCTATAATATATCATATGAACTATAATACTGCTTATAACATAAGCTAATCAATTTTAATTTTATGCTGAATATTGTTCAATTTCAATTAAATTAATCACAAACCTTGAAAACATCTATTTTCAACTTGACCAATACCGGAGTATAAGTTCTGCTAATGTAATTTCTCTTTCCCGCACTAATAAATAAAATACCAAAATAATTTAAAGTATGAAATACTTTTATATTATTTAATTTAAGTACTTGAATGAAATTACTCTCATAAAAAGAATTTAATATATATATACATAGGGATCTGTAAAATATTTTTTTGCCAAATGCAAATGCAATAACGAAAAATTTTGGAGTCGGAGTCGCGAGTTTTTATAGCGACTCCGACTCCGACTGCATTACAAACACCGCGACTCCATTACTCCGATTCCACAGCCTTCGTTTTATGCTTATGCTCTTAATCGGTGTTGAGACATACAACAAAGAAATTTAGTTCACTCAAAATTCGTCTGTGTATCACAATCGTATCCACTATTAATTTTACTTTGTTGGGTTCTGTCCCGTTGCCTAACATCATGATTGGTATACATCGACTATAACGTTATATTTTGGAATGCAAGGCATAACACTATAGCTCGAGATATGTTCAATCTCGTTATTTGATTATATACGAGTATTATATTAAATTTGGAGATAAGTAGATTTAATATGACGTTTAATACCAAGGTTCAGAAAATACACACATGAAACACACAATGTTCCGTTCAAAAGCAGCCAACACATATCTTTATTTTCATTCAATTATGTGCGTTTCTAAATTTTTTACGGTGCCCAACACAACCATGACTGTGTTCGTTTCGTTATTTCGTTATTTACAAGAACATTTTTGTATCACATACTTTTTGTTTCAATCACACATAAAGCACACATTTCTGACTGTTGCTTTATTTGAAGTTCATGTTCTGGTACGTGTACTGAAAAAAAAACACAGAACATGTACAATAAACAGGTTCGAGTTCAGTTATATTTTAAGTCGTGTTGTGGCTCGTGTAGTAAGAAAAAACAGAACATGTACAATAAACAGGTTCGAGTTCAGTTATATTTTAAGTCGTGTTTAAGTCGTGTTTAAAATATAACTGAACTCGAACCTGTTTATTATACATGTTCTGTTTTTTCTTACTACACGAGCCACAACACGACTTAAAATATAACTGAACTGTAACCTGTTTATTGTACATGTTCTGTGTTTTTTTTCAGTACACATACCAGAACATGAACTTCAAATAAAGCAACACTCAAAAATGTGTGCTTTATGTGTGTTCGAAACAAAAAGTACGTGATAGAAAAATGTTCGTGTAAATAACGAAATATTAAAACGAACACAGTCATGGTTGTGTTGGGCACCGAAGAAAATTTAAAAACAAACATAATTGATATGAGAATAAAAATATGTGTGTGTTGGTCTAAGTTATGTTTGTTTACATATATGTACGAGTTTTTTATTCAGTGTGTGTTTTTTTCTGAACTCTGTTTAATACTACTTATTAGCGGAACACTAGGTTATGTATGAATTAATAGCAGGTCACAATCGATAACCGCTTAAGTCGACTTAATCGTCTTCTTCTATTTTTTTTTTAGTTATTCCCTCCAATAACCGTGTGTCTCTTATAGTTATTGCAGAAACTCTACCGCGTTTTGCTATATTGGCGTCAACTGAATTACTTATTTTAAATGATCTAGCTAAATTAAATTCCGAGGTAATTTCTTGATCAGATTAACCTTTTTTTAACTTATCAACTATTAACTGCCGAAATTCACTTGCAATTTATTTGCCACGCGCCATTTTCACATTACTTACTTTTAACAAAAAGAAATATATTTTTAAAAACTTGCTTTTAAACAAAAATGATGGAACTTTCTCTATCGGCGAACTTTTCGTGGTCAATTTTAACAAGTCAGATTTAATGAGACTTTTCAAAAATAAGGTTGTATTAGAAGAAAATGTATAGTATGCAAAATTTTTGGTTGTCACTGCCGCAAGCTACGCAAAACGTCGAAAAAATTTTAAAATATTACAAAATTTCATTTGTTTAAAATTTTTCCAATCATATGCAGTATTAATAAATTAGCTGTACGACGTTTTAGTTTTTAGAATAGTATATTCAATTAGATGGACCTATGCCACTTTCTCTGAACTCACGGTATAGGGTATATTTTAAATAGACTTTAAATAGTCATCTAGACTGAGTAGAACTTTCTTACTTTATTAAAATGACATCCAAAGAGTTCTTCTTTTGAAAGCAATAAAAATGTCTTTGTTCTAGAATGAATTCCCTTTTTATACCCTATACCACTATGTGGTTTGGGTATAATGACTTTGTGCTGCTGTTTGTAACAACCAAAAATATTTGACCTAGACCCATCTTTAATTATACCGATCGAATCAGAATCACTTTCTGAGTTGATTTAACAATGTCCGTCCGTCTGTGTGTCCATGTAAACCTTGTAATCAAACTGCAGGTCGCAAATATGAATATATTTTGATGAAATTTGGTGTATAAGCTTTTATCACTCATGGGATGAAATTGGTGAGAATCGGTCCATGTTCAGACCTAGCCCCCATACAAATTACCCATATGAAATCGACATAAATTGCCATAAGATCCAAATTGTCATATAGATCTTACTCAAATTGGGTTTGTAGGCGTTCATTACATCCATTAATGAGTAGTCCAAAAATGATCCCCTTGACCCCATATAGAGCTGCTTCCCGATCTTCACTTAAATCTATTAAAAAACAAAAGTATTGCACTGATTCTTCTTAAATTTTGTTTGTATATATTTTTGCAAAATCCAAGAGACTTTACCAAACATGATCAGGATCGGTCCATTTTTGGACCAAGTCCCTATATAGATATAGCATCCGACATGAACTTTTTCATATCTGCAGCCAAAAAAATTAATAAAAATCCCACTCAAATTTGGTTTTTGCTTATTTTCTATGTCCAGTTAGTTGGGCCTGAGAGATAGGGTCTCTAAACGCATGGTATAGGGTATCGTATAGTCGGTCTAGACCGACTATAATTTTCTTACTTGTTTTTTGTTGGATATTAATGCACTCCTTACGTTAGTTGTGGATTCTATGTAAATTGAGGACATTGAGATATTATTTAGATCAAGATGAATCTGCTGAAGGTCTGGATGTTAAAATTCATTGTGATGTCCGTCATAGGTAGATCTACTTGGCTGGTGGACTGTTTACAATATAGGGCCTTGGTGTTGATAGCAACAGGCACACTAGGGTATTTATATACTGTGCCACTATGTGGTGAAGATGCCATAAGCTTGTGTTGAAGTCTGTTGCTATCAGAAATACTGGACGAAGACCCACCTCTATCTATCGATCTGTCCCTGTCCCTACAGGTTGCTGATTATAATATATTTCCATGGAATTTTGTATGAAACTTTTTGTCGGTCATCAAATCAAATCCGATATAAAAATTTACATCCGATATAAACTCTAACAAATTTTTTAGAAAAAACTGCATAATAATCTCAATAAAATTTGGTAATGCTTAGGGATAGACAATAATGTTCTTACTTATTTTATTTTTCTATTGACACAAAAAATCCGTTGCTCCATAGACCACACAACGGTTTTCAAATTCACAATTTTTCTTTGAATTACATTCTCATAACTTCCATTTTTCACACACTTTGAGTGTTGGTTAATTGTTAAAAAATAATTTCCCACTAAGACCCGGTTACTGAATGTTTCATTTTAAATATACGATAAAGATTTATTAAACTTATTCATACAAGTCAATGTAACTGTTAGGTGCGAACTGTAGCTTGAGAAGTTCGCCCTAAATATTTGTTGTTAAAAAAGTTAATTAATAAATTCTGGCTTACTGCAGGGTAACCGCGTAATACAAAACGTTTAAAACATTCTATATAGCTCATAAAATAATTATCTATTGTTTCACATAGAAAGATTCTTCTTGTAGAAGCAAAATACAAATTTTACTTTGTAATCGTAAGTTGAAACATTATTTTAATGATACTCGCACACTCTGTATTTAAGAAAATACAATTTATAAAATACAAAACAGGACCCATATTTGTATTTTCCAAAATAAAAGAATGGTCAAAATTTGTATTTCGTATATACTATATAATGTTCGCAGTTCATAACTCAAAATTTGTTACAAAATTTTATTTATAGATATTTAAAGAAAAAACAAAAATAAAAACAATTAATAAAATTTTATAATAAAATATTACACCATGCGTTTCGAGAGAGGGTCTTAGAATCAATAAGAGGATAAGAAAATAAGCATAAATCAAATTTTAGTGATGTTATTTTCATATGGGGACTAAATCTAAAAATGTATCGATAATTTTTTCATTTGCAAATACACCCAACTTTCTTAACTTAAAATTTTTTGTATAAAATTTATCATGTTTTGAAGAGTTCAATATATTTGTTTTGTAGAAAAACTCTCGGATTAGAAACTTTAAGTTTTTTTAATATATTTCTTATTAAATACGTTTGACAGTTTTTCTTTATCAGATTGTAATATTTTTCATATACAATCATTGGAAATCTAACAAATCTTATGGCAAATTAGTAACAAATCACTTCCCGAAGACTTGACGAAAAGCAGTATACAAACCTATTAGACTGGACGTAAAAAATTTTGTTCTTTAATTGATACATATGCGTTGTCTAAATAATGAGGTTTGCTGTCATAAATGCGGTCTTCATTTTTTAGCTCGATTCGACGGTGCCTTCTGGTGCCTAGTGGGGCCCAAAGTACCCGAAGTGTGTTTATATGGAAAAAATATGACGAAAAATTTCGTTCTACAGTTTAATTTTTTCGACAAGTTGTCATATGAATCGATATCAGTGCTAAATTATCTTTTCAAAAAGCTATATGCTTCAAAATCGAATAAAAAAAAAAAAAACACTACGTCGTGAAATATGACGAAAATATTTTCAACTTTAAGAAATTAATTAAAGCCATCATTTTTTGGTCTCTATACTTATAAGTACTCAGACATGAAGTATTGTTTTATTACCACGATGTAAAGCTATTGCGCAATGAGACCAAAGATGGAACATTTTTTTGATAAAATTTTGCAAACGCCTTTTTTAAGTTTTAAAAAATTTTCTTAAGCAAAATTTAAAAAAAATGTGCCTGGCTTTTTAAGGTTTTCTTAAATATATGTTAGAGATTAACTGTGTGAAATTTTAAGTAAATTCCTGTGCCAAAATTTTTTTTACAAGAATTTTTTTGCGGATTTGAAATATATATTTGAAATATTCTGTAATTTCGGAAAAAAATTATATGATCCCATTATTCCTTTTGGTCAGATATGACCCCAAGCTAATAAAAGACAATTTATTCAAAATATTCAAATACTTTGTAAGTGCTGTTGAATTTTTAGATGTGATGCTTAAAATATAATAACCAATTGTGCAATTCTGCTATTCTGAAAATTTGGAATAAATCGAGCAACGTTAACCCATTCCTTGCCGAGGCCAAACTATTGACATAAAAAAATAAAAATAAAAAATACTAGTAAACTAAGAGTACCGACCACTGTGCAGAGAATACGAGTATATAACAGTTAGTTATTCAATTTATAACGCATCGAAAAATGACAACTCAAGTCGATATAGGGATGTCCCTTGATCTGTTCGTCTGTCTTTAGTATTAAGTTTATAAAATTGTTTACTCTTTCAAATATATTGTTTGCATTTATTATTAATAGTGCGACGAGTCCAGATATTAATGTAAACGAAAAACCCAGGTGGTGGGGTCAAATATTCGGCATAGCCGAATTTATCATATTTACTCTTTTCTATTGTATTTTTGTATTCAAGCTATGTTTGTATCCAGTCAAAACTAATTTGCAACTTTTTTTTTTGAAATGTCACATAATTTTTAAGTTCTCCAAACATTGCCTAACCTTGACTTTGGATATTCTATCGACGCACAGTGGCGCCCTTTGAACAAATGAGGTTGCAAATATAAAAAAATATTTTTGCTGCTTGAGGAAATTGTTCAAACATAACAAATTTGCTACCCTCAATAAAATCAGATCTAGTTTAGAAATTATAACCCTTCAAAGTTGACCGATTTTCAGTTTCTAAAAAATCACACAATTTTTAGGCAATTTCGTCCAATTTCAGGTAGAATATTAAAAAGAACTGGGTCACTAATCGAATTTTTTTTTATTTCTTTTGATTTACATATTTATTTAGTATATTATAGAAATAAAATTTTACTGTCTGTATATTCACTATTTTTCAACTTTGATGGAAAGTAAAAAAAAATTTTAAGGCAATTTGGTCCAGATTTCGGTGGAATATAAAAAAGCTGGGTAACTAATCGTAATCTTTTTTATTTCTATCGATTTATGTATTTATTCAGTATATTATAGAAAAAAAAAATTACTGTTTGCTTTATAATTCTCCAGTTAAATCGCTATTTACCAACTGTCAATTTTTTCACTATTTAATGGAAAGTAAAAAAAATATAATTTTGTATATCTGCCATAATTTCAAAATATGTTCTTTTATTATTCCTTTGCCAAATTTAAAAAAGACATTGTTCCAGTTTTCAAAAAACATACACTTTTTACGCAATTTGGCCCAGTTTCAGGTAAAATGTAAAAATGAATAGGTAACTAACCGTATTTTGTATTTCTATTGATTTATGTATTTATTCAGTATATTATAGAGAAAAAATTTTACTTTTTGCTTTGTGCTTCTACACGTAAATCGTTATTTACCAACTGTCTATTTTTTTTTGCAACTTCGATGAAATATATAATTTTTTTTTTTATTTATGGATAATAATTTTAAAACATAAAAGCCTTGAAAAAGAAACATGAAAAATATAAAATTGTTAAAAAGCATGTTTTTTCGGTTAACATAAACATGTTTGATAACCCATAAGTAAGCATCTAGAAGGCGTAGCACCTTGTTCAAATACTTATTTCATATCGCACCTGTACCTCTAAAGTGAGTCAACTCAAAATTTTTCAATTTTCACTTTTTGCAAGAAAACGATACACAGTGGTCATATCTATACACTGTAAAAATCTTACATCGATTTTTCTAGTCTTTCGCAAAAAAAAAATACAGTTGAACCCTCTTTGTATTATAAGAGTAGATTCTATAGAATCTATTAAAAAGACATATTTTGAGTTCCACTCAAAAGAACTGTTGTTTTTGCTGATCACTGAAAAAATCGCAAAAACAACTACTGTTGTATACTTATTATTCGCAATTCTTTACAATAGCGGTATTCACTCTTGGTGTTAAATTTATAACCCTGTTATATTTACAACGATTTTATACTACAAAGCGTAAACGTCTTTTGTGTTGTGTATTGTAAACTAATGAATCAGCTGTTTTTAGTACAAAATACAGTTGACGAAATAGAATTTGCAGAGATTTTGGATGTTGAAGGTACGGTATTACTTGCAATATTAAAAACAATACAAAAATATAACTACTCTTCTTTTGTACATATGTACATGCGAATACGATGACATTAACCACATTTAGGATGAGTTAGTTAAAGTGTACCGCTTGGAATTTGGTTCCAAAATCAATGAAGTAGTCACTAAATGTCTTAACCCAATTAGATGACAACAGTTTTTTGCAAATGCTGAAGGTTAGTCGAATTGAGTTTCATACACTGGTGTCTATGATTTCTGGAGATACAGAATTTAACTAACCCCATTCATGTGAATAATTTCCAGTTGAGTACCAGTTAGCAATTGTCCTATACAGACTCGGGTCATCTGGAGAAGGGGCTTTTCATTATTTTGATAAATTTTTTTTATTATTTTGATTGATTTACCACAAAATTAAAAATAAAAAAATAAACAATTGTTTTGGCAGCTCAACAACCAGCTGTTCCAGTCTTGTAAATGTTTAGTCTTGTACATGTACTATAGCTTTTACCCTTGTACTTTTAACACAGTAGTAAATTTCAATTTCATACATTTTGTTGTTGTGGTGTTGTAAATAGTAGTAATTTTGCTATATCTGCAACATTTACAAGGGTTACAAGGGCACTTTACTATCAAGAGTGAAAACCCTCAATGAAACAACTGTTTTTAAATTTTATAGTTAATATTAAAAAACCCGTTTTTTGCCTCTACTGAAGATTTGTAAATTTTGAGTTGACTCACTTTAGAGGTACAGGTGCTATATATTGAACAATTACCTATCATATGCCTTCTAACTTATTTGTTTATCTCAATCGGTTCAAAAGTTATGATTTCTACAATGAAAAAACTCAAATGGCGCCACTGTGAAATTTACAGTTTTATAGTTTTTATACTCTAATAATTGAAAACTAATGCAATATTTCAGATAGAAGTTAATTTTCTCTATAAAAAAATCGTCATTGTTTTTATAACAAAATAAATAATTAAGAACTTATAATATATACTAGTCCACATTCCATATATGTATGTATATATCATAGTAATATATATTTACAGTTAGCCATAAATAACTAAATATTTCTTATAATATATATGTATATCTATAGGTAATTATTATTATTTTTTTAAATATTTTTTTTTTTGATATTGAAGGTTTTTACTAATAGCTTTCCTTCAGAAAGTAAATTTTTTCTTATAAATTATAATATCTTACCTCACATAAATATCATAATTTAGATAAAAGGCTTATTCAATTAAGGCTAATGCAGTTATTCTATTAAATAAAGAATTAAATTAAAAAATACTAGTCATCGAAAATAGTAAATCTTATTCAGAATATATATATAGCCACACAACGTCTGCAATGAATTATCCGAAAGTTTTGAAACATATTCAGGTGTAAAGCAGGGATGTTTATTATCACCACTTCTTTTCACGCTATATCTAAATGATTTATAAGTATGAACACCTAAGTAGGTGGTGGAATGATAATTTGTGAAACAAATATACGATTGTTATTACATGCAGATGATATTGTGTTGCTTGCAGATGACATCTGTGAAATGCAACAAATGATAAATAAATTGGAAACGTATTGTAACCAATGGGATATGGAGGTAAAATTAACAAAATCGGTAATGCTAGTATTCAGAAAAGGTGAAAGACGAGAGTGCTGGAAGAAGGAAGGGCAAGAAGTGAGAATAGTAAATGAATATTGCTACCTTGGTGTGATACTAACGCCCAAAATGTCTTTTGGAAAGCATTTAGAAAAACGTAACAATTCAGCAAAGTGCTGCATCAACGCAACCTGGAAACAGTTTTTAAGTGATGAAACGATATCATTGTCATCTAAATGTAGACTTTTCCAAGCTGTATGTAGGTCAATTCAGATATATGGGGCGCAAATATTACAAATATTTTTTATAAAAAGTATTTTGAGACTGCCGGACTTCACCCCAAATTTCGCTTTAACACTGGAAACAAATGCAGAGGATAATCACTTTTATAGCTTGAACCTACAAACGGACTACATTTACAAAACATTGTATAAATACCTCATAAACTCTCTAATCAGGTTCTGTCCAAAAACATTTTTTGGGCTAGTCACATTAACCAACTTGGAGCCGAATATAATATAAAATTTGAAAACATGAGTGATATAGAACGGCTTAGTAGAGGTGCTGGCTTATTACGAAACTTGAAGATAAAAAGCATACAAGAAATGAAGGTAAAGGCATTGAATAGCGATACACGATTTTATAGGTTTCTGAATCATAGTAAAGGTATACATTACATAGAGAAAGGACTAAAAAGGCTCTTCTGTGATATTTTGGGATTAAACTCTAATACTTTCGGAAGTCAAGCTAATAAAACATACACATTGTGTAATACCGCAGAAGATGAAACGTTGTATCATTTTATGGCAATATGTACTTTATTGAAGGAATTCAGAATCAGATATTTAGGTAAACCCAAGCTCAACCATGATGAGATAGTAGAAGTGTTAAATGGAGAAATAGTTGATGCCTGTAACAGGCTGAATAAATTTATTTGTAATACAATGAATTACAGAAAATATTTAATTGTACAATATGATTAATTAATAATAATTGAAGATGTATTCTACTTAAATTTTATTTTGTATATTACAGACGACATTTTGTCATTGTCATGAAATCTCTTTATATTAAAATGTAAACTATGTATTTGCATTTTTTTTAAATAAAGAAATTATTATTACTAGCAGATTCCAGCGCTCGAAATTCGAGTGCAGTTTCTAAGCAGCTTTATTTTTTAACTTAGCAAATTCACAAACCAACACTTTTATGGTTTATTATTATTGTGAATGAAGATAACAAACTCATTAACAAACACATTAAAAAAATTTAATAAACACACACAGAGCATTGTATAATTTTATGTATGTGTTAGTAGCAACTTTAAATGCAATTTACTCAAAATAAAGGAAAAAATTTAAAAATCTGTAAATCTGCAAAACGGCTAAAAAGAAATACCTTTCAAATAATATACGCTTGTTCAAAATTGGGATAAAATGTTTGAACAAAATATCGGTCACAAGAAATCGCCTAGCCCAAAAATATATATACAGTAGGAAGCAAAAATGTCCGGATGTGTTGCATTAAGGAAGTAAGGTAATGAAAATAATACAAACATGTATTTTTTATTTAATTGAACATTATTTTAAATTATAAAGCACAAAAACTCATATAAATTGGTCCAAAAAAATAAAAAAATTAAAAAAACAAAAAATTCACTACTCGGACACTTTTGCACAGTACACTGTAATATGTAACGGTATTTGACCCGTTGGTTTTTTTTGTTTGTTGCCATGTCGTTATCACGCTTTTATGGTTCTATTTGTGCATTATTGTTTGACCTGTGAAAAATGAGAAAAACGCCAACTGATATTGAAAACAATGTGAGAAATTTGTTGCAAAATAATTCATGCAGTAAAATTGCTTAAAAATTAAATTTAAGTAAATCCACGGTAAATTACAAAAAAGACGTAATGTAGCTTGCAATAATAACCAGTGGGGTCGACAAAGACTGCTTTCTGATGGTGATGCCCGGTAGATTGAACATTTGCTACATAATAAGGACATTAAGACCCCGAAAAATGCTGCAAAATGTATTGGTAAGGATGTGAGTTCCTGGACGGTTAGACGCGCATTAAATAGAATTGGTTTAGTAGCCAGTGTGAAAAAGAAAAAGCCAGCATTTTCCGATAGAAATGTGAAAAGACGCCTTCATTTCTGTAAAACCCACAAAAATTGGACAGTAGATGACTGGAAACGGGTTATTTGGAGCGACGAAACGAAAGTCAACCGATACCAGTCTGATGGAAAAGAATACTGTTGGCATAGCCCGCATGAGCGCATCCAAAAGCACCATGTGAGGAAACGATGAAACATGGTGGTGGCAGTATAATGTTGTGGGGATGTTTTACTTGGTGGAATATTAGACCTTTGGTGAGAATCCAAGGTATAATGAAGAAGAAGGATTACCTGAATATTCTACATACAAATTTACCAGAATTTGTTGACGAGTGTGCTTATCCAACCGAGGAAGTTATTTTTCAGCAAGACGGGGATCCGAAGCACACGGCCAAAATAGTTAAAAGCTGGCTAGAAAACCAAACTTTTGGGACAATGGAATGGCCTGTACAAAGCCCAGACCTGTATCCTATAGAAAATTTATGGGCTATTGTGAAAAGAAGGCTGGGAGCATATGAAAAGCCACCAAAAAATGTTGACGAGCTTTGGGAGAGAATACAACATGAATGGCGAGCTCTTGACCGTGATATCATCCAAAAGTTGGTGGAGAGTATGCCAAAACGTATTGAAAGCGTAATTAAAAATAAAGGCCTTTGGATGAAATATTAAATTGGCAACGTTAATTGCTTTCAACAAACCCCGCATACAAAAGTGCCAATAGTGCAAAAGTGTCCGAATAGTGAATTTTTTGTTTTTTTTAAATTTTTTTTAAGCAATTTATATGACTTTTTTTGCTTTATAATTTAGAATAATGTTCAATTAAATAAGAAAATACATATATTTGATAATATACCTATATTTGTATTATTTTTTTATTACCTTACTTCCTTATATATATATTCCAGCATATTTAGGAGGATACATGAGATTAAAGAGATTGTTTTCTATTTTTTGCAATAACATCTTCAACATCTACTTTTGTGTTTGTTATTTTCAGGCGAAGTGAGTTTGACAACTGTTATTTTTTCGATATTTATTTTTTATTAAAATCTTTGCCGAAAATTCAACTTCGCATATATATGACGTTGTGAAAGGAAGTAATGTTCCTACCGCTGCAGTGTGTAGAGTAGGATGTGTGTTTTACACTGACAACCAAAACTGTAACAATTTTGTAAGGTCAAAATTTAATTTTACAGCACCATCTTCATGCAACTCAATCAACACCTCGTCCGCTTTTGTCGATGTACCGGTAACTAAATCACTTTGAAATGGATTTATCCATGTATATTTCTTCATAGAAATTAAAATCAAAAATTTCCGTATGTCTGTCCAAATATTCAATTATAAAAGAAATTAAATCATTATCTGTTACTTTATATTCAATGATAAAAGTTTGGAATGTAGCAAAGCAGTCAAATTTATAATCTTGAACATTATTTTTCCACAACGCAAGTTTTTTTTTGTAAAAGCTCTAATTTTACTATGAACCGAAAATATATCAGTTCCATTTGTTTCTTGTAATTGTAAATTTAATTCACTTTTGAAAATATATCTGCTAAGCAGATCAGTATGAGTACATATTTAATATCACGCAAAGCTGTTGTATACCCATTTTGTTTATATTCATTTAAATATATTGACTTCTTCGCGAAGTTCTGTTCCGTTTGCGGTGTTTTTCCTGGAAGCCGGCGACAAATTTGCCATCTTATAGCATGTTCAGGCGGCAAAATGAACCACTTGATTCGCTCTCTGAATCATGATTGTGAACCTTGGTGTTCAGACGAGTGTTTTTGTTTCATTTTGACGTTTATATTTTTTGTGCAAATATTTGAAGACATCCTTTTACACTTTACGTTTCAATATTTCATTTTCTCCATTTTTATTTGAATATATGTATATATGTACATAAATATATACTTTTTATTTGTTAAATGTTTCTATTTATTTTATTGGACAAATTAATTTTTTGTTTTTTCTTTGTTTATATATTTTTGACAGCTAGTTCAGATAAACTAGCGATAATTTCTTATTAAACTTGGAGAAGACACTCAATGTTTCTAGGTTCACAACTAGGTTCATTTTGAACCAAGTAGATTCGCTCTCAAAATTTTGTATGGCGAATGATGTAGATTCAATCATGATTCGGGCGCGAATCGTGAATGAGAGAGCGAACCGCGAATCTTGCTGTCCGTGTGAACATAGCGTTATGCTAGTAGATTAGCGTTAATTAAATTGCCAACACTTAAGAGCCGTAGAACCATGCTGAATGTGTCGTTTTTGCTAAATTTGATTAATGGTGATGTATCGTCAGAATTCTTGTTACGCAATATCTATAATATTAATAGGCTAGGCGATTTCTTGTGACTGATGTTTTGTTCTAACGTTTTATCCCGATTTTGACCAAACGCATATTATTTGAAATGTATTTCTTTTTTTTTAGCTGATTTGCAGATCTACAGATTTTTAAATTTTTTCCTTTATTTTGAGTAAATTGCATTTAAAATTGCTACTAACACATACATAAAATTATACAATGCTATGTGTGTGTTTATTAAATTTGTTAATGTGTTTGTAATAAAAATTAGTTTGTTTTTTTGTGTTAATTTGCGAATTGGCTACAATTGATTAGCATACTATTAGGGTCTTTATTTAATGAAAAATAAACTTTCCTAGAATTTGCGCTTGAATCTGCTAGTTTCATTTAATGTTCCTCAGCAACCTACAGGTTACTTTCATCCACTTTCAATTCCAGTTTTCCATAGCAACTATGCCAACGTCGATCAGTTAAGAATATTATGTACTAACTTTAATGATTTGTATCAGTTTGTCAGTTTCTCTAACCATTAATATTATAAAACGTAACATTATTCTGTAATTAAACCGTTAAATTTACAAATTAGTCATTTCATATGGTAAAATTTTTTATATTATATTAAATAAAATAAATTAAATAAAAAAATTCTTGTCAGGACTTTACCTCTCGATAGCCAGTGGACTTCTGTGTGCAGAAGTAGAGATTTATGTAAACTTCCCATTTCTTCGCAGAGTTTTTGAAATAAACGTGATTGTAATGGTTTGTTATTGATAAAAGTTACAATTTTTATTGCAGTCGTCAAAACAATATTGAGACTTTCTGGTATATGTTTGGATACTAACGCTTCTTTATGAATAGTGCAGTTAGTTGATCTTACATTTGGACATTTTTGAAGGCAGCGTGTCACAGCACCATTGTTTTTGCCACACATTGCTCGTGCACAGTCGCTACATGTTCCGATGCAGTTTTTCCAATCAACTTTTGTTATAATGTTATATAATTGTCAAGCGTATGGAAAATTATTTCACCAGTTCCACGAATGATTGGTTCACAAAACAATATGTCTTCAAAAATCTGTTTGTTCCATATAAAACCAGAGCTCAGATTTACTCGATTTTACTCGCGAGTGAAAAATACTCGCGAAGAAGAGTACTCGAAGAGTACGAGTGTTACAAAAAGTTTACTCTCTACTCGTTTATTTTATCTGGGAGTACTCGCGATTACTCCTTCTTAAAAATTAAGAGTGGGAGTAAAAGTCTTCGAAATAGAGTGAGAGTTTACACTTAAGAGTGAAATCGAGTGGAAAAATATAAATTGCAGGTATGTATGTAAAAAAGGAAACACTCGACAATATTTTGATACTATGTATAATTAAATAATGAACTACTTAAAAATATAAAATATTGAAAAATATAAAATATTAAAAAACCTAAAAGGATACCATTCCCACTGCCATTAATTATGATTGCAAAATTCTTACCGAGTGCTACGTAGCTGTGTAATTAACTTCAAAGAACTACATACAAACATACATAAATACATACATTCATTCATTCATACATATACATAAATATATTTTATAAAATAAAACTATTAAAAAAAATAAAGACTCGGCAAGAGTATAATCTGCTCGATTTCGAGCGTATTTTACTCGCACTCGAAATCGAGCGAAGCATATGCGCTCTTATTCAAGTGGCATAGAAAAATAGAGTATACTCGAATTTTTTTTTTCACTCGCAGGAGTACTCGCGAGCGAATTCGAGCGAGTTTCACTCTCTACTCGAATTCGGGCGAAGATTTCGGAGCTCTGTATAAAACGAATGAAAACTATTAGCAGGGATAAACCTAGTACATCCGCTGATTCATCCAGTTGCAGCGCAAAAAGTCCACTAACCTGAATTCTACGAGAAACTGTGTTATTCGAACGTGGAATTGAATCAACTTCTTTCAAGCTTTTTTATCCATACATAACTCCAACATCCTTTATCGCTGGAAGTACTAATGACTCTCCAATGGTGTGTGGTTTACCAGATTGTGCAAACTAATGAGATATAAGGCGAACATGGCCTTTTCACTAATGTTGGTGAAGTGCGAAAGTACTCTTTTTGAATGATTTAATTCCTGTAATTTAGTTTTAAAATAATCCATTGTCTGGATGTTTCGTTTCAAAATGTCGTAATACTTTGCATACTTTCGTTAGCAAAAATTTCTTGGCAAATAACACACAGTCGAAGTGGATCATCTTCTTTACTATTCCATGTAAATCCAATTTTTAGATATTCAGAATAATATTTTCTTTTCCAACGTTTTGATGTTTGGATACTTGTTGAAGGACTCTCACCAAATTTTCTCTTATTTGTTTTGGTTTCTACAGTGCTTTGTTTTTCTTTTAACTTTTCGTTTTCATTTCCAATTGCTTGTTTTTGTCATTAAAAAAATAATAATAAGAATATGAAGACTTTTATTTGTTACATGAAATACTAATTACTATATTTAAAAAATACTTACATTTGATTTTAGATTAAGTTTTTTATTAACGAAACACTATTATTAACAATATAATTTTTCATTAACTACACAAAACTGTACTTACTCGAGAAGAAACATAACTTTTATGCAATGGTTGTCCGTTACTCGTGGTTGGTTATATGTTTCAATGTAAATCGGTGGTTGCTATGATGTGCATTATTTAAAATAAGTTGTAAATACAAAAAATTGCCAAGAAGTTTAATTTTGCCAACATCTAAAAATATGCTTTTGCCACAAACATAGTCCTATACAAATAAATATTGGGGCAAGTTAACTAAAAGTAAATTACTAAATATTAAAATATATACTAAAATTTTTGGCGACCCACCTTAAGTCGGTTCGAGACCCACTAGTGGCTCGCGACCCACCACTGGCGTATCTAGACCAATTTTCTGGGGGGGGGGGGGGGCTATAGCCCCATTGAATCATTGAATCCAATTAAATTAAATTAATTAAAATTAAACTTAAAGCTATTTAACAAACTTTCATCGTTCATAACAACAAAGAATGTTTCAGGTTTATAATCATCACATACGCATTAATTTAATTTTAATATAAAATTCATTCATTTCTAAAAATTAAAAAAAACAACAACAAAAAACAGCTAACACAATAAAAACAAATTTTAAATTGGTATGTATATAATACAGAAGTTACATTAATACTACGCGAACATCAATTTTCTATTTTTTTTTGCAAAATATATTAAGAATGTCTTCTGAGCAAACATCGTTCTTGACTAGTTCGTTCTCTATGTTTAAAATTGCCAAGTTTGAAAATCTGTCTTCGTTCAGGTTTTAATTCTCCGCATTGCCGAAAAACTCCTTTCACAACCAGCTGAGCTTATTGGTAGACTCATTGCAACTTGTAAAAGTTTACACAAGTTCGGATAATTGTTTTTATCTATTTAAGATTTAAGTAAGTAAAGATTTACATATTTCTCAATGGATATATTTTTAAGCAAATTTTTAAAAACAGTGACTTCCGCTTTCAGGGAGTCGTAATCGATATTTAAAATATCTTTATAATTATCAATGAATTCTGCTGATTCTTCTAAATCTAATCTGAAAAATGCATTTACAGATTTTGCAAACGGAATACTCTTAAATCGGTATTCTAAGTTGGATAGTATATTATCCATTACAGGATAGTATATGTTTACTTTCCAAAATTCTTCTGTTGGAGTGTTGTCTGGTAAATCTAAAAACTTGTCTTTACCCAAAGTTGAATCAACACAAAAATCTTTTTCCAGAGAGCATCTCTTTTTTAGAGGCTCAAGTGAAATATCATTTTCGTTAGCAAATGTATCTATTTGGTTCCAAATCTCCAAAAAATTATTTCGGTTTGCTTTGAACGTGTCGATTGTGGCCATAATAGAGTCATACGCTTGGCCAAGAGTTGCATCTTCTGTTTGGAAAAATTTGGTTAAGACATTTATTGTTGAAAGTGCATAATTAAATATATATAAATTTACAATAAACTCAGGTTTATTAATTGAAGTCAAAAGACCAAGTGCCTCAACTGCATTTCTGTCTTTAGCTTTTTTTGTTTCATTTTCCAAAGCGTTTTTTATATATAAATAATTTTTTAT
The DNA here is from genome assembly GCA_963682025.1 of Cordilura impudica. Taxonomy (NCBI): domain Eukaryota; kingdom Metazoa; phylum Arthropoda; class Insecta; order Diptera; family Scathophagidae; genus Cordilura; species Cordilura impudica. The sequence continues at coordinate 131,730,192 of OY821519.1, read as the reverse complement.
AATAGCTTTGCAATTCTCGTAATGACAGCTCCATCTGGTAGACTTCTTATTGAAATGTTGTTCAGATTAAGAGATTGGCTTATTTTTTTTAATTCGTTGTTATTTCCTGGCCTCGAAAAGTGGATATGTAAAGCCTCAATTATATTAAAAAATGAATTCGCTGTCATTATGTTAGGACAGGAATCAACTACTACCAAATTTAATTTGTGGGCTAAGCAGTGAATAAAAACTGCTTGGGGATTTAATTCTTTTATGTTGGCTTGTAATCCGCTTGTGTAGCCAGACATAACGTTGGCTCCATCATAAGATTGCCCAATAATTGGTATATCTGCCAAGCCCTTTTCTTTAAAAAACACCAATAATAAATTTTGTAAAGCATTTGAGCTTCTATCTGATGAACAATTTATGAATCCTAAAAATCTTTCCTCAACTTCTAGCTCATTTGTAAATCTTATCAGAATCGACAACTGCTCTTCTTTAAAACATATAGCCTCGTCTACCATTAGAGAGTAAAATCCACATTTTTTAACTTTTTGTACGATAGCATTAGTTACAGCATTAGCAGAAATGACAATTATTTCATTCTGTATTATTGGGCTGCAATAATTTGTGGCTTTGGTAAAACTAGACCTAAACTTTTCATCATATTTGGCAAAGTTTTCACCAATTTCCAAAAAATTTCCTCTGGTTTTGGAGTTCATGTCCTCTCTGTGGCCGCGAAGAGAAAGCCCCTGACGCACTAAAAGTAGAATAATATCAATGATCTTTCTTAAATACTATCGAGTTTCTTCTACGCTCTTAGAGTGCTGTTGTAAAATTAAATCGTGGACTTCGGGTGTAGTTTTGAACATTTTGTATCCCTGTATACTTTGGACATGGCTTGTAGACTGGGCATGCTTTTTAAGACCTTCGCTTAGTTTTTTCCATTTGTCAAAACCCGAAACTACATATTTTTCATTTTGTTGCCGTGATTCTTTAGTACCGAAATTGCGGCACACGAAACAAAATGCCTTTTGTTTTTCCACACTGTATTCCAACCAATCATATCTTTCATAATACTTCGCTGAAAAAGACCTATTTTGCCCATCGACAAATATTTTTTTAAAATTTGTTTTTGGCTGCTGTGGTCCACTATCCTTTGTTCCCAAGTCAGTAACAACATCTTTAAAAACATCTTCTGATGTGCGGAGATCCTCTGCTTCTGAAGTTGTAAATTCAGCATATGGTTCATTTGTTTGCTCAGTTTCTGAACTTTGAGTTACATTTGATTTTTGTTTCGATTTGAAAAATTATCTTATATCATGTATTTTTTTCATTCCTATAAAGAAAACTTTATTAGATATTTATTATTTTTAAACTAACTTTAAATATACGAACCGATATTTAATAATTTTGAAAGTTTTGTAGTATTAGTAGTATTTTTTAACTTTTTTTTAAAATAAAATTGAAAAAGTTGTATTTTATGTTTATATTATCCACAATTTTTGTTTGTTTTTATGGTTTGTTTACTTTCTTCTTCTTTTTATGAATATCAACCAACCTAGGTTGGTTGGTTTCAGTTACACTGAAAAGTTTAATATCGAATATAGCACTTAACAAATCACTTAGGCAAGTTAATGTTAGTTATTAGAATTGAATAAATTCTTTTAAACGCTCAAAAAAAATATTTTTATTGTCATTTTAAATCAAAAAAAATATTTTAAGTAAAAATATATATTTTAAGAGTTTTTTAAAAAAAGGAAATATTTCCGGCCTCTCTACGCCGATTCGACCCACACTTTGGGAAACACTGGCCTAGCCTATTAATATTATAGATTATTATTATTATTACTTGTCAAAAAAGAAAAACAAATAACATTGAATTTAAATGGTTTTAGAATTAAAAGGTTAATTATGGGCAACTGTATTAAAATGGTAACCGTACCCAACATTGGTTATAATATTTGTTTAAGACACGGATGGAGGATATGAAGATTCGGCACGGTCGAATTTAATAGTCTTACTTGTTTTTATAATCTGAGACTATTAGATCAGTATTAATTATAATTAAAAAACATGTTGAAATATCTTTTTTGTATAGTGATCTAATTAAAGATATATATTAGTACAGCGAAGTGTCCTATTTCTAAGTCCATGGCTGTATATTGAACAACTATCCAAAAATAGTACTTCCATCTTAAGATTATTTTAAATATTGTAGTTCAAACTTTTTTTGTGTTAAATTTTAAATGTTTATTACATTTTCATTTATCGTTGTTGTCGTTTATTGTGTTGATTATTTCCTGAATACAATAGATGAATCTATATTGTCGTCTTCGCCATTATCTCACTTCAAGAGTGGTAACATTAACTGGTATGAACCATGTGTATATTATCCAGTCACCAATCAGCTACAATATCGCATTCTAAGTTGAAGTCTTTTGAGTTGCCCTCTTTGTGCCTTTTTATATTTTTTTTTTTGTATTCAATCTTCTTCATCTTTTGGAAAATCTTCGCTAAAGCTACAATAACAAGTCATTTTATTTAAGTGTCTACTTAAACAGGTAACAACAACAACATCATGTATTACTAACATACGAGTACATAAATATTCTTTTATATCTTATGAGCTTAAACTCTGGGAACTGTAACACATGTTGTTGCTGTTGATAAATGAGCCCTTTTCGTAGTACTTAATTCAAGATGAATACAGTAATAAATATTTTTTTTTAAATATCGCATTTAGACAATCTTGATATTTGACAGACTGAAATATGAAATTTTTAAAATTTGTACAATTTTTTAGGGGAATTTTTGAATAAGTTTTTGGAAACAACTCGAATAATGACTTTAATTTTATGAGAAATGAGTTTTTCAATTATTCGGCCATTGTGGCAAGTGTGCAGCCAGTGATTGCTATTGTCGCATTGAAAATATTGTTTACCAAAAATTGTCTTTGAACTAAAAACCATAAACAGCAAAACTGCGTTCTCATCTACTTATTGCCTTTTTTTTTTTAAGGATTTAAAGGATATACAAGTTAAAAAAAATCCCATGTTAATATGAATTGATAAGTTTAATCTTTCATTTACATCGTACATCATATTTAAGTCATCGAAATATATTATTCGAAAAAAGTATATACACATAAGTATAGGAAATTCTCAAGGATAAATAATGATACCTTTTTCATGTATATTATTTATAAGTAATAAATCAGAAAAAAATTATAAGAAAATTATAGTCAATCTATGTTGACGTTATGATACCCTATATCATCGTTAAGAGACCCTATCTCTTCGGTCCAACTAACTGGATTAGCAAATATGCATAAACCAAATTTGAGTGGCACTTTTATTAATTTTTTTTCGCTGCAGATATGAAAAAGTTCATATCGGATACTATATTTAAATGGGGTCTAGGTCGAAAAATGGACCGCTCCTGACCATATTTAGTAAAGTCACTTATACTTTGAAAAAATATATGCAAACCAAATTTGAGAAAAATCTGTGCAATATTTTTTTTTTTTTGATAGATTTAAGTGAAGATCGGGAAGCAGCTCTATATGGGGCCTATGACTAAGAATTTTCCTGTAGGGCGTATTTTTGAACTACTGATTAATGGATGTAATAAAGACATACAAACCCAATTTGACTGAGATATATATGATAATTTGGAACTATACCACTATACCACCCTATACCACTATGTGGTTTGGGTATAATGACTTTGTGCTGCTGTTTGTAACTACCAAAAATATTTGACCTAGACCCATCTTTTATTATACCGATCGAATCAGAATCACTAACTGATTCGATTTAACGATGTCCGTCCGTCCGTCCATCCGTCTGTGTGTCCATGTAAAACTTGTAATCAAACTGCAGGTCGCAAATATGAATATATTTTGATGAAATTTGGTATATAAGCTTTTATCGGCCATAGAATGAATGCTGTTGAAACTGGTGAGAATCGGTCCATGTTCAGACCTAGATACAAATTGTCATATAGACCTCAGTCTAATTGGGTTTGTATGTGTTTATTACATCCATTAATCAGTAGTGCAAAAATAATCCCTTTGGGACAACTCCTAGTCATAGGCCCCATATAGAGCTGCTCCCCGATCTTCACTTAAATCTATCAAAAATCAAAAATATTGCACTGATTCTTCTCAAATTTTGTTTGTATATATTTTTTTTGCAAAATACAGGAGACTTTACCAAACATAGTCAGGATCGGTCCATTTTTGGGCCTAGTCCCCATATAGATATAGCATCCGATATGAACTTTTTCATATCTGCAGCCAAAAAAATTAATAAAAATCCCACTCAAATTTGGTTTATACTTATTTTCTATCTCCAGTTAGTTAGGCCTATGAGATAGGGCCTCTAAACGCATGGTATAGGGTATCATATAGTCGGTCTAGACCGACTATAATTTTCCTACTTGTTTTTAAAGAAGGTAAGTGGAGAAATGCGCTTTTTGGGTAGTTAAAAGGCGCTGAATCTAGCACGAATAGCGCTAAGTTGTTTTGCTGATCTTAAAGTGTATGAAATCTATATTGCTTTTACTGGTACTCGTATATTAATTACTTACACATTTTAAATAAACATAAAAAAATTATAATCTAAAATTTATTGTCTCACTGACATGTCACATTTTTGGACACTAATTACATTCTGTTTTATAAAATGTACCTACTAGAATTGGAAATTTACAAATTAATACCATTATGATCATTTGGAAATATGTCGTATTTCACTTGGATTTTTTAAAAGTAAAGAGTATGAAAATGTGATGAGAGATTTGGATACAATGATTTTAGAAAATTCGAGATGTTTTTTAGTTCTTTATTTCCATTTCGATCTGATTTAAATGCAAAATCAATTTCGGAATAAATCTTTGAAATTCCCAATTTTGAAAGCGATGCTATTCGAAACAAGTAGGATCGTTTAATTTCAATTTGACGAAATTTTGATACCCTCCACTTGGATTTTTTCATTTACATCAGTATATGGACTTAATAACAAATGTAACCAAATTTTGCAAACAGTAAACAATTTGATAAACTTAATACTAAATTATTACAACAAACACACTCAATTTTTATAATTTTTTAAAAGATGTCTCCATATTTTAGGCCATATCTTGGCTGAATGATGCGCAATTTACCCGATATTAAATATCAACTTGCTGGAAGTAATGGCAAACAATATTTTGTGACAGATGCTACATCGACTCGAGTTGTTATATATTAATGGGGTCGCACATTAATTTTTAGATCTGTTACAAACGGAATGACAAGCTGATATCTACCCTCTGTACAGTGATGTGGAGAGTTTAAAAAAATTTAACGTAATATGTTCGTAAATTACTGTGTTCTATATGCGTGTTGCTAAAGTTTAGTTGCTAATTAAAAAAAACTGAACCGATAAAATTGTTGCGACCTTCCTACCAACGAAAGTACTATAGTTTGTGGTTTTTTCTGTTTAAAAAAAATTCCTCTTTGAAAACGCCTTTAAGCGTAAGAACTATTAGAACTTAAACATGGATTAATCAAAAAAAATTATATAGAACACAATAACTTACGAACGACGATATGCCGATGTATTTATTAAAGCGAAAGTATTTGTCGTTAGAAGTATTAAAATATAGGAAATATTTGCGAATTCAAACATTCATGTTTTGGATCCACTTATATATCTGAAACAGCCGTTTCGTATTAAAAGCAAAGAAAATGAAGCATCGTTCTCGTCTTATAGATATGCAGATTCTTTAACTCTGTCTCCATCAAATTATACTCCGAAATTCGAAAAATTGGTTGAGGGATTTCTTTTTTACTTTTTTTATATATATTACTAGCAGTAACCTGATGCGCTTCGCTACACCCATCGTAACGAAAAAAAAAAAACTGAGAATAACCAGTTATTATTTTTTTATTTTTTTTTTGGCGATTTTTGATCGTCGATTTTTGTTTTTGCGATTTTAGGTTTTGGCAATATTTGATTTTGGCGATTTTTGTTTTTGGCGATTATTGTTTTTCGCGATTTCCGGTTTCGACAATTTTTGATTTTTGGCGATTTTTGTTATTCGGGATTCTCGGTTTTGGCGATTTTTGCTGTTTTTGCGATTTTTTATTTTGATTTTAGCAATTTTTATTTTTAGCGATTTTGGTTATTCGGGATTTTTGATTTTGGCGATTTTTGTTTCTGCTAGTTTTTGTTTTCGGCGATTTTTGTTTTTGGCGATTTTTGTTTTTGGCAATTTTTGTTATATGCGATTTTCGGTTTTGCCAATATTTGACTTTGACGATTTTTGTTTTTCTGTTTTTTTTTTTTGTTTTGCCGATTTTTGTTATTCGCGATTCTCGGTTTTGGCGATTTTTGCTATTTTTGCGATTTTTTATTATGATTTTTAGCAATTTTTTTTTTTGGCGATTTTGTTATTCGCGATTTTTGATTTTGGCGATTTTTGTTTTTGCTATTTTTTGTTTTCGACGATTTTTGTTTTTGGCGATTTTTGTTTTCGGTGATTTTTATTTTTGGCAATTTTTGTTATATGCGATTTTCGGTTTTGGCAATATTTGACTTTGGCGATTTTTGTTTTTCTGTTTTTTTTTTGTTTTGGCGATTTTTGGTTTTCGCGATTTTCGGTTTTGGCGATTTTTGATTTTGGTGATTCCGCCCATATTTTCCATGACTACTTACATTGATAATTAATATACTTGACAAAAGTTTCAAGACTGTCATTTTCATAGTACTTTATATTTGTTTTGTATAGGAGGTGCCACGCCCATTGGTCCGATTCCGCCTTTTTTCATTAAACTACTCACAATAATAACTCATGAACTCTAACAAAGTTCCAAGGCTTTCATTATTACAGTACTTCAGATATATGACATTTAATATTTACTTTGTATGGGGGTATCATTTTTTCCGAGTTCTAACGTTGATAACTTATGAACTCACATTAAGTTTCAAGGCTTTATCATTTATAGTCCATTGGTCCGTTCCCGCTCATTTTTCCGCAACTCTTAAAATTAGTTTCATATGTAAATGTACATAGTTTCAGAACTCTTGCTGTCATAGTACTCCAGATATTATATGGTAAAATTAGATGTTAAAAATGCACTTTATATGGGAGGTGTCACGCCCACTAGAAAAATCAAAAAAGAAGTATAGCCTATTTTTCCTTCCTGATAGGTAGTTACTACTGTAAAAAGACAATTAGATTTTAAACTAGTTGGCCACCTATAATATGAGCTGAACCAAAAGGTTTTAGGTCCAATGTAAATTTAAGTTTGATTGGCCGAGTTTTTTCACAGCAAATATTTAAAAGTACATATCAGGTATGATTATTATATGGATACTAGGTCCAAAGTGGTCTGATCCACTCCATTTATAGTGAGACCACTTATGTGTTCCGAAAACATGTACAAATCAAATATAAATGAACTATGTTATAATTGAAAATCTTAAGAAAAATTTTCCCTACACTCTTCATTTCTGGAACGATGATTTATGGGAAATTTTATGATATCTATAATATTAATAGGCTAGGCGATTTCTTGTGACCGATTTTTTGTTCTACCGTTTTTCCCCGATTTTCACCAAACGTATATTATTTGAAAGGTATTTCTTTTTAGGCGATTTGCAGATTTACAAGTTTTTAAATTTTTTCCTTTATTTACTCAAATTGCATTTAAAGTTGCTACTAACACATACATAAAATTATACAATGCTATGTGTATGTTTATTAAATTTATTAATAAGTTTGTAATAAAAATGAGTTTGTTTTTTTGTGTTGATTTGTGAATTGGCTATAACTGATTAGCATACCTTTAGGGTCTTTATTTAATGAAAAAATACGATTTCCTAGAATTTGCACTCGAATTTCGAGGGCTGGAATCTGCTTGTACATAATAATAGGGATCTTAGAGTATTTAATGATGATACCATACGGAAAATTTTATGGGGCTAGGTCTGAATATGTACATACTGTATACACAATATCCTTAACATTTCCTTAACAGAAAGTTTACATGGATACACAGGCAGACAGAGCGACACACGGATGGATAGAAGAAATGATTCAGAGTCGATCGGTATAATAGATCAAAAATTTGTGATAGTTACAAATGTAGGCACAAACTCATCGGTGATAAATGATATCCATTATCATTAGATGTAATGTAATGTAATTTAAACGAAAGATAAGATAATGAAAAATTGAGCACGTAATTTCACTACGGACATATTGTCACTAGTATAACGTTTACATCGAATTTTTCAGGTCCAAAAGTACTATAGTATGGATTAATAGCAATAATATGTACATATATTTTTAACCTTATGGGCGTTGAAATAAACGAGAAAGATGGAAATCTGAAATGTAATCCTACTTACGGAAATAATGGACCAGTTGTGATATGTTAACGCAAAAATTAATTTTTTTGTGACAGCTGAATTAATAATTTCCTTTCACTCGGCTCTTTTCGCTTATAATCGATTTTCACAACCGAAATTTATTTGAGGGAACAGAAATTTGGCTGTGATAATCAAATAAATCAGTTGCTGCAACTGGGGATTCCGGTTGATAAAAATTCGGTTGTCACGTCACATCTACTATAAATATAATAAATTTCGTTTTCCAACAGCAGAGATGCGTTCGACTTTCTTTGCCAATGACCCTTGTTATAGGACATGCAAAATTAAGGCTTCCATTTAAATTTATTTCAGAAAATCATGAAAAATTTTCCGATACCTACATCAATATTTTTAAATAGTTACTTATTTCTTGAAATTTCATTCTCTACACCTCGTCTTATAATTTGAGATGTAATCTAAACGTCATATGGGTACGAGTATGTTTAAATTACATTTGCATATTTGATTTTAATTTATTTCTTACTTTAGCATTCGAAAGATTGCAAATGCTTGTTTGCGCTAAACTTGGCCCTCTGAGCATTATCTCAAACAAAAACGGGACTTTTACATGTCTGAGGCAATAACAATAAAAAGAAGCATTAGAAAAATGCAAATACTTAAACTAAAAGGGCAGAACAAGCTAGCTGTTCTAGAAATAAATATAAAAATATAATGTTAAATATTTTGTATTTTAAAATGTAAATAGAACAGCTTCTCAAGAAGATAATTTAATTGTCAAACCTGAAGGAAATAATCACAAGTAAAGATACGTCGAGATAACTTACATATTTAAATTAACCAGCAAGAAAGATTACACCACGATGTTTCCACATGTCGAATTTTTGGATCTAACGCATTAACTATGTTATAACTGAGAGAATACACGTATTCTAAATAACTAGAAAAATCTATGTTATACCACATTTATACTATATACATCAACGCAGTAGACGATGTTTTAATTGTGGTATAGGCTGACACACATGTGGTATACTACATGTCTGTCAATACTATTTATTTCTGCCGCAGCTTCGAAATGCACGAGCAGCGGTGTCATTTATTGATTTACCGTTATTTTTTTTTTTTTTTAAAGAAACTAGTTAGTTTTAAGAAAATATTCCTTTTTAAGAAAAAGTTATTTTTAAAGAAAGGTATTTATTTAAGAAAATATACTTTTTTAAGAGGAGATACTTTTTTAAAAAATATATACTTTTTTAAGAAAATTTACGTTTTAAGAAAAGGTACTCAATTAAGAAAATGTACTTTTTTAAGAAAATTTATTTTTTGTAAATATTCCTTTTTAAGAAAGTGTACTTTTTTAAGACAATGTGCTTTCTAAGAAAATGTACTTACAAAAAAAAAACGTACATCTTTAAGAAAAGGTACTTTTTTAAGAAAATTTACTTTTTTAAGAAAAGGTACTCTTTTTAAGAAAATGTATTATTTCAAGGAAATGTTTTTTTTAAGAAAATGTACTGTTTGAAAATATTTTAATTTTTTAAGAAAATGTACTTTTTTAAGGAAATGTACTTTTTAAGAAAATGTAGCTAGAAAAAAAACCATACATTAGCCCCATCAATAAAAAGAAGCGTTATGATTATGCTGTGAAGTACAAAGGCGTTCATTTTAACGACCCTATGTTTTGGGAAAGGGTTATTTTTACAGATGAATGTAAATTTAACCTTTTTCGAAACGACTACCGAGCAAGAGTTTAGAGAAAGAGGGGTGCTGCCTTGGAAAAAATATATGCAGTACTGTGGTGGTTCGGTGATGATGTGGGGGTGCATGAGTGCTGATGGAGTCGGAGTATTAGGATTTATTGATGGTATTAGGGATAGTCGTGGTTACATAGATATTTTGAAAAACGATTTTAAGTCTGAAATTAAGTCTGAAAGATGATTTTATACTTATGCATGATAATGACCCCAATCATAACTTGTCACGGAATGGCTACTTTATAACGTAAAATCGAAAATTCCACATCATCCACAATCCCCAAACCTAAATCTCATCTCTGGGCTCATTTGAACTAGAAATTTAAGAATAGGCGGATATCATCTATTTCTCAGCTAAAAACGATTTTGAAGACGATTTTGAAGAAAGAATGGGCAAATATTTCCGCTGGGTCAATAAAGAATGGGCAAATATTTCCGCTGGGTCAATAATAAACCTGGTTTCTTCGTTGCCTAAAAGACTTAAAGAAGTTTTCGAAGCAAAATGAGGACATACAAGCAATTTATCCCAAAGTGCGCAAAAATACGTCGTATGTAGACTTTTGCTATTGCTAAGGCGACTGAGTTTTATATTATTTTTTAATTTAATATTGTTTGACTATATGAATTGTGATTTTTTTTTTATTTATATTAATTATCTGTTATCCTGTTTATTAAAAAAAATTAAAAAAATTTAATATTTTTTTATTAAAAAATAAATTTTTTTTGAAAAAATCAAATCGCATGTAGAGTTTTGCGACTAGTGTACTTTTTGAATTAATTTACTTTCTTAGCAAAATTTTCTTTTTAAATAAATGCACTTTTTTAAGAAAAGTTACTTTTTAAGAAAAAGTATTCTTTTCGAGAAAACGTAGTTTGTTCAAAACGGCACTTTTTAAGAAAAGGAATTTTTTTAAGTTTTTTTTTTAAACAAAGTACTTTTGTAATAAAAGGTACTTTTTAAAGAAAAAAATACTTTTTAAGAAAATGTACTTTTTAAGAGAAGATATTTTTTAAGACAAGGTAATTTTAATGAAAACGTACTTCTTATAAGGAAACGTGCGGTTTTAAGGAAGATTAAATTTTTGGATAATAAAATGTACTGTTTTAGGAAAAAGTACTTATGTAAGAAAAGTTTACTTTTTTAAGAAAAGGGTACTTTGTTGAGAAAATTCACTTTTTTAAGAAAAGGTACTTTTTTAAGAAAATTAACTTTTTAAGAAGACACTTTTTTAAGAAAAGTTATTTTTATAATAAACTATACTTTTTCAAGAAAATTTAGTTTTTAAGAAAATATACTTTTCTTAACAAAAGGTACTTAGTTTTAGGAGGAGGTACGTATTTAGGAAAAAATATGATTTTTGAGGAAAATACACTTTTTTAAGATAAGGCGCTTTTATAAGGAAATGCACTTTTTAAGAAAATGTACTTTTTTTAAGAAAATATACTTTTGTTAAAAATGGTACTTTTTTTCGGAAAAGGTATGTTTTATGATACGGTGCTTTTTAAAAAAAAGTACTATTTTAAGAAAATTTACTTTTTTAGGGGATTTTCTAAGGGATTTTTTTATGAAAATACATCTTCTTTTAGCCTTAACCTTACCCCTTATTATTACCTTTAAAAAATTTGGTGTAGGTAAAAACCTTTAAAAAAAATAAAAATCGTTACAAAAACAAGTAAGAAAATTTTAGTCGGTCTAGACTATGCGATACCCCTGTACCATGCGTTAAGAGAATTGCTCTTAAGTCCAACTAATTCGGTATAGAAAATAAACATTATCCAAATCTGAGTGGAATTTTTATTACATTTTTGCCTGTAGATCTGAAAAAATTCATATCGGATGCTATATTATATGGGGACTAGTTTGTAAAATGGATCGATCCTGACCATATTTGGAAGTCACTTTTTTTGCAAAAATATGTACAAAAAAAATAAGAAAAATCTCCTGCAATATTTTTGCTTTTGAAACCTCTGCTCTTTAAAACCTCTGAGAGCCGATTTAGCATCAATTTAAACAATTTTAAAGCAAAAACAATTTTAAAGTTGTTTCATGTTGACGGATTCTGTGCTCAAGTAAATCCCACAATTGCTGTATGGGATTTATATTGGGTAATTTTTAGGAGCAAGTACTTATTTAGGAAAATATAATTTTTGAGGAAACATACTTGTTTAAGATAAGGTACTTTTGGAAGAAAATGTACTTTTTACTTTTACTTTTTTTTTTTACTTTTTTTTACTTTTTTTAAGAAAATATACTTTTATTAGGAATGGTACTTTTTTGTTTGTTTAATTTTAAGGTACTTTTTAAGAAAAAGTACTATTTTAAGAAAATTTACTCTTTAAAGAAAGGGATTTTTTTAAGATAATATAATTTTTTAAGATATGATACTTTTTTAGAAAATGTACTTTTTTGAGCATTTTTAATAGAAAATATATTCATTTAAATAAAACTATTAAGGAAATTATTTAAGGAGAGGCACTTTTTTTTACGAAAATTTACTTTTTTGGGAAAGTTACTTTTTTACGAACAGATACTTTTTTGGGAAAAGGTAATTTCTGAGGAAATTGTGGATTTTGTACATGAAAACGTATTTTTGATGGAGAGCTACTTTTAGAAAAAAGCTACTTTTAGAAGAAAAACTACTTTTTTAAGAAATGGTACTTTTTTAAGATTGAATTTGTTGCCTGTAGAAATGCAGCAATTCGAGAAATGAACCGATCAGGACCAAGGTCACATATATTTCTGAAAACTATATGCAAATAAAATTTCTGTAAAATCTATGCATTTTTTTTTGCCGTTTGATTGCATTAAATAAATATTGGGAAGCAGCTTTACCTGTTAACTATGCCTAAAACTGATGATACAGGCTTTCTTATTGAATTAAAGTTTAGTGTGTGTAAACAACATACACAAACCAAATTTGTTCACGAAAATATATCAAACGAATTTATAGTCATATGACCGATAAAAGCATATCTATCAAATTTAATCAAAAAATATTTTCAATTGCGACTTACAGTTTGCGCACAAATAGACGGAATGATATTTTTTCTTAATTCAATCTGCATAGAAATAAAGTTTAGAATAAAGTTCGCCAACTAAACATGCCTTGCGGATGGTAAAAAAAAATATTAATGGTGATTTTGAATTACCTTTTTAACACAACAAAGGTGGAACAACACTGTACCTAGCAACTATAAACAGCAGCAGTTGTTATGCTACTTCGACGGGATTGTATATATTTTATTATTATTGTTGTATCTACAACTGCTTTATCATATGGTATCGCATGGTATTATACGAGTATGTACATTTGTTGTGCCTTTTTGTTTACAACTTATTGGAGCAACAAAATAACTGGTGCATATCGTAAAGTGTTGCCAATAAGATAAAAATGCTTTTCATTTATTACATCTACGAGTATATTATTAAAAGAAGGAGTAAGTTGTACATTTCAAAAATAAAATAATAATTTAAGTAGGAAGAAAACATCAATTTAAGTTAAGAGCACCGCACAAGCATATTTATGTTAGCCTAGATTCGTGAAATTTTGAATCTTTAGAAAACAAACAAGTTAAAATATATAATACGATATGTGGGAAATGGATAATGTGGGAAAAAAATCAGTAATTGTTATTGTATTATGAATAAATCTTGATGTCGCAAATGCTGTTCGCAGTTTAATGTTAAGGACATGAAATGTCAGTAAAAAATTACATCAAAATAATAGTTCAATTGTTCTGTCTATAATTTTGGGATTGTATTTCATTGAATTTCTCTTATAATATGTAAAATACTGCATTGCAACTGAACCATAAAGTTATTGCAGATAAGACTTCAATGCAAATAATGACTAACAACAACTTGAAGTAGTTTTTCATTTAAAACTTCATTGTTTGGAAAATTGTTTTATAAAATGAGCACATGCTTAAGTATTTTAGGGAATTAATTGAAAATTTAATGCTTTCAAAGCAGTAAGTGAAAAGACTTTTGGGGATTGAAAAGAACAGTTAACGATGTTTGTAAAAAACTGTGTTTCATTCTAAAAGTCACGGACTTATTGATCCGCCCTCGTATAAATAAGTTTTTAAAAAAGTTTAAATCGATTTACTCGCAAATGTTTGAAGTCCATGAACAGAAAATTTACTTTACCGATTTTTTTGAAATTTTATACAATATTTCTACACATAAATCACCAGGTAATCACGAAAAGTTTTTTTTTTCTTTTATAATTTTTTCCCATTTTTTAACAACAAATCGTGTTTTTCATTTCAAAATGCTGCCGAAAATAAAAAAATTAAAAAACTCTTCGTGATTGCCTGGGGACACATATCATATTTTAAATGCATTTCGGTTTTCTAATTTAATATGATCCAGTAACGAGCTGTGATTTTCACCGCAAAACATCTTTTTTTTGAGGCGCCTCCGGAAATTCGCTGGCAAGCACTTATTTATTAAAATTTTTAATTCAAAATTTTTTCGAAGATGCTTAAAATTTAATACTATAACGTTTATATTAGACCATCCCGATTTAAAATTTTCTTCGAAATTTTTGCTTTAACCAACTTTTTTTTAATCTACAATGAAAACCAAGAATTTTGGTATATAACACTTAATTATTGACAAAGGGTTTCTATCCACGCAATTCGTTTTTAGTATTTTTAAGAAAAATCGTTACTTTAAAAAATTTTTAAAATTCCTGTTTCACTTTTTTACCTATAACTCAGAGAGTTGTAACTCGATTTTGACAAAGTTATATACATTGGAAAGACAATAAAATTTCATTTAGCTTTGCAGAAAAACATTGTAAAGGCCTATTTACCCACACGTTGTTAAAATGTAACTGTATCGTATTGTAACGTTGGCATTTAGTCCAATTATAGGACGTAAAAAACGTACCAACATTTCGCTGTGTAAAATTGATCAAACTTTATCAGCTGTTCACAAATGTCACGTAAAAACGTAGAAAATATCTAAAATCAACAGAAGCTAACGATACGATACGTTTCATAAGACAGGTTTAATCAGCTGATTCGCGCCGATACCGTTACGCGTGGGTAACTAGGCCTTAAGTTTATCCAAAGGGTTTGTTTCTATAGGGCGATAAAATACATTTTTTGATTCTTACCCTCCACAAATTATTGGTTTTGTGGTCTTATTTTTTCGTTTTAAACAAAATTGATGCATTATATTTAAGTTCTGTGAATGCAGGATGATCGAGAATTTAAAAGCTAAAATTTCGATATATACAAGAGCTATATATCTGGTTAATTTAATGAGAGATTATGATGTCTTAACCTATACAGCAATAATCATTTTTTAGTTTTTTTTTTTGGTTTTTTTATTTCACATGTGCGTACAACAGCCAATTGCGATGTAAATTTAAATTAGAATCAAGGATCATGAAAAAATTAACATTCAGTTCAAAAAAGAAAACAAAAGCATCGTTAATTTTTTAGTTGCTGTTTTGAGATTGGAGATTGTTTAAGATTGTGCTTTTTCTGGTGTGTGATGTGATTTGTTATAATGCTCAATCACTTGCATTTGGCGTCGAGTGAACATGATCGATTTTAAAGCTCGTAAGACCCAATGTTGTTTTTTGACCGATAGACGGGACATGGAGTCATCGGTGTTGTCTGTATCCATGGTTGGTGTACATATTGACGAATCAGACGCTCTTGATGTTCTGGGCATTAAAATTCAGTGTGATGACCGTTGGAATAAACACATTTTTCAATTGTCGGAAGAAGCTTTCAAATGCCTGTGTTCCCTAAATCGGTGTAAGAAATACTTCGCCTCATCTGTTCTCCTTACTATTTATACCACTTATGTCCGACCAAAAATGGAATACAACTCCCATATATGGGCAGGGGCTTCACAGTTTATTTTGAAGCTTAGGAGGGCGTTGCTGCTTATCAATAACGGTAGAGTAACCAACTCTATTGACACATTAAAGCATCGTGGGAATATTGGTTGTGTTACACTTTATTCTTGATATTACCATGGGAAGTGTTCTGCTGAGATAATTGAACTGATTCCTAGAGCCCATGTTTTTATACGCACCACTCGCTCATATATATGTGTATGTGTGAGGTCTTTCCTGTCACTTCCAAATATCCATATATATTACTCCCTCTTTTCTCCTACCCATAACATATTTTACTGATATCAGCACAGTGCACTGCATTATGGATGTCCCCTCCCGTGAGTGTTGATATAAAAAAAAAAAACCTAAACTTGCTATCATCTGAAAATAAAAAACTTTCCCAAAATTCTGGAGTCATGTTTAATTATACAACTGCAAATTCCATACATTTTTTTCCTGTTGACATCGGAAATGAATGGCTTTCTACGTGCTACTCGACCATGATAAGCTGATTTTTTTTAAATATTTTGCTAACAGTATCTTCATGAATGTCTTTGTCGAAGAATTCTTTGATTTTATAACTAATTTGGGAAGCAGTAAATCTGGGATTCTGTTTTACTGATGCCGAAATAGTTCGTATTTCATGTTCAGTTAGCTTGGAGGGGCGACCTGAACGAAATTTTGATAAAATAGAACTTGTGGATTAAGTTTCGAACGGCGTACTGCACTTAGAAGTGGCTTATGCCCATGATTCGAGCTAGTTATGTAAAAAATTAACCCCATTTTCTACGCTTTAGGATAATTTTTATGCCGTCATCACCGATTTATTTGATTTCGAGACACATCTCAAAACATGCATTCCGAAAGAAATATAACTAAGTCCAAACAACTTTATACAAAGAAGTTTGTTTTCTACTAAGTGTAAATGTACGATTACTTTTTCTGGCGATTTTCCGGCTACAAACAAAAAGAAATTTATAAGTAGAAACGTTCCATAATTTTTTGAAAGACACGTAAAATTCTCAATGTGTCAATTGTAAAAAATTCGTAATTCATAATAATTTATTAAAATTTTTATACCCAATACCAACTTGTGGTCAGGGTATAATGACATTGTGCCGATGTTTGTAACTACAAAAAATATTTGACCTAGTCCAATCTTTATTATTCCAATGGACTCAGAAAGTGATTCGATTAAGCGATGTCCGTCCATCGGTCCGTCTGTGTGTCCATATAAACCTTGCAATAAAATTACAGATCGCAAATATGAATATATTTTCATGAAATTTTGAAATGAATGCTGTTGAAATTGATGAAAATTGATGTTCAGACCTGGTCCCCATACAAATGACCCCTATGAGAGCGCCTTATATTGTCATAATATCCAAATTATCATAAAGATCTCGGTCAAATTGGATTTGCCTATATTATTACATCCGTTTATCAGTCGTCCAAAAATGAACCCTATAGAACAATTCTTAGTCATATCCCCGATATGAAGGTTATTCCCGATGTTCACTTAAATCTATCAAAAAAACAAAAATATTGCAAAAATTTTTCTCAAATTTGGTTTGTATATATTCTTGCAAAAAATAAGTGACCTTACCAAATAGGGTAAGGATCGGTCCATAGTCCCCATATAGATATGGCACCCGATAGAAAGTTTTTCATATCCGAAGGCAAAAAATTAATAACAATGCCACTCAAATTTGGCTCAAGATAATTTCCTATATCTAATTTGTTGTATCATATAGTCGGTCTAGACCGACTATAATTTTCTTGCTTGTTATTAATATGTGTATGGGGGCTGTATTGTATTCACTTTAAAAATATATACTTTGTTTATATTATAAATTTTAAAATAATTTTATTCAAGTATGCTTTGATACTTTATTTTCATATAAAAATTTTAGAAAATATTAATTCAGTTGATTCAAATATTTCATTGGTAAAACATAAAAACATTTAAAAATAAATAAATAAATAAATAACTTTTAAATAAAAAACAAGTAAGAAAATTATAGTCGGTCTAGACCGACTATACGATACCCTATACCATGCGTTTAGAGACCCTATCTCTTAGGCCCATAAACCAAATTTGAGTGGCATTTTTATTAATTTTTTTGGCTGCAGATATGAAAAAGTTCATATCGGATACTATGTCTATATGGGTACTAGGTCCAAAAATGGACTGATCCTGACCATGGTTGGTAAAGTATCTTGTATTTTTCGAAAATATATACAAACAAAATTTGAGATGAATCAGTGCAATATTTTTGTTTTTGTGATAGATTTAAGTGAAGATCGGGAAGCAGCTCTATATGGGGCCTATGACTAAGAGTTGTCCCATAGGGATCGTTTTTGGACTATTCATTAATTGATGTAATAAACATTTGACTAAGATCTATACGACAATTTGGATCTTATGCCAATTTATATGGATTTTATAGGGGTCATTTGTATGGGGGTTAGGTCTGAACATGAACTGATTCTCACCAATTTCAATAGCGTTCATCCCATGGCCGATGAGAGCTTATATACCAAATTTCATTAAAATATATTCATATTTGCGACCTGCAGTTTGATTACAAGGTTTACATGGACACACAGACGGACGGACGGACATTGTTAAATCCTCTCAAAAAGTGATTCTGATTCGATCCGTATAATAAAAGATGGGTCTAGGTCAAATATTGTTGGTTGTTACAAACAGCAGCACAAAGTCATTATACCCAAACCACATAGTGGTCTTGGGTATAATATATAATTGCGTAACCAAAGGGGCTATGTCTAGGAATGATCCTACAGGGTATGTTTTTTAACCACTGATTGAAATAATAAACACACAAAACCCCAATTTAATCGTTATATATATTTGCATCTTATGGCAATTTGAGCCGACTAGGAAGGAACATTCACCGATTTTCACAAATTTCAATATCATTCATACTGTGGCCCACAAAAGCTAATATACAAAATATATTTGTATTTCCGACTTGTAGTTAGTTTGATTACAAGGTTTACATAGACATACAGAGAGACAGGCGGACGGAAGATCATTGCTATGTGGACTCAGGAAATAATATTGAGTCGGTCGGTGCAATAAAAGTTGGATCTAGGTAAAATATTTTTGGTACTTACAAATATACCTTGACCGCAGTTTGGTATAGGGTACAAAATTATTGTATTGATTTCTCTCAAATATTATTCACGCATGTATTTGCCAACAGTAAGTTTCTATAGTAAATATGGTCCTGATCGGTCCATTTTTCAACCTACTGGCCATATAAAAATATCGTGTGATATGAGTTTTTTCATATCTGATATCAAAAATTAATACAATGCTACTCAAGTTGGATTTATTCTTATTTTCTAAGCCCAATGATGGCCTCAGCAAAATCGAACATAGGACCCTTTCGGGAAACTTATGGTATAGGGTATCGTATGGCCGGTTTAGAGCGACAATAATTTGCTTACTTGTTTTTATACCCTATGCCTCTATGTGATCAGGGTATAATGACTTTTTGCGGATGTTTGTTATTACCAAAAATATTTGACCTAGACCCATCGATCGACTCTAAATCAGTTTATGAGTCGATTAAGCGATGTCCGTCTGTTCGTCTGTCCATCTATCCGTCCGTGTGTCTGTGTGTCCACGTCAACCTTGTAATCAAACTATATGTCGCAAATCAGAATATATATTGAAATTGATGAAAATCGCTGCATGTTCAGACCTAGTCCCCAAACAAATGAACCCTATGACATCGACTTATAATTCGTAAGATCCAATTTATCATATATATCACGGTAAAATTAGGTTAGAGCGTGTTTATTACATGCATTAATCATAGTAATAAAAATTCCACTCAGATTTGGTTTATGGTTATTTTCTATACCCAATTAGTTGGACCTAAGTCCAATTCTCTACACGCATGGTATAGGGTATCGCATAGTTAGTCTAGACTGGCAATAATTTGCTTACTTGGTTTTTATATTGATGTTTTTATTTGTGGAGTCATTTTGTCAGCTCTTGCACCACCTAAGCAGTATGAAAAGCCAACGCTTTTCGGACTGCATCTTCCTGAATGGCATTGTTAAATTTTTTTTTAATTTTATTATTAAAAATGTACATAAAAGTTATATCGAATTGAAAATAAAAAAGAAATACAAAAACATGATACTGCTTGATTAATCACCGTAACATGATTGCTATTATTGTTGTTGGTTGTTACAACTGTCAACCGAAAATAAATGGTGTAACATTTTGGGTTACGTTCGTTGATATGTAAAAAATCAATATAAATGCAACTATAGTAAATAAAATATTCAAGATATAAAAATAGTTTATGGTACAGACGGAAACCAAAAAAGTTATCTTAAACACTACAGAAAAAAATTCAAAGTATAATATTACATTTAAAGGTCACGAACAAAATTAAACTAATACTTAGATTGAAACAGTCGATGTAACGAGCGACGTCCAAATCATTTTGAAATCGTGGGCCGTTATTTGTGATAATTTGGGAATCGAAAAAAATAGAGAAAGCATTTTCTGGACTTAATTTCAAGAAAATTATATAAAACAACTGAAATTTATTAGAAAACAGATAAGAAAATTATAGTCGCTTTAGACTGATTCTATTTTTCTATGAGTCTCGTAAACAAAAATGGACCATAGTTAGTAATGTCACGTATTTTACTCAGAAGATATATATAAACCAAATTTGAGAAAGATCTATGCAGTTTTTATACCCTCCACAGCTCAGTGGCAGAGGGTATATATAGAGTTTTGTCATTCCGTTTGTAACGCATCGAAATAAATTCCGGAGACCCCAAAACCACATATTTTCTTGATCATTATAACAAGGAAAGTTGATTTAGCGATGACCGCTGTCTGTCTGTCCATCTATCTGTGGAAAACACGATCATGCCGTCAATATCTAAGCTAGACCGTTCGTTTTTGTATAAAATCGTTTATTAACATCCCAAAGCAGTTGCTATTTAAAATCGTCAAAATCGGGGTCAAAAAGGGGTCACGAGCTATGAATGAAACTTTCAAAAAACTCTTGAAATAACACAATTTTTCAGTGTGTTTGTTGTTTTTCTCAAGATATGCTGTATATCTTGTAATTCTTCGTATTGTTGAAGTGATTACAGTTGTGTGTATATTAATACTACACATGTCACATTGGCCTAAGCAATTAAAAATTAATAAAAATTATAAATAATAACTAAATATTAAAAATTAAAAACTTAAAACGAAAAATTTAAAATGGAACATGGAAAATGAAAAATGGAAAATGAAAAATTAAAAATGAAAAATTAAAAAAGGAAAATTGAAAATTGAAAATTGAAAATGGAAAATGAAAAATGAAAAACTAAAAATGAAAAACGAAAAATGAAAAATAGAAAATGAAAATTGAATAATGAAAAACGGAAAATGTAAATTGAAAAATAAAAAATGAAAAATGGAAAATTAAAAATGAAAAATGAAAAATGGAAAATGAAATATGAAAAATGGAAAAATAAAAATGGAAAATGAAAAAAGGGAAATGTAAATTGAAAACTGAAAAATGAAAAATGAAAAATGGAAAATGAAAAATTAAAAACTAAAAATGAGAAACGAAAGATGAAAAATGAAAAATGGAAAATGGAAAATCAAAACTGGAAAATGAAAATTGAAAAACGAAAAACGGAAAATGGAAAATGAAAAATGAAATTTGAAAAATTAAAAATGGAAAATGAAAAATGGAAAATGGAAAACGAAAAATGAAAAATGGAAAATGAAAAATGGAAAATGAAAAATGAAAATTGAAAATTGAAAACTGAAAAATGGAAAATGAGAAATGAAAATTTAAAAAGAAAAATGAAAACGGAAAATGAAAAACTAAAAATGAGAAGCAAAAGATGAAAAATGGAAAATGA
Source organism: Cordilura impudica (assembly GCA_963682025.1). NCBI lineage: Eukaryota > Metazoa > Arthropoda > Insecta > Diptera > Scathophagidae > Cordilura > Cordilura impudica. Next base: position 131,708,286 of record OY821519.1, on the reverse strand, counting down.
AAATTGAAAATTGAAAAATGGAAAATGAAAACTGAAAAATGGAAAATGAAAATTGAAAAATTTAAAATTAAAAAATGAAAAATAAAAAATTAAAAATGAAAAATGAAAAATGAAAAATGAGATATGAAAAATGAAAACGAAAATGAAAAATGGAAAATGAAAAACCAAAAAATTAAAAATGGAAAATGGGAAATGAAAAATTAAAAATGGAAAATGGAAAATGCAAAAATGGAAAACGAAAAATAATAAAAAATTAAAAATGAAAATTAAAAATTTTAAAATTCAAAATTTTAAATAAAAAATTAAAAACTTAAAATAAAAAATTTAAAATTAAAAATTAGAAAATAAAAACTAAAAACTAAAAATTTAAAATTTTAGTTTTATTCTTTAGTTTCTTACCTTTTTTTATTATTTTTGTTTTTTGCATTAAATAAAATTATTTTAAAATTTCCTTTTTTAATATTAATAATTTGTAGCCAAGAATCATTCGATTTTTTTTTTTTGAATCATCGTATGACTTCTAAGGTCTCAAAACAGACTTATAGGGATCAAATTTTGGGTATTATTATGATGCCGGCTGCGTTAAATAATGAATTTCATTGGCGTTCTATGAAGTACATAGGGGTTTTCTACTCTAGTAAAAAAAAAATAATGAAATTTTTCAAATAGTAATTAATTCTTTTTAAGCATCATTGTTTATTATAATAGAAATTGGCCAACAAGAAAACCAATTAACTTTAAATTTAATTGGTATTCTGATTTAGTGTTTCAGTATCGGCAACAGTTTCAAAGTGTTAGCCATGCCTAATATTAGATGAAGGGTATCAAAAATTCGGCACAGCCGAATTTAACACTCTGACTTGTTTTTGTTTGTTTTTTGATAGATTTAAGTGAATATCGGGAAGCAGTTTTATTTGGGTACTATGACTGACAATGGTCCCACAGCGTTTATTTTTGGAACATTTATGTGTAGTGGACAAACATAAGCCAAATTTGATTGATATATTATAATCTAGATCAATTTAAGTCAATTCCATAGGGTATAGTAGTATGAGGGCTAGGTCTGAACGTGGACCAGTTCACTATTTTTAATAGCGATCGTCCTATGGTTGACAAAAGCTTTTATACCAAAATTAATGAAATTTAATGTATGCGACCTGTAGTTCAATTACAAGGTTTACATGGACCCATAGACCGACATACGGACAGACAAACTGACGGACCTCACTAAATAGACTCATAAAGTAATTCTGAGTTAATCGATAGAGTAGAAAGGTGACTTCAATATTTTTGGTAGTTACAAACAAGAACACAAACTCATTTTTATGCCCTCAACAGATATGAAGTAAATACAGTGATGACATCTGTCCGCATGTCTGTATGTGGGTCACGATCATGCCCCGAATAGGTCAGCTGGGAAGCTCATATCTCGTTAAAATGCTTCGTATTTATAAGAGCTAATTGGTAATTAAAATCATCAAAATCGATCAATTATGTCAAGTGATATGAATAAGATTTTAAAAACCCCTTAATCTAAATAAAAATTCGTTTTTGGTTGTTGTTATTATTGTTGTGGCCATTGTAATTGTATCATCACTATCATTTCTATATTTAAGTTTATACTGACTCACTCGCTGATTGACTTGTTGACTCGGTAATGCTGTTTATTAACAAAACTTTCTTAAAAATACCCTTTCTTGAAAGAGAAATTTTCCTAAAAAAGCGCACTATCATTAAATGTAACTTTGCTTAAAAAAGTACTTTTTCATTAAAAATAGCTTTCTTTTAAAAACATTAATATTTTAAAAATGCAAATTTTTTTTAAAGGAAATTTTTTTAAAAAGTACATTTTATTAAAAAAAAGTATCTTCCCTTAAAAAGTACCAATTCTCCATAACGTACGGTTCTGAAAGAAGTAATTTTTCTCAAAATAGTACCTTTTCTTAAAAAAGCTACTTTTAAAAAAGTAACATAACTTTTATGAAAAAGTAAAAATTCTTAATAAAGTAACTATTCTCCAAAGACTGCATTTTCTAAAAAAGTACCTATCTTAAATAAAATATTTTCTTATATAAGTACCTAGTCTTAAAAAAGTATCTTTTATTAGAAAATAACATTTTCCTAAAAAGTATTTCTTCTTAAAAAGTAAATTTTTTTTTAGAAAATTTCCTTCTATAAGAAATGTTTTTCTTAAAAAAGCAAATTTTCTTTAAAAAAAAAGCAACTTTTCAAAAATTCACTTCTTCCCAAAAAATTATCAGCCCTGTTCTTGAAACGTTGTTATTTGAATAAGAGTGAATTTAACATCACATGAAATTGAAATTTTGGGTTTCTTGAAACCACTTTTTTTTATTTATTTAATGGAAACATATGTTTGAGTTAAGAACATATGTTATCTAGAAACCGAGGTGCCATATGGTTCTTTATTCAGTTTCACAAAAAACTTTTAAGTATTTTGTGCTTGTTTTTTCTTAAGTTTATAGAAAAAGTATAAAGAAAAATATTTTCTTTTAAAATAACAACTTATTTGTTCATTTAATTGTTTTTGTTCTTCAATTTCATTTACTTAAAAATGACTTTTCTATTTTTATAAAGTTAGGCATCACCAAAAAAAAATTTCGATATTCAAATAAATTGGATTTGACTGGCACCACTACTGTTTCGAACATATGCAAAAAAATAAAAATATGTGATTTGATGAAAATTTTTTTTTTAATTCCTTTATTTGCAATAATTAGTGCATAAAGAATCTATGTTATAATTGAAAAAATTATAATGGAAAATAGATTGTGTAAATAAAAAGTTTTTATTATAATTATAGAACAGCATCATCGCAAAAAGTGTGTTTTATTAACATCGACCACTTATAACGAGTTTTTTTTTTTAAATCAGCGCAAAATGTAGACGTTTTTTAAAATCGTTTTTTTTTCATAAAATGAATGTCTAATTTTTTAAAATAATGACAAGGTTCAATAAAAAACATGTTAGAGTTTAAATATCAATTAGTTTTTTTTATCTCTTAAGACCTGCTTAGTAGAAAAAAAGGGCATTTGTTTTGATTTCACAAAGGCTTTTCTATGTGAATTAATGCGAGAAAAAATATTCTTATCGAAATCATAGAACAGCAAAAAACTCGTAAATTTAAGAATTTTTTCATTTACGAGTTTTTTTTTTGTGATAGTGGTTTCAAGAACAGGGGTGCATATTTTCTTAAAAACGAAATATTCTCAAAAAGTAAATTTTCCTAAAAATTTAATTTTTTTTTTGGAAAATATCTTTTCTTAAAACAATTCATTTTCTTCAAAAATTATCTTCTCTTTTGATACAACTTGTACCTTAAGAGTACAAAACTTTGAATTTAAAATTTTTTTTATAAACTTTCGAGAATTGTGTTTCAAATCTGAACATTAGTTGTAATTTATACTTTATGATACAGCTGCAGGGTATCAAAGATCCGGCACTGTGACTTGTTTTTAAAAAGTACACTGCAAAAATGTCGCAGTTCTCTCTTCCTAATCAAATTGTAATGGGTGTCCCAAAATTCATGCAAAATTTGAATTTGTAGCCACTTGTGCAGTAAAGTGTTGGCAACCAAAATAAAATGATAGGGTTAGTAAAAGCGGCTAGAACAACGTATTTTCATTAATGAGCAATATTCCAAAAATAAATAATGTTCGGCGATTACAGTTATAAAATTTCGTAAAAATATAGTCAGCATATTGATCTGACTTCGTCAACCGCAGTTGAGGTTTAGATAACCCACATGTATTTGTCGAAAACAAATGCATCCACAACGTGTCATTGTTTGGTGTGGATTTAGGGCTGGAGGCATCGTTTGACCATACTTCTTCAGGCTGGTCAAGCAGTGACAGGTGCTCGATATCGACGCATGATAACAGAGTTCTTTCTGTCTAAATTGGATGATATTATGTGGTTTCAACAAGAAGATAGCACATGCCATACAGCCGGTGAAACGAATCAAATAGTGCTTGTGACATTTCCTGGTTGTGAACTCTTTCGTTTCGGTGATTAGAAATGGCCACTTCGATTTTTTTTCTTCTTTGAAGTCAAAGATATATGACAACAAGCCCACAACCACGCGTGCATTGGAGGAGGTAATTCAACTGTACATCAACGAAATGCATAATTCATAATGACCAAGGAAAATTTGACAAAAGAGTGCGTATATAAAAGCAAAGCCGTGAGGCCCATTTGGTGGATTCAATGAAAGAATAACATAAAGAGAACAAGAATATGTGTTGCCCATTTAAAATCTTGCGGGAATTTTGAAACAACCTTGATAAGATGAAAATATTTCAAAAATATTTTCAGAAATTTAAATTTTCGTAGAAATTTTTATAGAATGAGCCTGCCTATAAGTATGTCTTTAATAGTATTCATTTACCAGAAAACACAACGAAAATTTAAACAATTGTTTTGCTATATTTTTTTTCGCTATCAATTTATACCAGAACAAAATATTTCATGAAAGCTTGCATTATTTGGGATTAATTTTCATACGAGTATTTTAAGGTTTGGTCTTCTCTGTGATAAGAAAACGTTTTGGTGAATTGTTTAAAATAACAAAAAGGGCTGTTAAAAATATTTTTATTATGAAGGTAAACAATCGACAACAAACAAAAAAAAACTTTTATATGTACTAAATAGTAATTTTGAAGATAATGGAAAATTAAAAATTTTTCTATAAAAAAAAAAATTTTAAAAAGCTTTATTATGTTAAACACATTTACTTGATTAAAAACTGCATTAATAAAATAATTAAACGCAACGAGATGTAGTGTCGCGTAACTGACGGATATCATCAGCGTCATCATCATAATCATCATTATTATTGCTATAATCATCGTCAACTGATAGATATTCATACTCGTCGTATAAATTAAAGAAGACTCAACAAAACATCACAGCGCATTGGTTACACTTGACAGAGCATGGATTTTGAATAATTTGTAAGTCGCATGAATGTTTCGAATGTCGGATAGAAATTTACATGTTGTATGTGAATGTACGAGTAATTTTATCACATTTGGAACAGGCAGAGCCATATTATATATGTTTAATGAAACGGAAGCTGCTGCATTTCATGAAAATGTGCAAATATTTACCTTTTCCATAAACAAAGTATCATATGTATGAATGTAAGTACGACGAGTACACCATAAAACTTTTGTTATAGTTTGAAAGGAATCTGTGTGCATGTATATGTACGAGAGTATTTAAAAAATGTTTGTAATTTGAAACAATCATTATGCATATAATAAACATATTCTAAGGCATAACAATTAAAAAGAAAAACAATTTAAATGTTAAGATGATGTAATTAACAATAAAGGGAAAGGACAACAAGTTAGAAAAGTATAGTTAGGTCCAACTAATTGGATACAGAAAATAAACATAAACCAAATTTAAGTGTCAATGTTATAAATTTGATGCCGTCCGATATGAAAAATTTCCTATCGGATACCATGGACCGATCATGACTATATTCGGTATTCACATATTTATAAAAAAAAAGTGTAAACAAATTAAATTTGAGAAAAATCAGCTCCATATGGGAACTCTGACTAAAACAAGTAAGAGTGTTAAATTCGGCTGTGCCGAATCTTTGATACCGTCCACCTCGGTTTGAGTCTTGGTAATAAATGTAAATGAAAAAGTAAACAATTTGTTAAACTTAATACCAAATTATTTCAGCAAATTCTTCGGGTTGGTTTTCGTCTTTTCTATTATTTCGGATTTATTTCGGTGTTTGCTTTTTGGTCATCGTGGTTGCTGATCGGCATGCATTTAGGTTATATACATATATGCATGCGTTTCCGGTTATATGATATAACTTCTCTTTTAATTTAGTTTTTGCTAATTAAATAGCTCGCCCTAACCTCCATTGCAAAGGTAATGGTTGTGTAGGGTGGCTATATGCATTAAATCGTGCTAATTGGAGATGGCTGTATAGTTTATTTTAACTGGCGAAATATTTTTTCATTGCGGTCATGTAGGTCGGATGGAGTAACAAAATAATAACCGACAAAAAGCTCTCCCAACTTTTTTATTAAAATATTGCCATATTTGGAAAACATAGAGAATAAATTTATAATAATAAATATTCAAATTAGGGATGCCAAACGGAAAAAACCAAATGTCCCAAACATTTTAAATAAAATAATTTGTTATCTTTATTTTCTGAAAAAATTCAAATTTTCATCCAAAGAAATTGTGAAAATTTCTATATAAATAACATTCTCATCAAATTGCGTTTATTTATGTATCAGTTTTTATGTTCGCAATTTTTAAATATCATTTAACGTTTTCTAAAATTCATTGAATTTAAATTAATGTTTTCTGTAGTGTGATTCTGTAAATTTCAACGATCCAAAATATATCGACAGCTATTGTTGTTTTCACTAAGGATTAAGTGATTCACTAAGTACATACATCTTAACGACAGTCGACAAATCTATTTTTCTATTTATTTAAATTGTAAACGAGTGGCATCTCTGTCAAAATAAGCGAAAAACACAAAGAATAGAAAACAAGTAAGAAAATTATAGTCGGTCTAGACCGACTATACGATACCCTATACCATGCGCTTAGAGACCCTATCTCTCAGGCCCAACTACCTGGACATAGAAAATAAGCAAAAACCAAATTTGAGTGGGATTTTTATTATTTTTTTTTGGCTGCAGATATGAAAAAGTTCATATCGGATGCTATATCTATATAGGGACTTGGTCCAAAAATGGACCGATCCTGATCATGTTTGGTAAAGTCTCTTGTATTTTGCAAAAATATATACAAACAAAATTTGAGAAGAATCAGTGCAATATTTTTGTTTTTTAATAGATTTAAGTGAAGATCGGCAAGCAGCTCTATATGGGGTCAAAGGGATCATTTTTGGACTACTCATTAATGGATGTAATGAACGCATACAAACCCAATTTGAGTAAGATCTATATGACAATTTGGATGTTATGGCAATTTATGTCGATTTCATATCGGTAATTTGTATGGGGGCTGGGTCTGAACATGGACCGATTCTCACCAATTTCAATAGCGTTCATCCCATGGCCGGTAAAAGCTTATATACCAAATTTCATCAAAATATATTCATATTTGCGACCTGCAGTTTGATTACCAGGTTTACATGGACACACAGACGGACGGACGGACATTGTTAAATCAACTCAGAAAGTGATTCTGATTCGATCGGTATAATTAAAGATGGGTCTAGGTCAAATATTTTTGGTTGTTACAAACAGCAGCACAAAGTCATTATACCCAAACCACATAGTGGTATAGGGTATAAAAACAAATTACTTCGTGTTTGACAGGATGATTTTATGTTGATGTTTAATATCTTTATTTTTTTACTAATAATTCTGTTTATTTATTTGAAAATGAAGTAATGAATAGAATATGCTATTTAATTTTTTTTTATTTATATAAAAAAGTTTTTTTAATAAAAGCAAAATATTTCCACTATTTTATGATTTTTTTTTATGTATGACGACATTTCAATCTAAAAATTTAAGTTTTTATCGATTGAATAAACAACACAAAAATGGTTGTCGTTTAGATAACAACAACAGCTGACTTTAACGATAGCGAATATCGTTTAAAAATTTTACTGATAATTTTGCTATTTCCTTTTTTTTTAACGATTCGACTATCGTTAAAAGAAGTTACTGAATCGCGGTACTGAAAAGCTATTAATTTCTCCTGAATGTCAATATTTTTTTTAAATGTAAAAATTTTTTAAGTGTAAACATAGGTATTTGGTGTTTTTTTTTTTTTGGAATTTCAATTTGTGTTTAACGAATAAAATTTATATATTAAAGATGCAATTGATGTCTTCTAAATTTAAAATTATAATTTCCGACGTTTTGATATCATATTCAATTAATTGTAATTTATAATTGGAAATTTTTAATTCTAGTTTTTAGAATTGATATTTTCTTAAATTTGAATGGAAAATTTAAAAAGTGCAATTTTGTATTTATGTGAATAATAATGCTTTAGTAATTATAAACAATTTTTAAAAATTAGATGTAATCGCAATCAGATATTTTGTAGGTAAAGCAGAATAATAATTCTATATAACTATGCAGAACTGTTTCGAAAGCAAAAGACACATTGATGAACTCGGTAACTCTATTTTGTAAAGACAACAAAAAGTTAATATGCCAAACTTATGTTCATATTTGTAAAAGAATAATGAAAAAACGTATGAAATAAAAGACCAGGCCGTGTATACTTTTAACATTGTTCTGTATGATATCTAGTTGAAAATATTAACATACATATAAAAATAGAAATAACTATTGCAAAGCTAATTAGAACAAACAAAAATTGTGGCGCCATCTACTGTGGCATAGTCACGCTGAGCAAAATGAAGTGAAACTCTGTTAATGCAAAATAAATGTATTTTCCCCATAATAAAATATTGCAGAATTTTATATAAATAAAATAATATACCATGCAGTTGTTATGGACATACATATATACATACATATATATAATATATGTATGTATATTATTTGTATTATTTAATATGTTCATGTATGTATATGTAAATATTACACACAAAAAATACAACATCAAACGTTATTTTTGTGTTTTTCTCTTTAAATAAATTTATACATAAAATTTTGTTTTGCTAAATTTACATTGTTTTTTTTTATTAACAACTAGTTATTTTAGCATTATTGGCTTTAGATGCTGGTGAATTTTTACCCCTTTACATATATTAACTCGTAGTGTCTGCTTGTCGAAAAAATTTTGGATCGATTTTAACCCCTTTCCCGTGACCCATTCGATCTGAAATTTTGCAGTCAGGCTCGTGGTAATAACAGAAATGATCCAACAAATTTTTTTAAGTGATGCCAAAACAATGGAAACTTTTAAAATTTTCTACCAGAGCTAATAAAAAAATGTACAAACGGTTAGTTTTTATTATACTATTACCACAACGACAACAAAAACAACAAGTCCAGCTATGACAACAATACAACATTTAGAATAACAACAAGAACAATATAGAAACATCATCTTTTTCATTTTTTTTTACTTTTTCAGAGATTTCCCTGGACCTGTTCCACCGATTTTAATGATTTTTGAAACAGAAATCTTCCCATGAATTTGGTGAATCATTCTCACTACAAATGATCACTGTAGCTACACTATGGAGGGCGTGATCGTGACAAGAACAACATAGTAAATTATATTTTTTCAAGACTTTTTTTAGTTCTTCATTCAAATCTCGGGCCGTAATCGACCGATTTGGACGATTTTAAATACCAAACTTTTTAGGATCTTAGTGAATCATTTTTTATGTCAACGAGCACCCTAGCTGCCCGATTGATGCCGTCATCATGATTTCCACAGACGGACAGACGGACAGACGGACATCGCTATATCAACTCCGGTTGTTATAAGGATCACAAATATATATATTTTATGGGGTCCAAATTTGTTTTTCTAATTATTACAAACGGAATGACAAACTTATATATACCCTCTGCACACTGGAGTGGAGGGTATAAATAGTCTTACAGAGTTAATTTTTGGGATAATAATTAATGAGTGTAACAAATAATTCTAAAGGAGATTTATGTAACAATTTGGATCTTATGGCAATTTAAGTCGAACTCATAAGGGTCATTTGTATGGGGACCAGGTCTGACCAGCACAGATTTTTACCATTTGCAATAGCAATAAAAATAATACTAACTTTAAATACAGTTATAAACATAAGTTAGACATAAAATATGTTGTTAATCTTCTTTAATTACATCAACAGCAACAGATATAAGAGTATCATTTAAATCATAATGTCTGATCACTTCGGCATAAATTCTTCGGAATGGATCGAAATTGATAAAATTAGGTCTGTGGAAATTCAGGCAAATAGTTCATGATCAAAATTGTCTGTTAGGAACATTTATATATATATATATACTAGCTGTTTTTACCCGGTCTTGCCCGGGATCCAAAGGCCTTAGACTTGAAAAATGGTTAACTATGCTTACCAGGCGCTGAGTACTTAGTGCCCAATGAACAAATTCCTTTCTCCCCAAAATTTTGTATGGGATTGGGCAATTTGTTCATGATGAAAAAAAAATTCCCCAATGTTTACGTGGGAGTAAATTCATTTTTTATATTAATTTAAAATTTTTTGATATTTTAATTTAGAAGTTTCTTTAAAACACGCTCCAACAAAAATACTTTAAAAATAAGCTGCGAAACCGCTTGAAGTTTATTTATTTTGTAAACATCAAATATAACGGAAACGTTTGAAAATTAAAGGAATCAGAAGTTTTAAAAATTGAATTAATTTATTCAATATATGATCATCACTGAGCAGAGACGTCAAATTTATAAAAGTTTCAAAGATGGAAAATGAATGCGACGTTTAAAATTGTGCCGCAAAGTTGCTTTAAGCAACTGCTTATAGTATGTGTTGGCGTATTTTGGTCAACAGGTAATTTTTGCACATACGTAGATAAAATTTATCGTAAGACTTTTCACTAAGCTGTGTTCCGCGAGCGAGTCGCGTCCGCGCGTTTTGCAGGTACACCCGTGCTGCCGCGCAGATAGCGTCAATTTATTTTAATCGCCAAAATATATATTTCGGATCATTCCGAAATTTTAGCTGAGCTTTGTTCGGGAGCGCGTCACGTCCGCGTCCAGGAGCCGCTTCCGCGCGTTTGGTAGCCACATCAGTGCTGCCGCGCAGTTGTTGTCAACTTATTGTAATTGCCAAATTATATTTTTCAGATCATTCCGATATTTTAGCTAACCTCTGTTCCGCGAGCGCGTCTCGTCGCGTCCGCGAGCCGCTTCCGCGCGTTTGGCAGCCACACCCGTGCTGCCACGCAGTTGTCACCAAAATATATCTTTCAGATCATTCCAGTATTTTAGCTAAGCTTTGTTCCGCGAGCGCGTCGCGTTGCGTCCGCACCCCGATTGCGCGCACCGAAATGATGCTATTGAAAACAATACAGATATTAAATAAATTTGTTGTAGGACAGGTATTGAGAGCAGCATGGGGAATTTGTTCATTTCTTTCGGGAACATTTTTTTTAAATTTGGGGAATTTGTTCATGAAGTTATTCCCCAATTTTTTGGGGAACAACTTCATTTTTTTTTTGGCAATTTATTCATTGAGGACTAAGTACTCGGCGCCTGCTTACCATTACAACTAACTATGTTTATGCATTGTGTATTTGGAGTGTATGATGTCTGGTTTTTTCTTCTGGTGCATACACGAAAATATTATACTCTCGAGCAGGCGACATAAAATTGTCTATGAGAAAAACAGTCGTTTAAGGAGTTTCAGATTCCCTGGCTTCAGCTTGTCTTAGCCGTTGGATTTCTAGACGCACTTGAGTAGATTCAGGCATTTCCGCTTCTCTTAACAAAGCTTGCTGAGCTGCGTTCCGCGAGCGTGTCGAAATGATGCTATTGAAAAGAATTCAGATTTAAAATGCATATATTGCAGGACAGATATTGAGATCAGTATGGAAATTTTCACTTAAATAAATATTTAACAAAATTCATTAAATAAAAACATGAAAAAACTTAAGAACGAATTTGGGGAGTAAGTTCATTTTTTTATTTCGTTTTATAAAAAAATGGGGAATTTGTTCATTTCTTTTGGGGAACTTTTTTTAAAATTTGGGGGAATTTGTTCATCGAAAAGTTATTCCCGTGTGTACCAAATTTCAGAGAAATCCGTTGAAAAATACAAATTTGTATAGAGAACAAATGTACCAAAAAACAGAAAATGAGTTTTATAAAAAAGTGGGCGTAAAGGTAGGCATGGCCAGAAAGATATATAATCTGACCTTCGCTGGAGTACAGAGAACACGTGTACCAAATTTCAGAGAAAGGCGTTGAAAAACAAAAGTTTGTATAGCAGTCAAACAAAGAAACAAATAAAAGGGAAAAAAAAATAAATTTTATATACATAGAAGTAGGCGCAAAGAAAAATATGGCCGGTAAGAAAAATATGGCGACCTTGACTGGAGTACAGAATGTGCGTGCCAAATTTTATAGAAATCCGTTGAAAAATAAAAATTTTTATAGCAAACAAATATACCAAAAAACAAAATGAATTTTGTATATTTTGTGGGCGTAAAAGTAGGCGCGGCCGGTAAGGATCATATGGCGACCTTTCCCCGAGTACAGAGATCGTGCGTACCAAATTTTAAATAAATCCGTATAAAATTAAAATTTTGTACAGCGGTCAAACAAACAAACAAACAAACAGAAAATGAATCTTATATATCGCACCTGTACCTCTAAAGTGAGTCAACTCAAAATTTACAAGTTTTCAGTAGGGGCAAAGTACGGTTTTTTTAATATTTACTATAACATTTAAAAACAATAGTAGTTGTTTTTGCGATTTTTCAGTGATCACCAAAAATAGCAAGTTTTTTGGGTGCAACTCAAAATATATCTTTTTAGTGGATCCTAAAGAATCTACTACATATTCTAACACAAAGAGGGTTACAAATGTATTTTTTTTTGCGAAAGAACAGAAAAACCGATGTAAGATTTTTGCAGTGGATAGATATGACCACTGTGTATCGTTTTCTTGCAAAAAGTGGAAATTGAAAAATTTTGAGTTGCCTTACTTTAGAGGTACAGGTGCGATATATAGATTTCCAAAACGAATGAGATACGACTGGAGATTAAATTTAATTCCATAGAAGAAGTCGAAGCTAAAATAGTAAAAGTTGTTTCTGAACTGATTCAAGTTTTTTGATGATGACGAATACGTATTAGTAATTTGGAATCCACAGTACAATGTATTCACCAGGTACCAGATATCAGTATCGGCCTAACTAAATCGAGAATACATTTTTTTTTACATAATGATCCTTTTGTAGAAAACTATTTTATTTATACTTGGCGATTTTTGATTTTGGTGTTTTTTGGTTTTGACGATTGTCGTTATTCGCGATTATCATTTTTGCCGATTTTTGATTTTGCCGTTTTTTGTTTTTCGTTATTCGCGGTTTTCGGCTTTGGCAATTTTTAATTTAGATAATTTCTGATTTTGGCGAGTTTTAACTTTGACGATTATTGTTTTTTTTTTTTTGCGATTTTTGATTTTTTTTTTTGGCGATTTTCGATTTTTGATTTTGGCGTTTTTTGATTTTGGCGATTCATGTAATTCGTAATTTTAGGTTTTGGCGATTTTTGATTTTGGCGTTCTTGTTTTTTTTTTTTTTTTGCAATTTTTGTTATTCGCGATTTTCGGTTTTGGAAATTTTTGATTTAGGCGATTTCTGATTTTGGTGATTTTTGATATTCGCGCTTTTTGGATTTTGACGACTTTTGGAGACTTTGGAGATTTTTTTTGCTATTTTTGCTTTTAGCTATTTTTGTTTTTTTTTTTGCGATTTTCGCTTTTGGCGTTTTTTGATTTTTGTGATTTTTGATTTTTATTTTTGTAAATTTTGTTAATTGCAATTTTCGGTTCTGGCATTTTTTTTTTTTTTTTTTGCGATTTTTGTTATTTGCGATTTTTGACTTTAACGAGCAATTGCAAAACTAAATGCTACACCAAAACTCTTTGAGGAAATAATAAACTAATATACTATCACACGAAATGTTATCAATTCTATCACCACCTCAACATGGTATTTAAATTCTGGGTTCTGCAAAAGTAAAGAAACAAATTTAGCTTAATGTCTCTGTGGTCGTGTTATATAAATAGCGGTACATTTACTGCCAAACCAAGAAGAGACGGTTACGGTTCTTCCAGAAGCTATCTAAACACATTTGGACACAATAATTCTCCTATGTGCCCATTGCGTCCACAAGATTTAGAGGAAGTGAAGCATATGCCCGAGATTCCACAAGGACCGCATACAATTGCAGCCAGAAATAGAAGTTCAAGTCAGGAAAGAAAATATGTAAGAAACAATATTATGATTCGAGGTAAACTTTAATAAGTTATCTGAGGTGTTTGGCTTTGTCTATCCTGCCCTGTGACGTAACTTAGCAGGCAAGAAGGACGAATAGAGAGGTGGTTTTAGCCGGCAGGAATTTGAAAAACCCCAAATTCCTTTGCTTTTGTTGCAAAAATGGTCAAAGTTAATAAAATAGGAATATTGATAAGTTTTTCTTAAGTTTAAAAAATTGTTATTTTAATATTAAAATTCTGTCAAACGAAACTTTTTCAATACGAATGAAATTGTTATTCCCATGAAATTGATATTTGGTGCTTTTAAATTTCCATCTTTTTTCAAATTTCGACGTTTTTTTCAAAAAACTTAAAAAGATTCATCTAATTACAATTGGTGTGGTTTCATTGTTATACAATACAATTGCAATAATTATTTCCTTCATAAATTTTAATTTACTTGTTAATTAATTTAGTACAACATTTTTTACAATATAATTAAGTTTGTTGTGCTACTCGCATAATAATAAATAAATGCTGACATCACGGCTTTTATTTCACTTTGCTTTGTAATGGCATCACTTTTTTAATTTTTTTTTTTTTTTTGAAGATAAACAAAACTGCGGACGCCATATAAAAAAATGTTAAAATTATTTTTTAAATTTAGTTCATTACATAGTTTGTAGGGCTTGCAATACCGGACCAAATTTTCAAAACCGGTATTTGGGTATTTCATATTAATACCGGGATCCCGGTATTAATACCGGTATTTAAAAAAAACAAAAAAAAGCGAAAATACACTGCAATAAATAGAAAAAATAATTAAAAAAACAAAATAAAATGTTTTTTTCAATAATGTATAATTCAAAACAATAAACTTTTTTTAAAGTGCCACAATAAAATAATGAATAACATATAAGTATAATTGGTCATATGTCCTATTGTTGTGATTTGCCTTTAAAATATGCCCCCAAAAATGTTAAATTATCAAGAGTTTTGTCGTTTAAGCTGGATCGAATTTTTGTACACAACAGCCCTGCTGCTGAAAAGGCTCTTTCGGACTCGACATAGTTGGTGGTATGGATATAAGGCAGTCATATACTAGTTGAAGATATTTTCCTCTTATATGTTGTACTTCGAAGTACGCTAGCTCCTGTTTTATAACTTTATAAAGTAATTTAGTAGTCATCGTTTTTGAAATTCCACTCGCAGTCTTCATCACATTAACTTTCTTGGAAATTGCCATTTCTAGTTTTTCTTTCATTGTCATCGAAATTAGAATTTCTGGCTCAGAATCAGCAGATGACTCGGACACGTCGATGGAAGAGGCTCCTATGTTTTCAATATCGTCATCATCGATATTATATAAGTGTTCCAATAAATTTATAATTATTTTTATAATTGTTGCTTTGTTAATTCGATTAAAAATTTCATCTTCGTCGTCATCTTCTGATTCAGTAGGATTGTGCAGGTATTGTAGTAGACTCTATAAATCAGTACGCCTTTGCTTTATACGAATAATTAGCTCTTCCTTGAATTCATTACTGAAAGCAGTATTCTGTTCTGTCAATTGATTAAACATAAATAGTAAAGCTGCATCTGCGCTAAGAAGAGTAGCATCTTGACGACAATAAGCTTCAACAGTTAATTTGATTGGAAGAAGAACTGAAATAACTGATGATGCTAAAAAAAATCAATTTCCGAAAATGATATTTCGGCATTTAAATTCAAATCAATCAAAGCCTTTTGTATGCAGTTCTTCAACTGGACAAAGCGTTCTAGCATGGCAAGTAAGCTATTCCAACGTGTTTTAGAATCTAGAATTAAATTAAGTTCATTTCCAAATTGTTCTTTAACGTGTTTCTGTAAAGCCTTATCATTATACCCTATACCACTATGTGGTTTGGGTATAATGACTTTGTGCTTCTGTTTGTAACAACCAAAAATATTTGACCTACACCCATCTTTAATTATACCGATCGAATCAGAATCACTATCTGATTCGATTTAACGATGTCCGTCCGTCCGTCCGTCCGTCTGTGTGTCCATGTAAAGCTTGTAATCAAACTGCAGGTCGCAAATATGAATATATTTTGATGAAATTTGGTATTTGATCTTTTATTGGTCATGGGATGAACGCTATTGAAATTGGTGAGAATCGGTCCATGTTGACCTAGCCCCCATACAAATGACCCCTATGATTTCAACATATTTTGCCATAAGATCCAAATTATCGTATGAATCTTAGTCAAATTGGGTTTGTATGTATACATTACATCTATTAATCAGTAGTCCAAAAATGATCCCTATTGGACAACTCTTAGTCATAGGCCCCATATAGAGCTGCTTCCCGATCTTCACTTAAATCTATCAAAAAACAAAAATATTGCACTGATTCTTCTCAAATTTTGTTTGTATATATTTTTGCAATATACAAGAGACTTTACCAAACATGGTTAGGATCGGTCCATTTTTGGGCCTAGTCTCCATATAGATATAGCATCCGATATGAACTTTTTCATATCTGCAGCCGAAAAAATTAATAAAAATCCCACTCAAATTTGGTTTATGCTTATTTTCTATATCCAGTTAGTTGGGCCTGAGAGATATGGTCTCTAAACGCATGGTATAGGGTATCGTATAGTCGGTCTAGACCGACTATAATTTTCTTACTTGTTTTTCATTGTCGAACGTCTGAATAGCTTCACAACTGTTCTGATTTTTTTAATCAATGGACCTATCTGTTCATGAATAATTAAACAGTCAATTGCATTGTTTTCTTGAAGTATGGCTAAACTATTGTCATCAAGATTACTACCACTTTCATCGTTTGTATACGGTTATCATCTTCGTTAGAATTAGAATGTTCTGCTTCAGACTTATCTGTGGTGTTCCGTTGATCTTCATTTTCTAAATTTTGGTGTATCGTATTTATATATAAAATCTTAATGACAGCCAATTGAATTCCGTGAACTAAGCAAAGTTGTTGCCTTGCACAAATCAATTTTCCAACTTTGCTCATGACAGATGCACCATCCGTTGTAATGCACACAATGTGTTTATTTAAGGAAACTTGGAATAATTTAAGCTTTTCTTCAACGAGGACAGCACACTTTTCTGCAGGCAATGATCCTCGCACGCGAACTAATCCTAGGTTCCAGAATTTTTTGATGCCAGCATGAACATTTATATTTAAATAACGTCGGTTTTTGACTGATGTCCATTCATCAAATGTAAGACTAAATCTTTGTCCTAAAAGAATTTCAGATTCTAATTCTTTAATCATATTTGCACGAATTTTTTCACTGTGCTGCACAACTAAATTTTTTATAGAGTTTATAGATTTTGGTATATTTTCATACCCTCTGGCAACTAAACCTTTTCTGATATCTATGGAAGTGTAAAATATGTTAAACGACAAACTGTCACATGCCGTCATGCGAGCTAAAACTGCAGACAAAGAATTGTCCGTTTCACTTCAGAAGTTGATGATTCTGGCTCAATTGCAATCAAAACGTTGGAGCTCGGAGCATTCCTTTTTTTTAAATTTATTTGGTGGAGTGTCTTTAAGTGGGTATGCAAACCACTTGTACTACTTCCTTGCGACTTTATTACCTTGTTACACTTCTTACATTTTGAAATTTGTCCCCTTTTTTTCACGAAGAAAATATAACCATACGGAATTTTCATCAGCTGATTTTTTCTCAAAAACATAATTTTCCATGGCTAAAAAAACAGCGCTTTAACTTTAAGTAAATTACAGAAATTTTTTAATATTTGTACCCACTTATTAAAACGGCTGAAATCTTGCTGTTATTTATTATTTAAAAGAGAAGAGCTGCTATTTCTCAATTGAAATCAACTCTTATGTGATATGTGATTATTAATTATAATTATGATTTTAAATTTTTTTTCACTTTTATATTTTACACAAACACAATTCTCTAAATTTTTTAAAATTTTACAACTAACTATGCGCACATAACTTCTCTATAAAAAAAACATGGCTTCAATATTGAAAATTTGGAAAAATCCAAACAATAATTTACCATAGCAACGGCTTGCTATGTGAATTTGTGTCTTTTTTAGTATTTATAGGATTTGGCCTATAACTTTTAAAATAACAGAACACGTTTTTATCGGTTAATTACTTCTTTATTTCTAGAGCATTCTAGGAAAAGCCCCTTTTTCTATGAAACAAAAAAATTTATAATGAATCATTGAATTCAAAAATGACATAAAACATGTGATCCATAGTAATGAACTTTACATGGCAGTGTTGTATTATTCCATATTTTTTATGCTAACGACCTCTGAACTGAAGGAAAATTAATGTACAAAAAAGCTCTTTCTTAATGTACATGATATGAATGTTAACTTACAGCAAAAAAAGTTTAATACCGGATACCAGTATTAAGTGGTCATTAATACCGGTATTGAACGTAGGTAAATGTAGGTAATATTGGGATGCCGGTATTGCAAGCCCTAATTGTTTGAAGCAGTAATAGTTATCGAACAAGCTCATGTTCCATATTAGAGATTAAGTTAGAACTTTTTCTTTTCGAATTTCAAGCAAAAATAAGTGAAATTGCTTATATTTCTTGCTTCTTCTCTCTCTATTGTTCTCATATTTTAAAGAAAACGATAAAATTTAGAGACATTTTTAAAAAGTATTATTTTTTATATTAACTGTTTATGAAATGTTATTATTTTAACGAATATAAAAACAAAAACTTCAAATTTCATATTGGATAAAAAGTGGAATTGGTTTACTTTTGCCGATATTGAAATTCAGGAAAGTGAAACGAAAAAAATCGTATTGGTTTCACTTTCATTGGAAAGTGAATCATAGAATTCTGCGATTTTTTTTGTTTCTGTCACTTCACCAATAAAGATTTTTAAAAACTTGTAAACTTAATGCAACTTGTAAACACTTCGGTAAAAATTTAAGTTATTAAAAAAATTTTTTGTTGAAAAAGTATTGAGGAATTAATTAAAGATAAATATCTAGCCAATTTTAGATAAATATCTAGCCATTTCTGTACCAAATTGAAAAGTTAAGCCAAGTATTCAGGGATTAAATTAAAAAATAAAACAATATTTTTAAGAATTATTTACAATATTTTAAACAACATGATATATGTGACGAAACAACATTGTTACACTCCTATAGTTAATCCTTCAAATAATTTAACAATTGTATGTTTACTTAAAGATATTAACCTCAATTTATATATTATTATATGTATTTATGTTTGACATACCTAAAAATGTAATAAACAATTCTAAAAATCAATCATCTATGAAATAACAATTACAGATATTGAAGTATCTATAAGTAGGTATAGACAGCTTAACTTCGAATTCAATGACATATTACAATTGATTTTTTTTTATCAAATCGCTGTAATTTTCTCATTACACGTATCAATGTTTTGGTTGTTTAAGTTTAAAACATTAACGTTTCACAATCTTGAGTTTGTTTTTAGTTTTACTTAGACAAGAATGTTTATATTGAATTTATATTTTGCATGTCATGTAAAGAATTGCTTAATATTTAATTGACATGTTTGAATACGATTTTTTATGAACTATAATTTAGAATTTCATTATGTGGATAAATAACTTTTTTTTTTTTTGAAAATGCTATAAAAAAAAACAACTGAATATTATCTCAAAATTCTTTTTTTATTTGAAAGTACTCTCCTTCCGGTTAATAATGGAAAATAATTTCATTCAAATGGCTGCCTCGGCTGGCCATGCAGTAGCCTACACGATCGGTCCAATTTTTAAGCACATTATCGATTGTGTGCAGCTGTATTTCACAATGGCTTCACGAATATTGTCCTTTAAAGCATCTATTGTCTCTGGCTTGTTGGCGTAACACTTATCTTTGAGGGCACCGCACAAATAATAGTCCAACGGTGTCAAATCTCAGCTCCGAGGTGGCCAAACGACATCAGTGACTCGTTTTGGGTGTATCGGCTTTTGAATATATGCGTGCGGGTTTTCTGTGCCCCAAATGCGACAATTTTGCTTGTTTACATACCCGCCAAGATCAAAATGAGCTTCATCTGAAAAGATGATTTTTTAGGCAAAATCGACATCTTCTGTAAGTCGATCGCAGGCCCACTTAGCGAAGCGAAAACGCATTGGATAGCCAGTTGGCTTCAACTCCTGAATCAATTGGACTTTGTATGGCGTCATACCAAGGTCTTTATGCAAAATTCGTCTCAATGATGCCTCCGAAAAATTCAATTCTTGAGAACGACGGTGAATTGATGTTGATGGCGCTTCACGCACACTTTCTGCCACAGAAGCAATATTCTCGGGTGTACGTACTGTTTTTGGCTTTCACGTTTTGGTTTATCGATGAGGATGCCAGTTTCTTTTACTTTTTTCACAAGATAACGAACATACGGAGCTGGCGGTGCTTCTCTTCTTCCAAAATCCGTACGCAATTTTCGCACACATTCTGCAACATTACCATGATTTTCAAAGTAATGTCGCAATATTTCCCAGCGTTGTTCAAGCGTACACACAACCATATTCGTTCAGCAGAAGGATAAAACTAATTATCTGTCAAATCGGACATGAGCTAAGTCTTACCATTCACGAAATAAGCACTAGTTGAAAAAAAAAAAACGTTTGATGACGGACCCTTTATATATCTTTGATTATTCTTTTCTTTTTTTGATGAGCTTCTTTAATATTAAATAAAATATTGCAAATGATTCAGACTTTTTCGAAGAACATGGATCAATCTATTTTTGAAAAACTTCATAGCAATATAAATATTTTTATCTCCAATTAAAAACAAGTAAGAAAATTATAGTCGGTCTAGACTGACTATACGATACCCTATACCATACGTTTAGGGACCCCATCTCCTAGGCCCAACTAACTGGACATAAAAAATAAGCATAAACCAAATTTGAGTGGGGTTTTTATTAATTGTTTTGGCTGCAGATATGAAAAAGTTCATATCGGATGCTATATCTATATGGGGACCAGGCCCAAAAATGGACCGATCCTGACCATGTTTGGTAAGTCTCTTGTATTTTGCAAAAATATATACAAACAAAATTTGAGAAGAATCAGTGCAACATTTTTCTTTTTTGATAGATTTAAGTGAAGATCGGGAAGCAGCTCTATATGGGGCCTATGACTAAGAGTTGTCCCATAAGTATCATTTTTGGACTACTCATTAGTGGATGTAATAAATGAAACAAACCCAATTTGAGTAAGATCTATATGACAATTTGGATCTTATGGCAATTTATGTCGATTTCATAGGCGTCATTTGTATGGGGGCTAGGTCTGAACATGGACCGATTCTCACCAATTTCAGTAGCGTTCATCCTGCTTATATACCAAATTTCATCAAAATATATATATATATTTGCGACCTGCAGTTTCATTACAAGCTTTACATGGACACACAGACAGACGGACGGACGGACATCGTTAAATCGAATCAGATAGTGATTCTGATTCGATCGGTATAATAAAAGATGGGTCTAGGTCAAATATTTTTGGTAGTTACAAACAGCAACACAAAGTCATTATACCCAAACCACATGTGGTATAGGGTATAAAAAGAGTTTTTCTAACAAAAACGTTCATAGATATTTTGAAAAAAATCGTTGATTTTTTTTTAAATGGTTAGAGTATTTAATTTATATCAACAGCATCTACGAAAATTTTAGAGACAATACTACCTATGCATTCAACTGCAATTCAGGTCAAACATGCGGCGGCACTGGCCATTGAATGACCGTTGTGAGATCGACTTGAATTTCCATAACACCAAAATTACACTGTGGAACAAATTCAGGTTAGCAAAAGTTAGGTCGATTCTGAGAGTGAGGGGTGAAAATAGAGGCTAAATTAGAAGACCCGTATCGCGGCGTTTGTTTATGTCAGTCAAATGCCGATTTTCAGCATATTGTTTATATTTTTTTTTTGGCTATAACTCGTCGACTAATTGATATTTTTGCAATCTGTAAAAGCCAAATTATTGCTAGAGACCTGTGCAACAATTAAAATTTTTAAAAAAATTGATTTAGAAAATTTTTGTGGTGCTTATGAAGCAAAATGTTGGAAAAATTATTTTTTTTCATGCTTTTTGAAAATATTTTCCACAAAACTAAGTCTTTTTTGCTTTCTGTTTGATCTATAATATGCTTCTCAGTTTCTTCAATAAATTTCATTTGAAAAGAAAATGGTCTAAGTCGATAATTTGCGTTAAAAATCAAAAAACCATTAAATAAATAGCGATTTAGGTAGAAGTAATTAAAAAGGGAAGTTCCAAGAATTAGGAATTAGTAAAACAACTTTTTTGTTTTCAACCATCGCACAGGTAGCGATTTTTTTTATTTCGTACAAGCGAACTAATTTCAAAAATGAAAATTCAGTTAAGACTCGAAACTCAGCCGAAGCTGATGTCTTTTAATTTTCGCTCGGCCGTGATAAAATTCGCTATTAATTTTTTTGGAACTTATTTCATTTTGTGAGTGGTTTAAGTTAAGTGCATCGGTTTCATAAAAATAACAAAAAATTTAAAAATATATATTGCATTAAAAATGTCGGAACCAAAATGACCAATTTCTGACAGACCGAGAATTAAACGCATGGCTCGCATTGAAAGCAGTCATTAAAGGACTTTTGGGTAAATAACGCAAAGACAACTACAGGCAATCTGTTGCAAACATGTTGGCAGCTTTCGATGAAATTGGGGTTAATATGTCGTACAAAATTCATCTCTTGCATCAGCATCTTGATCAACTCGCTCAACAGTTGCCAACTGAATCTGATGAGCAAGGCGAACGTTTTCACCAAACTGCGCTTCCATTTGAAATGAGGTAACTATAGAGTGTGCATATTTGGAATTCCTAGATTTTTCTAATATCTTTGTCAGAGTGCACAATTTAGACATGCTAACGATTGAAAACTATTTTCGTTTCAGGTACAGAGGAAAGAAATCTCCGGATGCAATACTCGCTGAAATTTTTTGGTGGTATAAAAACACCTTTGAAGAAGAGGAAGACGAGGAAAAAGAGGAAGAAGGGGAAGACAAAGATGAAATTCCAGAATATCTGTTGGACGAAGTTATCGACTTTTCTGATGATGATGACGATGACCAAGATATTAGAGAGAGCAGTGATGTTGATCCACAGCCGCCTGCTAAACGGCAACTGGCCAAATCATTAATTTAATTTATTTAATTTTTTTACTTAAAACTTTTCATAACTAACATTTCAAAAATATATTTTTTTTTCCATATTTTTATAATTTCTTTTTCAATGTTTCTTCAAAACCAACACTGAACAAAATTGGTACATAAAAATGAGAAGTAAATTAATATTAAGCTGGAAAACGCAAGTTTTGTATTATGATTGCTTTCTTTTCAAATGAAATTTATTGAAGAAACTGAGAAGCATATTATAGATCAAACAGAAAGCGAAAAAGACTTAGTTTTGTGGAAAATATTTTCAAAAAGCATGAAAAAAAATAATTGTTCCAACATTTTCTAAATCAATTTTTTTTTTAAATTTTAATTGTTGCACAGGTCTCTAGCAATAATTTGGCTTTTACAGATTGCAAAAATATCAATTAGTCGACGAGTTATAGCCAAAAAACCATATAAACAACATGCTAAAAATCGGCATTTGACTGCAAAGTTCAAAGGTCGATTAAAAAAAAAATTCGAACTAACATAAACAAACGCCGCGATACGGGTCTGCAAATTTAGCCTCTATTTTCACCCCTCACTCTCAGAACCGACCTAATTTTTGCTAACCTGAATTTGTTCCACAGTGTTATCATATAGATCTTGGTCAAATTTTGTTAATTTGTGTTTATTACACACATTAATTAGTAGTCCCATAATAAACCCTGTAGGAGATTTCTTTTTCATAGCTCCCATATAAAGCTGTTTCCCGATCTTTACTTAAATCTATCAAAAAAAAATTGCACAGATTTTTATCATATTTGAATTGTTATGTTTTTTTGGCAAAACATAATAAACTTTACAAAATATGGTCAAAATCGGCCCCTTTTTTGACCTAGTTCCCATATAAATATAGCATCCGATATGAACTATTTCATATCTGAAGGCAAAAAAGTTAATAATATACCACTCAAATTTGATTTATGCTTATTTTCTGAGAACCGTTCTCTAAAGGGTATCGTATAGTCGTAACTATTTGTTTTAAACAATTATATTTCAATTCAAGTTACGTAATCGTAAATGATTTTGAATGATGAATTTGAATGATATAACATGTAGCTACAACGGAAGCATATAAACTTTGTTGTACCGTTGCTTTAGTAATTTCAGAAAATAAAAGACCTAAAACAAATAACAAATAACAAATCGTTAATATTTTACTGATATTTATAGTTTAAATTTTTACAGTAATAAAAACGATTTGTTGGTTGTTTTGACTTCTTAGTTAGTTGTTTTTTTCTGTTTTAATATAAACAAAAAAAAACAAGTAAGAAAATTATTGTCGGTCTAGACCGACTATACGATACCCTATACTATGCGTTTATAAACCCTATCTCTCAGGCCCAACTAACTGGATATAGAAAATAAGCAAAAACCAAATTTGAGTGGGATTTTTATTAATTTTTTTGGCTGCAGATATGAAAAAGTTCATATCGGATGCTATATCTATATAGGGACTAGGTCCAAAAATGGACCGATCCTGATCATGTTTGGTAAAGTCTCTTGTATTTTGCAAAAATATATACAAACAAAATTTGAGAAGAATCAGTGCAATATTTTTGCTTTTTAATAGATTTAAGTGAAGATCGGGAAGCAGCTCTATATGGGGTCAAAGGGATCATTTTTGGACTACTCATTAATGGATGTAATGAACGCATACAAACCCAATTTGAGTAAGATCTATATGACAATTTGGATCTTATGGCAATTTATGTCGATTTCATATGGGTAATTTGTATGGGGGCTAGGTCTGAACATGGACCGATTCTCACCAATTTCAATAGCGTTCATCCCATGGCCGGTAAAAGCTTATATACCAAATTTCATCAAAATATATTCATATTTGCGACCAGTTTGATTACAAGGTTTACATGGACACACAGACGGACGGACGGACGGACGGACATTGTTAAATCAACTCAGAAAGTGATTCTGATTCGATCGGTATAATTAAAGATGGGTCTAGGTCAAATATTTTTGGTTGTTACAAACAGCAGCACAAAGTCATTATACCCAAACCAAATAGTGGTATAGGGTATAAAAACTATAGATACAAAGAAAATGTAATAGTCCGGGTTTAAAATGTATTTTCATCTAAATATATATTTTATATTATAGGATGAGCAGAATCAGAGCCATAAAGAGGATACGGGGAAGAAGAAGACCCACTTAAGCACTAACTCTGCAACTAACCAGCATCTGCAAGAAAGAGGGTTCGATACTTATCTACAGAAATCGTACTCATCTTGGATGAATTGTGAGATATAGAATGAAAATCGCTAAGGAACGGCGTTATCGGAATTGAATACCTGGATTAAAGGACACGGGGAATGGCTGGCTTAAGTGTATATCGTGTTATAAACCTAATTGCACTTAGCCCATGTATATTATGAAGCAATTTGAATAAATTTATGAATTTTTCATGTATCCTCAGCACTTTCATTTGAAAAATACCGAAAGAAATCAAAGCCGTGTTGGCTAAAGTACATGGCACATCTGCATCAGCGCTTAAGATTGTTCACAATTATTTAAATGAGTTTAAATGTATTTCGTTGGGAAGATCCAATTGAGGTGACTACTGAAAGAATGATTTTCAAAATTCATGATATTGCTCCAATGTCCGCGAAGTGAAGTAGCGTGGGAATATCCTGTACGAACATTCGGGCACGAATAAGCTATCTGCAATATATGTGCCATATTAGAACTGGCTGCAAACGGAATCGAGTGACAATTCTAGGCAGCATTTGTCGATGTTCGACCGTACTCCGAAAGTTTATTTGCTGTTTCGTAACAGTGGACGAAGGAATAATCCATCTCAAAGCACCATTCCCCAAGGAATAATCGAAGCAAAGTCCACGTTTGGCAAAAAAGAGTATGCTTTCAAGAAGACAATGCTCTGATTCCACCCTCCGCATTCCTCCCTCATTCTGAATTACTCCTCTATACCTCAAGAAATGACTCATCGAAAAGAGATTTGGCTTTAACGATGTGTGCACTGCTGAAACAATTGCTGCCTAAATTGAATGGTTTAATAAATTGTATTATTTGGAGTGGATAATAAATTGGAAAAACGTCAAAATAATGTATTATTGTATTGTTTTGAGGGAATTTTAAAGTCTGCCCTCATATTGTATAAATTTGGAATAAGAAATGGTTTACCGAGAGAGCCAGAGAATTTTTGACGTCTACAAAATTTTTGCAAACAGGTATCATTAAATGCTGAAATATTTGTACTTACCAAGAATCAATAAAAAAATATCAAATCAGTGGTTTACCTGAAAAAAAGACGACAAAAAATTAGATCTATAAAAATGTTAATTTTTAATGTAAAAAAAAAAATAATTTCAAAAATATTAAAAATTTCTCATAAGCAATAAGGAGACATGATTTTACATACATATTTTTGAACCATAAATTTTGAATTGCAAAGAAAACAAAAAACAATACAAAACTACAATATTAAGAACACCTTTAAGTTTAATAACCCCAATTCTTAAGAAAGAAAAAACCCAAAAATTATGTAAAATAAAAGATAAAAACGCGACATGTGTGCGCAAAACAAGAAATATGTTGTATGTACATCCATACTTACATAATGAAAGTAAATATGAAGTACAAAGTTTATATGAACATAATTTGAAGAAAAACATGAATTAATATGTGTGCGGAATAAGAAGGGGAAAAAATACATTAGCAGCCCTATACGAAACTAACTGTCTACTTGGTGTTGATGGCCCTAATATAACCGTACTCGCAATAATGTGTGGCAGTACTAATGTTAATTGAAATGGGAAAAACAAAAAAATATATTGCATATCTTCTTTCTTCTTTTTTGCCGTATAATTCCAACAGGTAGAGCAGAGTTGTTGTGAAGGCGACAAGTTGTTTGTTTATCGGTGGTGAACGACCATATGATAACTTACATTTTAAAGAAATACAATTTCAATTGAGTGCTCTTATTTATTCTGGATTGCCAAGTAGAGCATTCCGAAATTTGATAATAGTAGATGTAAAAATGAAATAGTGTAAATTTAAGGAAAATGGGGCAATGTAAACCCGAGATTTACTAATAACACAAAAAAAAGTATTTGGTGCTAAGGAACATAATTCTTAGCAACCAGGGGGCAAATCGTCGCATTCGATATCGAGTAAAATCAATCGAAATTCCATATTTTGGTTTATTATTTAAAGAAGACGGACGATCGCCAGACCTCGTTTCACTTTTACTATTAACCATGGACCATAACTCGTTAGCTGTGACAGAGTAAAGTTACTCTTAGTATTTTATTTTGGAAAATAAAAAATAATATCGATCAAAAAATTTTCGATAACGAAAGCGACGTATCGACTCCAGATACTACAAAGTGCCTCAGACGCCCGATAATTTAGTATACACCAAATAATAATTACAAAAGGTATCACACTTTTGTAAGAAAAGGTTTTTTATAAAAAGGAATAACACTTCTTTAAGAAAAAACTACTTTTTTAAAAAGATACTTTTTAAGAAAAGGTACTTTTTACAAAAAGCTATTTTTGAAGAAAATTTAGTTTTTTAAGAAAAGATATTTTTTTAAGAAAATTTAGATTTTTTAGAAAAACAGCTTTTTTAATTTTTCGATTCTTAAGAAAAACTACTTTTTTTAAAAAAGGTACTTTTTTTAGAAAATGCACTTTTTTAAGAAAAGTTATTTTTTTTAACGAAAATTTAGTTTTTTAAAAAAAGTTACCTTTTAAAGAAAAGGATTTCTTTAAGAACATGTACTTTTTAAGAAAAACTTTTCGTTAAGAAAAGGTACTGTTTTATGAAAAGGTATCCTAATTTTTTAAGAAAAAGTACTTTTTTAAGAAAACTTACTTTTTTTACTTTTTACTTTCTGAAGAAAAATTTCCCTTTAAAAAAAAAGTTATTCTTTTAAAGAAAATTTACTTTTTAAGAAAAGTAACTGTTTAAGAAAAAGTAGTTTTTTAATAAAAGGTATTTTTTTAAAGAAAAAGTTACTTTTTAAAGAAAATGTATTTTTAAAAAAGATGCTTTTTTAAGAACAGTTGCCTTTAAATGTACTTTTTTAAGAAAATTTACTTATCTTAGAAAATTTACTTTATAAAAATGGTACTTTTTAAGAAAAAGTAGTTTTAAAGAAAAGGCATTTTTTAAGTAAATTTATCTTCATAAGAAAAGGTACTTTTTAAAATTTTTGCCTCAGACGCCCGATAATTTAGTATACACCAAATAATAATTACAAAAGGTATCACACTTTTGTAAGAAAAGTTTTTTTTTATGAAAAGGAATAATACTACTTTTTTAAAGAGGTACTTTTTAAGAAAAGGTAGTTTTAAAAAAAAGCTACTTTTGAAGAAAATTTAGTTTTTTAAGAAAAGGTATATTTTTAAGAAAATTTAGATTTGTTAGAAAAACAGCTTTTTTAATTTTTCGATTCTTAAGAAAAACTACTTTTTTTAAAAAAGGTACTTTTTAGGATATGCACTTTTTTAAGAAAATTTAGTTTTTTTAAAAAAGTTACCTTTTAAAGAAAAGGATTTTTTTTAAGAACATGTACTTTTTAAGAAAAACTTCTTGTTAAGAAAAGGTACTATTTTATGAAAAGGTATCCTAATTTTTTAAGAAAAAGTACTTTTTTAAGAAAATTTACTTTTTTTTACTTTTTACTTTCTGAAGAAAAGTTTCCCTTTAAAGAAAACGTTATTAAATGGTGCGTGGTAAAGAAGAAGAAAGCATATATTTCAAAAATTCATAACTGCACTGTATTCTTAATCGGACCGGTTTCTGGCATTTCAGCCTTCATCAGCGATTTATTGAACATTGTGATAATTGTTATGTTTTTAATTGAATAGATTGTTTCTATATGAAAATTTTTTCTACTTAGGGCGGCCGTGAGGTTTTGAACCATGAACCTTCACATACACTCGTACTTGCACTTTTTGGTCAGCGCTTTAACACACTCACCTAAAGTCAGGCCTACGAGCAGTGTGGTTAGTTTTCAGTTTTAGTAAAGAGAATTTACTTTTAAAGAGAATTTACTTTTTAAGAAAAGTAACTATTTAAGAAAAAGTAGTTTTTTAATAAAAGGTATTTTTTTAAAGAAAAAGTTACTTTTTAAAGAAAACGATTTTTTTAAAAAGATGCTTTTTTAAGAACAGTTGCCTTTAAATGTACTTTTTTTAAGAACATTTACCCATCTTAGAAAAGTTACTTCATAAATCGTACTTTTTAAGAAAAGGCATTTTTTTAAGTAACTTTATCTTCATAACAAAAGGTACTTTTTTAAAATTTTCTTTTTAAGTACTATCTTGAGAAGAGAAATAATAGCGATGTTATGTTCCTTCAAAGCTCAAATTCAGATTTCAACGAAAATAAAATAAAATTTCCAAAAATTAAGATATTTGAATATGTTATGTAAAGCAAATGCTGCAGTTAATTTTGTGCAGTTATAACGAAACCTCATTCAACTAAGTGGGAAAAATTACTCAGTTTGGAGAAAGAAAAGTGATCTGAAGTTGTGGAAAAAGTCAATCTGTAGTCAACCACATAATTTGCGAATCGACTAACTATACACACCTAGGAAATTGAAATGGCACTTACAAAAAACAGGTTCATTGTTACTACCAAATTTATTACCAACCGAATATTTATTACCAACCGAATAGAAAATGATTAGTTGCTATAAAGTTTTTATTGATACAATCTTAAATTCTGTGGTTAAACTTTACAACATTTCGGCTGATGAAATTTTTCTGGGTGCAATTCTATTTTTTGTCAATCAAACTATTAAATAGTAGCTACTGAATTATTAAAGCAGAAGATCTGTTGTCACATCCAAATATTAATTGGATCTTCCGAAGAGTTTATCCAATAATTGGTTAAAGATTGACATTAAGATTCTTAATGTCTTAATGTCTGAGGAATTTTCACAGATTCCAAATAGTTATAAATATAGGTAAGCACTGAGGATTTTTTGCCATTTACTTCTGCAATTTTTTTTGTAGGAATTTTTTCTTAAGATAAAGACAAGATTTGGGATCGAAAAATTCCTGGTATAGCAAGCAATATGCAGTTGCGGCAAGAGCAGCAAGTCATTTGTTACAACGGGCTCTATAAATACGGAAATTTTTATTAGTTAAGGTGTGTTTGTAAAACAGAATTCTTCGTTTCTTAAGCCCGATTTGCCATTCTGTCACTACGGTAAGAAATCTCTTGAATAATGCAAGAACAAAAACTGGGTTTTTGTATTAAGGAAGGCAAATTCTACAAACTGGTGTCCCAAAACTTGTAATATTTAAAAAAAAAGTTACAAAAACTACTCTAAAATCTAATAACAGGTTTTCCGGAAAAGATCCATAAGCACAAAAGTAGTCATTATAACTACAAAAAAATTATTTTTTTTTGTAAGCTTTATTATAATTTCAGTTAAATAAAAAAAAAAAACAAAAAATTCTAGAATCACTGGTTTCCTTATTACATTTTATGTATACTCTATAGCCTAGCACTCAAAATTCGAGTGAAAATTCTAGGAAATATTATTTTTTCATTCCATATTTTTCTTTCAATAATTTTTAATCGATATACTAGAAGATCCCAGCCCTCGAAATTCGAGTGCAATTTTTGTTGTCATTCAATAAATTATTTTATAAGACCCTAAAGGTATGCTAATCAAGTTTAGCCAATTCACAATTCAACACTTTTTATTGTCATGATCGTAATACAAAACGCTAATACTAAACGCTGTGCACGCCCAAGTTTCCGCAATCTGTACGTTAACTTTCGTGTTGCATAATATAAAGTTGATTGTGCACGCATAACTTTCCTCAAACTCAACGAATTTAAGCAGTTCATAGCTCAAAAGAAAGAGCTTGATCCACTGAGTGTTCTGAGAGTGAAACGATCAAGATCCATTCATTACAAGAGGAGCTATGAGAATTCAAATTGCTTTAGAGAATGTGTCTCATAGGAAATGTACAGGGAAGAATCTCGATTGAGTATAACTTGAGTAAGGTAGGAGTTGAGTAAATTTCAATGATTGATAACATATCTGTGTCTAAATACCTTTCATTAAAAAAAATTTAGCAAATCGGCCGGATAGAACGGCCATACGGACTACATTAGATTTCATAAATTTTTTAATAAATAAGATTTAAAAAAATTATTAAAATTTAAATGAGCCTAAAGGTATGCTTATCAATTTCAGCAATTCACAATTCAATACAGAGCGTGTGATATCCAATTTGAATCATTCTCATTAACAGGGTGTAACGAATTATTATAGATATTTTATTTAATTTAATTTAATACATTTGTAGGACAGATTAAACATAAATTTTATCATTTCACACTTCTCCTCCATATGAACTATAACTGTGCCAATTTTCACACCCTCTGTGCCAGAATTTTGCTTAAAAGG
Organism: Cordilura impudica; assembly: GCA_963682025.1. Classification (NCBI taxonomy): domain Eukaryota; kingdom Metazoa; phylum Arthropoda; class Insecta; order Diptera; family Scathophagidae; genus Cordilura; species Cordilura impudica. The sequence continues at coordinate 131,676,704 of OY821519.1, read as the reverse complement.
AATTTGAAAATTTTTCTTCAGGTATTAATATAGATTACGATTTTTTCGATCTCACTCCTTATATCAGATTTAGAATTTCAACTGGAATATTTTATTATTATACCCTTCATTTTACCAGAAGATACATATAAGTTATGCCTAACTCGATAATTTCGAATCACGATAAAGTCCCAAGGTGGATGGAGTTGCGTTTAGAGACCCTATATTTCAGGTCCAACTAATCGGATGCTATATTTATATGGGGACTAGGTCAAAAAATGGACATATCCTGACAATATTTGGTAAGGTCACTTCTTTTTTGCTAAAATATGTACAAACCAAATTTGAGAGAAATCTGTGCAATATTTTCGTTTTTTGATAGATTTAAGTGAATATCGAGAATCAATTTCATATGGGTGCTATGACTGAGAATTGTCATATAGGGTTTATTTTTGGATTACTGAGATCTATAAGATAATTTGGATATTGTGGTAAGTTAAGTCGATCTCATAAGAGTCATTCGTATGGAGACTAGGTCTGAACATGGACCGATTTTCACCAATTTCAGTAATGTTCATCAAATGGCCGACAGGAGCTTACATACTAAATTTCATCAAAATATATTCGTAGTTACGACCTGTAGTTTGGTTACAAGGTTTACATGGAAACAAAGACAGACGGACGGACGGACAGACGGACGTCGCTAAATCAGTATAATAAATCGCTAAATCGCTAAATCAGTATAACGAAAGATGGTCAAATATTTTTGGTAGTTACAAACATCAGCACAAAGTCTTTACATCGTGCCCACATAGTGGTCAGGGTATAACTATTATTTCGAACATTTTGATATGTAAAATGTAAGGAGTTCTACAAAATTATCCAATGAAAATGAATGGTTAAAAAAAATTATGATGTCCTGAAGAAGTTAGAAGTATCACAACGAAAAGTACTACATGGAGTGAAAAGTACATGGCCTCACATAGAGATGGCGCGACAAGTGCCGATTTTTCTGTTTATTCTGCAGGGCCAACTGTTAGAAAAATTGTGTCAAAATTTCCTGATATTTCATTTGTTAGAAAAAAGTTACCGTTATAAAAATGATGCATTTATAGTTTGAGAAAAAATGGATTGCAAAGAGTTTCATGTTTTGATTAAACATTGCTTCTTGTTGGGAAACAATTCTGTCCAAGCCAAAGAATGGATTGATAAACATTATGGTAAATCTTCGCCGTCATATTCGCCGAATTCAAACGTGGTCGTACGAGCACAATTGGTGCAGATCGTCCTGGTCATCCAAATGAGGCAGTTACCGAAGTAAACATAAGAAAAGTGCATCAGGTTGTATTGGATGATTGAAAGATTAAAGTGAGTGAGATTGCTGATATTACAAAGATATCAACAGAGTATATTTGGCACATATTACATGATTATTTAAACTAGCAGATTCTAGCGCTCGAAATTCGAGTGCAATTTCTAGGCAGTAGCAACTTTAAATGCAGTTTACTCAAAACAAGGGAAAAAATTTAAAAATATGTAAATCTGCAAAACGGATAAAAAGAAATACCTTTCAAATAATATGCGTTTGGTCAAAATCGGGATAAAACGGTAGAACAAAACATCGGTCACAAGAAATCGCCTAGCCTATTAATATTATAGATATGAAAAAGCTTTCTGCTCGATGGGTGCCGCGATTTTTAGCAGATGAACGAAAACTGAAACATGTTCATGATTGAAAATATGCTTTGGAGATGTTTGAAGTAAATTGAACTGAATTATACAGCGGAGTCCAATAGACAGTCTGCGTGCGAAAGTCGACCAAAGCGCCCAAAGACTCAACAATCGGCTGGAAAGGTAATGACCAGTGTTGCTGGGATGTACATGGTACAATATTAGGTGATTACTTAGAGAAAGGAAAAACATGAACTGACAAGTACTATGTTGAGTTTTTGGACAGATTGGATGAGAAGTTAAGAAAAAACGACCCACTTAAATAAGGAAAACATCATGTACCATCATGACAATACACCGGCGCATTTACCTACTCTGGGCTACAGAAAAACTTAAGGCTTTAAGTTACAAATTGCTTACTCACCCCCCGTATTCTCCAGATCTGGCCCTCAGCGATTATTATTCGTTCCCAAACTTGAAAACATGGCTCTAGGGAAAGAGATTTTCCACAAATGGAGAAGTCATGTCAGAGACGGAAGCCTACTTTGAAGAGTTTGGCAAATCGTACTTTTTCAAGGGTATCAAGGATCATTGGAAGAAGTGCATTTCACTTTTCGGAGATTACGTTGAAGAATAAAATTGATTTCAATTCCAAAGAACCAGTTTTTTATTGTGATGCCACGGAGATTTCACTCCATGTAGTATTTCAATTATTTTAAATTGAATTATTTTAGATTCATCGCCGTGATTAGTCAACCATAGTCTAGTGTAGGGTAGACAAATAGTTAAGCAGCGCCAAAATGTCAAAAAATTTAAATTGTTTATGTGCCAAATGGTTCGACTCATGTAAGCGAGCATACAAAACGTGTCTGTACGCATCCATGTTGTATATCAACCAAAAAGATTTAAGTTTTTAAGTTTATGATTTCGTTTATAAATTCTCCACAGGTACTCAAAAGCAACGTTAAATGACGTATGGGTGCAACATTAAGAACGTTACTTTGTTCTATTGTTTTAATATATGTATGTATAGTTGTTTTGCCCCCCTCGAAATATTATATAAGCATTTAAGCGTCCAATGAACCAAACATAGAGATACACCTCCCACTTTGTAAATTCTATTGCATACAATAGATATTTATGTTGTAGAGAAATGAACTTGTAACACTCATTAATAATGGTCAGTAAAAACCAACAAAAAGAACTGCAACAAAAAAAAAAAAAACAAGTTCAATACACTATTTTATCATTAATATCCATCCGTAGGTATCATGTGTGTGTGTGTAATAGAATAATGTGTTTTATTGTCTTCAACAGGTATGTTTGTAATAGCAGACAGACTAAATGACCGTGGGTTTGTGCATCCGTTTCTATGCATTTCCGTTCTAAAGTTTTTTTTTTGCTGTTGTTGTTAGTATGTTGTTGTATTGTTCAAACAACATACAACTTTAATAGTTATTGATTGATGTTGCACTTTTGCCATGTGAAGGCCACTAAGCGAATGAATGAATGATTGAATGAGTCTTTTGTTGTGCGACCATTATTTTATCTGGAAAGTTTAACTGAATTTCTCATAATCAAATATTTTTCATTTTCTGCTTTTTTCCACTTTCAGCTGGGCGGTCTTTTCTTAACCCTTTGATGTTGACTATCTTAATTCGAGAAAGATATTACTTAATACTATTAAAATAAAAAAACAATACATAAAAGTTATAATTATAAGTAAATTAAGTTTGATACTCTGTTTCACTGAGTTACATAACATCATTAAGGGATATAGGAATGAATCGAAAACCTAACTTGAGTGAGATTATTAATTATGTGTTGTTAATGATATGCTAATTATCATAACGGATGCAATTATTATATCAAGTTTAGGCCTGATCATGACAAAATAACTGTCAAATCTAAAAAATTTTAATCTTTGAAATCATTCAGTCTTTTAATGGAATGATCTGTATATTTGTGAATTGTTTTGTGCGTTGAAGGGTTAATATAAATTCTCGGTCTTCTGTTTTTATCTTTGTCATGTTTTTAAATTGGAAATTATTTACAATTCAATACTTAGATGTGGCAATTATTGTCTTCTAACTTCAATTAATTATTAAAGTAACTATAGAATTAAATGGTTAAAATTTTTAAATTACATTATATGCTTTAATACTTTACACGTTAATGCTTGTGACCTAAAACCATGTAGAGTTATTTTACACTTTTTTTATACCCTATACCACTGTGTGGTTTGGGTATGGTGACTTTGTGCTGCTGTTTGTAACTACCAAATATATTAGACCTAGACCCATCTTTTATTATACCGATTGACTCAGAATCACTTTCTGAGTCGATTTAGTGATGTCCGTAAGTCCGTCCGTCCGTCTGTAATCAATCTACAGGTCGCAAATATGAATATATTTTGATGAAATTTGGTACATAAGTTTTCATCGGCCATAGGATGAACGTTATTGAAATTGGTGAGAATCAGTCCATGTTCAGACCTAGTCCCCATACAAATGACCCCTATGAAATCGACATAAATTGCCATAAGTTCCAAATTATCATATAGATCTTAGTCAAATTGGGTTTGTATATGTTTATTACAACCATTAATCAGTAGTTCAAAAATAATCCCTATAGGACAATTCTTAGTCATAGGCCCCATATAGAGCGGCTTCCCGATCTTCACTTAAATCTATCAAAAAACAAAAATATTGCACAGATTTTTTTCAAATTTGGTTTGTATATATTTTTCCAAAGTATAAGTGACTTTACCAAATATGGTCAGGAGCGGTCCATTTTTCGAGCTAGTTCCCATATAAATGTAGTATCCGATATGAACTTTTTCATATCTGCAGCGAAAAAAAAATAATAAAAATGCCACTCAAATTTGGTTTATGCTTATTTGCTACATCCAATTAGTTGGACCGACTTGTTTCTTATTTTTTTATATTTTCTTTTCTTAGGCGTGTTGCTCTACTTTTTTGATAAAATTTATAAAATGAGAGGAAACAAAAATTATCTATTAAAGGGATAAAAATTAAATTTCGGTTTTAAATAGAGTTTTATTTTGATTATTTTTCGCTTTTTTTTTATTTTCAAAACTAATACCAAAAGCTTTTGGTATAAAACCAAACCTTTAAACAAGAGCAAAAAATGGAAAACAGTTTCATAATTTTTATTTTTGAACAACAGTGATACAAAAAAAAAAAACTTAACAGAAATACATGGGATGCGATACTTTTTTCTGATGGGTCTTTTCGAGTACAATGAAACCCTGTCCTTGAGATTTGCGAAACACCTTCAAAATCTTGAGTTACGGGTACCCGCGAGTAAAAAATCGGGGTTTCACCCCTTTTGCACATATAAGGCAGTAACTTTGTTGAATATAAACCGATTTTTAATTTCTCAGCGGATTTAGAAAGAAAAAAATCATGTGAGTCCGATCACAGGGGAGATGATAAAGATTTTTTATGGCCCTTTTTTAAAATGAAACAGAAAGCGTCATCTGTGTATCATTTTATTTTTTTATTTTTCATTTTTAATTTTTTATTTTTCATTTTTTATTTTTCATTCTTCATTTGTCATTTTTTATTTTTATTTTTAATTTTTAATTTTTCATTTTTCATTTTTATTTTTCATTTTCAAACAATATTACAAATCATAATTTTTTCACCAATACAATCATAAGTCACACCGATTATATCTTACGTCTTACGTCTTACATGTTACGCTGTTTTCGTGATAGTATTGTGAAATAGAAATTTACCTCCCTGCGCGTATAGATGTTTACACATCAAAAACTAAGGTCTTTTGAAGATGTGAACATGATATTTAAGTAATATTGAGACATCTGTGCGTATTCCTCTAGAAAACTCAATTTGTTTAAAAATATTCTTTATTTTTCAACTTTGAAGATGTTTTAACACATTTTTTTAGGAAGCGTAAAATTTATGGACTTATTATAAAAGTATGTTTATTTATGAGCAAAATGCAGCTTTGGTTCCAAAAAATCTGGTAAAAATTAACTGAGTTGTTAAACCATCAATAAAAAAAAAAAATTCAATAAATGCCTCAGAACACCTACATAGATAAAGGGTGTTTTTTTTATCCCGATAGAACTATAATATATAGAAAATGACACAAAAATTTAAAATTTAATCAAAAAAATTTTTCTATTCGAAAATCAATATTTGAAAATGATTTCGGGCATATGCCCACCGCAGCTGTTCTTGACGAAGCGCATCCTGGACGTCCAATTTTGGGTCACTTTTTCGAGCATTGCTGACCGTATGACCGTCACGAATAATATGAACAATGTTGGCCTCCAAGCCATAGAATGTTGCGGTTTATCAGCATAAACCACTGACTTCACGTAGCCCCACATAAAATAATCGAGAAGTTTCAGTAGCGGTCAATTGACAGTCCCATTATTTCTCGAAATCAACTTATCGCCAAATTTTAATAAGTCGATGGTTGTGGTTGCCGTATGGTATGTAGCGCCATCCTGTTGAAACAACATCTCGCCCGGATTAATGTAACCCACATTCTGAAACAAAAAATCATTGGTTCTTCTTCCACACTTTGGTAGCGATATTCTCTTCAGTACGCTCATTCCTTCGACGTGTTGGTGTTATTGCATAATTTAGAGAGTATGTGGTATTAAATCTATCCACAGATCGATGGATGGTTTTCTCAGATGGACGATTATGTACGCCATAAAATTCACGAAGTCGTCTATAAGTTGACCGAATCGATGTTTGGATAATTTGGTAGCTTTGTTCAAGAGTGGTTCTATTCATGATGATTTGCCAGAGTACACTTATCGTACGTCATAAAAAGTATGCGCAGTATGACAACTCGATTTACAGCTAACCATTTCATAAGTTCTATCTAAGAAAAAAAAAACGGCCTTTATTATTGCCTTAGCGTTGAGAGGCAATAGACCGCAACTTTCAGAGTGATCCTCACGATGGCCCTGAACAAACGAAACACCGACACAGACATACCGAAATAAATTCTCAGGATAATGATAAACTTTAGGACAAAGATGACATTTATCATATTAAAGACGTGCCTTGTATTGAGCAAGTGGGTATTGAGAATACCAGCCGTGGTAAAACATTTGCCACTTTCTTAACACCGGTAAAGTGGTAACAACCACAGTCCGAATGTTCATGATCTGTTAATTGGGTTCTACCCATATATATTTTTTTGCCATATTACGTACATGCGAGCGGTGTCTCAGATGAAACCGGCTTGACAAAGAAAAACAATAAATTTCTTTATTTCTCAACATAATGTCCTCTTATCACGATAGGTTTTTCCCAGCGATATTTCATAGCTTCGACACCCTCTTTATTTAAAGAACTGTTTAGCTCCTTAAAATAGCTATCAACCGAAGAATCTGGCTCTTGTTGGTAAATCTTTTACCATCAAACCATTTTTTCAAGTTTGGAAATAGAATTATTCCGAAGGAGCAAAATCTAACGAATAAGGTGCGTGGTGAACCAAATCGAAATATAATTCATGGATTTTGGACATCACAATAGCGGATGTGTGAACTGGTGCATTGTTGCATTTTTCCATTTATTTCATAACTTAACCCAGATAACGCAACTGTCCGTAATGCATGTGCATTTCTGTGCATATTTGACTTCGCAGCCAGTTCGAAAGCGTCAGCTGATGAAAGCAGTTCCACGTGTTTTATTTGCTTTGCGAAAATTGATTTGTTTTTGTAGTGTGTAATGGAAAAAAACATGAAAGTAAATCATTAACATCCAGTTAATTATTTAATTTTTTGTTTAAAAATTAGTGGGAGTAACATCTTATTTAAACAACAAATAAATGTAAAGCATTCGTAATGCTGTATTGCAGCGCAAAATGCATTGTTCCTTTAAAAGGACAAATACTGTCCTATTAAAAGGACACCCGATTCATGGAAAACTATAGGTCTAAGAAAAAAGTTATATTACAAAAAATATTTAAATACCGATAAGATTTAAGTTTCGAAATAAAAATTTTTATTTAAACAAGTAAGAAAATTATAGTCAGTCTAGACCGACTATACGATACCCTATACCATGGTTTAGAGACCCTATCTCTTCGGTCCAACTAATTGGATATAGAAAATAAGCACAAACTAAATTTGAGTGGCATTGTTATTAATTTTTTTTAGGCTGCAGATATGAAAAATTTCATATCGGATGCTAATAAATGGAGACTAGGTCGAAATGTGGACCGATCCTGACCATATTTGGTAGTCACTTATATTTTGAAAAAATAAATACAAACTAAATTTGAGAAAAATCTGTGCAATATTTTTGTTTTTTTAATAGATTTAAGTGAAGATCGGGAAGCAGCTCTATATGAGGCCTATGACTAAGAATTGTCCTATAGGAATTTTTTTTGGACTATTGATTAATGGATATAATAAACACATACAAACACAATTTGACTGAGATCTATATGATAATTTGGATCTTATGGCAATTTATGTCGATTTCATAGAGGTGTCATTTGTATGGGGACTAGGTCTGAACATAGACCGAATTTCACCAATTTCAATAGCGTTCATTCTATGACCGATAAAAGCTCATATACCAAATTTCATCAAAAAAACATTCATATTTGCGACCTGTGGTTTACATGGACACACAGACGGACGGACGGACGGACGGACATCGCTAAATCGACTCAGAAAGTGATTCTGAGTCGATCGGTATAATAAAAGATGGGTCTAAGTCAAATATTTTTGGTAGTTACAAACAGCAGCACAAAGTCATTATACCCAAACCACATAGTGGTAAGGGTATAAAAAGAAAAATTCCGGTGCTATATTGTCTGCAGATGGAACCGTCTTCATCTTCTTTGGAAACGATTCCCCATTTCACTGTTCCAATGTTTTGACTGTTCCTCTGTCTTTATTGCGGTGAAGCAACGCCAAACACTCTATTGAAACATCATTACGATGCTGTTTTTAATCTATTATGAGCAAACACGGCACGCATGTTGTAGACAGATTTCTCATCGTTAGATTTTCGGACAATATGCACTGTAGAGCAACTTGAAATGTCTATCATTTCAGCTAGCTCACGCATCTTCATCCGACGATCATTCAATGCCATTTAAAAAATTTTCTTATCTTATCTCTACGCTGTTCGTCTTGTCAGCTCGTAAGGTCAAGTACGTAAATGGAGCAGACTCCCCAAGAGTGGAATCTAGCTCGACTTTGATATTGGTTAGACTGAGATCTTCCAAATGAAAATATTGAATTTTTCCATTTTTACAAATTCCAAAAAAAAAAAAAAATGCTAAGCAACGTGACGCTTTGAAACTCAAAAAATACTTTTTATAAGGTTGCTGTTTTCTACCAAAGTAATTTTTTGCAAATTACTGCCACCATATATACGTCAGGTTGGGTTGTTCTTAGACCGCCCTCGTAAATAAAGCCAGCAAAAAACATGTGGATGGCGGCTTACAAAAAAATCGTGCAGTTTAATATCAAAATCGGATTGGAAAATAAAATAGTTTTGGAAAATTGAGCTCGTTTGTTTTCCTATATGGTTCTAACAAAATTCAATAAATGCCTCTTCAACTTTGACTTCGAATGTTTATATAAAACTATGTCTCTAGTGGGGATTTTTGTAAAGTTTTAGCTTTGTCCCACTATTAGAAAGCTGCAATGGATTGATTTCGAAGTAAAAACCTATGAAAAATATTGCAAATGTAAATTAAATAAGATTGGTGGTGTTTCGGCAATAAAATAATGTTATCAATTTGGAATAAGTAGGCAGCGCAGGTGGATTCCATCACGGCTAATTTTATTGGCAAAGCACTTCTTGTAAGCATTTTGAAAGCTTTCAAAATACTGGTTTGTAATTGACGTAAGCCGTAGACGTAGAAATTTTTCTATTGAAATAAATTTTTTCTTTTACCAAATTAAATTTACTCTATCTGTTATGATCCCTCATTGGGAATAAAAATAAAAAAAGTCTGTCGATTGTGCTTACAATTATCTATTAAAATATAGAATTTGATTGACTTCACTCGATATCGAATGCAGTGCCGCAATACAGAAAAATTGTTTTATGCATTTGCCATCACAATTCTGGTCAATATTTCATGTATTGGTGTTTCTGGTAACACTAAAGCGGATATAATAATTATTTTATATATGTATATACATATCTCCACATTTTGGCATTCGTAAAATTAATGAATATTATTTTGACATATTTGGCTCATACATCAAAGACTTTAAAATGTTTGTTATTATTGCATACACTTGCTCGTAAATTTCTTACAAAAATGTATGGCTCTTTCTTCACAGCTGCTTTATTTGAATGTGCAGAAAGAACATCTTAAAGATTTATTTTAAATAAATATTATTTTTGTGTTATTCTATTTTGGCCTGAAAATAATGGAGATGCGTGTTAAATTTTTAATGTAAATAAAATAACATAAATCTACAAAACATTATAAGCATCTTTATAGATTTATTGTTTTGCAAACAATTAAAACCTGTCTGAAATATTTATTTATACGAAAATAAGAAGTTCGAATATTCACAAGAGTTAGGCAATGGCAAAATACTTAGTTGGTATGCTTTACCAACGTTTATAAAAATTGCTTTGCAAGTACATGGATTACAAAAAACACAAAAGAGAGAAAAGAAAAAAGAGATGTGAAAAGACCTTTAAAACAAATTAGTAGTACATTTAGGGCCATTATTACAACTTGCCTTTGAAGTAAATGTTAATTAAAGGCGACTTAAGCTAAAGTGAGAAATAAAGTTACCTTTAACTTCTTTTAATTATTACAACTTCCCAGTAAAATAAAATTAATATTTTTGATATTGTGGCAACATCAAAGGAAACACTGATTACTTTTAACCAAATTAAATGCTGTAACAAAATCCGTAGGGGCAACGTTCCTTTATTTGTTCGCAAGCAAACAATAGAATAATAACTAAAAACCTTTATTATAAGTTGCATAATTGTTGTAAATGTGTAATAAAACGGTTTTAAAATATACAAGCATATATCTGTGGTTTTCTAGACTAACCGCGTATGTCATAACATCAAAATGTTCCGGGGAGCCAAAAAACATTATATTTGAAATTATGGGCTCGATATAAAGATTTTAAAGCTTTTTATTTAACAGTCCTGTGGACATGGGCAATAAATACTTTATATAAAATATTGAGTCTAAAATCTTCAGAGGAATAGATCCTAGAGAAGGACGAAAAAAACAATATGTAAATTACACTTAAAGTGTGTGCAGATAAAACAACATATGTCGACAAACGTCGTTTTCTTTGATAAAGAAAACTACCAATGCAACCATTCATGTAGACATAAGTTGTTGTTGCTTGAAAAATGAATTTTTTTGTTCGTCAACAAAAAGTTAACAGACTTAGGATGAGAATATAACAACGCATCAAGAATAATAGCTACAAAAAATAACAGAAATAAACACACAAGTGTTTACAAGTGGTTATAAACTGAAAAATAATCCAAAATTATTTTGCTTTGTTTTTCATTAATAACAACGTATGTCGCTATGTATCGTTTTTTGTGAAAATAATTTGTCAGCGATCAAACGTAGGTTGACATACGTCGTTAGTGCTGCAAATTAATATAATAAACATTTAAGTTGCGTTGTTATTTAAAGAAAAAACTCAGAAATGGTCAATATTAAAAAAAAAATTTAACACATGTAAAGAGCGTTAAAAACTAATATAATTAGCATCGTTAACTCAAAACTGATAAAAGTGGACATATGTGGTTATTCCAGAAAACCACAGATATTTAACTATATGTAAATAAATTTATTTCCAAAACTAAATTGATGTGAATTTCTTCTTCATAGGTCAGAAAATGTGGCATTATTAAATACATAAACCTCACGTTAAAAGTAAAAGGCAACAATATCTTCCCTTTAGGTTATCGGTCACTTTTAGCTTAAAGTATAGTTGTAATAACGAAAAACTAATAATGTGCCCGATAACATTATAACTTTAGCTATTGGCAAGTTGCAATAACGGCCCTTAAAGTGTTTTGCCAATGCTTTGCCGATCCGACCATATATTTCTGACTGCGTAGCTTTAACTGAAAATAACACTTGACAAATACATGTATATTTTCCAACTTTGATAAGTATAAATAGTATAAATATTCTTCACCTCTCAGAATCTGATGAAAACATTATAGAGTAATATAAAGTCTGTTTTTTCAGAGGTATCTATTATATTAATATGCTAGGTGATTTTTTGTTACCGATGCTTTGTTCTACCGTTTTATCCCGATTTTGACCAAACGTAAATTATTTGAAAGGTATTTCTTTTTAGCCGTTTTGCAGATTTACAGATTTTTTAATTTTTTCCTTAATTTTGAGTAAATTGCATTTAAAGTTGCTACTAACACATATATAAAATAATACATATACTATGTGTGTATTTATTAAATTTGTTAATGTGTTTGTTAATCAGTTTGTTATCTTCATTCACAATAATAATAAACCAAAAAAGTGTTAGTTTGTGAATTGGCTAAGTTGAAAAATTAAGTTGCCTAGAAATTACACTCCAATTTCGAGCGCTGGAATCTGCTAGTAAAACTTTAATAATACATTATTTATACAAAAATGTTGGTATAGTCAAGGTGTTGCCTCTGTTGGATAGACACTTTTTTATCGTTGGTATATTATCCTCAGTTGGTAATTATATAATACTCGATTTCTTGTTGTTTTTTTTTTATCATTTTTTAATAAATATATTGCATTGATGTTCGAAATGTCAACCAGTAAAAGCATTTATTGCGTACGACATGTAGCAAGCAAGATATTTGCAAAAAAACTAAAAATAAAAAAATCGTGAAGTTTGACCTTTAAATTATAACTAGCCGGACCCGAGATTTCTTGGGATTTTTTCCCCATTTTAAAGTAATAATAATATACTACGATCTTGGGATGACCAATATGAAAAAGATTCATCCACAAATATACGAGGGCCGTTTGAGAAAAGGTTTTAACATATTTTTTGATTTGATCGCTTAAAAGTTCATGATAGGCCATAGCTAGCTCAAAAGTGCACATGTGAGAAATGTTTGCCATCTTATTCTGCATTATAATGATTATATGGATTTTTTGTAAACCACTTAGCTTAATAGTTATAGCGTAAAAAAGCTTTGTACTAATTTTAGTCCCTTTTTAGTGTTAAAAGTCAAGGGGCCTGACCTGTTTTCATCCGATAGTACCAATTTTGGCACGGATATTATTTTTAAAGTCTAATCTACCGGAAATTGCGCGGGAAACGGAAAAATAACACTTTTGACATTCCTGTGTATTTCATGGGTGCTCTAATGTACATGTTCTTCACTCCAAATGAGAAAATGTGGTTGCTGACAAAACCTTTCAACTAAAAATAAAACATATCGCTGAACAAAATTTTGGCTAAACAATTATCGAAAATTGGCGAAAGTGGCGCCCATATGACCGAAAACATACTAACATCACATAAGGAACATTAAGAATTTACAACAAAATAGGTTTCTGAAAATGTCAATTTTTAAACATTCGATTGGTTGAGACAATTTTTGCTATTTTTGAAAAATGGAAACAAATTAATTTCGTACTGTCAACGCTTCTACGTGCAAAGCGAAACACTTAAAGAAATCAAAGATAATTTAGATGAAGTCCATGGTACATCTGCGCCAACGTTTCACAATATCTGTTATAGTTCTAAGTGACCGTCGAGTTAAAGTGCGTAAACTAGTTGAAAACATGGGCATATGAGTTCAGTAATTTCAATGTTGCCTGCCAAATTGGAAATGAAAAGCTTTCGGTAAGATTCAGAAGCTGGTATAGGTATAAAGCTACACTCGAATCTGTGTGGTTTATGTGTGTTCGAAACAAAAAATATATGATAGAAAAATGTTCGTGTAGATAACGAAATATTAAAACGAAACACAGTCATGATTATGTTGGGCACCGTACAAAATTTAGAAACACACATAATTGATATGAAAATAAAAATATGTGTTGACTGCTTTAGAACAGAACATTGTGCGTTTCATGTGTGTATTTTCTGAACATCGGTTTCAAGGCGCAATATTGTTTAGAATTTTTTTGGGAGCCATCAAAGTAAACGATCTCAGTGAACTTAAAAACATTGAAAAATTGGTTACCGTTATGTAATCCAATAATTTCGTTTGAAAGGTCTTGATCCAATCAATGTTAAAGCTGAGCTAAATTCTCCTCGGAGAGAGTCTATGGCCTCGTTTACTACTATAAAATATTGGGTGGTAGAGTTAAACGAGGTCGTACGATGACCAGAATCCATGAACTAAAGTTCGAATTGCTTCATTGTGCACCTTATTCGCCAGATTTAGCTCCTTCGGATTAGTTACTATTTCCAAAATTAAAAAAATGGCTCGATGGTTAAAATTTCCCAACAATGAAGAGGTGGAGTCTGCGGCTGATGGCTATTTGAAGGAGCTAAAAGTTCTTATACAAGACAGGGAATGTTTCTTTTTTTAGAAAACAGTTTCTTTGAGGACATTTCTAAGATTTACTCAACGATTGCTTTCTTTATGCTCATCGGATATGTGGGATTTTCAATCATTTTGGTTTTGTATCGTTAACAAAAATTTTACAAATTCTTTGTCGCTTATGGTCTAAACAAGCTGACCAAGCCTAGCTTCCTCAAGATAATATGATTCCAAGCTATGTGAGTATTTAGGGTTTCGGATACCTCAGCACCTCTAAAAGCTTTATCGGCTCCTCGATATGTTAGTTTGAATTATGACTAGTCTAAGTCACAACAATTTACAAGTTTATAACTGGCATTAATGACCAACCTCCAACTTTCTCCTAGAGCTCGGAATTAACGAGCTTGTTTGTTTCTTTCCAGAGTTTTCAACAGTCGTTATACTCAAACATTTTCCAAAATGATACTGAAATTAATACTGAATGATACTCGAAGTACCATGAAGTCAATCAGAGACATCAATGTCGTCTGCTAATTGATGTAAGTTACCTTTGCCTTTCTCAATGTTCAGGTGGTCCTTAAATCGTCGAAATAAATATAAAAACAGTTAAAACTATTGCCGTTGGCCTTGGTTTGTTTTAATCTCATGTTTTCATAGTTTGGTACTACAGATTCTCAACGGAGACAGGGTCGGATATTTTTATACCCTATACCACTATGTGGTTTGGGTATAATGACTTTGTGCTGCTGTTTGTAACTACCAAAATTATTTGACCTAAACCCATCTTTTATTATACCGATCGACTCGCGATGTGCGTCCGTCCGTCCGTCCGTCTGTGTGTCCATGTAAACCTTGTAATCAAACTACAGGTCGTAAATATGAATATATTTTGATGAAAATTAATATATAAGCTTTTATCGGCCATGGAATGAACTGTATTGAAATTGGTGAAATTCGGTCCATGTTCAGACCTAGTCCCCATACAAATGACCCCTATGAAATCGACATAAATTGCCATAAGATCCAAATTATCGTATAGATCTCAGTCAAATTGGGTTTGTATGTGTTTATTATATCCTTTAATCAGTAGTCCAAAAATAATACCTATAGGACAATTCTTAGTCATAGGCCCCATATGGAGCTGCATCCCGATCTTCACTTAAATCTATTAAAAAAACAAAAATATTGCACAGATTTTTCTCAAATTTGCTTTGTTCCTATTTTTTCAAAATATAAGTGACTTTACCAAATATGGTCAGGATCGGGCTATTTTTCGTCCTAGTTCCCATATAAATATAGCACCCGATTTGAACTTTTTCATATCTGCAGCCAAAAAAATTAAAAACAATTACCCTCAAATTTGGTTTATGCTTATTTTCTATACCCAATTAGTTGGACCGAAGCGATAGGGTCTCTAAACCATGGTATAGGGTATCGTATAGTCGGTCTATAACGACTATAATTTTCTTATTTGTTTTTCGTTCGTTTTGTGGTAAAACATATTATTGTGAAATTAAAATGATGAAATCATTAAGTTTCACAAGTTTGGGACCAATTAGACAAGATTTAGAAATATTAAACAATATTTTGAAAATCTTGGTTCTATTTCTCGTGAAGAAGGTACAGAAATCCGAATAAGACAGACGATAGACATGCACATTAGAGTTGTATACCTAAATCTCTTTTTAAAAAGATTATTCCAACTCTTAAGCGGAATATAACCCAAAAGGTTTTGAAATTTTTTTCATAGACTGTGAAAGTCAGCTACCCCGAAGCTGAAATCGATTTTATAAAAAACTGACTCCATGAAATAATATACCTCCTACGGGAAAAATAAATTTAATAAATTAAATTATTAGTTTAGGGGGCAAAAACAAGTAATTCCTAAGTCCAAACCTCAATAACTCGAGAATACCATTATAATAAGTTTTCGATTTTGCAGTATTTTTTCCATCCGCGTAACAGCTTTTGGGTTCATCACTTACGAGTAAATTGAAAGCTAATATGAAGTAAATACAATTAAGTGAAACTAAAAATATGACAAAATGTTGATATTACTGTTATTCGCAGTAATTTTAAAACATTATTTCTTGAAATAGGCTAATAATCCGTAGTTCCTGGCAATTTTAATAGATAAAATGTAATTATCTTGAATCAACTCATTAATTCCACTTCCAAAAACATTATTGTACTTTTTTCTTGTAAATTATTAAGTGATCTAAAAAATTAAACATTTTTAAACTAGATTTCAATGGAACTATTAAATACAAAAAGTTGTTGCATATTTAAAATATTTCTCATAGAGTTGCTATTGTTGTTAATTGTATTCAAAATGAATTCAAGAAATTTCATGCTAACTGTAGCTCATTACGGTAAAAATACGACTGGCAAAAATGTATCGCATAATGGACAAAAAGTGAATGAAGTAGACTGGGTATGTTAAACAAGAAAAAACAAAAAAAAAAAAACAAAAAAGTGCAAAGTCTAATAATAAAAATAAAATAAAAAAAATAATACTACGAAACAATGGATTATTTAAAAGCTCATACTTAACATTAGCAAAAACAAAAACAAAAACAAAAAAAGTTAATATTGGAATGTGATACTTCTTTGATTGTTACGAGTTTGTGTGTCCATATAAGTTTCATATCCAAAATGTTGACGTACAATTATGTTACAAAATGTGGATGCACTCATAGAAAAAAGTAAGTACTGCGTAACAGCATGCAGATTTGTAGTAGAAATAAACTCCTGCATTGAAATTACATAGTTATATAAAACATATAAATTGATCGAAATGACTGATTGACTCGTATTGAGTATCCTTACCCAATACCATAAAATTCGAGAAAGGGTTTAAAGTGCCGTCCGTCCGTCCGTCCGTCTGTGTGTCCATGTAAACATTGTAATCAAACTGCAGGTCGCAAATATGAATATATTTTGATGAAATTTGGTATTTAATCTTTTATCGGCCATGGGATGAACGCTACTGAAATTGGTGAGAATCGGTCCATGCTCAGACCTAGCCCCCATAAAAATGACAACTATGAAATCGACATAAATTGTCATAAGATCCAAATTGTCATATAGATCTTACTCAAATTGGGTTTGTATGCGTTTATTACATCCATTAATGAGTAGTCCAAAAATGATCTCTATGGGAAAACTCTCATTCATAGGCCCCATATAGAGCTGCTTCCCGATCTTCACTTTGTATATATTTTTGCAAAATACAAGAGACTTTACCAAACATATTCAGCATCGGTCCATTTTTGGGCCCAGTCCCCATATAGATATAGCATCCGATATGAAGTTTTTCATATCTGGAGCCAAAAAAATTATTAAAAATCGCACTCAAATTTGGTTTATGTTTATTTTCTATGTCCAGTTAGTTGGGCCTATGAGATAGGGTCTCTAAAGGCATGGGTATCATATAGTCGGTCTAGACCGACTATAATTTTATTACTTTTTTTTTCTTTTTTGTAAAGTATGTGTCTTTTTTAATATTTTGGCGTCTTATAGTCCCGAACAAGTGCAGTACCGGAATGTGTGTACAAAAAACGAATACATATATAAAGAATTTGTTGTTAAAATTCTTAAATGAAAATAACATTTTAATTTTTTTTTTTTTTAAATGTGCAAAGATTTTCTTGACAAACTGTATATAAAATAATTGGTGCGTCTATTTTAACGAATGATTTCCGGCATCATAAGAGCTACACCGGTGTCCTATACTTGTTTTACTTAATACATATGCTTAACATTTTTCGCAGAGTGTAGCTAGTCATAATGATAATGACTTGTTTATCTTAACTCTTGGCAGTTTCAGACAATACCAAAAAGAAATAAAAAAATATTTACAGCTAAGCAAGTACAATGAAGCTCTTTAATATTTGTGCTTGTGATACCCTATACCACTCAGTCAGCGCATAATGATTACAAAAATCAACTGGAACATTTTAAGTCATACATAGGTACAGTTTTAGTCATAGTCCCCATTAAAATCTGCTAAATCTATCTGAAGACAGACGAATGCATAGATTTACCTCAAATTTTGTTTGTATACGTTTAAATAAATTATATGTAACTTGTCTTCGCCCATTCAATCCTATTGTGCTCGCTTAGGTACAAAAAGGGCTACTTTATAATGGAGTAGAAATGCTAGCGTTGAAAAGTAATGAATATCCATGATAGTGCAAAACAGAAATAAAACGGTAGCTTTTCCAGTTCTATTTTGCACGCCATGTTTTGAAATTTGGAAGTTTTTGATCTCCTCTACAAGTACTCTTAATTTTTTGTTTTCGGAAAAACTAATAATATAGCACAAAATCAAAAACTAAGGAATGTTTCCTTTCAAATTCGCAAAATGACCAAATATGATTCCATTTAAACTTTTTTTAAAATTTAATTTTATAAAATGATGTCATGAAATTATATTTAAACATAAATTATATTTTCGTGTCCGTTCTTCTTCCTAATGTCCTTCATAAAGCTCGTGACAGTATTATTTTTTATTGGTTTTTGTAAGAGCCTTACATCCCTCAATATTATGTAACGTGTGGTAGATTGATGTCTTTTTTTTTTTTTAACAAATTCAATATTATTTTTCCAGAAAATAAAAGTGTCTTGTTTACCTCTGCATTAGCAGTTCATGTTGTTATAAATGCAGATAATTTCTTACCGCATTGACAAATAGCCCGCATAATCTGAATGTATCTCTCCTTGAAGAGCACTATAATATTAAGGACCAGCAAACTTTTGACGTAACTTTCTGTATGCATAATAACGGAGCAATTTTTGCGTTCCCAAAAGTTCCTACAAGTTTCTTGATCTAGTTTTTATGACTTTCTTTGCTTATTTGAGACTTTTAACACCTTCAATTTCTTCCGTCAATCCATCCCTGCCATCTATTGGACAAAGAATCAAACGTCTACAGTCAAACTTTTTATATTGCTAGTAGAAAGTATCAAGAGAATTTGACCGTTGATAGGGAACCTACTTCGGGAAGAAAGAAAGGTCCATGTGATGTTTGTAAGGCCAAGAAAATAGAAACCATATTGAGAAGAGCTCCGAACACATCCGTTTGAAAAGCAGCCCGTTTAGCACAGTGCTCGTGCTATTCACTGCGAAAATTCCAAAAAGTTCCAAACAAAAACGCTTTAAGAAATTTTAGAGGCCAGAACAGAGCAGGGAAGTTATAATCTTGTTTCATAAATAAATTCTGCTTAATGGACAACGAAATGTGTGTAAGTCCATAATTTCATATGTAGTGATTAGAACTATAAATATATGTATTTCTTTGTAGGCTTGAATAGAATTTCTATTAAATTAAAAAATCTCTAAACTCTAGGTGTCCAAACAACTTTGGACATCCAAAATAATAAAACAAAAATGAATTTATAATATTTATTATTTTTAATTTTAATTGTAATATTAGCTTAAGACAAATCGCTAAAACTTGAAAAAATATATATATTTGAATTATTAGTTGCCAACCGTTAAATTTAGTAATCGCGTAAATGTAATTTCGAAAATATATTCAGCGGTTTCAATTTTATTAAAATAAAAAAAAAAAAAACAAACGATTTTAACGAAGTATCATAATATTGAACAGAAAATTTCCAACTTACTTATCATTTGGATTTACAATCGTACACAACCTAAAATTGAATTTATTAATAAAAAATAAAAAAAAACCTTGTGCATCAAAAAAACCATAAAATTCTTTTAAAAAAAGTGTACGATCCCACAAAGGTGAGCATCACAATTCCCACATTTAAATTTACATAGAGAAATCTAACTCTCCTTTTTCTTTATGTCCGATAACCCGAATTATAATTACTCCAACTCGAGGAATTATAATTACATCTCTTTAAAGATTGCGACATTTCCCCTCCAACCAAAGAGATTTTAACATTATTCACTCAGAATAATACACTAGGATCAATGGTTTCTTTATTATTACATTTTATGTGTGTTAAGATTTTTTCGATCTCACTCCTCAACCTTTTATGGGTCATAAGACGGTCGCTATTGAAATTAGACAAAATCGGTGCATGTTCAGACTTAGCCTCCATACATAATATCCCCAATGAAATCGAATCAAAATAGCCTAAGATAAGGTTAATATGTTTATTGTGACCAAATAAAGAATGTGAAATCACTTTTAGTTATAGTACAAATACAAAGCCTCCCGATTTTCAAGTAAATATATTTTAAGACTTACATGTATGACATACATATGAGGGATTTCATGTCAAGTGCACCAACTTTTGAAACCGATGTCTTCCGATCGGGATGAAATTTGCACCAAGGTTAGTCCTATTGGATAGTAGTTCAGACACAATGTTTCAATAAGATCGGTCCAGATCTCTCTGAGTTAGAGGGGATCAAAATTTGACATTTTGGCCAAACAGGTGTTTCTTCTCATCCATGTAACTTATTACCTATTGTTCTTAGAAAATTTTCTCCTAAAGAGTTTAGATAGCTATTTATTCAATATTTCGGAAAAAAATACTTAAAAAAAAAAAAAAAATTTGTAGACTTTTTTTTTTGCTAAATTAAAAAATTTTTTGCCTTTTTTTCAAAAAGGGCATTTTTTTTTTTCATAAGAAAGCTTAGGATTTTTCCTTTAAGAGCTTTTTGGTCGCTTAGTGGGATGGGAGTGGGATATCTATCAAAATAAATGTTTTGTAACTCAAGACAACGGTTTTTCAATTTTTCACAAATGCACTATTTTGAATTTTTTCCTATTTGTGTGTAAAACCTTTCCGAAGGTATGTAACATACCTAACTAAAATTTTATACCCTCGATACTGTAATACAAAGAATATGTTAACCTCAGGAAAAAAAAAATCGCTTTTTTTCTATAGAAATGTTGAAAAATTATTATTTTTTATTTATTTTTAATAATAATTAAATTAATGTATAATAATAATAATACTAAAAATAAAAAGATAAATAATTTATTAAAATTTAATCTTAATTGCATTAGATCCATTTATATCACAACTATTTTTATACTTAATTTATTGTAGCTGATGAAGTATTTAAGTCTTGTAAATTTTTAAATACTACTATCCAATAGGACTAACCTCATCCCGATCGGAAGACATCGGTTTCAAAAGTTGGTGCACTTGACATGAAATCCCCCATATATAAACCAAATTTGTTTTGTGTATGTAAATATGGTCATGGTCTGATCATTCTTGGACCAAGTCCTAATATAAATCAAATAAAATATTTATTAGCAACATACATAGTACTATTTTTATGTCTATGTCTTAAGTGCAACCATACTGAAGGTCTGGCCTTAGACTCTTTTCCGAAACTCATAGTGGAGGGTATCGTATAGGCACCATTTAAAAGGACTTCTTCTTTTCAGTTCATTTTTTTTCTTAATTGCATTTTATAAGACAAAATTTTATAAAAAAAATTTAGAAATATATTACCGTTTCAGGGGGACTTGAAATCGAATTGGTTAAAATGGTCGGAACTCTTTTGGACCTATTCCTCATATAAAATAATAATAAAAAAAAAAAATATTCGATTTAAACGAATTGGCTTAGTATAATTTGACCTAAGACCCTTTCCCGAAACTTAATGAATAGGCTATCAAATAATCGGCCTACATCTATTTTACATTCTCAATTATTTTTCACTTACAGTTACAACTGTAACTATTCTTTTAGATCATAATACAGAAATTTATTTGTTTCGTTCATGTTTATTTCACTGTTTTAGCTTAAGTTTATTTACACATTCTCCACCTTCAACATTTGCAACAGTTGGTAGTTTATTTTTGACGAATGAGTTTGGCACATCAATGTTTATGATAACAATATATGTAAATACGTAAATCCATTGTTTGTAGTTAAGGCTATGAAAAGCATGTGTTAGAACAGTTACAGTGATGAGCAATAACATAGCAGACAACTGTAAAACTACGTAAAAGCAACTACCCATTAATGAAATGTACTGCTGTCAGTGAAAACCTAAGGATAATGGATAAAACCAATAAAAATTTCCAAATAACTCTTGAATATTTGTATGAAATGGTGCATTTTGTTATGATTTCATGAAGTATCATCTGGTGAAATGTGAATATCATTTTATTTTCAACAGACGTCGTCCAGGTTAACGTTTTATTCCGCTCACTTTAGTTTTTTCTCTTAAGAAAAGTATAAGTATTATTTTACAATCTTACTCATTCAAATGAATAAATACTCCTTTCTTTTATTCTTTGCATGTAACAGAATTCCATGAAAACTTGTTTTTTTTTCTATTACAACAAAACAGAATATAATAAAATAAGCTTCCACGAATGTAAAATCTGAAATTCTATATAAGATTCTTAAATGACATTAATGTAACCACAACTTTCAAACAGTATTAAGGAAATGCATTCTATGTTGTTATGAAGAATTGTAAAAATAATAAAATAACAAAAAAAATACAATTTTCAACATAAAAATGGATGAATGTGAAATTGCGCTGAAATTTGCATACGAGAAAATTAAGGGTATCTTTCAGCATATATATATTATTATTTACTTATTACTAGCAGATTCCAGCGCTCGAAATTCGAGTGCAATTTCTAGGCAGTTTTATTTTTCAACTTAGCCAATTCACAAACCAACACTTTTTTGGTTTATTATTATTGTGAATGAAGATAACAAACTCATTAACAAAAACATTAATAAATTTAATAAAACATACATTGCATAGGTATAATTTTATCTATGTGTTAGTAGCAACTTTAAATGCAATTTACTCAAAATAAAGGAAAAATTTTAAAAATCTGTAAATCTGCAAAACGGCTAAAAAGAAATACCTTCCAAATATTATACGTTTGGTCGAAATCGGGATAAATCGGTAGAACAAAACATCGGTCACAAGAAATCGCCTAGCCTATTAATATTATAGATTTATTAACAGATTTTCTAGTTGTATCTACATATTCATTAATTTACATATTCTGTATCTATATTTGCATAACATAGTGTTGTGACTCACAATGGTGCTATTCTAGTTATTCTTATACTTATATAAAAATGGAGTTTTGTATGTTTGTACGTTTGTTTGTAGTTTATAAGAGACTACAGCACTGGACCGATCGTCTTGAAATTTTTACAGTAGATAACTGCCTATATATATTTTCTTTAATTTTTCAAGTGAGCGTGGTATCTCTAATATAAAGTGAATATTCAATATCATATAACTGGAGTACTACAATATTAAAAATCCTTTCGACTTTGTGTGAGTTCAAAAGCTGTCAATGTTAGTACTCGGAAAAGAAATGGGCGGGATTAGATCAGTGGGCGTGGCACCCCCATATAAAGTAAATATTAAATGCCATATATGTGAAGCACTGTAATAGTGAAAGCCTTGGGACTTTGTTTGAGTTCAGTAGCTAGTACTGGTTTACACATGAAAGTTTTCTTGCTGAAAGTCTTGAGTTTATAGGTGAGACGGGAGAGAAAAAGGGCAGGGGTACATTCTTTCATGTACTCTGAAATTCTCTTTTATTTCTTGCTTCGTAATTTTCAAGGTGAAGTTATTTTACGTTTTCTTTAATTTTTATGTTCGTTTGTGTTAAGAAAGATAATAAATTGAAATAAAGTTAATTTAGTGAAATAAAATGATAAAATAAATAGATAAACTGATAAAGTAAACATGAACAGATCTTGAATTTCAATACAAAAATTTCAGTGTGTAGACATGGATGAAAGGTTAAAAGAGAATTTCAAACAGTTTCAAAAAGAAAAAATTCATGTGTAAACCGGGACTTATTAATGTAAGTAGCTGCCCAAAAAATAGGAGAGATCGGAGATCTTATACAAAAAAATATGAAAAAAAAAAAAGAATACAAATCGTCAAAGTCGAAAATCGCCAAAATTCAAAAATCGTGAATACCAAAAATAGCTATGAACAAAAATTGCCAGAACCGAAAATACAAATCGTCAAAGTCGAAAATCGCCGAAATTCAAAAATCGTGAATACCAAAAATAGCTATGAACAAAAATTGCCAGAACCGAAAATCGCGAAGAGCAGAAATCGCATAAAACAACGTTCGTCAAAACCAGAAATCGCGAATAACAAAAATCTCGAAAATAAAAAAAAAGCAAATAATTAAAATCACAAAAAACAAAAATCGGTAAACTCAAAAATAGCCAAAATCAAGAATCGCTAAAATCAAAAATCTCCAAAAACAAAAATTACGAATAACCAAAAGCGCCAAAATCAAAAATCGCAAAAAACAAAAATCGCTAAGGCAAAAAAACACCTATATCAAAAATTGCCAAAACCGAAAATCCTGAATAACAAAAAACGCGAAAATTGAAAAAGGCAAACATTAAATCTCGCCAAAATTTAAAATCGCAAAACAAATATCGACAAAATCAAAAATCGCTAAAAATAAATAAAACATTTTTTTCTACAAAATTTATTTCCAGTTATTAATTTTGTTAGATGGGTAAAGGTAGCGAAGCGCATCGTGTTACCGCCAGTATTTTATAAAAAAAGAACTACAAATTTAAAACAAGTAAGATACCCTATACCATGGTTTAGAGATCCTATCTCTTGGATCCAACTAATTGGATATAGAAGGTAAAAATAAACCAAATTTGAGTGGCATTGTTATTAATTTTTTTGGCTGCAGATATGAAAAAGTTCATATCGGGTGCTCTATTTATATGGGGACTAGGTGGAAAAATGTACCGATCCTGACCATATTTGGTAAAGTCACTTATATTTTGAAATAATATATACAAACCAAATTTGAAGAAAATATGTGCAATATTTTTGTTTTTTGATAGATTTAAGTGAAGATCGAGAAGCAGCTCTATAATGGGGCCTATGACTAAGAATTGTCCTATAGGGATTATTTTTGGACTACTGATTAATGGATATAATAAACACATACAAACCCAATTTGACTGAGATCTATATGATAATTTGGATCGTATTGCAATTTATGACGATTTCATAGGGGTCATTTGTATGGGGACTAGGTCTGAACATGGACCGAATTTCACCAATTTCAACAGCGTTCATTCTATGTATGATATAAGCTTATGTAACAAATTTCATCAAAATACATTCATATTTGCGACCTGTACTTTGATTACAAATTTTACATGGACACACAGACGGACAGACGGACGGACATCGCTAAATCGACTTAGAAAGTGATTATGAGTCGATCGGTACAATAAAAGATGGGTCTAGGTGAAATTTTTTTGGTAGGTACAAACAGCAGCACAAAGCCATTATACCCAAACAACATAGTGGTATACCCAAACCACATCGTGGTATAGGGTATAATTAGGACATATTAATCAGATCTATAATATTAATAGGCTTGGTGATTTCCTGTTACCGATGTTTTGTTCTACTGTTTTATCCAGATTTGGACCAAACGTATATTACTTGAAAGGTATTTCTATTTAGCTGTTCACCAGATTTACAGGTTTTTTAATTTTTTCCCTTTATTTTGAGTAAATTGCATTAAAAGTTGCTACTAACACATACATAAAATTATACTATGCTATGTGTGTGTTTATTAAGTTTGCTAATGAGTTTGTTATCTTCATTCACAATAATAATAAACCAAAAAAGTGTTGGTTTGTGAATTGGCTCAGTAGATGAATAAAATTGCCTAGAAATTGCCCTCGAATTTCAAGTGCTGGAATTTGCTAGTTATATCAAAAGTAAATCGAATAATTTAAAATTGTATATTTTGTATACATTTCTTTCAGTCCAGGGAAATTATTCACAATAGATAAATTAAATATTTATGGAACTAAACATTGTGTAGAATCTGAAGAATGCAAGTTGTAATCTTATATGTCGGTTGCGGCCGACAGTCAAAAAATATAAGAATACTTTTATCTGAAAATGAAGAGGAATCGCAGCAAATTGAATTCAAATTATGTGGTTAAACCAAATTATCTTCAAAACGACACAAAATAAATTTTGGCAAAATAATTGTTTTATAATCTGGAGATCAAAGCTTATTTCGGGCAAATACCTTGATAATTGTGATCATAATTTCAAAAAATCAAACTGAAGCCAATATTGTCGCTGAAATTTTTTTCTTAATCTGGATTACAAACTTTCTTTTGGCATATCTGAAGTGTCCGGACCATTAGTAGAAAGCAAACTGTCTTCTTCTGTGATCAAACATATATTGTTAAGACAACAGAATTGCTATTGTAAAGATCCTGGAATTAGTTTATTAAATTCATCGAAATTCGGTTGGCTATAAATTTGGTAGCCACAACGAATCTGTCTTCTGTGTGTAGCCAATTAAATATTAGGCGGGATAAGGTTTTAAATAGCAGGTAAATCCTGTTAGTTGTGGAAAAGTTGGTCGGCTTTGTTAGGAAAAACGTTGAAAAAATTTATATTCTAGAATTAAGGAGAATTTATCCATTATTTTCTTTATTTGGTCCAAATGAATTAAAAAACTGAAAACAAAACTTTTATTTTGCTATTAAAAAATACAAAAACAAAGTTATTAATAAAGAGCATTATTTATACCATTTCTTTTTTGTATATCTATAATATTAATAGGCTAGGCAATTTCTTGTGACCGATGTTTTGTTCTACCGTTTTATCCCGATTTTGATCAAACGTATATTATTTGAAAGGTATTTCTTTTTGGCCGTTTTGCAGATTTACAGTTTTATTTTTTTTTTATTATTTTGAGTAAATTTTGTTTTGAGTAAATTGCATTTAAAGTTGCTACTAACACATACATAAAATTATACGTATGCCATGTGTGTGTTTATTAAATTTGTTAATGTGTTTGTAATAAAAATGAGTTTGTTTATTGTGTTGATTTGTGAATTGGCTATAATTGATTAGCATACTTTTAGGGTCTTTATTTAATGAAAAAATAACATTTCCTAGAATTTGCGCTCGAATTTCGAGGGCTGGAATCTGCTAGTATGTATATAATCGGCTAAATAATGCAAAATTATCTGAGTATTTGTTATATGATATTTCCTCAATTTAAATTAATCTGTTTGACTTAACTTTCTCGATTATTCGAGTGGGCGCGTAAGTAAATTTTGTTTAGCTATCCAAACTCAATTTTACTTTCTTCATTCTTTGTGGAGATGCATTCTAAAGTTTTTGTGTTATTTAATTAAGTTGTTAAACTATGTGCATATTCATTAAGTTTAATTAAGAACGTGTTTCGGCTTTATGCGATATTTGGTATAGTTTAGGTTAAACGTTGCTGCTGTTGGTATATAGGCTTTCATCGGTCATAGGACGAACGCTATTGAAATTGGTGAAAATCAGTGCATGTTCGGATCTTGTCCCCATACAAATAACCCATATGAGATCCAAATTATGAAAAAAGTCTTGGTAAAATTGGTTTTGTATGTTTTTATTATACCTATTAATAAGGAATCCAATTATAAAACCTGTAGGAAAATCCGTTATCATAGCCCCGCATAAAAAGCTAATTCCCGATGTTCAAAAACCAAAATTATTGCACATATTTTGCTCAAATTTGGTTTGTATATGTTTTTGCAAAAAGTACGTGACTCTACCAAACATGGTCAGGATAGCTTCATTTTTCGACATAGTCCCCATATAAGTATAGCATGCGATATGAAACTTTTTCATATCTGCAGACAAAAAAAATTAATAACAAGGCACTCAAATTTGGAATATGCCTATTTTCTATCTCTAATTTGTTGGAAACGCATGGCATAGCGCATCGTAATGTTGGTGTAGACGGACAATAATTTTTCTACTTGCAATCTGTTTAGATTGCTTTGCATTTCTCAACAATTAATTTTCTTCATTCGAATTCATTCATCTTTGTCAAAAAAAAAAAAAAAAAAAAAAAACGCTTGCAACAGTCAAAATGTAAACCACACATAATTTCAGAAGATAATTGAGCATTTGGCTTCATAGGTTTTCATTTAATTTCCAGCTTTAATGTTTACGATTTGGAAACGAAACACTCCTTAAACGCTATACTACTTATTATCTATAAATTACTTAATTAGAAAAAAAGTAGTAAGCATTTGTGCAAAATTTAATTTGTTTTGTGTTATTATTCAATGTTCTAAATACCCTTAACCTTAGACCAAATCTATATTAGTAATTAACAGCCCCCAGCTAAAGAAACATTAATGTGTTTTTAATTATGAGTTCATTACTAAAATTATTTGATATATCCGATTTATATATATATTTTAATAAGGTAAAAGTGTTTCTGCTACAGTTCAAGGAAACAATTAAATAATTTAGCACATAATTTATACAATAAACAACAAAAAATAATGTGTAGGTACATAAATACTTTCAAAAACAAAAAAGCCAAGAAAAATATAATACCAATCAATAAGAACAAAAAAGAAATAAATATTTAAAACAGATTCCAAAGCCAAAATTGTATATTGTTATGGTTATTGGAAAAATTTGTTATCATTACAATAAAAGACGTATAAACAAATTAAATGTAAACTGTTTAGAGACACTGAAAGAAAAAACTTTGCAAAAAAATTTATTTAGCGAATGAAATACGCTAGCAAATGGAACACTTCTGGCAATAATGCCTCGAAATTTTTCTAAATTTTTGAGCTTTAACTACATTTGCATTCATAAGGACCTAAATTTGGGAAGAATTTCCTTTATTTTTCAACATAATCACCTTTTAGCTTCATACACATTTCCAGCGATATTCAATAACTTCCATAGCCTTTCTGTTACCACCGAGGCATTTTTTTCATATGGACCTTGGAATCAAAGGACAGGTAGCAAATATAAATATATTTTGATGAACTTTGATATATAAGCTTTTGTCGGTCATAAGACGATCGCTATTGTGATTGGTGAAAATCAGTGCATGCTGAGAATTAGTCTGCATACAACTTACTCCGATGAGATTGATTTAAATTGCCGTAAGATCCAGATTATCAAAGGTATCGGTCAAATTGGGTTGATGTGTGTTTCTTGCACTCATAAATTAGTAGACCCAAAATAAACCCTTTAGTCATAGTCCCCATATACATTTTTTTTTCCAATTTTTACCCAAATCTATTGAAAAACAATAATATTCCATAGATTTTTTCAAACTGCTGTTTTTGACAAAAAAACAAGTAAGAGTGTTAAATTCGGCTATGCCGAATCTTTGATACCCTCCACCTGGGTTTTACGTTTACATTAATATCTGGACTTCTTGCACTATTTGTAACAAATGTATAAAAAATATTTGAATATGTAAACACTTTGATAAACCTATTACTGAATTATTACAACAAATGCTCTGAATTTTCAGCATTTTATAGAGGTGTCTACATATTTTAGGTCATAAATTGGCAGAATGACTCCCGATTTATCCCATTTTAAATACTAACCTGATCCAGATAATTACAAACAATATTAAGTTTAACCAGGTAAATGGTTTATTTTGTAATTTTCTTTTTAATTTAAATTTTTTAATATAAAGGTGCATTTTATTTTTTACAATCCTTTTCAATTTTCCAGACCTATTAGTATAGGGCACATTTGTGAGTCCGCATAGATCAACTTTCAACTCTTACTTCTTTTTATTGTATTAAATCTATCTTTGTGTCTTTAAATTAATTAAGATAATTAAGATGAAAATATTTAACAAACTGTTTTTTTTTAGTTAATATCTGAACATTTTACTGATACAAGGCAAAACTAAAACTGCCAAAAATTTCAGTCAAAACTATTTTGAATGTATTTGTTAAATATCGCATAATTTTTTTCAATTTTAAACTTTAAAGTCTTTTTAAGTCTGGTAATAACTCCATAATATGAAGGAAGTAAATATGTGGATTCTTTAATAACAATGACAAGTATAAAACACTGTTTTGTGCATAACATTAAAATATTATAAATTTGAGCATAATTAATTTAGAAACATAATTAATTTTAGAAAAATGTCCGATTCGTTTTTCGATGATGCTGAAAACACATCAAAGAAATACAGAACATAAAGATTTTGCTTCAGTTAGTTGAGAGAGAGAAGCTAATGGATGGCTGGAGCAGGTCAAAGGTGACGACTATAAATGCAAATGCAAGGCTTTTGAAAATATATTAAAATGCGATAAATCAGATCTAAGTATACATGCTTATAACCACTGTTATAAAAAATCTTTTAAACCCAACAGTATTGCCATAATTTGAAATTGTAAAGATGCTAAATTGCAAAAAAAGATGCTTAAACGTACTGGATGCTAATTTTTTTTTTTCAAATTTCATTACCTTTATACTGAAAAATTATATACTTATTAATAAATTCTTTGGTTTTTAAATCGAAAAATTAATATAAAACATATGTTTCGATTTATATTTTTTAATTTTTAATTAAAATTATTTTGGATTTCATCTGAAATTTTTATTAACATCAAATTGAGTTTATTTTAAACTTAAATTAAATATTTTAGAGGATTTTTTTTTTATTTAAAATATAACAGAAATTACATTATCAAAAGATACGATTATATTAGAATAATTGGTTTATGGAATCTAACATTTCTGTGATGTCTTCATCTTCAAGTTCTTCTTGGCTCTGATATATTTCTGACGATCGACTCTTATCAACGACATCGCTCGGTATATTGTAAGTGTGACAGCACCAATTTTTCAATTTCAATCCTTCTTTTATACGTATTACAGAACATAACAACTCGGATTTTATTCTGTTCGAAGTTTGATTTTAATTAAAGCTATTAAGCTAAACAAACGTTCAACTTCGGCTTTTGAGAAAGACAAAACTAATATAGACAACACAAATATTGATTCCTAAAATGGATTTTCGCCAATAGAATTTTTCAATCCATAAAGAGGTTGTATTCAGTGTTGTATCCCAGTTTTGTTCTGTGATATAACTCCATTGGATTTGAATTTTTTCTGTTTCAGATGATATAAATTTAAACTCTTCTAATATATTGGTTATCTGTTCTTTTACCCGTTTTAATGTGTTTTGTATTGAAAATTTTGGCATTTTTTAATACAATAATATTTTTTGGCAATCGACTTTCAAATTCATTAAAAACTGTTGTTGGTATTTACATTCTTCTATTTCAAAATGTTTTGTTATATTTGTTGAAAGAAACGAGCAGAGTGGTAAAAGGAGTAGTACACAAAATTACTGTACTACACTTTGAGAAATAAAAACATATCAATACCATTAAAAGATGCTAAAAGCAACATTTTATTAATAAAAGATTCTAAGTTAGCATCTAGCATCTTTTGATAAATTTTGGATGCTAAACGACAAAAAAAGTTGCTAAATCTAGCAACTAAAAAGCTAAAACGGCAACACTGAAAACCAAGAACAAATATTCTGTTTGAGTTGTAACATCTCATTTGCAAGCCATTTTAATTAAGCTGCGTTCACACTATGTGTTTTGCTTGTGTTTTTCTTATTGTTTTAGCACATGCAATTTGTACACATAGTGTGAACCCTTTCAAAAACTGTTTATGTACAACACATTTGGCAAAACATATGTAAATTTTTCAATTAGAGCAGGTTCAATTTTGGCATGACAACCATATTAAAATACAATACTGCTTGTGGCGAAAGAAAAACAGAGTAAATTATAAAGATAAATATTGAAAGAAAAATAAATTGTTTAATATTAATTAACAATTAAAAAATATAAAAAATATATTACTTTATTTTTAACAATAACTTTTTGTAAATTCACAAATTAAATCAGCTGTTGTTTACATTTAGAGGTTATGTCATACGGAAATACATATGTACGTTTGATCGCAAAATGATGAATTGTATGTAAAACGCCAATTTTGACACACACGCCGAATTACGTATGGATCGTAAAACTGAATTTACATATGGAAAATACACATAGTGTAAACACACCTTTAATTGTGTAAATTTTAAATGCACATCTAACCATATCAAAAAGATGAATTAAACAGAATTGCAAAAATATTTTTTTTATAATATCTGTATGTTTTTTATATTATTCTTATGTAATTCTCATGATATTTTTATCTTATTTTTTATTTTTACATAATTGAAATTGTACAAATTAAAAATAAATTTTAAAAAAAGTAGTGTAGGGAAAAAAGGGAATTTTTTTCATAAGCGTAGAGATTTCTGAAAAAATCTCCTGGCATCACTAGTACCTATTAAAAAACAATGTAAAAATTCACAAGACAACGCGACATAGACTTGCTTTGTTCAAAAGCTTCCATAAGACTGAATGAAATTGTTGCTTACTTTACTCTTTGGTGAGTATTTTCATTTTTGTTCGGCTGTATACATATAAGAAGCCAATTTGAGTTCGGTTTACTCGTGCTGCTATGCATATGTTTGTGTGTTAACAAAAATATACGATATCCCAGTCATCATTTCGAAGATTGTTTTAACAAAAAATACCTTACTGTGTCTTCTTCGAGCACTTTTGATAATTAAAAACTGCTTAATCACATGCGCTATTAGAAAAAGACTAGATAATGATTTTTGCTTTCTCTTAGAAAGTGATTTATAGAAAAATTACATTAAATAAGACTCAAAAATGAGTCGAAACTGATTAGAAAAGCGGATAAAAAGGACTCTCAAGAAGATTCGCGGGTAAGGTAATATTTAATCCCAACAAAAGACTATTTTGTGATCAGCAAAAGGGCGTATTTATAACTGTTTTAATAGCACATATGAGTCAAAAAGACTCTACATGATCATTTATTGCATAAAATGCTTACTGGGATTTTATTCACTATCTGTAGAAACAGGTTTTTTAAGTCGGGGGTCACACAAGGCAATTTTTATTGCGCAACTTTTTGGCAATTCTTTTTGAAATTGCTTTTATGTCCACACACGACAATTTCTTCGGCAATTTTACTGTTTTGTTGTGTTTTTATTTTCTTATAATTTGACATTTGTGCTCTAGTCGTAAAGAACAATAATAAAATTAAATACATACATACATAAATTAATTTAATTGGTTTTGTTGAAAAATGAATTCAAAAGAAAAAAATTAAGTCCCGAATCCATTTAAAGGCTATTTTAATAAAGTAAACAATAATTACGAATTCTTCACACCAAGAAGCGAAACACCGAATGAAAAGAAATGTCAAATATTCAACAAAAAAAAAGCGAATGAGAGAATTGCTTGAAATATCCGAGAACCGGCAATTATTTTTCCCTTTTTATTCCCCTCACCGCAAACATCTACAAACTCAAGAATTGCGCAACAAAAGTTGCCTTGTGTGAACTCGGACTAAGTAAAACAAATCTGCATACAATTTCAATTCTATTTCGTTCACAATGATACGATCAGTTTGTTTACTAGCTACTAGTAAAATAAGAAAATAGTATTATAATACAGCGTAATGATGAATTGTACTTCTCAATTAGTTTATTTTTAATGTGCCATAAGAAGTTCGGTTTGTGCTAAGAAAAGCATGAATATATGTTTCCCAGGGCGAAGCTTCATCATTGCACTATGATTGAGTTGAGCTCCGCGACTATTCATAATGTGAATAGCTCGTGTCAAAAATTTTTGGTAGTTGGGAATGGCGTTTGTGTTAAGAAAAGCATAAACGCATGTTTCCCAGGGCAAGGCTCGATCATTGCACATTGATTGAGCTGAGCTCCGCGGTTATTCTTAATGTGGATAACTGTTGAAACAAAATTTTCGAAATGGCGTTTGCCTCCGTCCCGACATTAAATAACAAAGTTTAAAAATTTATTTTAATTAACATCTTTTTTTAACATCTGACAATAGTATTCTTCTAAACAACAATTTTTTTTACAGGGTAAATAAATATTTTATGGCTTACCTACCTACCTACTACTTTTGAAAGCAAGTATGCAGGGTTTATAACTACATGTACTAAAAATACAACTCTTAAAACCATACTATTTTTTCAACTCTAAAAATTTCAGAATTTTGTAAAAATAAAATAAAATACCGATTTATTTTAATATGCGCTTATTATGGATATACACATACAAAATATATGAATATTATTTATAGTATTTTGATATTGGCAACAGTAGTATGTATCAATTTGTAACATTTTGTGATGTTATAAAAATCGCAGAATATTGATATTGATTTTATATAGTTTCTTTTATTAATTAATTAACTTAAATATTACACCAAAAAATATTGATATTGATGAATTTTTATATTATTAACACAACGACCACAAAAACAACATGCACAGCTATGACAAAATACAAAATTTAAGAAAACAATATAGGAAAACGTCATATTTTTTTTTACCTTTTCAGTGATTTCTCGGCACCTATGAAACCTATTGTCATGATTTAAAAACAGGAACCTTTTCAAGATGCTAGTGAATCATTCTCACTAAAAACAAGCGCCCTATCTGCCCTATTGAGGTCGTTATCACAAGAACACATATTCAAATCATATTTTCTCATGACTTTTTAATTCTTCGCTCAATTCTCGGGACCAGATTAACCGATTTGGACGATTTTAAATAGCAAACTTCTCAGGATGTTAGTGAATCATTTTTTATACCAAGGAGCACCCTAGCTATCCGATTGAAGCCGTCATCGTGATTTCCACAGACGGACAGACGGACAGCCGGACAGACGGACAGACGGACAGACGGACATCGTTATATCAACTTCGCTTGTTATAAGGATCACAAATATATATATTTTATGGGGTCCAGAATTTTTTTCTAATTATTACAAACGGAATGACAAACTTATATATACCCTCTGCACACTGGAGTGGAGGGTATAAAAAAATGACATTTCCAAGTGTTGTCGTGATCGATATTTTTGGAATAGTATCCGATATGAACATTTTCATATATGCAGGCCACATATTAATAATGCCACTCAATATAATTTGTACGTTAGAATCGGGGCTCCGCATTACTCGAGCTTCAAGTAATAAAAATTAGCATTTTTCATGTTTGAAAGCATGTAAAAAGTTAAATATAGGTATTTAGTAAATAAATGTATACTTTTTAGAATCGTACAGATACGAGGAATATCATCATTAAATTTCACTTGAATCGGAGTGTCGCACCGGCGTGCGCAAACTACTACTCGAAAAAGCTATACGACTTTGGCGTGTGGGAGCAACTACTCGAAAAAGATGGGAAATTTTGGAAAAAGTGTAAAAAATTTTTTATTTAATTTTTTCACTGTCTGTAATTGACTATATTCAGAGATTAATCATAAAAATTCTTTAGCCATTCCGACCAAAATTGTGGCGTCGGTATAGCACTACTCGACTGATATTGGCCACTTTCTATACAAATGTGTGAAAATATGCTCTTATTTGAAGTTTGATGATATTTCCAGAAAATTTTCCACAATGAAGTAATAAAAAATTATATTCGTTAGAGCTGTACAAAGAGAACACTTGCTTCAAGTTTCAAAGCCCTCTGCCAAAAATTGAAGCTTGAAGGAACTACTATTACGAAAAACAAAAAATAAAAAATAAATGTGACCTTATTCACAGATGACTTATTTAAAAAATTAAGTCATTCCGATTAAAATTGAGCTCTGGGCGAACAACTACTCGAAAAAGATCAGCCACTTTCTATACAAATGTGTGCAAATTTGCTCTTATTTCAAGTTTGATGTAACTTTAAACAAAAATTTTCATCACGACTTGCCAAAATTTTTTACTGTTTGTAGTTGCAAATATATCAAGATAATCTTCTTTAAATTTCAAAGTATTCCGACAATAATTGTGCTGTTGTCGAACTATTACTCGAAAAAGCTCGACCATTTTCAATACAAATATATGAAAAAATTCACTTCATGCAAGTTTGACATCGATTTACATAAAATATTTAAGGCACACATGGTACAAACTTATGATTTTTAAAGTTGGAAATATGATTACATTTCGTACACAAAATTTCAAAGTAATCTGGCCAAAATTGTGGCTCGGACGAACAACAACTCGAAAAAGATCAGACTCTTCCCATACAAAAGTGTGAAAATTTGCTCTTATTTCATGTTTGAGATAATTTTACAGAAAATTTTTTATAATGACATAGCCGAAAGTTTTATTTTTTAGATTTAGAAATGTAAGAAGAGTATTTCTTTTAAATTTTAAACCTTTCCGACAATAATTGTGTGGTGGACAAACTACTACTCGAAAAAGTTCGACCACTTTCCATACAAATGTATGAAAACATTCACTTCATGGAAGTTTGACATCGACTCACAAAAAATTTTTCAAGAGTATGGTAAAAATTAATACAAATTGTAGTCCATTGTATCAACACATTATTTTTCTAAAATATTGAAACACTCGGGTGAAAGGTGTGGGGTGGACGAACTACTACTCGAAAAAGATCAGTAATTAAAAAAAAATTCTTTTTCAAAAACACTTGCTACAAATTTATAAATTCTAAAATAGCATATAAGGGGACATAACGTCCTTAAAATTTCAAAGAATTTCGGTAATAATTGTGCTGTTGCCGAAATACTACCCGAAAAAAATTAGCCAAATCCTTCAGCGAAATCCATGTACCATGTGTGTATTTAAATTTTTTGTAAATCGATGTCAAACCTGCATGAAGTGAATTTTTTCATATATTTGTATGGAAAGTGGTCGAGCTATTTCGAGTAGTAGTTCGCCAACAGCACAATTATTGTTGGAATACTTTGAAACTTTAAGAATATTATCTCGATATATTTCCAATTACAAATAGTAAAATATTTTAGTAAGTCGTGATGGAAATTTTTTTTATAGTTACATCAAACTTAAAATAAGAGCAAATTTTCACATATTTGTATAGAAAGTGGCTGATCTTTTTCGAGTAGTTGTTCGCCCAGTGCTCAATTTTAATCGGAATAACTTAATTTTTTAAATGAGTCATCTGTGAATAAGGTCAATTACGGGCAGTAAAAAGAAAAAAAATTTTTTTTTTTTTAAAAATTTATTTTTTATTTTTTGTTTTTCGTAATAGTAGTTCCTCCAAGCTTCAATTTTTGGCGGAATACTTTGAAAATTGAAGGAAGTATTCTCCTTATATACACAGCTCTAACGAATATAATTTTTTGTTATGTCATTGTGGAAAATTTTCTAGAAAATATCATCAAACTTCACATAAGGTCATATATTCACACATTTGTATAGAAAGTGGCCAATATAAGTCGAGTAGTGCTATACCAACGCCACAATTTTGGTCGGAATGGTTTAAATTTTTTTATGAGTAATCTATGAATATGGTCAATTACACACAGTGAAAAAATTAAAAAATTTTTTTTTGTTTTTGCACTTTTTGCAAAATTTC
Source organism: Cordilura impudica (assembly GCA_963682025.1). NCBI lineage: Eukaryota > Metazoa > Arthropoda > Insecta > Diptera > Scathophagidae > Cordilura > Cordilura impudica. The sequence goes on along the minus strand of OY821519.1, from coordinate 131,639,301 downwards.
CGATCTTTTTCGAATAGTTGCTCCCACACGCTAACATTTTTGTCGAAATGCTTTGAAATTTTGAAAACATATTCTCTAAATATATTCAGATTAAAATACTAAGAGCTTTTTCCAAGTGTTCTTCAAAAATTTTTTTGTAAATATGCATCAAACATATACGAAGAAAATTATTTCCATACATTTGGGTGGAACGTGGATGATCTATTTCGAGTAGTTTTTATTAGAATGCTTCAATATTTCAGGAGACTAATCTACCAATATAACTGACTTCAAAATACGTAAAATCACACCATGTATTTTTGGAAATTTTTTTTTTAAATGACGTCAAACATTTATAAAGTTAATATTTTCATACATTTGTATGGAAAGTCGTCGAGCTTTTTCGAGTAGTAGTTTGCCCATGCCAGTGCGACACTCCGATTCAAGTGAAATTTAATGATGATATTACCGGTATCTGTACGATTCTAAAAAATATACATTTGTTTTACTAAATACCTATATTTAACTTTTTGCATGCTTTCAAACATCAAAAAATGCTAATTTGATCAGTTGATCAGCTACTCGAGCTCAACGAGTAGCTCGAGTAGTAATTTTTGAGTAGCATTTTTTCATGTTTTCGAGTAGTTGATCAACTACTCGAGTAGCTCGAGTACTCGAGTTTGACCGTAGGCTCTGGTTAGAATTAACTGAAAATGTATATCAAAACAAATAAATACACATTTAAAAATTGCATTTTCTGCTGAATGCAAAATAATTGAATGCAAAATAATTGTAAATATATTTAACGAATTGCTTTTATTTACTGATATATTTTGTACTATAAATCAGTCAAAACAAGAGTGTTAAATTCGGCTATGCCGAATATTTGATACCCTCCACCGAATATTTGATACCCTACCGTTTACATTAATAACTGGACTTTTTTTTATTTTAGTTAACGTATTTATAATCTATAATATTAATAGGCTAGGCGATTTCTTGTGACCTATGGTTTGTTCTACTGTTTTATCCCAATTTTTACTAAACGTATGTTATTTGAAAGGAGTTTCTTTTTAGCTGTTTTCCAAATTTACAGATTTTTAATTTTTTTCCTTTATTTTGAGTAAATTGCATTTAAAGTTGCTACTAATACATACATAAAGTTATACATATGCTATGTGTGTGTTTATTAAATTTTTTAATGTGTTTGTTAATGAGTTTGTTATCTTCATTCACAATAATAATAAACCATAAAAGTGTTTGTTTGTAAATTGGGCAAGTTGGAAAAAAAATTTGCCTAGAAATTGCACTCGAATTTCGAGCGCTGGAATCTGCTAGTTAATATAATTACACCGCTCCTATTGGACCTTCTAGCAACTCGACTTATTGCACTATTTACAAAAAATATAAACAAAATAGCTTAAAAAGTAAACAATTTGATAAACTTAATACTTAATTAATAGAACAAAGACATTGATGTTTTACCACTTTTTAGAGGTAACTCCATAATTTAGGACATACCTACCTACAATGATGCCCTATTTACCCTATTTTAAATACCAATCTGCTCGAGACAGACAATTTTATTCTAAGTTTACCCAATAGTTTATTTTGTAAATGAGCGTGATTGCAACAGACAGACAGACGGACATCGCTATATCGACTCCATAAGGATCAAGAATATATATACCTACTTAATGTGGTCGCAAAAGCATTTTTCGATGCCTTATAAAAACTATTGTCGCGTGTTGTTTGGTAATTATTTTTTTAATATAACCAAATCTTCTACAATGTTTATAAACTCCTGTTGCGGCAACATGTTATGGCGTCATCACTCAAATTCATATACATAGTTTGAATTGAAAAAAAAAATGCATTTAAACAAGAAAGATTTTAAGAAAAAATAATAAAATATTGAATAAGAATATTTTGAAACTTCATTATTTGCTATAAAAATAACAAATCTTATTTTCGATCTTTATCATTTTAGTGATAGAGTTTTAAATGATTCAGGCTCAAGATATATTGTTTTTACTTTAAATAAAGCAAAAAAACATTGGGACATTTGTTTCAAAAATTGATCTATATTCTGCGCGACAGGTATACAGCTGTTTCGCTAAATGTAAGTTTAGCAAGAAAAAATTGTTTTTCTTGTTTTTTCAAGACTAAAACAAACATGCATATTGTAGTATGCAATGTGTACTCATATACAAACATATTTGTTTCAAAGTTGTTTTATATTTCTTATATTGGCAGAGGCTTAAATAGTATAACTTTTGCTTGAATTCTGAATTCTTTGGTTGTTTTCAGCAAATATATATGAATTTAGCTTTTTACCAAACAAACTATCTACTGCGTTTGGTTACTGATGAGGGTTGGTGACTCTTCCCGAAAAAGCTGTATAACAGAATATAGATCAATTTTTGAAACAAATGTTCCAATGTTTTTTCCTTTATTTAAAGTAAAAACATTTGATCTATCTTGAGACTGAATAATTTCAAACTCAATCATATTTTTTAGAATTGGAAAAAATAAATAAATAAAAAGAAAAAATACGTTAAGTAGTAAGTAATGTAATTTGATTCGAATAATTATTGAAAAAGTTAAAATAAATATTTCTACGAAAAACAGCTAAATTTTCGTTTATATTGAAAACTATATGCTTGAACAAGAAAGTGTTAACATAAAAATTGTACGTTTGTATCTAGTTATTACCCCAGCAGAATTGTATCTAAGACCTTTTGCTAATTTCATGGTATAGGGTATCGTATAGTCAGTTTAGACCGACTATAATGTTCATTGTAATATTATTTAATCTATATATATATAAAAATGGTGTAAAAAATGTATAGTAATTCATAAAATGAGAACGGCTGGGCCGATTTCTGTAAATTTTTTTGTCCATATTTTCAAGGAGAAGGTTTTTACGGAAGAAAATTTTGGAAAATCCCTCCGGAAAATTGGAAAAATCGAAAACCGAGTTTTTGTATGAAATTTTGTGTACCTTTCCAAATGAAAAAATAGAAAGTTCTCAGCCAAAATCCGATAGAAGGCGTTATACGTTGACTTAGACTTTGCGCAATCTGACAGGTGTCATTTTGGCATTGTAATTTTCTACAGTAAATCTGCCATTTTTCTTGCTGCAATTTATACGAGTTTTGTCTATTATTAAACTGAATCTGGATTGTCGTAAAACACTTCCCGTCATCCCCAAATCTTCTGCTGCGGATGACCTTAACGCGTGCCTGAAATCGTCGTCTTTGTGGCGGCATGTCCAGAAGTTGCAATTGACCACAAACATGGCAGTCGCAATGCACAACGACCCATCGGCTGCTGAATTCTCGAGACAACTGCTGGAGCTTGGCAACGTCCAAATTCCTGTTGATGTTTTGACTGGATTGATATCGTTCCCTGAAAATTTTTGTGAATTCACATCGTCCAAGGAGGAACTCATCAGCAAAGTGTTGCTCGGCATTCAACAAAATTACAAAAATCTCGATTGGTGAACGGGCAATACTAGCAGCGAAGAATAAGGACGTCGATAAATAAAACTTACGTACAAATCTGTTGACTGCGTGACCGACGAAAATGAAGCGACCAACTACCCGACGGAATTTTAGAACTACCTTGATGTAACTCCGCCGCATAATTTACAGCTGAAGGTTGGATCGATCATAATCATGTTGCGGAAGCTCAATCCTCCCAAATTGTGCAACGGTACGCGGTTGTCCGTCACAAAGTTAATTAACAATGTGATTCAGGCGACAAACATCAAGGGCAAATTCAAAGGAGAGGAAGTCCTTATCCCACGAATTCCCATTATTCCAACTGACCCTCCATTCCAATTTAAGCGGATTCAGTTCCCCGTTCGATTGGCATTTGCGATGACAATCAATAAATCGCAAGGCCAATCACTAGAAGTCTGTGGGATTAATCTCGAATTTCCCTGTTTTTCGCACGGTCAGCTGTACGTTGCATGTTCGCGTGTTGCGAAACCGTCTTTGTTATTTGTTTTTGCATCGGAAAACAAATCGAAAAACATTGTTCATCAAATCGCTCTCTACTGATTCCATTCAAATAAATCACATTTAAAATTTAAATATTTGTGTTGTATTATTACTCTAAAGTTTGTCTAAAGGCTTAAAATTGGGGCGAGGCGAAGTTCGCCGGGTCCGCTAGTATGTTTATATTTATTTGGATAATCCTCACTCAGACCCAATTTGAAAGAGTACCATTATATTGACATCTTTGAAAGTTATTAAAACCACATAAAAGGAAGTCCTTACTTTAGAATCAATGAAAATTTATGTTTGGTAATGGCTTTACTACTAACGTTGGATAGGATTGATTTGTTTGTGGCCACCACGTCTATATTAAAGACCAGAAATGCGAATTTAAATTCAAAATATTTCATTACTATGATTCTTGATTTAGATTTATGGTTTTTGAAACTTTGAATTTGAGGCTGAAATCCATTTACTATTTTTTAACTGTCTGTTTTTTAACTGTCTGTTCGTAAATCTGATCATTTTAAATTATAATAAATCGTATATTATAGAGTTGCTTAGATACTATAACTTGTATTTACCACTTATACTTATGCGTGTAGATTATATATGACCTTCACAACAAAAATTAATCTGTAAATTGGCAACAATAAACTTTTAAGGAAATAAGTACGTTTAAATAAATATATACTCAGTAGAAATATGTACATTTTATTTACGCTAAGAATTCGAATTAAAACAAAAAATTATTTTTTTTTCGGAAAATTTTGTTTACAAACAAATTTTGGAAAACAATGTTTACATTTCGTATTTTTTTTTTTTTGTTAAAAAAAACTACGAATTTTGAACTTTATGCAAAATACCGTGAACATTTTTTAGATGCTACTCGAATGTGCATCTATAAATGTGTGTATAAGCATATGAATACAATAAGGTAATGTCGCCATAATTTGGCACACATATTCTTTTCATTCTATAGAAATGAAAATGAAAAACTTATGGAGCAATTTAATAAAATCTGCCACAATTCAAAAAAAGTTTTTTCGGATTGCGGTAAAGTCGCCCATTTAAAATTGACAGAAATCTTTCTTCAGTAAGGATTGTTTTTAAGAAAAAGGGCTTTTGGAGAAAATGTACTTTATAGGTACAGGTTTTTATACCCTCCACTCCAGTGTGCAGAGGGTATATATAAGTTTGTCATTCCGTTTGTAATAATTAGCAAAAAAAAATCTGGACCCCATAAAATTTATATATTTGAGATCCTTATAACAAGCGGAGTTGATATAGCGATGTCCGTCTGTCCGTCTGTGGAAATCACGATGACGGCTTCAATCGGGCAACTAGGTTGCTCGTTGGTATAAAAAATGATTCAGTAACATCCTGAAAAGTTTGCTATTTAAAATCGTCCAAATCGGTTTATCTGGTCCCGAGAATTGAATGATGGAGTAAAAAAAGTCTTGAAAAAATATGATTTGACTATGTTGTTCTTGTCACGATAACGCTCACAATAGGACAGCTAGGGCGCTTGTTGTTAGTGAGAATGATACACCAACATCACGAGAAGGTTTCTGTTTTTTAAATCGTGACAATAGGTTTCATAGGTGCCGAGAAATCACTGAAAAGGTAAAAAAAATATGATGTTTTCCTATTTTGTTATTCTAAATTTTGTATTTTGTCACAGCTGTACTTGTTGTTTTTATGGTCGTTGTGGTAGTAATATAAAAATTCACCAATATCAACATTTTATGGTGTAATATTTAAGTTAGTTAATTAATAAAAGAAACTATATAAAATCAGTATCAATATTCTGCGATTTTTATAAGATCACAAAATATTACAAATTGATACATACAGACTACTGTTGCAAATATCAAAATACTATAAATAACATTCATATATTCTGTATATGTATTTCGATAATAAGCGCATAGTAAAAATAATAAAATATAAATTATTTTATTTATACAAAATATTGCAATTTTTAGGGTTGCAAAAAATAGTATGATTTTAAGGGTTCTACTTTTTGTACATACTTGCATTCAAAAGTAGTATTGAAACCATAAAATTCTACCACCCTGTTAAAAATTGGTGTTTAAAAAAAATTTTTTTTCTCAGATGATAATAATATAATGTCAATAATATTTAATTATAATACATTTTTAAAATTTATTATTTAATATTTGGCGCAGGCAAACGCCATTCCCGGACTACCGAGAATTTAATGCACGATTTATTCCGCATTAGGAATAATCGCGGAGCTCAGCTCAATCAAAGTGCAATGATTAAGCCTCGCTCTGGGAAACAAGTGTTCATGCTTCCCTTTGCACAAACGCCATTCCCAGCTACTAAAAATTGTAGGCACGAGCTATCCACATCAGGAATAGTTGCGGGCTCAACTCAATCAAAGTGCAATGATTAAGCTTCGGCCTGGGAAGCATATATTCATTCATTTCTTAGCACAAACCGAACTTCTTATGGCACATTAAAAATAAACTAATTGAGAAGTACAATTCATCATTACGCTGTATTATAATACTATTTTCTTATTTTACTACTAGCTAGTAAACAAAGTGATCGTATCATTGTAAACGATATAGAATTGAAATTGTGTGCAGATTTGTTTTACTTAAAAAACTGTTTCTACAGATAGTGAATAAAATCCCAGTAAACATTTTATGCAATAAGTGATCATGTGGAGTCTTTTTTGACTCCTCTGTGCTATTAAAACAGTCATAAATGCGCTCTTTTGCTGATCACAATATATTCTTTTGTTGGGAGGAAATATTACCTTACCCCCGACTCATCTTGAGAACCTTTTTTATCCAATTTTCTGATTAATTTCAACTTATTTTTTCTATAAATCACTTTTTAAGCGTAAGCAAAAATCATTTCTTAATCTTTTTCTAATACCGCATGTGATTAATCAGTTTTTAATCATCAAAAGTGCTCGAAGAAGACACAGTAAGATGATTTTTGTTAAAACAATCTTCGAAATGATTACTGGGATATCGTATATTTTTGTTTACACACACATATACATAATGGCACCAGTTAGCCGAACTCTCTCATGAAACACGACAGCGGCTACACGACTACAGCCTGTCAAAAATAAAATACACAGGTTTATATGAAAACGATTATTTTGACACCAACACGGCTACACGACTACATGACCACTTTTGCTGCTGTAGTCAACTTAGGCTAATTTCTGTTTTTGTTGGCTACAAAATTAATCGCAAAATGAAATGCTATAATAATTCTATTAATAAGTAAATTTATTTATTTATTTTTACGTTATAATAATGCATTATAATAAGTAATATATTTAAGACAATTTTATATAGAATCATACATGTTTTTCTATTTTAATAAAGTTAAAAAAAAAATATAATTGGCACTACTGAAATAAAAATGATTTTGTATAAAAACAGCTGTTTATATTGTTGTTATATGTTGCTGTCGTTTTCAAAAAAATTAAGTAGTTGACTACACGACTACAATTGTAGCCAGCAGCATTTGTATCCGTGTGTTTGTGTAGCCTCTGTCGTCTATGTGTTTCATGCATAAGTAACAATTTCATTTAGTCTTATGAAAGCTTTTGAACAAAGCAGATATACGTCGCATTGTTTTGTGAAATTTTACATTGTTTTTTAATAGGTACCAGTGATGCCAGGAGATTTTTACAGAAATCTCTACGCTAATGAAAAAAAATCCCTTTTTTTCCCTACACCCAATTTTTTTCTCTCTACATTTTTCCCTACACTACTTTTTTCAAAAAAAAAAAAAAATTATTTTTAATTTGTTAAATTTCAATTTCAGTAATGCAAAAATAACATAAAAATGAAAAAAATATCGTAAAAAATAAGATAAGAATATCATTAGAATTACATAAAAACAATATAAAAAATCAACAGATATTATAAAAAAAATATTTTTACTATTCTGTATAATTCATCTTTTATATGGCTAGATGTGCATTTAAAATTTACACAATTAATTAAAATGACTTGCAAATGGGATCTTATAACGTAAACAGAATTTTGGTTGTTGGTTTTAAAAGATATTTTTTTAAGACATTGGTTATTAGGATGTATACTTAGATCTGATTTATCGCAATTTAATATTTTTTCACAAACCTTGAATCTGTATTTAAAGTCGTCATCTTTGACCTGTTCTATCCTATTAGCTTCTCGTCTCTCAACTAACTTGAGTAAAACCTTTGTTTTCTGTATTTCTTTGATGTGTTTTCAGCATCATCGAAAAACGAATCCGACATTTTTCTAAAATCAATTATGTTTACATTTATAATATTTTAATATTCTTTATATTTACAAACTTACTTAAGGTGCTATTACACGAAGTGTTTTTTACATATGTACTGTCACTTTTTTTATCCATATGAAATTCCTCATGTCTGTCTAAATTGTCTTTTACATACGATTCATAATTTTTGCTATCACACGTGCATATGTATTTCCGTATGACATAACCTCTAAGTGTAAACAACAGCTGATTTAATTTGTGAATTTACAAAAATTTATTGTTAAAAAAAGGTTATATATTTTTTAATTGTTAATACTAAACAATTTATTTTTCTTTCAATATTAATCTTTAAAATTTACTCTGTTTTTCTTTCACCACAAGCATGTTTGTCATGCAAAAATAGAACCTGTTCTAATTGAAACGTATTTACTATCTCCATATTTTAGAGTTATTACCAGATTTAAAAAAGATAGATATTTTTAATTTGAAAGTTTAAAATTGAAACGTAGATAATATTAAGTTGTTAAAAAAAATTTTTCAAAAAATCCCTACAATTCGACAAAAGTAAGAAATCTTTTGAATTAAACACATAGACGCAAATCCATTTATCGATGCGTTACAAATGGAATGTCATAATAAGATCGAAAAAAGAAAACTGATTAACGCTAGTGCTTTTAAAATATAAGACATGGTCAAGTATTCCGAAAAAGATCCGAAATTTAAAAATTTTTTTTATTTAATATCTTCTATTGACTTTAAAATTGTTAAACGTAAATGCTGAAAATTCAGAGTATTTGTTGTAATAAATTACTAAATTGATCAAATTGTTTACATTTTCAAATATTTTATCTAAATTTGTTACAAATAGTGCAAGAAAACCTAGGTGGAGGGTATCAAAGATTCGGCATACACTTCTACTTGTTTTTTTTTATAGAAAGGTAGCTTTTTAAGAAAATGTACATTTTTAAGAAAAGGTACTTTTGCGAAAGGTACTTTTTTAAGAAAATTTACTTTTTACGAAAATTTACTTTATTAAAAAAAGGTACTTTAAGAAGGGAACTTTTTATGAAAGGCTGTTTTTTAAACAAAGATTTTTTTTTTACAAAAAAAAGCACTTTTTAGGAATATATACTTTTTTAAGAAGAGATACTTTTTAAGGAAATATATATTTTTTTATGAAAATGCACTTTTCTAAGAAAATTTTCTAAGAGAAGGTACTTTTTTAAGAAACAATACTTTTCTAGGAACATGTTCTTTTTTACGAAAATTTACATTTTTAAGAAAAGATACTTTTTTTTAAAACATGCACTTTTTGGCGAAAAGGTACTGTTATAAGAAAAGATACTTTTTATGACAAGTTATTTTTTACGAAAAGCCATTTTCATAAAAAAGATACTTATTTAAGAAAATGTACTTATTTAAGAAAATGTACTTTTTTAAGAAAATTTACTTTATTAAAAAAAGATACTTTAAGAAGGGAACTTTTTTCGAAAGATAGTTTTTTAAGCATTTTTTAGGAAAATATACTTTTTTAAGAAAATATATATTTTTTCTATGAAAATGCACTTTCCTAAGAAAAGGTACTTTTTTAAAAAACGATACTTTTATAAGAACATGTACTTTTTTACGAAAATTTACATTTTTAAGAAAATATACTTTTTTTTAAAAATGTACTTTTTTACGAAGAGGTACTTTTTTAAGAAAATGTACTTTTTTTTTAAAATATGATTTTAAGAAAAGATACTTTTTGAAGAAAATTTACTTTTTAAGAAAATTTACTTTTTTAAGCAAATATGTTTTTTAAGAAAAGGAACTTTTTGAAGAAAAGGTAATATTGAACAAAATATACCTTTTGAAGAAATTGTACCTTTTTAAGCAAAAAGGTACTTTTTATACATTAAAATTTATATTGTCCATTTTTACCACCATAATCTTCATATAAAATTTCATGTTCTGATATGCATTTTTAAGAGTTACAAAAAATAAATTTTTCTCATATTTTATCATTAAGGGGGTAACCCTATAAGATTCTAATTTGCAAAGATTCCTTCTTAGTAGAGCCTTGCGCTTGTAAGAGAACCAACATTTTGAAATCTCTGGCTCCAAATAAATTTTAACAGAAAGTGTTAGAGGATCAGTTAGTCAGGTGCCAGTGATAAGCGTAAATATATTATTTTCTTTATCAAATTAATTAATATATTATATTAAAACTAGCAGATTCCAGCACTCGAAATTCGACTGCAATTTCTAGGCAACTTTATTTTTTAACTTAGCCAATTCACAAACCAACACTATTTTGGTTTATTATTATTGCGAATGATGAAAACAAACTCATTAACAAACACATTAACAAATTTAATAAATACACACATTGCATATGCATAATTTTATGTATGTGTTAGTAGCAACTCTAAATGTAATTTATTCAAAATAAAGGAAAAAATTTAAAAATCTGTAAATCTGGTGAACAGTTTAAAAGAAATACCTTTCCAATAATATAAGTTTGGTCAAAATCGGGATAAAACGGTGGAACAAAACATCGGTAAAAATAATAGCCTAGCCGATTAATATTATAGATTTCCCATTTCACTAAACATTTATATTATTTATATTACTTATTAATTAATTAATTGCCGCAGTCCTAAGTTCAATAAACTAAAAATCTTAAAAAAATGTTGTCTATTTTTTTTCTCAAAATACTCAGTTTATCTGGAGAATTGACAAAAAATGTACCATATAAATTTTTTGTTTATATGACCTGTATCTGTGTTCACTTCTACTAACTCATTTGTATTTTAATTTTTTTTTGTTGTATCTCAATTTCTAAAAATATACTTTAAAGAAAATCATTTGCATTTCATTTAGTGGTTTACTAAGGCATTCATAAATATATTTACATACATACATATATTGGAATTAAAGACAAAAGAGTGTGATCACGTTCCACAGTGACGCATTCCAAGTGTTGAACAAAATAAGTCATATTATTCATAAAAATTTTAAAATATTTTGAAACAAATCTTCCAAAACGATTTGTTTTATAAAAGATACATAAGTATTCAATTTTTTTTTTTTTTTTTTGAATAAAGAGCAACTAAGTAAACAATATATAAATTTGTTTCCTTTGTTTGCTTTAAAACGATACCTTAACTCATTAACGCATATTTGTGGACGATCAGTTTTAAAAATCATAACGACAAAACTCCGTTAAATCAAACATAAGTTTGAATATTTTTTCTTAAATAGTTGATATTTTCCAACAAAAGGAAAATGTTTAAATTATCTCATTATCATTTGAGCTCGTACGGCCATCTCTAAGAAAAAATGTAAACAAATATTTCCACTTGCTTTTAATTCTGTAGGAGGAGTCGTTACGGAGGCAACAAGCAAATTATATTATTTTGTTTTTAATACAGCTATTGCTGATCTACATATATATATGTATATATTCAGTGCATTTTTTCCTATTTTACAAATTACTAAATGAAATATAAACATAAAAAAACAAATCGAAAGTATTTTGTTTTATGTTTTTGTGTTACAAATAAAAAATATTTTTTTTATTCACGTTTTTCTTCTTGTTTGTCTGAATTGTGTTTTCTTTTCTTATCTCGATATTTGGAGGTGTAATAGATGTGATTTGATTTGTTTTCCGGCCCACATAATTTTCAATGTAAAACAAATTAATTTTTGCTGTTTCTTACACTAACAATGTTGTAAAATTGTCGCGCCCACTTTAATCCGTGCGTGATTGAAGATTTAAACATCAATTTGAAGTTTTATTTATTGTGTTTAGAGTAATCAATCTTTTGTTTTGACATTTTTATTTTAGCGTACATATCTAGATATGTATTTGAAAGTGTTTTAGCAAAAGATAATAAAAACTGCCTTCATAAATAAAAGAAAGTAGATTTATGAAATAAATTATTAAGAACTACACCGTTTCCAAATAAGTCTTTTCGTGAAACTCATAAATACTTTGTAAAAACACAATTATAAAAGAATGACTTTTTCATTACTTCTTTAGATATGGTTTTTAACAACTTCCGGAAATGTCAATATTAAGTCATTTTAAAAAACAATATGAAAGGAGAATGGAAATTATCCAAGTTAATGTTGGATATTTCAAAGATATATTGAGATATCCAAAAAATTTTTAAATTATATCGAAATATAAAATTTATATAGAAAACAAGTAAGAGTGTTAAATTCGGCTGTGCCGAATCTTTGATACCCTCCACCTCGGTTTGAGTCTTGATAATAAATGTAAATGAAAAAGTAAACAATTTGTTAAACTTAATACCAAATTATTTCAGCAAATTCTTTGGGTTGGTTTTCGTCTTTTCTATTATTTCGGATTTATTTCGGTGTTTGCTTTTTGGTCATCGTGGTTGCTGATCGGCATGCATTTTGGTTATATACCTATATGCATGCGTTTCCGGTTATATGACATAACTTCTCTTTTAATTTAGTTTTTGCTAATTAAATAACTCGCCCTAACCTCCACTGCAAAGGTAATGGTTGTGTAGGGTGGCTATATGCATTAAATCGTGCTAATTGGAGATGGCTGTATAGTTTCTTTTAACTGGAGAAATATTTTTTCATTGCGGTCATGTAGGTCGGATGGAGTAACAAAATAATAACCAAAAAAAAGCTCTCTTTATTTTTTTATTAAAATATTGCCATATTTGGAAAACATAGAGAATAAATTTTTAATAATAAATATTCAAATTAGGGATGCCAAACGCAAAAAACCAAATGTCCCAAACATTTTAAATAAAATAATTTGTTCTCTTTATTTTCTGAAAAACTTCTAATTTTCATCCAAAAAAGATTGTGAAAATTTATATATAAAAAATAACATTCTCATCAAATTGCGTTTATTTATGTAACAGTTTTTATGTTCGCAATTCTTAAGTATCATTTGACGTTTTCTAAAATTCATTGAATTTATATTAATGTTTTCTGTAGTCCGATTCTGTAAATTTCAACGATCCGACAATCGCAAAATATATCGAGAGCTATTGTTGTTTGCACTAAGGATTAAGTGATTCACTAAGTACATACATCTTAACGACAGTCGACAAATCTATTTTTCTATATATTTAGATTGTAAACGAGTGGCATCTCGGTCAAAATAAGCGAAAACACAAAGGAGAATAGAAAAAACAAATTACTTCATGTTTGACAGGATGATTTTATGTTTATGTTTAATATCTCTATTTTTTTACTAATATTTCTGTTTATTTATTTGATAATGAAATAATGAATTGAATATGCTATTTAATTTTTTTATTTATATAAAAAAGTTTTTTAATTAAAGCAAAACATTTTCACTATTTTATGATTTTTATTTATGTATGACGACATTTCAACCTAAAAATTTAAGTTTTTATCGATTGACTAAACAACACAAAAATGGTTGTCGTTTAGATAACAACAACAGCTGACTTTAACAATAGCAAATATCGTTTAAAAATTTTACTGATAATTTTGCAATTTTCTGTTTTTAACGATTCGACTATCTTTAAAAGAAGTTACTGAAAAGCTATTAATTTCTCCTGAATGCCAATATTTTTTTTAATGTAAACATTTTTTAAATGTAAACATATTTTGTTTTTTTTTTTTTTTGAATTTGAAGCAATTGATGTCTTCTAAATTTAAATTTATTATTTCCGACGTTTTGATATGATTTTCTGAAATTCAATTAATATTTTATAATTTATATTTGGAAATTTTAATTCCAGTTTTAGAATTGATATTTTCTTAATTTTGAATGGAAAATTTAAAAAGTGCAATTTTGTATTTATGTGAATAATACTGCTTTAGTAATTATAAACAATTTTTAAAAATTAGATGTAATCTTAATCAGATATTTTGTAGGTAAAGCAGAATAATAATTCTTTGGAAGCAAAAAACTCATTGATGAACTCGGTAACTCTATTTTGTAAAGACAACAAAAAGTTATTAGGCCAAACTTATGTTCATTCATATTTGTAAAAGAATAATGGAAAAACGTATGAAATAATAAAAGACCAGCCCGTGTAAACTCTTAACATTGTGCTGTATGATATCTATTTGCAAATATTGACATTCATGTTAAAATAGAAATAACTATTGCAAAGCTAATTAGAACAAAAATTGTGGCGCCATCTACTGTGGCATAGTCACGCTGAGCAAAATGAAGTGACACTCTGTTAATGCAAAAGAAATGTATTTTCCCCACAACAAAATATTGCAGAATTTTATGTAAATAAAATAATATACCGATTTATTTCTAACATGCAGTTATTGTGGATATACATACATATATAGAATATATGTATATTATTTGTATTATTTAATATGTGTATGTATGTATATGTAAATATTACACACAAAAAATTCAACATCAAACGTTATTTTTGTGTTTTTCTCTTTAAATAAATTATTATATAAAAATTTTTTTTTGCTAAATTTACATTGTTTTTTTATTAACAACTAGTGAATTTTTACTCCCTTTATATTAACTCGTAGTGTCTGCTTGTCGAAAAAATTTGGGATCAATTTTAACCCCTTTCCCGTGACCCAATTGATCTGAAACTTTGCAGGCAGGCTTGTGGCAATGGCAGAAATGATCTAGTAAATTTTTTTAGTGATGCCAAAACAATGGAAACTTTTAAATTTTTCTACCAGAGTTGATAAAAAAATGTACAAAGGGTTAGTTTTTATTATATTATTACCACAATGACCACAAAAACAACAAGTCCATCTATGACAACAATACAACATTTAGAATAACAACAAGAACAATATAGAAACATATTTTTAATTTTTTTTTTAATTTTTCAGAGATTTTCTCCACCGATTTTAATGATTTTTGTAATATGAATCTTCCCATGAATTTGTTGAATCATTCTCACTAAATAAAAATAATCACCTTAGCTATCCTATTGAGGACGTGATCGTGACAAGAACAACATAGAAAATTATATTTTTTCAAGACTTTTTTTAGTTCTTTATTCAAATCTCGGGCTCCTATTAACCGATTTGGACGATTTCAAATAGCAAACTTTTCAGGATGTTAGTGAATCATTTTTTATGTCAACGAGCATTCTAGCTGCCCGATTGTTGCCGTCATCGTGATTTCCACAGACGGACAGACGGACATCGCTATATCAACTCCGGTTGTTGTAAGGATCACAAATATATATATTTTATGGGGTCCAAATTTTTTTTTCTAATTATTACAAACGGATGACAAACTTATATATACCCTCTGCACAATGGAGTGGAGGGTATAAAAAACGTTTATGACATTTTTATGATGCTCAGAATTAAAAAAAAAAGTAGTAAACAAAAGGTAATTTGACTTTTATGATTGCGGTAGCAAAGCAGTAAACGCTCATAAATTTTCGTGGACGCTGAACTGTTTTTCTTGCTCATATATGATACGTAATCCGTTCACAGTCAATTAAACGTAAAAAAGTAAAGAACACTTTTTTATTGATGTGTGTTTTTTCGTTGGCTACCTGCAACGGAATTTTGCACATACAAACTGTACCTATACATAGGGTTATCCCAAATTATAGTATCGTATCACAAAACAGGTCCATAGATATGGCACACTTGGAAATGGCGCTCAGTATTTATAAGAGCTCGTTGAGCCGTTTTATTTCATTCAAGAAGTGTTTGAGATAACGGAAACATCATTTTATCCCTACATAACGATTAAAATCATTCAGCTTAGAAGTTAAAAACAATTTTCAAGTATTAATAAAAATGAGCAAGAAAGCCAGAACATTTGTATGTAAAAACAACCGGGATTTATATTTTTACGTGTGCGGCCAATATAATACCGTGAAAAAACTGCCATGGTCTTACCCCACGAGATCTGCTGATGGGTTTTAACTTGGAGTTCAACAATCACAAGAAGTTGCATATGCTAAAGATCGGGGTGCAAGCTGTAGTCAAGTGCTTTCATCTTCACCAGGACACTCAACCTCAAGCATGTGTTACGAAACAGATGGTTCAGATCCATCATTACCATCTACATCTGAAAATGACGAGTTCATCCCACACAAACATTTCTCGCCGAGACCATGGAATCAAGACCAACTTAATGATGGAATTAGAGACCTTAGATTGTCGAAAAGATCTTCTGAAGTACTGGCGTCCCGACTAACTAAAGAAACTACGGTTTCGTATTACCGTACTCGAGAAAAAGCGTTACTTCATTATTTTGCTGAAGACGATGATTTTGTGCAGATATTTCCGGTTTAATGACTGCCATGGGCTTACAAAGATACAATTCAAACGAATGGCGTTTATTTATCGACTCATCAAAACGCAGTTTGAAGTGTGTCCTTTTGCATAATAGAAATAAATTTCACTCCTTGCCGATCGCACATTCAACCAAAGTAAAAGAAGAATACTCTGTAATTGCATTGGTCATGAAGAAGATAAAGAATGATGAAAGTAAGTGGGTAATTTGTGTTGATCTTACGATGGTAAATATTCTCTTAGGTCAACAAAGCGGCTTTACCAAATATCCTTGTTTTATATGTTTATGGGGCAGCAGAGCTAAATCAGAACATTGGAAGAGAAAACAATGGCCTTCTAGAGAAAGACTGGTTCCAGGTATGCCAAATGTTATAAATGTGGCTCTAGTGCCACAGAGATCGCATCATATTACCCCGAGATCGCATCATATTACCCCCTCTTCACATTAAAGTTGGTCTGATGAAACAATATGTTAAAGCGCTTAACAAAGATAGTGCATGTTTCCAGTATATTTCAAGGAAGTTTCCCAATCTGAATATGGAAAAGCTAAAAGCAGGCATATTTGACGGCCTTCGAATTCGCAAATTGGTGAACGATACTGATTTTGACAGTTCAATGTCAGAAATTGAGAAGAATGCATGTGATTCGTTTATATGTGTTATTCAAAATTTCTTAGAAAATAAAAAGGGTGGTGATTACGTTGCGCACGTTGAAGAGATGTTATCTCACTTCCATCGACTTGAATGAGCATCAAAGTACACTACCTACACAGTCACTTAAATCGTTTTCCTGAAAACCTAGGAGACTTGAGCGAGGAACAGGGCGAACGATTTCACCAAGATATGCGAACAATGGAGGAACGATACCAGGGTCGCTGGGATGCACACATGATGGCTGATTTTTGCTGGAGTATTCAGAGTAACACCTCGTTCGTCATTCAACAATAATAGAAAATCGTATAAAAGAAAATTCCAGAGTTTGTAGTTTATATTAATTATAATAAATTTAAATAATAAAATATCAATTTTAATAAAATATAAAATGTTTTTTAAATTCAATCAACCGAAAGAAGAACATAAACAACTCATTTTTATGTGTATCAAAAAAAAAATGAAATAAAATTTTGTGAAAATAGCAAATTCACTTAACTGTGAATAGATTCGAAAAGAATCAATCGATTTTTATGATCGATATTTAATTTTTTTTCTACAACAAGTGGCTTTGCGAGAAAGCAATAAATCCGAACAATTTTTGCAGTTTTCGATTTTTTATGATTTTATTAAAACAATAAAATTTGATATTTTCACGTAAAAGATATATTTTTTGCTTCAATTTTTCATTATAACTCCGAAACTACTGAACTGATTGAAACCCAGTATATAAACGGATTAAAGGTTATGTAAATCTAAATTTTTCTAAGTTTACTTTAATAATATCGGACTAACCTTTTTGAATTTATCATTAATTATGTGGAGAAACGTCTAAAAAAATTAAATTTTACTTAAAAAGTTTTTAAAAAAAGAATAGAATTTAAAAAATTCCATAGAATTTAAAATTTGGACCACATTTGTACAACTGGAACCACAATACATCAAAATTGTATAGTAATTTTTGATCGGTGTAACATTTTTTCGTTTTTGTTGCCTTGTGTAATTGATTGATGTCTAGCAAAATATTTATGTATGTCAAAAATCAAAAAATTTT
Organism: Cordilura impudica; assembly: GCA_963682025.1. Lineage (NCBI taxonomy): Eukaryota > Metazoa > Arthropoda > Insecta > Diptera > Scathophagidae > Cordilura > Cordilura impudica. Next base: position 131,621,086 of record OY821519.1, on the reverse strand, counting down.
TTTTTGGCAAAAGAAATTTATTAGATAAAATTTACGATTTTGCCTGCAAAGTTCCAGCTTGATTGGATAACGGGAAAACGGTTATAAATCGATCCAAAGTTTTTTCGGCAGACAAGCAGACACTACGAGTTGATATATAGGGAGTAATAATCATATTCTATATTGGCCAAAAAAAAAAAATAATGCCTGGTTTATGGTCATTTAAACTAACAACAAACAATTGCCTCAACTGGCATCTCGCAGTTTTCTATTAATTACGTTCGCATTACTTTTTATAAACTAACGCCCGTATTCATAATCAAATTCTAGCAGTTGGCTAACTTTTTTTCATAAGAAAATTTCAAAATTTTTTTCATACGAAAATTTCAAAATTTGTATGAAAAAAGTTAGCCAACTGCTAGAATTAGATTATGAATACGGGCGTAACAAAAATATCCAGCTGTCAAACAAACACAAATTACCAGCATGTTTGCAATTTCATTTTAGATGTCAAGTGTTGCCAGGTGTTACAACTAACAAGACATTACAACCCGTTTTCATACAGCTGACAATAATTGATACCAATCGACATTGAAAATGACATAGTGAAAACCAGAAATAAGTTAAAAATCAAATATTTTAATTGATAATATGTAAGTGCCAAAAAGTACTTGTCAAAATGGTTTCCACAAATTTTAATTTAGAAGAAGTGATTATATGTTTAGCTTAGGAAGCCATGATATCATCTACACTATAGTTAAAGTGTTCTGCATAGGGTCCATAATAAACAAAATCCGTTCTATAATAAGCCCATGTTAAATTCATTAGTGATGATCCAACTTTTCGCCACATCCGGATGTCAACAATAATAACTTTTCCAATTCTTTGAATGTTGCTTTTTAAACTGGCTATTGTTCGTTTTTACTAGAGCATTTTCAATCCTCTTGATGGACTTACAATTTTTGATGTTAAAAGGGTTTTTTTTTAGAGTTATATAACTTTAAAATAAACTAGGCAAAGAGAAGTATTTTTAATACCAATTAAGCTGTCTTTATTGTTTTATGCCATTAATGTTTAAATATGACTTCACACTGGCTACATGTTGATATCCAGGTGTTCAATTGTCTCTGGTTTATCATCGTAGATGAGAGACTTTACATAAGCCCAAAGAAAATAATTCAATGGTGTTAAATCATACGATCTTGGTGGCCAATTAACCGGACCATTGCGTGAAAATGTTCGTTCATCAAAAATTTATTTGAGTAAATTAATTGTGGTCTGCGATATGTGGCATGTGACTCCGTTCTGTTAGAACCGCATGTCAGCAAAATTAATGTCAGCTAATTGAAGTACGAAAACACTTGTAAAGTTCTGCGTTTCTGAAAACATATAGACCAGTGACTCCGCCAGTAATCAACAACAGCTTGTGGATTACCTTCATTGCAAATGCACCAATTTTTCTCTAACCAAAAATGGACTTTATCGTTGAACAAAATTTTGTATGAAAAATCAAAATCAATATTAATTGTTCTTCAGCCCATTGGCCGAATTGGTGAAACACACAATGCACAGTGGACCATTTGACGAGAAGGCGGTCAAAAATCTATAACTTTTGTTTGGATTGGAATTTTGATATGCGGTTTTTTTTTGTTTGGTAGGTGAGACTTTAGCCTTTAAGTTTTGCTATAAAAAGTAATTCTCAACCCAAAATAAACAAAGTTACGGAGGGTTTAAAATACATTTTCATTTGTAGTTGAATTTTAGTACAAAAGTGAAGTGTTAAAAGGTAAAAAAAGGTTTTTTTTTAATATAATGTCTTATTTTTTCATTTAATTTTACAACTTTTTTAACAATTTTTTAAGTTAATTTTTTCAGAAAATGCCAAACTTTGGCCCCCGTAAACTTTTTAGTCCTAATGTGCACAAGCGCCAAAGGTTGTTTATTTTTTGAAAGATCCCGAGTTAAAGTATAATTTATTAAGCAGCGAACGTAAAAGTTACCTTATATTGGTTCAAGATAGAGAAGTTTCAATGAAAAACTCGTATGTTTTTGCTTTAGTTAAATTTTTTTTTATTGTCTTTTTAAATATTTCTATATTAATTTTTATGGTAAATTTATGAAATATAACAATTTTTATTGTAAATTTACAAAATATATAAATTTTTAATTAAGAAAATTTTTTAACTATATCAAAAAAGTGTAACTTATTGTTAGTGTAATGAAAAAGTACTTTAAATCAACCAATTTTAATAAAAATTTCTTCTAAATAGCCTTGATTTTCATCTCTAGAAGTTGTTTAGCTTGTTCGTCTAATTCAATAGAGGTAGTTTTCCATTTTTGACAAATGTTGGACATATATGGATCTGAAGTGCACAGCAAAATAGTGATAAGGTCTTCATTAGTACAACATCTGGACATTTTTCTTGTGTTGTGCCCGCGAAAGAATCTGTAGTCTTTGTTCCTTTTTTCTTGCGCTTCTTCAGATAGAATCTCCTATTGGTAGCATATTGTTTTGAATTATTTGTTCCCCATGGTACAAAATTTTATGAACTGTGGATGGCATATATCTCCAAGAGTATTTTTCATTATAAAGTATAGCTGTTTTATTGGCGTACTCTCCAAATTTTTTTGCATTTATCTTTCTGCTGCATGTTAGAACTTGTAATATGATTTTGAATCGTCTTATTAATTCATAAGCTACACCTGTGAAAGATGCTGCAGTTTCCGGATCGGAAAAAAATCTCCTTGCAGTATTTCCATCATTTGTGTTTCCTTCCCCTTGTTTTGGTTGGTCGATTACGAGGCCTAGCTGTAGATATTTTTGTTGAATTTGTTTTTTTTTTGCTTTCTTTTTTCTTAATTTTCTTTGTTTTTTCTCACTGTTTCGCCTGACGGACCAAATTCCAAATCATAACCCAATTTAAGAATATGCTCCATGAAACGTATTCTAGCATGAAGAGGGGACATTCCAAATTCGTAGGCTTCCTTAAAACTATCGTCTTCTGGTGGGGGTTGGCTTAATTGACTTGATGTCTTTTGGCATATAATGCAGCTTGACGTTGACTTTGTTCCAGTTAAAGCTTGTGCAACTTTTCCATCAATCATTGTGAGACACATTTTAAAATGTACTTCAATGTCTTGGTCATCAAATTAAAATATTACTGGTTGAAGTTCCTTAATTTGATCTTTTATTTTTTGAACTTCTTCAGTTATGACATCTTTGGATTCCTTTTTGAATGCAAATTTTATTGGTCTGCAATACTTTGTTGAAGAAGGAATTTAATTTTTCCATATATCAATTTCTGTTGCTCTACTAGTTGACAGCTCTAAGACGCTATACCTTTTTGTTAAGCGCAATGGAACGAAAGATACCATAAATAAATTAGCATCTGATGAATTTTCGGCATTAAATTGCTTGTATTGTTTCTGACCAGAGGATCCATCACATCCCCATTTAGAAATTAATGCAACGCTGCCATTACCAATTTTTTTTAAATGATCAGTATCAAGCGTATTTAGCAATCGTTCTGCAGTATGTTCAAGGAGATCTTGGAATTTAATTTCTGCTGATGTTGAAGTGACACTAATAGCAGATTGTGAAGGTAAGCATTCTTTTTTGGCAGAAAATAAATCTCGATAAAATCCCACAATTCTTTTCATTGGTTCGCTTCCGCAATTTCTTATATTGATTTTTGGTCAATTTCAAATCCAAAAAAAAGCGAACACTTCTGCCGGCGTAAATTTCTTATCTTCAATTGGTGTAGGAATGCTTTTCAAAATCCTCTTTGTGCGCCTTGGGCTCGCTTCTATTATTTTTTCAATTATTTCAATTTTATTTTTTTTATTTTGGGTTGGTTGAATTTGGTGCAAAAATGAATCCTTAATAATTCTTTGATAAATTTCTTCATTGATATTCTCCAGCTTGCGCCTTCGAGATCCACTACATCCGTCAATTGGTTTTGCTGGTCGACCCTTTTTCCACTTTCGTTGGCAGTTATAGATGCACTCTCAAAAATAAGTTCCTTTATGAACCAGTATTGGTAACGTTTGTACATCTTTGCCTTGCTATGAGAGAACTCAATGTACCGTCTTTTCAAATTCGATGCAAAATTAGTAATTTTTCCTTTGTGCATTTAATGTCTTCTAGGTTACAATTCTTAAAGAAGTCGTTGCTCACTATGTGCGAAATTACATCGTCTACATCATTTCGTTGAAAATAAATATTTGCCAGATCTCTGTAACAGTACTTAGCCATTGCACAAATTGTAATGAATAATAATTGTGGAAACATTATTATAAATACTCTTTCTTGCAATTATGTAAAATAAAAATTTTTATCTTTTATTACCACTTTTAGAAGCATAAAAAACCCACACCCTAACTCCTTTTAAAAGGTGAAGCATACCTGCTCATATCTTAAAGGGGTATGTCGCAATAGTTTTTTTTTTACCATTTACCTATTATTTAAATTGTTTCCCATTTTGTCAGGTATTTAAACTATATAACTCTAATTCAGACTATTAATGTTTTTGAAAGATACCTATGTAAATGTACCTGTAACAATTAAGCGCATTATATCTCAACCCTTTTTTATAAGTATACAAGTAAGAAAATTATAGTCGGTCTAGACCGACTATATGATACCCTATACCATGGTTTAGAGACCCTATCTTTCGGTCCAACTACTTCGATATAGAAAATAAGCATAAACCAAATTTGAGTGGGATTTTTATTAATTTTTTTGGCTGCAGATATGAAAAAGTTCATATCGGATGCTATATCTATAAAGGGACTAGGTCCAAAAATGGACCGATCCTGATCATGTTTGGTAAAGTCTCTTGTATTTTGCAAAAATATGTACAAACAAAATTTGAGAAGAATCAGTGCAATATTTTTGTTTTTAATAGATTTAAGTGAAGATCGGGAAGCAGCTCTATATGGGGTCAAAGGGATCATTTTTGGACTACTCATTAGTGGATGTAATGAACGCATACAAACCCAATTTGAGTAAGATCTATATGACAATTTGGATCTTATGGCAATTTATGTCGATTTCATATGGGTAATTTGTATGGTGGCTAGGTCTGAACATGGACCGATTCTCACCAATTTCAATAGCGTTCATCCCATGGCCGATAAAGGCTTATATACCGAATTTCATCAAAATTTATTCATATTTTCGACCTGCAGTTTGATTACAAGCTTTACATGGACACACAGACGGACGGACGGACGGACGGACATTGTTAAATCAACTCAGAAAGTGATTCTGATTCGATCGGTATAATTAAAGATGGGTCTAGGTCAAATATTTTTGGTTGTTACAAACAGCAGCACAAAGTCATTATACCCAAACCACATAGTGGTATAGGGTATAATAACAACTCCTGACAACTCTACCGACACGCAAAAAAATACACCGCGGTGCACCGGTACGACCAACTTTTGTATTCATAACACTCAGACGGACGGACGGACATCGTTTAATCGATTTAGAAAGTGTTTTTGAGTCGATCCGTATAATAAAAGATGGATAAAGGTCCAATATTTTTGGCAGTTACAAACATCACCTCAAACTTAATATATCCTAACCACATAGTGGACAACTTTTGTATTCATAAATTTTGCTGAAAATATCTAACCTTGGCCAGAAATTTATTTCACTTCAAAATTTTTTAAATCAAAAAAGTTACAGTCATTCAAAAATAAAAATTTACAAAAAAAATTTTAATTTTAGCAAAGTACTGAGAAAGCCCATTTTCGAAGACCGTGTTCGCTGTGATATAGTTGAGATAGAGTCGCAATTTTTTGGCTCCCGAGGTTTACTAGGATTTACTTTCAAATGAATAACATAAATTTAAAATCGGTAACAAAAAAAAATTATTTTTGGCCGCCTTCTCAAAAAATTGACCACTGTGCGATGGTCAAATTGATCTGAAACTTGGCCAGTAGTCCTGTTGTGACTACAGATTAATTTTGGGGTAGTCACGCACAGTCACGAACAGTTACTTCCCCTCATCCGATCGATCTGAAACTTGACCCAAACACTTGCTGTGAAAAAAGATTCACTTTGACTTAGTCAGTTTAAAACGGATTTCCCCTCATCCAATCGATCTGAAACTTGGTCCACACATTTGCTGTGAAAAACATGGACTTTGACTAGTCACGCACAGTCACGCATAGTCACGCACAGTCACGGAGTGATTTAAACTCCATTTCCCCTCATCCGTTCGATCTGAAACTTTGTCCTTAGACTTATTGTGACCAAAGATTAATTTAAAAAAGTCACGCAAAGTCACGCACAGTCACGGAGAGTTTCAAAACTCATATGAACAAGGAAAAAAGGAGTTTTAATAAAAACTTTGTTTTTATGGGTTATATTATTAAAAAAAAGATCTTAACACGAAAATTTTTAATAAAATATTTCTTAATTTAGAATTAATTAAATTAATTGATAATTTTAAAATATTTTCCTAAAATCTATTTATATAAAATCGAAAATATAAGAGCCACTGAGCAAAGATTTACATAAAATCTAAATATTTATTATAAAATATCACGAAAGTGAGAGCCTTGCGGATTGAAATAAATGCGCCGAAAATTTTCGATATAGGATTAATGGTGGGGGGGTGACACTTCCCATACAAAGTGAGTATTTAGCATCAATTATTAGGAATTCTTTGAAAATGAGAGCCTGGAAACTTTTGTAGAAGTCCATATATTATACTATTAGTTGGCGTGGTACCCACACAAAATAAATATTTATCATTAAATATCTGGAGGTCTGTGATAGCGAGGGACTTAGAACCTTGTACTTTCATAATCTATTAATCTAATTAGTCGAAATTAGAGTGGATCGTACCAGTGAGCGCAGAACCTCCAATACAAAGTAACATATATATAGAGTGTTATGAGAGTGAGAGCCTTGAAGCTTTACGTGAGTCGAAAGATTATGAATATGAACATTAGAGTGAAAATAGGCGTGGAGCAGAGAAGTGAATATAAAATATAATCTACGTGGAGTTCAAATATAATTAATCCTGCAAAAATATTGTTTAACTAAAAGGAATATTTTAAATCCAAGCAAAAAATAAATAAAGAATGTAGGCTAGGGCAAAATAAAGTTCAACGGGATCCCCTAGAATTTCTATAATTTTTTTGTTTCATTTCAACATTTTTTATATTTTTTTTTTCATTCCACACAACATTTTCTGGTTAAAACCATAATTTAAGCCCCTTTATAGTAAAATACTAATTTACTATCACATTAATTATTCGTGATATACACATTTTAAGTATAGAGAAGAGAAAATTAATTTACATAAATATATGTATGTACATATATGAAAACTATCTAGCGTTAAATTGTCTCAAATTTAGTTTATAGACATTGAAAATATAACATCAGTTTCTTCTTGGCTATAGAATGGTATAATTTACAATGAATTCCTCAAGTTAATAAACCTATTAAACTAAAAAAACATGTTTCGTAGATTATGTGGTTCAACCATTTAAGGCATTTAACTTAATTTAATTTATCACTCACAGAAATCATATACATACTTTTAATCAAACTCAAATGGGATTACGATTGAAAAAAAAAAACAAAATCTTATAACTTAGAAGTGAAATTATTGAATTAAAAACTTTTTATTAACGTTTGATCGATATAAAAATATCTTTGGAAAATATTCTGATTATTTGGATATGTCGTAGATTTTGTGTTCTTCCCTTTGTGTTGCTTACTACAAGGACAACCTATGTCTAACCATTATATTTATATAAAAATTTTGAATATTCAAAAATTTTATCTCACTTACAAGCCGTTATACTTGTATGTTGAATTTGTCTTTTGGGTTTCGAATTTTGTTTAAGAATAGAAAAAAAAAATGAGCAATCAAGCGACATTATGAATGAAAGCGATAAAAAAATAGTTGTTCTGACTGAATTATTAACCGTTAAATCAAGAAGTTACAAATTATTCTCTTTAAAAACGTTAAATATTTAAGATTTAACTACTTTTTCGGAAGCAATACAAATGCGCAAAATCGTCACATCCAGAATATGTTCTTTTGACCCAAAATTAAAATGTTTCCTATATCATTTTCCTTTCTGACAAATTGTTGCAGTTTATTCGTACTTTTTTCAAAAAGTTTATTTTTGATATAGTATTCTCAATAAACTAGATTGCCGTCTTATGATTCTCTGAAGAGGTCCGATATTCTTGCTCTCGTAAAGTGCATAAATGTAGTAAAAATTTCTTGTCTTTTATAGGACATTTTACGGGTTCTCAAACAATTTCGTTTCATTTAAAACACATAAGAAAACACTTTTTGGAAAAAGTGCAAATAAAATTTAAAATATTATGGCACAAAAGAGAACGTCATTATTGTTAACAAAATTTTGCAATGATGTATTATTTTATGTTTTTTAGAAGAGATTTAATATGTAATGTAATTACAACATCAAACTAACGTTTTTTTATACTTTTCATTATACAAGAAACAGAGCTAGTAACTAGTACAGGATACTTTTAACTATGCATCTATGTATATTGGAACGAAGGTACTTGTAGATACTAGTAAATACACGAGGGCGGTCCAAGAACAACCCTACCTAACGTATAGATGGCGGCAGTAATTTTAAAAAATATTACATTGGCGAAAAGTGTCAACCTTATAAAACATATGTTTTAAGTTTACAGGCGCCACGTTGTTTAGTATGTTTTTGGAGCCATCAAAAGTAACCGATCTAAGTGAATTTGTAAACATGGAAACATTTGGTCAGCGTTATGAATCACAATACTTTCATTTGAAAGGTCTCAGTTCAACCAATATTAAACACAACTAGATTCTACTCTGGGAGAGTCTGCTCCTTCGTTTTCGACCATAAAATATTGGGTCGCAGAGTTTAAATGACGCCGTGTGATATGCCGTGACGAACACCGCAGTGGTCGATCAATGGAGGTCCCCAAGCCACCACAAAAGTGTATTGGATGATCGTCGGCTGAAGGTGAGTTGGCTGAAATGAAAGCATTTCAAAAAGTGTTATACATTGCATATTCACCGAAAATTTGAAGATGAGAAAGCTGTTCTCAAGATAGATGCGGCATTTGCTCACAATATAAAAAAAACGTCAGGGAGATATTTCAATAGAGTGTTTGGCTATGTTTCACTTCCAAAGAAGCGACGTTTTGCGTCGCTTCGTAAACATTGATGAGACATGGGTGCACCACTTCACATCTGTGACAAAAAAATAGTCAAAACTGTTTTGAAATAAGAGAATCGTGTCCAAAGAAGGCGGAAACAGTTCAGGCAAGTTTATGATGTCTGTTTTTTTTGGCATGCGCGTGGGATAATTTTTCTTGATAATCATCAGCGTTTAAGTGATGAAATTATTGAAAAAAAGCCACATTTAGCGAAAAAGAGACAGTTATTTCATCAAGACAATTCATCACCAGTTAACACATGACGACAAAAATCCATGAATTAAAGCTCGAATTGCTTCATCGCGCACCATATTTATCAGATTTAACTCCCTTGGATTATTTTCTATTTCCAAACTTGAAAAAATTGTTCGGTGTTGAGTCTACAATTGATGGCTATTTTAAGAAGCTTAACAGTTCTTGCTGTAAACAGGGTATCGAAGTTATTGAATATTGCTGAGAAAAGTGTATAGAGCGAAAGGTAGATTATGTTGAGAAATAAAAACATTTTTTTTCCCAAATTTGTTATGTATTCTTTATCAGGACAGATTTTTCTGGCACCACCCTCGTATATACGAGCTAGAAAGTAATTAGAGATACTCTCCATTATATGTACATTATAGCGTCTCACCAAACACTTTCTTAATTTTTGCAACTCTTAAGAGAGTTTTTCAGATTTTTTGGAGGGCGATATGCGATCGCTGAAATCAATTTTACTTTGATGATCTTAAAAGTATAAATTCAGTATTTTCTACCAAAATACAAGCGTTAGATAAGCTTTCGGAGTACCTTTCATTTAAACCCCATCATAAAATTTGCCTATTGTCTAGAAGTAACAATAGCCAGATTAATTTAAAATGAAAGGTATTTTGAGGATCTATTTAACGCAACTAATTCAACGGATTTAGTTTTTTTAACTAGCAGAGCCCAGCCCTCGAAATTTGAGTGCAAATTCTAGGAAATTTTATTTCTTCATTCAAGTTATTTCTTTTAATGTTTTTTTAGTTAAATTTATATTATTATAAATATTTGTTGAACACACAGAAATAAGAGCCTAAAGGTAATTGAACAACCTTGTATGCCACCTAAAGGTATGCTAATTTTAGGCAATTGACTATTCAACACCGGGCGTGTGATATGCAATTATTATAATGAAATTTGATTACATTATTGTCGTTATTGGTTTATGTCCAAAATTATTTTTCAATTCAACACAGGGCTTTTCATTTTTGCAGACACATTAACAAATTTAATAAACACACTCACAGCATTATATAATTTTATTTATGTGTTAATAGCAACATGAGCATTACTCAAAAAAATTGTTCCAGATGGTGCAAATCTGTAAATAAGGTGGACAACAAAAAAGAAATGTTTGGTTAAAATAGGACTAAAACTGACAAAGTTACATTGGTCACAAGAAATCGCATTGCCTATTAATATTATAGATATATAATAAAATCAATAAAACAAATTAAGTTTCATTACCTCATTAAATATTTAAAAAAACTGGAAAAAATATCAAAAATTTTTTGGCTCATCAGAATTCATATTTTTCGCTTTAAGAGTTGCAAAACAAACATTTATTAGTGAAACGCCTTAATGTGCATGCATATGAACCCGGAAGTGGTTGTATATAGTCTTAAGTCTATATGTATATGAGCTGGAAGGTAGGTACACTTCCTTACATATATATCGTCCCAGATATATATCTGCAAAGTTTGCAAAGTTTATCCTCTTATGTGTCCTTCAAATTGAAACCATATCTGGGTACATTAAGCGAGGAATTTTTTAAGTACTAACGAATACAAACTAAACAATACATTATCAAAACAATAAATTAAATAGTCATCAAATTGTAAAGTACGACAACTAACATTTGTGCTTGTCAAATTTTTTAACAAGCTCCGAAATTATGCTAATTTCAAATATATTAAGTTTTGCAAAAATGTTATAAAGTAAAAATCCACATTATTTTTTGGGGAAAAACTCTTCACTAAAACTCAGAAAAAGGGGACTAGGGGACTATGCGCCATCAATTTTAATGGTAAACGGCTGGTTTAGAAGTAAGAAAATTATAGTCAGTCTAGAAGGACTATATAATAACTTATGGGATGCATTTCGAGAGAATGTCTTGGATCCAACTTTGCTGAGAATATAACTGGATATAGAAAATAAGCCAAAACCTAATTTTTGTGCTATTTTTTTTAACTTGTTCCATGCAGTTATGATAAAAATCATAACTGATGTTATTATGTTGTATTGTACTGTATTTACGGATCTATCATATTTCAGTAAACATGGTGTTAAAAACTAATATTTATGAGTTACTTTATAACAAAAACAAGATAATTAAATAGTAATTAAAGGAAAAAAAAAATAGAAAAAACCTTTGTGTGATATCAGAAATATTGCTGTACCCGAGGAACAATATATTAATACAATACATCAATATATCAACAATACATTTACTATTAACACTTGGATAGATTACCGAAGTAAGCTAAGAAGTGTATTCCGATAGATTTTTGATTAATTGATACTTCGAAATACTGCATTTATTTAAAAACGGTAGATTCTGAGCGTCTGTTGTTATATCTTTGTTTATTGAGGGAATCTAGTATGAAGTTCTCTTGTGTAGTATAAACGATGGAGTTTGTAAATTACTTTCAGTGTAATTTAGTGATGTTATTTTTATATGGAAACAAGATCAAAAATGGATCGATTAGAAACTCTCTTACTTTTCTCAAAAACATATATGTATATGGGGCGTTTCATGTCAAGTGATTCAACTTTTAAAACCGATGTCTTCCAATCGGTATGAAATTTGAGGTTAGTCCTATTGGATAGTAGTATAGACACAATTTTTCAACAAGATCGGTTCAGAACTCTCTGAGTTGGAGGGGGTCAAAATTTGACATTTTGACCAAACAGGTGTTTTTTTCTCATCCACGCAACTATTTACCTATTGTTCTTAGAAAAATTTGTCCCAAATAGTTTAGATAGATATTTCTTCAGTCTTTCGGAAAAAAAATTGAAAAAAATTAAAAAAGTTTTTGACTTTTTTTTTGCAAAATCAAAAATTTTTTTGACTTTTTTTAAAAAAGGAAATCGTTTTTTTTGTGCTCAAAAGAAAGCTTAGGTTTTTTCCTTTAAGAGCTTTTTGGTCGCTTAGTGGGAAGCGAGTGGGATATTTAAAAAAAAAAAAATGTTTTGTAACTCAAGACAACGGTTCTCAATTTTTACCATATGCACCATTTTGAATTTTTTCCTATTAGTGTGTAAGTGTTTCCAAAACCTTAAAAATAAAGGAATTTTTTCCTATTAGTGTGTAAGTGTTTCCAAAACCTTAAAAATAAAGGATACACTGAGAAACTAGACAAATTAACCTTTCCGACGGTATGTAATATACCTAACTAAAATTTCATACCTTCGATACTGTAATACCCGCAATATGTAAACCTCAGGAAAAAATCACTTCTTTTCTATAGAAATGTTGAAAAATTATTTATTTTATTTATTTGTAATAATAATTAAATTAATGTATAATATTAACAATAATAAAAATAAATAGTTAAAAAATTAAAAAAATTTAATCACATAGATTCACTTATATGATAACTATTTTGATACTAAATTTATTGTAGCTGATGAAGTATTTAAGTTTTGTCACTTTTTAAAAATCCAGTCTTTCATCCAGCTTATTTGTCGCATTTATTTGCTGCATTTTTAGCCTATTCTTTCTTGGCGTTACTACGTTCAGCTGCTGATTTCGCTGCAGGTTTATTTTTTGGCTTTGGAAAGAAATCGCATTGAGTAGAGGCAGAAAACTTTTTCATCGTGAGTCATCTATCGACAAGCGGTATAAAAGCATGGTATTGAGCGGTGCCATCAATTGTTGCCGCACCATCGAATCTGCTCTTCAGTGTTTTCTATGTTTACTCATGATCCTCTTTGCTACTAAAAACTATTTTAGTTTCCTTACAATAATTCTTTGCACAATGGAATAAAGTTTAGCAATCCTGAACACATTTCTTCCACAAAATCATTCACATTTAAAATTATTGTTTTCAATGTGCATCTGAATACCAGATTCAAATTTGACCTCCTCTATATATTCGCTATAAAAGAGTAGATTAAATTCTCTTTGTGCATTCGCCTAAGTGGCAAGAAGTTGTTGCATTAGGACACATAATCAATTTAATTAAGGCAATCGCGGTTATCGTGTAAATCTTCTGGCGAATCATCTGTTAAGTACTTTCAGTTGATTTCCTTCAAAATCAGTTCAATCAACAGCTGAACATAGTAACGCTAAGAAAAGATTGGCAAAAAGCAAATAAAGACGATAAATAAGCTGGATGAAAGACTGGATTTTTAAAAAGTGACAAAACTTAAATACTTCATCAGCCACAATAAATTAAGTACAAAACAAGTAAGAAAATTATAGTCGGTCGAGACCGACTATATGATACCTATACCATGCGTTTAGAGACCCTATCTCTAAGGGCCAACTAACTGGATATAGAAAATAAGCATAAACCAAATTTGAGTGGGATTTTTATTAATTTTTTTGGCTGCAGATATGAAAAAGTTCATATCGGATGCTATATATATATGGGGACTAGGCCCAAAAATGGACCGATCCTGACCATGTTCGGTAAAGTCTCTTGTATTTTGCAATAATATAAGCAAACAAAATTTGAGAAAAATCTGTGCAATATTTTTGTTTTTTGATAGATTTAAGTGAAGATCGGGAAGCAGCTCTATATGGGGCCTATAACTAAGAATTTTCCTATAGGGATTATTTTTGAACTACTGATTAATGGATGTAATAAACACATACAAACCCAATTTGAGTGAGATCTATATGATAATTTGGAACTTATGGCAGTTTATGTCGATTTCATAGGGGTCATTTGTATGGGGACTAGGTCTGAACACGGACCGATTCTCACCAATTTCAGTAACGTTCATCCTATGGCCGGTGAAAGCTTACACACCAAATTTCATCAAAATATATTCATATTTGCGACCTGTAGTTTGTTTACAAGACATCGTTAAATCGAATTAGATAGTGATTCTGATTCGATCGGTATAATAAAAGATGGGTCTAGGTCAAATATTTTTGGTAGTTATAAACAGCAGCACAAAGTCATTATATCCAAACCACATAGATGTATGGGGTATAAAAAACATGGCAAATGATTGGTGAGATTTGTATTGGTAGAGCTGACAATCTGAAACCTTGTGCCATCGATGCAGATAACCTTAATGAGAAATTTCTTAACCTTCCCATGATATAAATGGAGCTAATTTGATTAAGATTAAATTCTTTTTAAATTTTTATCTATTTATTTTTATTATTATTATTATTATTATTATTATTATTATTATTATTATTATATATTAATTGAATTATTATTACAAATATATAAAAAAAATATAATTTTTCAACATTTTTATACCCTATACCACTATGTGGTTTGGGTATAATGACTTTGTGCTGCTGTTTGTAACAACCAAAAATATTTGACCTAGACCCATCTTTAATTATACCGATCGAATCAGAATCACTTTCTGAGTTGATTTAACAATGTCCGTCCGTCCGTCCGTCCGTCCGTCCGTCCGTCTGTGTGTCCATGTAAAGCTTGTAATCAAACTGCAGGTCGCAAATATGAATATGTTTTGATGAAATTTGGTATATAAGCTTTTATCGGCCATGGGATGAACGCTATTGAAATTGGTGAGAATCGGTCCATGTTCAGACCTAGCCCCCATACAAATTACCCATATGAAATCGACATAAATTGCCATAAGATCCAAATTGTCATATAGATCTTACTCAAATTGGGTTTGTATGCGTTCATTACATCCACTAATGAGTAGTCCAAAAATGATACCTTTGACCCCATATAGAGCTGCTTCCCTATCTTCACTTAAATCTATTAAAAAACAAAAATATTGCACTGATTCTTCTCAAATTTTGTTTGTACATATTTTTGCAAAATACAAGAGACTTTAACAAACATGATCAGGATCGGTCCATTTTTGGACCTAGTCCCTTTATAGATATAGCATCCGATATGAACTTTTTCATATCTGCGGCCAAAAAAATTAATAAAAATCCCACTCAAATTTGGTTTTTGCTTATTTTCAATGTCCAGTTAGTTGGGCCTAAGAGATAGGGTTTCTAAACGCATGGTATAGGGTATCGTATAGTCGGTCTAGACCGACTATAATTTTCTTACTTGTTTTTCTTGAGGTTAACATATTCTGGGTATTACAGTATCGAGGGTATGAAATTTTAGTTAGGTGTGTTACATACCGTCGGATATGTTAATTTGTCTAGTTTCTCAGTATACGTTTTATTTTAAGGTTTTAAGAACACTTACACACTAATAGGAAAAAATTCATATTAGTGCATATGGTAACAAGTAAGAAAATTATAGTCGGTGTAGCCCGACTATACGATACCCTATACCATGGTTTAGAGACCCTATCTCTTCGGTCCAACTAATTGGATATAGCAAATAAGCATAAACCAAATTTGAGTTGCATTTTTATTATTTTTTTTCGCTGCAGTTATGAAAAAGTTCATATCGGATACTATATTTATATGGGGACTAGGTCGAAAATGGACCGATCCTGACCATATTTGGTAAAGTCACTTATACTTATTACTTATCACTTAAATTTATACAAACCAAATTTGAGAAAAATCTTTGCAATATTTCTGTTTTTTTGATAGATTTAAGTGAAGATCGGGAAGCAGCTCTATATGGGGCCTATAACTAAGAATTTTCCTATAGGGATTATTCTTGAACTACTGACTAATGGATGTAATAAACACATGCAAACCCAATTTGATTGAGATCTATATGATAATTTGGAACTTATGGCAGTTTATGTCGATTTCATAGGAGTCATTTGTATGGGGACTAGGTCTGAACACGGACCGATTCTCACCAATTTCAGTAACGTTTATGCTATGGCCGGTGAAAGCTTACATACCAAATTTCATCAAAATATATTCATATTTGCGACCTGTAGTTTGATTACAAGGTTTACATGGACACACAGACGGACGGGCGGACATTGCTATTTCGACTCAAAAAGTGATTCTGAGTCGATCGGTATAATTAAAGATGGGTCTAGGACGAATATTTTTGGTTGTGACAAACAGCAGCACAAAGTCATTATACCCAAACCACATAGTGACATAGGGTATAAAAATTGAGAAACCTTTGTCTTGAGTTACAAAACATTTTTTTGATAGATATCCCACTAGCATCCCACTAAGCGACCAAAAAGCTCTTAAATGAAAAAACCTAGGCTTTCTTTTGAGCAAAAAAAATAAAAAAAAAAATAAAAAAAATTTCGTTTTTAAAAAAAATGTCAAAAAGTTTTTAATTTTGCAAAAAAAAAATATCCAAAAATTTTTGTTATTTTTTTAAATTTTTTTTTGCGACAGATTATAGCTATCAGAAATAGCTATCTAAACTATTTGGCACAAATTTTGCTAAGAACAACAGGTAAAAAGTTACAGGTATGAGAAAAAACAGCTGTTTGGTTAAAATGAACCACTCTAACTCAGAGAGTTCTGGACCAATCTTGTTGAAAAAATGTGTCTGTACTACTATACAATAGGACTAACCTTGGTGCAAATTTCGTCGGAACACATTAGTTTCAAATGTTGGATCACTTGACATGAAACGCCCCATATATATATCCAAATTTAAAAATAATCTATGGAATATTTTTGTTTTTTGATAGATTTAAGTCAAGATAGGGACTCAGCTTTATATGGTTAAAAATGATTAAAAAGGTTTATTTTGATTAGTAGAAATAACAACCACATACACTCCTATGGTCTATGTCTGATTTCTGTAACTTAAATAGCGTTCGTCCTATGGTTGATAAAACCTTATCTATAATATTAATAGGTAAGGCGATTTCTTGTGACCGATGTTTTGTTCAACAGTTTTCTTCCTATTTTAACCAAACGCATCTCATTTGGAAGGTATTTCATTTTAGCTGTCCACCAGATTTACAAATTTTTAAATTTTTAAATTTTTTTTTAGTTATGCTTTAAAGTTGCTACTAACACATAAAATTATACAAAGCTAACTGTGTTTATTTAATTTGTTAAAGTGTTTGTTTTCTTAATTGACAATAATAATTGTGTTGAATTGAAAAATTAATTTAGACATAAACCATTAACACAATCAATATTTAAAAAGTGTTGAATTGTGAATTGGCTAAAATTGATTTGCATACCTTTTGGGTCTTATAAAATAATTTATTAAATGAAAAAATAAAATTTTCTAGTGTCTGCTAGTATACTTTATTGCATTAAAATATATTCATATTTGCAGACGGACAGACAGACGGATAGATGGATGGACGGAGGGATATCGCTAAATCAACTCAGAAAGTGATTCTGAGTCGATTGGTATAATAACAGGTGGGTGTATGTTAGATATATTTGGTATATATACGAAATTGAAGGTCCCATTATATATTTGCATTAAGCTAGTTTGAAATTTTGTATGGTTCGAGACCATGTAAAAACTTTCTATTTAATAGAAAATATAAATTTATGTAATATAAGACATTTTGCCACGCATATTACTGATCGTATTTAGGAGAAAAACAAAATAAATGTCTCTTATATAAACGAACATAAATAATGAACAAATTTTAAAATCGACTTAGTATTTTATAATTGATATCGTGTCTGTTTAATTAATTGGTAATGTAATTTATACAATTCAGTTCAATGTTTTACAAAATATATGGCTAACGAGCAATCAAAAGAAATAAAAACATTTTATCAACGACCTGTAAAACAAATATTATTTTGGTATTTTCCTTACTTGTGGAAACATTTCCACTTTTACGCTTGATAAATTTTTACGTCTTGGAATTTCTGCCAAATAAATATGTATGTATATATGTATCTATTCATCAGGGTTGTAACTAAAAAAACCACAAAAATATAAGAAATGTTACATTATTTGATGGTTACCAAAACACTATAATGGTTGTTAGTATTATTTAATACCGCCATGGGAATCCTTTTCATAAAAGCAAACAGAAAAGTTCACGAAATTAAAAACATTTTAATTAATAATGCGTCATCCATCCAACAACAAACACATTTTGATAGCAATTACCATGATAAAGACAATAACAACAAATTAAAGTTAAAAAAAATTCAATTCTACTACCGCCATAATTTTTTTGTATATTGTGTTTTTTTTTCAGAATTTATTATTTCCGCTAAAAGAAACATCAAATAGTAATATATACAATCAAAGGTATGTTGTACATAAATATTAGGTTGGCACTTAATAGCGAGTGGTGTTTTTTTTTAATTATAAAGCACATACTGCCAGTGTTTCATTGTGTCACCTAATGTTATTAATAGACATTGTTGTTATAATTTTGATCACGCTCCCTTTAGCTCTCAAAAGAAACATTTCAATCAGGTCTAATTACTTACGCATTTTGAAGTGGAAAAAAGTGGATTATGAGTATCTGAACGAACAATTTTTTTCTACTCATTCTTAATGGTGCAACACATGGATTAAATGAATTTTACTCACGATAACAGACGATCACAAAGTATCACGAGTTTCAAATATGAATACTTTTAGACATTAAAATCAATATTCGACCAGATTTCGACAGGCTTCCAATGATTGTATTATTTTCGAAAGATCACGCTTAAAAATTAAATGAATTAATTGCTTCCATGATTTAATTCATTTGTGACTTAAAACACAATGAACTCAATTAAATGTTAAATAATATTTTTAAATAATTCATTAAAAAAAGACTGATTCCACAAAGACTTCAGTCAGCTAAAAAAAACATTCAGTGATGTGAGAAGTACGAGTGAATAGAATAACCAAAAATTATGAGATATTTATGAAAAAAAAAAACCCGGATTGGAACTTATTGGCAAGAGCATTTTTTTGTGAATATGAATCCAGAACAAAAAAAATTAATAACAATTTAAGGGGTTTATTTATTTATAATTATTTTCAGATCAAAACATCTTTTTAATATTACAAATTTTTTGCTGTTCACTTCAAATCAACAAAAGTCATGTCACTTATGTATATATTTTATATAATCACGCTCACTTACGTGATTCGTAATTATTTCATGTTACATGCTTATCTCTACTCTGTAACGCTCTTAGTATGTTCTGTTTTAAAACGAAAGGTGAGCACAACAAGTACATATGTACGCATGCGCAATCTAATATACTCGTACAACAACAAAGAGACATGTTGTCGAAAATCCAAAATATATGCATGAGGGTGCGCACTGAACAGGAACGTTTTGTTTCGTTTCGTTTTATTTTCTTGATTTTTGTTGAATATTTTTTGTTTTGTTTTCGGTTTTGCCACTGCTTGTACTCGTAATGGCTGATTGTAGAGCAATTCCCTCTGTTAGCACTTTTTTCAGTTGGTTTTGGTTTTTTGTTTTCGTCTTAAATGTTTTGGTCTGTTGATTTTAACCATGTATGATAATGGTTATGCACATGGAAAGAAGTACCTACATAAGTATGTATGTGTTGAATATAATTTTTGTATCAGAATTCACTTGTTGCATTTCAGTAAATACTAGTTTTCATTTTTTTCTTGCTTTTTTCGTAAAAGTCTGTTATTAATTCATTTTGTTCTGAAACAAAAGTTATGAAATACATTCTCGTATTTAAAAAGCCATTTCGAATTCTTATTAAATATAATTGAATTACTCCATTTCCACTTTCATGTATTTTAGAACTATTGTCACAATTCATTTTCGAGTTGTATGTTTATTATACCCTATACCACTATGTGGTTTGGGTATAATGACTTTGTGCTGCTGTTTGTAACAACCAAAAATATTTGACCTACACCCATCTTAAATTATACCGATCGAATCAGAATCACTATCTGATTCGATTTAACGATGTCCGTCCGTCCGTCCGTCCGTCCGTCTGTGTCCATTTAAAGTTTGTAATCAAACTGCAGGTCGCAAATATGAATATATTTTGACGAAATTTGGTATTTGATCTTCTATTGGCCATGGGATGAACGCTATTGAAATTGGTGAGAATCGGTCCATGTTCAGACCTAGCCCCCATACAAATGACCCCTACGAAATCAACATATATTGCCATAAGATCCAAATTATCATACAAATCTTAGTCAAATTGGGTTTGTATGTATATATTACATCCATTAATCAGAAGTCCAAAAATTATACCTATTGGACAACTCTTAGTCATAGGCCCCATATAGAGCTGCTTACCGATCTTCACTTAAATCTATCAAAAATCAAAAATATTGCACTGATTCTTCTCAAATTTTGTTTGTATATATTTTTGCAAAATACAAGAGACTTTGCCAAACATGGTCAGGATCGGTTCATTTTTGGACCTAGTCCCCATATAGATATAGCATCCGATATGAACTTTTTCATATCTGCAGCCGAAAAAATTAATAAAAATCCCACTCAAATTTGGTTTATGCTTATTTCCTATATCCAGTTAGTTGAGCCTGAGAGATAAGGTCTCAAACGCATGGTATAGGGTATCGTATAGTCGGTCTAGACCGACTATAATTTTCTTACTTGTTTTAATTTAGAATTATTTAAATATTTTCTTTTGTAAATTATATATTATATATATTGCAATGTTTCAGTGTTAAAAAATTGTTTTGGAATATTTAAATCTGTGAAAATGTTTTGCTAAATGCACTTTAAGTGATTATTTCCATATGAAATTCATTTTAGAACATTTTTTTTTTTTATAATTTTAATGTAATTTCAAACTCATTTAATGTACTCATTTCAATGTGGCATATCTGATGAGTTGCATCTGGTTGTTCAGTGCTGTCAGCGCTAATGTAAGCAGTTGGTAAATGTACTGTGTATATTATTACACTGATACCTCATTTAGCGTGCTTTTAATTTATGGATTATTGTATAAATTAATGTAAAAAAAGAAACATTCAAAATATATCGAATATTTAGGGAGCATTCAGGAAATAATTCCGTAGTGCAAATTTCAACTTCGATTTAGATATTAAAAATCGTTTATACCCGTTATGATCTATACCTAAAAAGCATTTTAAAGACGTTCCTGCAAAAATTTTTTTTGCTCTACAAATTTGGGTTCCCAAATTATCAAAGAATTTTTTTTATTTCCGATAGTAATATACCTTTGGAAGGTTAATTTTTCTAGTTTCTCAGTATACGTTTTATTTTTAAGGTTTTAGAAACACTTACACACAAATAGGAAAAAATTCAAAATGAGTTACAAAATATACATTTTGATAGATATCCCACTCGCGACCCACTAAGCGACGCAAAAGTTCTTAAAGGAAAAACCTAAGCTTTCCTTTGCGCAAAAAAGGGCCTTTTTCGAAAAAAAGTCAAAAAAATTTTTCATTTAGCAAAAAAAAAAGTAAAAAAAAAATTATTTTAGGTTTCTTCCGAAAGATTGAAGATATAGCTATCTAAACTATTTGGGAAAAATTTTGCTAAGAGCAATAGGTTAGAAGTAACATGGATGAGAAAAACACCTGTTTGACCCACCTCTAACTCACAGAGTTCTTGGCCAATCTTGTTGAAAAATTATGTTTCAACTACTATCTAATCGGACTAACCTTGGTGCAAATTTCATCCCGATCGGAAGAAATCGGTTTCAAAAGTTGGGCCACTTTACATGACTCCCCATACATAAAATGTTGCTGATTATTTTTGCCATACTTATACTAGTGATTTCCTAGTGAGTTCGTATTAGTTTTCGAGTTATCAATAATATAAGTAGGCAAGGCGATTACTTCCGACTGATGTAACATTTTAAGTTTTACTCCGATTTTGAGCAAACATACCTCATTTGAAAAGTATTTCCTTTTAGCTGTCCACCAGATATACAGATTTTTACATTTTTATTATTTTTTTTAGTGCATTTAAGTTTGTAATAAAACATACATAAAACAAGTGAGAAATTATAGTCGGTCTAGACCGACTATACGATATCCTATACCATGGTTTAGAGACCCTATCTATCCGGTCCAACTAATTCGATATAGAAAACAAGTGAGAAAATTATAGTCGGTCTAGATCGACTACATGATACCCTATACCATGCGTTTAGAGACCCTATGTCATAGGCCCAACTAACTGGACATAGAAAATAAGCATAAACCAATTTTGAGTGTGAGTTTTATTAATTTTTTTGGCTACAGATATGAAAAAGTTCATATCGGATACTATATCTATTTGGGGACTAGGCCCAAAAATGGACCGATCTTGACTATGTTTGGCAAAGTCTCTTGTATATTGCAAAAATATATACAAAAAAAATTTGAGAAGAATCAGTGCAATATTTTTGTTATTTGATAGATTTAAGTGAAGATCGGGAAGCAGCTCTACATGGGGCCTATCACTAAGAATTGTTCCATAGGGATTATTTTTGGACTACTGATTAATGGATATAATAAACACATATGAACCCAATTTGACTGAGATCTATATGATAATTTGGATCTTATGGCAATTTATGTCGATTTCATAGGGGTCATTTGTATGGGGACGAGGTCTGAATATGTACCGAATTTCAATAGCGTTCATCCTATGGCCGATAAAAGCTTATATACCAAATTTTATTAAAATATATTCATATTTGCGACCTGTAGTTTGATTACAAAGTTTACATGGACAAATAGATGGACGGACGGACATCGCTAAATCGAGTGTGATTCAAATAATAAAATAATAAAACATGGGTCTAGGTCAAATATTTTTGGTAGTTACAAACAGCAGCACAAACTCATTATACCCAAACCACATAAGTGGTATAGGGTATAATTATACAATGGTATGTGTGTGTTTGCAAAAATTTTATATGAAAAGCCCTGTGTTCAATTGAAAAATAATTTTGGACATCAACCAATAACGACAATAAGAAGTGTTGAATTGTGAATTAGCTAAAGTTGATAAGCAAACCTTTAGGGCAGTGGTGGCCACCGAGAGAATTGAGTTAGTAATAGTGTTTATGAACATGTGTTAGTTGTACTACACTGATCGAAATCCATGAACGTAACACAACGCCGATATTAAATGGGTTTGTGTAGATTTTGTATGAATGTTTATATGAATGCATAAAAGCGCAAATAGTTGAGTTCACGAAGAATATGGTAAAATTTTATATATTTTGTTGTATTAAAATTTTAAATCTTACATTGTGAATAGGTAAAGCAAAATGTGAAGAACATTTAATCTCTTTTATCCATAAGTTTGAAGTTTATTAAATCAAATAAGTATTCATTTCTTTAAAAAAAAAAAAAAAAAAAAAAAACAACAAATAGCAAAACTTAAAAAGATAAGAAATTTCAATGGTTATTAAGTGGTATGTTACCAAAAACTAAAAAAATTATCAGTAACTGGATATTTTTTAAAATTAAAACAAAAAATGCATAAAAGACAGCTATAATGTTGTCAAATGGAGGCGACGTTATTTATAGAAATTGTTTAATTTATAGTTTATCAAGTCTTCGAAATTTTCTCAACATTTTTGGTTTCTTTTAAATAAATATTCTCTGTATACCTATTAAATAAAATATATATGAATTTCAAAAGGCAATGCGACATAGACCTGCTTTGTTCAAAAGCTTTCATAAGACTGAATGAAATTGTTGTTTACTTTTACTCTTTGGTGAGTATTTTTGTTTTCGCTCGGCTGTACACATATAAGAAGCCGAGCACCAGTGTGTTTGGCACGGCCTTCGCTGCTTTAGGGTCTTATAAAATAATTTTCTAAATGAAAAAGTAAAATTTCCTAGAATTTGCACTCGAATTTCGAGGGCTGGTAAATAAGTTTAGATATAAAAATTTAGTAGAATAAAAATTTTGTAAATATGAAATTTTGATTTCAGTATTTTTAAAATAACTGAATTTAAGATTATTTAATCATTTATAAAATAATTTTTAAGCTATATTCCAATTAAATGTTTCATTATTTGAGTTTAATAAGTTGTAAAACAAAATGTTTTACCAAATACAAAAATATAATAACAAATAAAAAATAAAGATCAGGTGATAATATTTTGATTGTGAGATCATGATTTTTGATATTTGATACACGCCATTTGAAATAATGTCTTCGTATCTTTGAAATTAGATCTCGCTAAGAATTATAGGTTTACAAGTTCTGACGATAAACGAAATTACTGTAGACCACTTCAGAGATTTTTTGTTTGCGGGGTCATATTTTAGAAACTGTTATGTCTAGTGTTCAAAATTTCTAGTTTAATAAGCAGAATCACTAATGTCAAATTTTATCAAATTCACGGAAGGTGAGATCTTTTTTATTCGTTGAGTTAAATTAGAAGTTCCATTACAATTCCATTAACTTTTCTTAATGTCTAACCACTTTTAAGCGGTCAACATTTATTTATTTGCAAATACAAAATATTAACACACTATTGTGAGTTTAGCAAAATCAAATCATAATATATGTAAATCGAAATTCAATACGAATGACGCTACGGGTATCTAATTAAAACTTTTATAATTTCACTTTAAGTATTGAAAAACCATTTACGGTTTTCTTTAGTGATAGCAAACGATTGTCTTTGGATTGAACGTTTGAGTGTGGAATTTGAAATTGAATACAATTTTATAATCGATCAAACAATAAAACTAAATCAACAACAGAAATTGTTAAGCTTCACTTGTTTTCAAAATATTTTAGTGTAGATACTTACACTCAAATAATAAAGTTCATATTTTCACAATTATTTATTATAGAGGTACTGCTGAGTAGTAAAAATTTTTGACCACAAAATACGGATATAACTTAGTGTTCGAATTAAAAGTTGTCTAAAGTGTGAACACGTCTTCTATTTCCGTTCTTAAATGTGACATTTTCGTTTGACTACTCTACCTAAAATTTTCGCTGAGTACATACTCATACATACATACGTAATTATTTAATATCAATCATAATCGTGAAACCGTAAAAGTACCAATTGTATCAACTCTTTGATCATTCAAAGAAGTGAATTATACAAACAATTCACAAAAATTATAATATATCATGTGCGGGTGTTTTAATCACGCAGACATCTCTTTAGCAGATGGCAGATTAATATCAATGATTTCTAAAATAAATCAAAATCAAAGAGACAAACAATAAACAAAATTTTGAAAATTGTATTATGTGACAGTATGAAGAAAACAAAGGTCATTGATATGAAATGCAGTGCAGTTATAGTGTCATTATACCAAACTACACTTAGAGAAATTCAAATAAGGGTGCCCTTTTTACAATATGTCTGTGATGGAGCGTATTTGGAATTATTGCGAATGCTGCCTCAAAGTGAACGCAATTTTTAAGGATTTAGTTTCCTAATTCTATTTTTAGCTCTGTATTTAAACTCAATAAAATAATTACCTACATTGCTGAATCAAATGAATTTACTTATGTTTATTTATTTATTTTTTCATTAAAAAAACATAGCAATTAACTCCCTTTCTGTTCTCTCACTTTACTGAAAATGGACGATTGGGATGATGAAAGAAGAACTTGAAGTGTGCTCCGTCATCAAACATTTGTGCACATAGAAAAATGATTGGTTAGAATACGGTTACCACTAGAAAAAATTTTACTGGCTAATTAGAATTTTTATTGTAATTCTAAATATTTTAAAGTGCTGTAGAGTTTTATCATTAACAACCTTCTACATATAATTCTCATAAAATGAACGCGCAACTATAAATGCAAAATTAGTTCCACTTACCAATTAAAGTCCTTATACGAATTATTTAACTAATTCAATAATGTTGACGTTTATGACCGAACGAAAATTGCATGATTCAAGTGCTGTCGGTCTAGACTAACTATGCGATACCCTATATCAAGCGTTTAAAGAACTGCTCTTAGGTCCAACTAATTGGGTATAAAAAAAAAACATAAACCAAATCTGAGTGGGTTCTTAATAATTTTTTTGTATACAGATCTGAAAAAATTCATATCGAATGCTATATATATGGGGACTAGGTCAAAAAATGGACCAATTCAGGCCATATTTGGTAATGACGCTTCTATTTTGCAAAAGCATAAATAAACCAAATTTGAGAAAAAATCTGTGCAATAGATCGGGATACAGCTTTATATGGGGGCTATGACTAGGAATTATTTTTGACTACTGATTAATGGAAGTAATAAACATACACAAATTCAATTTGACTGATATCTAAATGATAATTTGGATTTTATGGCAATTTAATTCGATCTCATAGGGATCATTTGTATGGGGACTACGTCTGAACACGCATCCATCCTATGGCCGATAGAAGCCTATATACAAAATTTCGTCAAAATATAATCATATCTGGGACACAAACGGTCAGACAGATGGATAGACAGACGGACGGACATCGCTAAATCGACTCAGGTTCTGATAAAATATTTTTGGTAGTTACAAACATCAGCACAAAGTCGTTATTTATATTGCCATTTTTGAAAAGAAAAATCAGTAATCAGAATAAAATAAAACAAGTAAGAGTGTTAAATTCGGCTGGGCCGAATCTTTGATACCCTCCACATTTTTCATTTTTAATTTCCATTTTTTTTATCATTATCCATTTTCCATTTTTCACTTTTCAATTTTCATCTTTCGTTTTTCATTTTTAGTTTTTCATTTTTAATTTCTTATTTTCCATTTTCGATTTTTCATTTTTCATTTTCCATTTTCCAGTTTTCTTTTTCATTTTTCATTTTTCAATTTTCATTTTTCATTTTTCATTTTTCATTTTTATTTTTTCATTTCCATTTTCCATTTTCCATTTTTTCATTTTCCATTTTTCATTTTTCATTTTACATTTTCCATTTTTCATTTTCCATTTTCCATTTTTCATTTTTCATTTTTCATTTTTATATTTTCATTTTTCATTTTCCATTTTTCATTTTCCATATTCCACTTTCCGTTTTCATTTTTAATTTTTAATTTTTAATTTTTCATTTCCCTTTTTTTTTCTTTTCCATTTTCGATTTTTCATTTTTCATTTTCCATTTTCCATTTTTCTTTTTCATTTTTCAATTTTCATTTTTCATTTTTAATTTTTTTATTTTTCATTTCCATTTTCCATTTTCCATTTTTTCATTTTCCATTTTTCATTTTTCATTTTTCATTTTTCATTTTCCATTTTTCATTTTCCATTTTTCATTTTTCATTTCTCATTTTTATATTTTCATTTTCCATTTTTCATTTTCCATATTCCACTTTCCGTTTTTCATTTTTAATTTTTAATTTTTCATTTCCCATTTGCCATTTTTAATTTTAAATTTTTCACTTTCCCTTTTTTTATTTTCCATTTTTCACTTTCCATGTTCCATTTTTCATTTACCATTTTCCATTTGTCATTTTTCATTTTCCATTTTTCAATTTTAATTTTTAATTTTCCATTTTCAATTTTCCATTTTCCACTTTTAATTTTTCGTTTTCCGTTTTCCATTTTTCATTTTTCATTTTTCATTTTGCATTTTTAATTTTTCATTTTCCATTTTGCATTTTTCAATTTTCAATTCTCATTTTTCATTTTTCATGTTCCATTTCTCATTTTCCATTTTTAATTTTTAATTTTCCATTTTCCATTTTCCATTTTTAATTTTTCATTTTCATTTTCCACTATTCATTTTCCATTTTTCATTTATCATTTTTCATTTTCATTTTGATTTTAATTTTTCATTTTTCATTTTCCATTTTCCATTTTTCATTTTTCATTATCTCATTTTTCATTTTTCATTTTTCATTTTCCATTTTCCATTTTCGATTTTCAATTTTTCATTTTTCATTTTCCATTTTTCATTTTTCATTTTTAATTTTTCAATTTTCAATTTTCAATTTTCATTTTTCATTTTCCATTTTCCATTTTTCATTTTTCATTTTCCACTTTTCATTTCCCATTTTTCATTTGTCATTTTCATTTTCATTTTTATTTTTATTTTCATTTTCATTTTCATTTTCCATTTTCCATCTTCCATCTTCCATTTTCCATTTTCCATTTTCGATTTTCAATTTTTCATTTTTCATTTTCCATTTTCCCTTTTCCATTTTTAATTTTTCATTTTTCATTTTCCATTTTTCATTTTCCATTCTTCATTTTTAATTTTTCAATTTTTCAATTTTCATTTTTCATTTTCCATTTTCCATTTTTCATTTTCCATTTTCCATTTTCCATTTTTCATTTTCATTTTCTTCCATTTTTCATTTTCCATGTTTCATTTTCCATTTTCAATTTTTCATTTATCATTTTTCATTTTTCAATTTTCATTTTTCATTTTTCATTTTCTATTTTTCAATTCTCATTTTCCATTTTTCAATTTTCATTTTCCATTTTCCATTTTCCATTTTCCATTTTTCAATTTTCATTTTCCATTTTACATTTTTAATTTTTCAATTTTCATTTTCCATTTTTCATTTTTCATTTTCATTTTCATTTTCATTTTCATTTTCCATTTTCCATTTTTCATTTTTCATTTTTAATTTTTCAATTTTCATTTTCCATTTTTCATTTTCCATTTTCCATTTTTCATTTTTCATTTTCCATTTTTTATTTTTATTAATTTTTAATTTTTAATATTTAATTTTAATGATAAAAAATATGTGGTAAAACTTGCTAAGGCCAATGTGACACGTGCAGTATTAATATACACACACAACTGTAATGACTTCAACAATACGAAGAATTACAATATATACAACATATCTTAAGAAAAACAACAAACACACTGAAAAATTTTATTTTTTCAAGAGTTTTTTCAAAGTTTCATTCATAGCTCGTGAACCCTTTCACCTATTTTGACGATTTTAAATAGCAACTCCTTTGGGATGTTAATAAACGATTTTATTCAAAAACGAATGGTTTAGCTTAGATATTGAGGGCGTGATCGTGATTTCCACAGACAGACGGACAGACGGACAGAAGGTCATCGCTAAATCAACTTCCTTTGTTATAATGATCAAGAAAATATATTTTTTTGGGGTCTCAGGAATTTATTTCGATGCGTTACAAACGGAATGACAAACATATGTATACCCTCTGCCACTGAGGTGTGGAGGGTATAAAAATAATAGTATCTTATGAAGTTTTGTCAAAAAAATTGGTTTATGTTTATACTTATATAAAGCGCATTACAGGAGATTATTGCAAGCAATTATCTAAATCAAATTCTAAATGGACTGAGTTTTTTAATTTTTTTTATGTACTCCCTTAGTTCTAGACCAGAAAAAATATTTTTAAAGTATATTGTTGTTAAAATAAGCAAATTTAAAACCAATAAATAATAATGATCGAAGGCTTTTTAAATCAATTTTTATTCTTTTAGGAAAATTTGGAAGAATCTATGCGTACATACTTTCATCAAAAACAAATAGTTTTCTAACCTTGGTTAGCTTCATAGCAAGTTAAAAATATGAATTTGTTTGTGATATATTACCTAGCGTTATTGTTCAAGGTATTTGGTGAACTTTTGAGTACAGATTTGTTAATAGTACGAAAACTTGTGTAGGAGTGTACCATAAATACTTCCTGCCACCTCGTGTTGGCACTAAGGAATTTTCCTTTTTTCTTTTGTATTGTGTTTTTGAGAAATAAGAACATTAATATCGATTTAACGCCGGAAATACCAAAATGTATTCCTATTTTAATACCATCTTTCGGGGGAGAACACATAACTTGCGATTAGATTTAGAAGTTTTTTTATCATGTATGACATTTTTAAATTTTTTTAAAATTTATTTTAAAAATAAAATAAACTAATGATAAATAAAAGCACTAAAAAATGCAACTGTTTGAATATCATCTGTGGTTAGTGCACTATTGAAATAGGTTAGCCCGATAAATGGTTATTACAATCAATAAATAAAATCAAAATTCCATTTCATGAAATACATATTATAATTCCTAAAATCGAATTTAGTTTAAAAAAAGTTGCCATAATATTTAATACGGTAATTTAGAGAAAAAAAAAATTACAACATAATATTTAATACGGTAATTTAGAGAAAAAAAAAATTACAACAGAATAATTTAATAGTATATAGGACTATCAAAATTCGATTGGCAACAAATTCAGTTGCCACAACGAACCTATTATCTGTGTGTATGCAAAAAAATTAATAAAATTTCCTCTCAGATTTGGTTTATGTTTTTTTTTTTTATACCCAATTAGTTGGGTATAACCCAACCAGTTCTCTAAACGCTTGATATAGGTTATCGCATAGTTGATCTAGACCGACTATAACTTTCTTACTTTCCGACTATAACTTCGCTTTTTAGAACATTTTGCAAAAGATAAAAAACATGTTCATCACAATAACATTAACAAATTTTATTGCAAAACTTGATTCTAAAAATTACAACTTTCAGTAAACTTATAATAAAAATGACTTTTGGTTATTAAAAATCAATTAAAACGAAAAGGAAGGCGGATTCCTAAAATAAAAAATTACTTTGAAATAATAAAACGATATTTAAATTTGTGTTAACAATTTTTATATAATGCACTACTCTTCCATTCTGCGCCAATGTTTAATTTTTTTTAAGTATCGCGCTCTATTGCATCAGTAATTAAAATGATGCCATAATTGCATAAATTTGCGGCAGCACTGTCAATTGTTTGCATAAAAAAATCTTTCGATGTAAATCACTGCTGCCAAGTGATACTTTTTTAAAGGTTTTACTTTTATTATGCTGCAGTGATGCCTAACTACTGCATTTACGAACGTACCCATCATTTTAGAACTTTCTAAAACTAACAAGGAAAGTCTTACGGGTGCCATTTTGCCGTTTTTTTTTAACATTTTGCACATTTGATCCAAAGAAACGATGTGCAAATTGAACATCCTATGAAAGGTATTTGCAAGGCCTATTTAATAGCACTAGCAGAACCCAGCCCTCGAAATTCGAGTGAAAGTTATAGGTAATTTTTTGTTTTCATTTAATATATTATTTTATAGGACCCTAAAGGAATGCTATTCAATTTTAGTCAATTCTCAATTAAGTGTGCAAAGTCAGCCCCAATTTTAGCATACAATTTTTTGAAGATTGTTCTGAATTGTTCTACAATATTCCAAAACGATGAGTTTCTAAAATGTAATTTGTACCGGTAAATCGAAAAAAATAATTTTAAGCTTTGCCCCCCACTTTTGAAAAAAAAAATTATTTTTTGGCGGTTGTTCTAGGTTGTTCTAGTTTTTCTAAACATTGTTCCAAAATAGATACATATGTCGCAAACCGTAACGTATTTTGTAATTTTTTTCTTTTTTGTGATTTTTGTATATTTTTTTTTCTGATTTTTGTATATTTTATGTTCTTTTTGTTGTTGTGTTTTTTTGTAATAACTAGCAGATTCCAGCACTCGAACTTCGAGTGCAAATTCAAGGAAATTTTATTTTTTCATTTAATAAAGACCCCAAACGTATGCTTCACAATTCAACTCATTTTAAATGAAGAAAGCAAACTCAACACATTAACACAAACCCATTAACAAATTTAATAAACATACACATAACATTGTATAATTTTATGTATGTGTAAGTAGCAACTTTAAACGCTAAAAAAATATTCCAGACGATGAAAATCTGTAAATCTGGGTAACAGCGAAAAAGAAATACCTTTCAAATGATAAATTTTTTGTCAAAATCGGGTTAAAACTGTGAAACTTACATCGGTCACAAGAAATCGCCTTGCCTATTAATATTATTCAGGTGCCATTCAGGATACCTTGTATGAAAGAAATTTTGGAATCTGTACGTTAACTTTTGTCTTGCATAAAAATATTGATATCGTTTAATAATGTTGATATCGCGGAAAAATGTTTTTCGTTCTCATTTGTGTACGTTACGGTTTGCGACAAACATATCTATTTTGGAACAATGTTTAGAACAACTAGAACAACCGCCAATTTTTTTTTTCCAAAAGTGGGGGCAAAGATTAAAATTCGTTTTTTTCGATTTACCGGTACAAATTATATTTTTGAAACTAATCGTTTTGGAACATTGTAGAACAATCGTAGAACAATTCAGAACAATCTTAAAAAAGTTTTGTTTCCAAAAATGGCGAGCTAACTTCGCACACTTTTGATATCGCGGAAAAAATGTTTTTCGTTCTCATTTGCGTACGTTACGGTTTGCGAGATATCTATTTTGGAACAATGTTTAGAATAACTAGAACAACCGCCAATTTTTTTTTTTCCAAAAGTGGAGGGCAAAGATTAAAATTAGTTTTTTTCGATTTACCGGTACAAATTACATTTTAGAAACTTATCGTTTTGGAACATTGTAGAACAATCCATGAACAATTCAGAACAATCTTCAAAAAATTTTATTTCCAAAAATGGGGTGGGGGGGGGGTTAACTTCGCATACTTTTACAATTCAACACTTTTTAAATATCGATTACGTTATTGGTTTATGTTCAAAATTATTTTTCAATGTTATTGGTTTATGTCCACAATGTCAATTCAACACAATTGTTATTGTGAATGAAAACAAAACATTTTTTTTTTTTGCAAACACATTAACAAATTTAGTAAACATATGCATAGCATTGTATAATTTTATGTATGTGTTAGTAGCAACTTTAAATGCATTTTACTCCAAAAAAAATTTAATAATTGAAAAATCTGTAAATCTGCTGGACAGCTAAAAAGAAATACCTTTCAAGTGAGGTACGTTTAGTCAAAATCGGGATAAAACTGCGAAACAAAACATCGGTCACAAGAAATCATGTAATAGATATGACACACAAGAATGCGCTTAAATGCTCGTGTTATTAAGACCTTAACTTTTTAGGGCATTTTGTTTGGTGGTCCATATGAATTTTAAATCAAAACTCACATATACAGTAAAAGCCCTGTTGTCCGGAATGATTGAGGATAATCGACAACTCCCAATAAGTGAATGTTTCATTAAAACTAGAAATTTTATGAGAATTTCGCTTGTTTTCATTATTTTTGAGGATTCTCGTTTATATATTTTCAAATTATGTACCAGAAAACATCTTTTTTATACATTAGTTCAATGAATTTTTTTTTACTGTGAATAAAAATAATTTCTCATGTGATAGAGAAAATTAAATTCCACTTAATTGAGTGTTCCGGTTAATTGGATGCCGGATAATCGGAATTATATTGTATTACTTGTAGTTTTGTTTTCGTTAGGATGTATGTATTTCAGCTTTTTCGATATAGTAGCTAGTTCGTGGTTTAGCCGATCCTGCTCGAAGAGACTTCTTACGTTTGATGGTGGCAACCCTGTGTTTAAAATATAGGCAATATGGGTATCAATAATTTTATTTTTATCAGTACATAACCAATGTGTACCTGAAAATTTGAATTTTTTACAATTTTAGCATATACATCCATACAAAAGTATCACAAAAATAAATTTTTTAATGTATTTTTTTTATCAAGCGTAAAAAAATTCCACAAAATCCAAAAACTGACTTTATTGCATTTTTCTACTCTTTACATACGAGATTGGGCAGCTAAAGACCACTTCGTGTCTTAAAAGATATCCAAGTTTCGTCGCGATATGCGGGCGGCCCATGAGACTTCCGTGAAG
This sequence comes from Cordilura impudica, assembly GCA_963682025.1. NCBI lineage: Eukaryota > Metazoa > Arthropoda > Insecta > Diptera > Scathophagidae > Cordilura > Cordilura impudica. The sequence goes on along the minus strand of OY821519.1, from coordinate 131,587,265 downwards.
TAAAAAACTTTGATTTTCTGCGTTTAGGAGAAATGGAGTGCATTTTTAACTTAAAGGTAAAGCCATTTAGGAACTTAACTTCCTTGATATAAGTAATTTTACTTGCGTTTAACGAGATACTGTAAATTCTTATATTGTTTTGTTGTATTCCAAAGAATGCCTACATTTAATTTTCGCGAAGTGTATAAAGTGCAAACAACTTGACATGTCTACCTATATAATATACTTTGCTTTTTTTTTCTTCTTGTATGTATGTATGTATATCAATGTGACTTTCAAGTGCATGGAAATTTATCTTGTAGTTTTTTATGCAGATTAATTTTGTTTTGTTTTAAATTTTTACTTTTATTCATCATTTGAGTACATTGCGGTTTCATTGTTTGTATTACAATTTTTATTTTTTTTTAAATATATTTTTTACGAAAAATATTTCAAATACAATTACATTGACCTTTGTATGTTTTATGAATTATTTAAAGTAAGTGTGTGATTTATTTACAAAACAATGTAATTTTTCTATTAAAGAAATGTTTTCAAAAAAGTATACCACGTCATGTTTGCACGATTGTAATAAATGGAATTTTTTGGTCGTATGAGAATTATTTATTAATACAAATAAGTACTAATTCATGAGTATTGTTAGGGACAAAGTAAATCATATTTTTCCGCTTTATTACTGAGAGGAATGGCGAGATTGCGCAGAATTGTATTTCATGGCAAAAAAATAATTGAAAGCAATAAGATTGTAATGTTAACAAGATTTGTATTAAAACCTTTCTTGATGTTTGCAATGAAAACTATCTACATCTCCTTTATCGCTATTTCCTCCCACGAAACCATTAATTAATTTTTGCATATATATATATATATATTTATATATAATTATATACATACATTTATAAATATATTAGATTATGTATATAATTATATTTATTTAAATATATATAAATAATTTATATAATATATAAATATTACAAAGGAATATAAATAATATATATGTAGAGTATATTAGTGTGAAAAAATCTACAATATAATTATAGAGAATTAAATGTATTAAAAATTTAATCTAGCGATATTCTTAATTGAATTGATTTTTTTTTTTTTTGAAATCTAAATTAATAGATATATATTAATTAATAGGTATTTAGGTATCAATACAAAGTGATTGACTGTAGTTGGTAAAATAGTGTAAAAGAAATTCCTACATAAAAATTTATTGTCTTAAACATTAATTTTGAAAGCAAAAGTATTACATTGTGCTAGTCGAAAATTTCAACACAATGCACAGTGGGGTATTGGACCTTGTTTTTGGGCCATAATTCGTACAAGCCTTTAATTGACGATATTATGGCTTTTTCTCATAAAATACTTTGAAACAAGAAAAATAAAACACGTTTTGTTATGTTTCAGTGGAAAAATTTTTTTAATGATTTTTTTAAGAAAAACAAAATTGACTTCATATTTACATGCTATGAAATTACACAGCCCTTTAAACATTGTATGTTGATCTGGTAAGCGAATCAATGAATTTTGGGCCGCTTAATCCGAATCCGGGTTCGAAATTAACTTAACGGGTCTTGGATCGGCCCTAACCTCAAAAAACACAATTTTAAGGGAATATTTTGCATTTATATTCTAATCATAAAACTCGATCTCTCAGTTTAAAAAATGGCATTAATTATAATGTTCATATTCATCTTTATATTCATCGCCATCACTATCTTCATCATATACATCATCATTATCATCATCATCTACCTTGTCATCGTCAGAATTTTCCTTCTGCAATATTGTGGATTTTAATAGCTCCAATGCCATTTTTGGTAAGTTCTCAGTTTTTTTTAGCAACTTTCTCTTGCTTGAAATCAAAGGATCAGAAGTAATGAAAAACATATTCAAAATGTTTTTTAAAAATAAATCCTTGTTCCTGTTGACTGAATCCTAAACACTTAAAGGAACTTATGATTGATCAGTAAACCAGTACAAAACACACATTTCATGAATGCCATGAACACTCTTCTACGAGGTATACAAATTTGAAAAACTAAGTAAATTCCATTTTTGAAAAGCACAACTTTTCAGCAGATTATTTTTTTGCTATACGCTTGGTCCGCAAATAATTTGACCCTCCCCAACAAAATTTATAAAGCACAATGTGACAATAAAACCGCAATAGCAACAACAGCAAGTACAAACCAAGAATGATAGAATACAAGATTACGCCATCCCGTGGACACTATTACAATTTTCTACGCCGGTCAGGCATGTGACGTCACACAAACTGTGTTCCTATTGGTTAATAATTTTTAGCTATCAAATTGTTATGTTTATATGTTTGTTTATACATAAACAATAACATCGTAACAGTGGGATAATTTATTATTTTTCTCCTAAAATTATTTGTTAGAAAAAATTTTTTATTTTATAAATTTTCTAATTTATTTTAAATTCACTAAAACACTAAATAATATTTGAACAAAAATTTTATAGTTTTTGAATTAAAAAATCTTGTAATTAATTGATTAATATAAGAAATTTTAAATATATTAAATAAAAAAACTATAGAAAAGGTTAAAAATTTGTAAATGCAAAAATATCACACGTTGTTATTTTATTAAATTTTCTCTCTCGTTTATTGATATTTTGAGCAATTTCTGCATTTAGTAACCTTATTCTAAAGTTCATTCTACATCTAAAAAAAAGTTTTTTCACTTCTTCACTTCCTTCAATGTCCTTTGCTTCTAAATTTATTTGAAATTTTAATTTCATTTGCAATAGCGCTCTCCTCTTTGGTCGGAACTGCTCCCGCTCAATTTTCGTGCACGCTGATTGGTAAATCCTATTCTTAATTATTAACTAATGAACTGTTAAAATTACATTTGTGACAACTTACCCATTTCAAATTTCATATTTCTTTCAAAATGTAAGGCATAAATTCTTTCTTTTTCAACGTCTACGGAAGTACATCGATTGCAAAACAATATCCAAAGCTTCCTTTGTGCTGTATCTTTCGGGAACTTGTAAAAGGATACAGCTTTATTAAAAAATATAATCTATTCATTAAAAAAACCCAAAATGTTACCTTTTCGCACAATTTCTCACTTGTTTTTTTTAATGATTATTTTGCTTGCTATTGCCCACTGCACACCGCATGTTTACGTTTTTTCTGCCTTTTTGTTTTTTAGTTTTTCTTTATGAGGGGGTAAGTTACGTGAATATTTACTTTTATTTTTACACTGAAAGTTTTAATTAATTTTAATTATTTTAGTATTGTTTTAAATAAAATATAAAGCGATATATGTAGTTTATAACAGGAACTGATTTAATATTTTTTTAAGAACTGTCAAAGTGATTTTAATTGCAGGGTTGCCAACTATCACATAAAACATACACTTTTCGCAAGATTTTTTAAGTTTCACACATGAAACAGACTTGGTAATCCTTGCAGCAGACACGTTACGTCATCTAACGGGAAAACATTGGGATGGCGTAATCTTTATTATATCATTATTGAGTTCAAACTCTAAAACAAAGAGATCCACAACATCAAACACAAACAGAAGATAATTTAAAGAAAATGAGCATTTTTTTCGGCTCAAGTTCGTGAACGAAAACTTGAATATTTCAAAAAAGGCGCAAAAGGGCACCCCAATTTTTTGTATCAATCTTGCGAAAGATATATCTAACTAAATAAAGAAAGAATTAGAGCTCATATATGTATAATTATGCTCATCATGGAGTCCAAAAAGACTCCACGAAAAAAAATTTTTTAAATGTTAACAGATATATTTAAAAATTTGTTTTTCCCTAAAGCTAGTTAAATACCTGAAGTTGATGGCTCCATACTAAAATATAAGCTTTGCTTCGGGTTTTTTTTTAAATAACACTTTGAAAAACGTAAAAGCTTCAAACAGTCACCGAGCGCAAGCGAATAACGAATGACAGCGCAACTTGCAGGATGCATTGCGGGGTCACCGTTAATCCTAGGGACGTATTTCGCACAAAGATGCAGAATTTTATCTATTTTTAGCGGGTCCCAAAATTAATTGCACATATTGATAAAATTAAAAAGTCACTAAAAATTTTGCCAATAAAGTCTCTGAAAGGCTTAAGTTTTTCTAATTCTGTGAACGACTGTACTTTAATAAGCAAATTTTTTTAATAAACTACCTTTTCTTAAATATATATTTTCTTAAAAAAGTATCTTCTCTTAAAAAAAAGTATCTTCTCTTAAAAAAGTACCTTTTCTGAAATAAGTACCTTTTTATGAATTATGAATTCATCAATTTTCAAAAATAAAAAATAACTAAGAAAGCCATAAGTTCCCAGGTGGTGGGTATCAGAGATCCGACAAAACCGCATATAACTCTCTTACGTGCTTTAATTTGTTATATCCATTAAACACATTTCAATAATTCAACTGTCATTTGTTGTACATTAGCGCGTCCCGATTTCATTTTTTTTTTTCGAATTTGAAAATGCTTGCCCCCCAAAAGATGGGGATTTATGAGCCTTTTTCAGGAAAAATAGCAAAAAATTTTTGGACTAAAAACCAGATTGCTACCGGATCCTAAAGATTGCAATCCTAGTGCATTTTGAAAAAAGAAAAATTATGTTTGATTTTCAAAAAATTAACTGCAAAAGTTGCGCAATACAAGAAAGAAAGAAAAAAATATATACGCATTTTACAGCTTTAAGATGCAACGCTGCTCCAAAATTGCTCTACGGAAATTTTATTAATATTTTTCCCGGAATGTACTCTGTATTACGCTACTTCTGGCGTCAATTTTTTGAAAATCAAAAATATTTTTTTTTTTTCAAAATGCAGTAGGATTATAATCTTTAGGATCCAGTAGCCATCTGGTTTTTTGTTCAAAAATTTTTTGCTATTTTTCCCGTAAAAGGGCCCTAAATCCCCATCATTTGGGGGGCATTTAACTCTGCAGGCAATTGTTTTTAAAGAATTAATTTTTCTATAAAGTTTCTAAAAGGGCTACGTTTTTGTCCAGTTCTGGGAATGACTGAAATTTTCCCCTGTCTCCCAAAAAGGCTTAACATTTTTGCTCAGGTCCCTGAAAGATTTAATTTTTCTCTAAAGTCCCTGATAGATGTGACATTTGACTAATTCACTGAAAGACTTAATTTTTTTCCTATGTTCAAAAAATAATAAACTATTCACTTAAAGATTTATGTATGGTTTTCACTATGTCATATTCACTGACAAAAGAAAATTGCATAAGCATCTCGTCATTTGTTATCAATTATATTTTCATTACATCATTGCATATTTCAAACAGTTGTAATACGACTGACAACAATTGACATTAAATATGACATGGTGACAGATATTGCTCATTATTCTGTTTGACAGCTCATTAGTCACTGTGTTCATAAATGAATGTCCATCAGAAAACTGATTGTGGACAAAATGCTTTTAAAAGACTTGCATACAAAAGAATTGAGATCAGACTTCCGCTAAGTTTTTTCGACTGTCAAATCAAAATTGAACGGATTTTATTAAAGTGACAATTTTCAATTATACTCGTATTCCAATTGTAATTTAATTCGATAGTATATTACATTTATATTTGTTATAAGCAGTTTAAAGCCACAAAAAACATAACTTTATATATTCTTGGTGAACTCAGAGAACCAGTTTATTTTTATAAAATCTGTAAACCACTTAAAGTATTTTTATAGTTCGTATTTTAAATATTGATTTTTCTATATAAACGTGCAGTTTGTTTGATTTTTTAATAGAATCGCACAAGTGTTTGCTTGAAAAATGAAAAATGTTCTTATTTTATTGTTGTTTGCTGTGATTATGCCTTCGATGATGGATGCTGTTGAACATTTTGTAAGTATTTTTCTTATAAAAATCTCTTTTTTTCGTAATTTATTTAAAATTTTAGGAAATGATGACAACAAATCAAAATTTTGAAAACGATGGCCAACATTTCAGATACTCGTATAATATAGGTGGTCAGGGATCTGATCAAATAAGTGATGAAACTATAAATATAATATAAAGATATACATAATATGTATTTAGATACACTAGAGCAGCCCGCTCACTTTCGGATAGATTGAGAGTATAAATTAGATATGTTAAAAATTAAAAATTGTAATCGTTAGTGGCAACAAGGTATGGGAGGTGGTTAGACTTTAAAGGATCCATAACTTAAAAATTACAGTTTCTGGTGACTGAGCAGTTGGGGGAGATTTGCGTAATATAGAAAGGGTATTCATTTTTTACACACACTTTTGACATTAATATCACATTTCATGATTCTTTCAGGATTCGTTTTAGCGGCTGTCATTTAATTTTGGATAGAGGAATATACATGGGTATATACGAGTATCAGTTTGTCATTCCGTTTGTAAAGCATCGAAAAATTAATTTGTGACTGTATACTTATATTATTATACTCGTAGTTTGCATTAGTTCGAGCAGCTTGTTATTGAAAGTGTGAAGAGACGTCTAAAAAAATGCTAGAAACTCAGTGTGTTTGTTCTAATAGTATAGTGGTTAAAATTTAACCGTTGAATACTTACAAACATTTTTGTTGTTGTATAAAATATACAACTACAAGAAAAGCAAGTAAGAGTGTTAAATTCGGCTGTGCCGAATCTTTGATACCCTCCACCTCGGTTTGAGTATTGATAATAAATGTAAACAAAATATTGGAAAAAGTAAACAATTTGTTAAACTTAATACCAAATTATTTCAGCAAATTCTTTGGGTTGGTTTTCGTCTTTTCGTAACCCCTGTTGCAAAGGTTGGTTGTGTATATGCATTAACTCGTGCTAATTGGAGATGGCTGTATAGTTTCTTTTAAATTGCCAAATATTTCTTCATTGCGGCCATATAGGTCGGATGGAGTAACAAAATAATAACCAAAAAAAAGCTCTCATAACTTTTTTATTAAAATATTGCCATATTTTGAAAATATAGAGAATAAATTTATAATAATAAATATTCAAATTAGGGATGCCAAACGCAAAAAACCAAATGTCCCAAACATTAAATAAAATAATTTTTTATCTTTATTTTTTGAAAAACTTCAAATTTTCATCCAAAAAAAATTGTGAAAATTTATATATAAATAATATTCTCAGCAACTTGCGTTTATTTATGTAACAATTTTTATGTTCGCAATTCTTAAATATCATTTGAGGTTTTCTAAAATTCATTGAATTTAAATTATTGTTATCTGTAGTGCGATTCTGTAAATTTCAACGATCTGACAATCGCAAAATATATCGAAAGCTATTGTTGTTTGCACTAAGGATTAAGTGATTCACTAAGTACATACATTTTAACGACAGTCGACAAATCTATTTTTCTATTTATTTAAATTGTAAACGAGTGGCATCTCTGTCAAAATAAGCGAAAAACACAAAGAATAGAAAAAAACAAATTACTTCATGTTTGACAGGATGATTGTATCTTTATGTTTAATATCTTTATTTTTTTACTAATATTTCTGTTTATTTATTGGAAAATGATATAATGAATTGAATATGCTATTTAATTTTTTTATTTATATATACAAAAGTTTTTTAATAGAAGCAAAATATTTTCACAATTTTATGATTTTTATTTATTTATGACGACATTTCAACCTAAAAATTTAAGTTTTTATCGATTAAATAAACAACACAAAAATGGTTATCGTTTAGATAACATCAACAGCTGACTTTAACAATAGCGAATATCGTTTAAAAATTTTTCTGATAATTTTGCGATGTTCTTTTTTTAACGATTCGACTATCGTTAAAAAAAGTTACTGAATCACGGTACTGAAAAGCTATTAATTTCTCCTGAATGACAATATTTTTTTTTAATGTATACATTTTTTAAATGTAAACATATTTGGTGTTTTTTTTTGGAATTTCAATTTGTGTTTAACGAATAAAATTTATATATTAAAGATGCAATTGATGTCTTATAAATTTACAATTAGACGTTTTGATATGATTTTTTGAAATTCAATTAATATTTCCTAATTTATAATTGGAAATTTTAATTCTAGGTTTTAGAATTGATATTTTCTTAAATTTTAATGGAAAATTTAAAAAATGCAATTTTGTATTTATGTGAATAATACTGCTTTAGAAATTATAAACAATTTTTAAAAATTAGATGTAATCGCAATCAGATATTTTGTAGGTAAAGCAGAATAACAGTTCTATATAACTATGTAGAACTGTTTTGAAAGCAAAAAACTCATTGATGAACTCGGCAACTCTATTTTATAAAGACAACAAAAAGTTAACATGCCAAACTTATGTTCATATTTGTAAAAGAATAATGAAAAAACGTATGAAATAAAAGACCAGTCCGTGTATACTCTTAACCTTGTGCTGTATGACATCTATTTGAAAATATTGACATTCATGTTAAAATAGAAATAACTGTGTATTGCAAAGCTAATTAGAACAAAAATTGTGGCGCCATCTACTGTGGCATAGTCACGCTGAGCAAAATGAAGTGAAACTCTGTTAATGCAAAAGAAATGTATTTTCCCCACAGCAAAATATTGCAGAATTTTATGTAAATAAAATAATATACCGATGTATTTCTAACATGCAATTATTATGGATATACATATATAGAATATACGTATATTATTTGTATTATTTAATATGTGTATGTATGTATATGTAAATATTACACACAAAAAATACAACATCTAACGTTATTTTTGAGTTTTTCTCCTTAAATAAATTAATACATAAATTTTTTTTTTGCTAAATTTATATTGTTTTTTTTTTTATTGACAACTAGGTATTTTAGCATTATTTGCTTTAGATGCTGGTGAATTTTTACTCCCTTAATATTAGCACGTAGTGTCTGCTTGTCGAAAAAATTTTGGATCGATTTTAACCCATTTCCCGTAACCCAATCGATCTGAAAGTTCGCAGGCAGGCTCGTGGCAATGACAGAAATTATCTAATAAATTTTTTTAGTGATGCCAAATCAATGGAAACTTTAAAATTTTTCTACCAGAGTTGAAAAAAAGTTACAAAGGGTTAGTTTTTATTATATTATTACCACAGCGACCACAAAAGCAACAAGTCAGCTATGACAACAATACAACATTTAGAATAACAACAAGAACAATATAGAAACATCATATTTTTCATTTTTTTTTTAATTTTTCAGAGATTTCCCTGGACCTGTTCCACCAGTTTTAATGATTTTTGAAACAGACATCTTCCCATGAATTTCGTGAATCATTCTCACTAAAAATGATCACCCTAGCTATCCTATTGAGTGCGTGATCGTGACAAGAACAACATAGAAAATTATATTTTTTCAAGACTTTTTTTAGTTCTTCATTCAAATCTCGGGCTCTAATCAACCGATTTGGACGATTTTAAATGGCAAATTTCTCAGGATGTTAGTGAATCATTTTTTATGTCAACGAGCACCATAGCTGCCCGATTGATGCCGTCATCGTGATTTCCACAGACGGACAGACGGACAGACTGACATCGCTATATCAACTCCGGTTGTTATAAGGATCACAAATATATATATTTTATGGGGTCCAAAATTTTTTTTCTAATTATTACAAACGGAATGACAAACTTATATATACCCTCTGCACACTGGAGTGGAGGGTATAAAAATATACTTAATATTAGTATTTACGTTCATGAGCCCTGTAAAGCTGGTGATTTAAATTTCATTGCATAAAGGATATATTTTCTAAAAAAAGTAGCTGTTCTTAAAAAATAATTTATTTTAAAAAGTAAATTTTCTTAGAGAAGTACTTAAAAGACACCTTTTCTTAAAATAAACATTTTCTTAAAAAACTAGCTTTTCTTAAAAAAGTAAATTTTCTTAAAAAAATACCCTTTCTTAAAGAAGTATATTTTCTTAAAAAACTACATTTTCTTAAAGAAGTGCTTTATTTACAAGAGTATATTTTTTAAAAAAGTATTGTTTCTTAAAAAAGTACATTTTCTTAAAAAACTACCTTTTCTTAAAGAAGCATATTTTCTAAAAAAAGCACATTTTCTTAAAGAAATACTCTTTTTTTAAAAGTATATTTTTTTTTAAATATCTTTTCTTAAAAAAGTACATTTTCTTAAAAAAGTACCTCTCCTAAAACAATACCTTTTCTTAAAGAACTACTTTTTTAAAAAAAAAGTATCTATTTAAATAAAATTTCTTAAAAAAGTACCCTTTCTCAGAACAGTACCTATTATTGAAAAAGTACCTTTTCTTAAATAATTACTTTATTTAATAAATGTTTTTTTTTTCTAAAGTAAATTTTCTTAAAAAAGTACATTTTGTTAAAATATTACATTATCTAAAACAGTACATTTCCTTAAGAAGTAAATTTTCCTAAAAAGTACATTTTCTTAAAGAAGTACTTTTTTTTAAAAAAATATCGTTTATTAAAAAAAGTGAATTTCTAAACGAAAATTATAGTCGGCCTAGACCGACTACACGATGCCATGCGTTCAGAGAGGGGTGTTAGGTCCAACAAATTAGATATAGAAAATAAGTATTGACCAAATTTGAGTGGCATTGTTATTTATTTTTGCCTTCAGATATGAAAAAGTTCATATCGGATGCTATATTAATTGGTCAAAAAATGGCCCTAGTCCTGACCATATTTGGTAACATCATATTTGGTAAAAACATATACAAACCAAATTTGAGAAAAATCTGTGCAACATTTTTGTTTTTTGCTAAATTTTGACCGAGATCTTTATGATAATTAGGATATTATGCAATTTATGTCGATTTCATATGGGTCATTTATATGGGGACCAGGTCTGAACATCAACCGATTTTCTCCAATTTCAATGGCGTTCATCCCAGGGCCGATAGAAGCTTATGCACTAAATTTCATCAAAATATATTCATACTTGTGAGCTGTAGTTTGATTACATGGTTTACATGGACACACATATAGACGGACGGACGTACATCGCTAAATCGACTCAGAAAGTGATTCTGATTCAGAAAGTGATTCTGAGTCGGTCGGTATAATAAAAGATGGGGCAAGGTTAAATATTTTTGGTCGTTACAAACATCAGCACAAAGTCATTATACCCTGACCACATTGTGGTATAGGGTATAAAAAGTACATTTTTTTACAAAGTACCTTTACTTAAAAAAGTACCCTTTTTGATAAAAGTACCCTTTTCTGAAATAAGTACCTTTCTTTTTGTGAAAAACAAACATTTTCTTACAAAAGTAAAAAGTTCCTTTTCTGAATAAGCGATATTTTTAAAACATATTTCATCAAAAAACCATAAATATGTAAACCATAGGACGCCAGGTAAAGGGTATCACAGATTCTGCATAACCGATTTGAACTGTCTTACTTGTTTAAATTCGTTATATCCATTAAACACCTTTCAATAACTCAATTGCCATTTGTTTTAGACTTAAGTCTGTAGGCATTTTAAAGTGTATTAACTTGTTTAAGTTATAAAAATAATCCATATATGGTTCTACATGAGTATAAATGCATTAAATAAAGTTGTAAAACAAATTTATTATTTAAAATACCCGTGACAATAATTTTCATCTTGAATGTGTTTTTTATTTATTATTTTATAGCCATCAAATGCCATTTAAAGATATTTATACCTACATAATTGTATGTCTTGAAAATAAATTGTAACACTTTCAAACGTTTAATTTTATTGTAAATGTCACAGCGTGAAAATATGCATGAATTGTGTCTGATAATTTACACTATGAAGCGTATTATTGCTGGAAGTACACTTAAAAAAAAAATGATAAAAATCATATGAAGTTTTACAAATAGAAATGTTTCTTTATTAATGGTTATGTTTGTTGTTGTTATTTTAACAGTTTTATAGTTACATTTTATTGATTGTGTTTGCAATATTTATGACAGTTAAAAATAAATAAGTTTTTCAATGTCTTTATGTATTTAATTAACCTAAAAGTTATATATAGCCTGAATTTATGAAATATAATTACAAAAATATAAAAAATGTGGCTTTGAATTCGAGAGAAAATTTGATTTGATTTAATTTTTAGTAATATTGACAAATTGCTGGTTATTTCTAAATGATATTCTATAATATTAATAGGCTAGGCGATTTCTTATAACCGATGTTTTGTTCTACCATTTTATCCCAATTTTGACCAATCGTATATTATTTGAAAGGTATTTCTTTTTAGCTGTTCACCAGGTTTACAGATTTTTAAATGTTTTCCTTTATTTTGAGTAAATTGCATTTAAAATTACTACTACCACCATACATAAAATTATACATATGCTATGTGTGTATTTATTAAATTTGTTAATGTGTTTGTTCATGAGTTTGTTATCTTCATTCACAATAATTAATAAACCAAAAAAGTGTTGGTTTGTGAATTGGCTAAGTTAAGAAATAAAGTTTCATAGAAATTGCACTCGAATTTCGAGCGCTGGAATCTGCTAGTTAAATATGAATATGATATAATTCTGAAGCTGCTTAAAAAACTGTTTGAGAAACAAAAGTTTAAAAAAACCAAAAGTGATTGAAATATTCGATAGATGCAATGAAAACCAAAAAATTATCTGATTTATGAATAAAATTTATAACATTTAAAAATTTAAGCAATAATTATTTATAAAAGCTCAAAAATTTGCTGCTGGGTACATATTTTATTAAAGACTAGGTATTTCCTAGAAGAATTAACAAGGATCCGAAAACGCTACGAAACACTAAATATATCCACGCTCAGGGGGGTACAAATCTGTTTCACAATACAATCACAGAAAGAAGTAAGACAACAACGGTGTGAAGTATGAATGAGTGGGTGCAAAGATAATGATATAAAATTATTTAATTATTTTATGAAATATGGTCAGGATCGGTCCATTTTCCGACCTAGTCCCCATATAAATATAGCACCCGATATGAACTTTTTCATATATGCCGCCAAAAAAAGTAATAATAATGGCACTCAAATTTGGTTTATGCTCATTTTCTATATCCAATTAGTTGGACCGAAGAGATAGGGTCTCTAAACCATGGTATAGGGTATCGTATAGTCGGTCTAGACCGACTATAGTTTTCTTACTTGTTATACCCTATACCACTATGTGGTTTGGGTATAATGACTTTGTGCTGCTGTTTGTAACTACCAAAAATATTTGACCTAGACCCATCTTTTATTATACCGATCGAATCAGAATCACTTTCGGATTCGATTTAACGATGTCCGTCCGTCCGTCCGTAATCAAACGGTCCATGTTCAGACCTAGCCCCCATACAAATGACTCCTATGAAATCAACATAAATTGCCATAAGATCCAAATGATCATATAAATCTTAGTCAAATTGGGTTGGTATATGTTTATTACATCCATTAATCAGTAGTCCAAAAATGATCCCTATGGGACAACTCTTAGTCATAGGCCCCATATAGAGCTGCTTCCCGATCTATCAATCTATCAAAAAACAAAAATATTGCACGGAGCCTTTTCAAATTTTGTTTGTATATATTTTTGCAAAATACAAGAGACTTTACCGAACATGGTCAGGATCGGTCCATTTTTGGGCCTAGTCTCCATATAAATATAGCATCGGATATGAACTTTTTCATATCTGCAGCCAACAAAATTAATAACAAGGCCACTCAAATTTGGTTTATGCTTATTTTCTATGTCGAATTAGTTGGACCGAAAGATAGGGTCTCTAAACCATGGTATAGGGCATCGTACAGTCGGTCTAGATCGACTATAATTTCCTTACTTGTTTTTTTTTTTAATAATATATGTCAAAATGGAAGTCATGGACTTCAGAACATTGTCAGGGTCGATAAATCTTAACGATGAGTTTAGTGGGAAATTTTTTTTAAAGAAATTAAAGCTCCATCGTATATTACGAAATCAATTATTAATGCTGAAGTTTACCAGAACGATTGCTTTTGAAAACTATTAATTCCTTTCTATGGCTATTGCCCACTAAATTTACCTTAAGAATCTTTAAACATTCTCGACAATTAGGAATAAGTTTTATAGAAAAAGACTACAACCCTTCAAACGTTCCCTGAAATTCGGCCTAAAAATCTTTACGGGCAATCTCCAAGAAATATATCTTAAGAAGGAATAAAAGAAGCCAAAAAAAAAACGTACTTTACAAGAAAAAAAATCGGCTAAATGTTAACAGTACAGATTTTTTTTTCAATTTAGTTAAATAAAAGTTTTAGAAAGGTTAAATTAACTACAAAAACATCGCCGTTTATCAAGGATATATCCTTGCAACGGCTCGTCTGAAAATGATTTTTGTAGTCATACCCCTCAAACGATGTGTATTGACGAGCTGAATATGAGAAAAAAATAAAAAGGCCTTTTTTTTTTGTAAATTTCAGCTCAAATGTTTCGTAATGTGGTTTTTTTTTTCGAAAAAGTGTTAAAAAAAATATCCACAAATAACTTTTGATCCACGAAGTTTATTGAAGTTTCGACCAACAACAGTTTTTCAAACAAATTCTTTTTTTAACTAATGTAATTTTCTTTACCGTAAATCAGTTACGACATCCATGTCTCTTTGAACGTACCTCGTAGTTATTTAAGAAGCGCGTGAAATTATTAGGTAATCGGCCGACAAGATTATAGCGATAGTTTTATTTGAGATGATAATCCACGTTCACTACCTTCAAAAGGGAAATTCAATGAACGGGTGATAACTCGTGTAATTACCATGGCTAAATCCCGTAAAATTGGCTACAAATTGCTGCCCCATCCACCATGTCTCCAAATCTTATGAAATGGCTCCGCGGAAAGACATTTAGTTCCAGAGATAAAAAAAATTGATAAAACAAGTGCCAACTTTAAGGGAAACAAGTAAGAAAATTATAGTCGGTCTAGACCGACTGTACGATACCCTATACCATGGTTTAGAGGCCCTATCTTTCGGTTCAACTAATTCGATATAAAAAATAAGCATAAACCAAATTTGAGTGGCCTTGTTAAAAATTTTTTGGCTGCAGATATGAAAAAGTTCATTTTGAATGCTATATTTATAAGGGGACTAGGTCGCAAAATGGACCCATCCTAACCATATTTGGTACAGTCACTTATATTGTTAAAAAATGTATACAAACCAAATTTGAGAAAAATCTGTGCAATATTTTTGTTTTTTAATAGATTTAAGTGAAGATCGGGAAGCAGCTCTCTATGGGGCCTACAACTAAGAATTGTCCTATAGGCATTACTTTTGGACTACTAATTAATGGATATAATAAACACATACAAACCCAATTTGACTGAGATCTATATGATAATTTGGATCTTATGGCAATTCATGTCGATTTCATAGGGTTCATTTGTATGGGGACTAGGTCTGAAAATGGACCGAATTTCACCAATTTCAATAGCGTTCATCCTATGGCTGACGAAAGCTTATATACCAAATTTCATCGAAATGTATTCATATTTGCGACCTGTAGTTGGATTAAAAGGTTTACATGGACACATAGACGGACGGACGGACGGACGGACGGACGGACATCGCTAAATCAACTCAGAAAGTGATTCTGAGTCGATCGGTATAATAAAAGATGGGTCTAGGTCAAATATTTTAGTAGTTACAAACAGCAGCACAAAGTTATTATACCCAAACCACATAGTGGTATAGGGTATAAAAATTTGAGAAACGGTGGACAAAATTTAATGAGCTAGAAGGAGAATATATACAGAAATAATTTTTTATTTCATTCGGATTTCACATAGATTTATTGATCCACCCTCGTATTTTGTTGTTTACCATACAATAATATTTTGTAGTTCGAAATAATTGACGTCAAAACTTCAAGATAATATATTGAACCATATAACTCGGCGAAAATTCTATATACATAGGTACATATATATATTTCCTTTAATAAGCTTTATATATGAAACTTCTCAGCCCAATTTTGCAAAAAAAACACGATTGTTTATTTTGGATAAAATATACTACAATCGCAAACAAAAACGCTTAGAGGGACCTGAAGATTCCTTCAGATTTTTTTTTTCCTTATTTATCTCATCAATACGCATCGTTTGAGTGGTATAACTATGTCGAATTCAAAAGCACCGCACACTTCTTATGAGACAAGCTATTAATAAGTGAAAGTACATTTTTAGTTCCCGTTTTTAACAGTATGCGGGCACGGAGGAGTGTGAAAATTGGCATAGTTATAGTTCATATGGAGGAGAAGCTGAGAATGATAAAATTTATGTTTAATCTTTATTTAAAATATATTAAATTAAATAAAATATAATATTTATAATAATTCGTTACACTCTGTTAATGTGAATGATTTAAATTATATATCAGACGCTCTGTGTTGAACTGTGAATTGCTAAAATTGATTAACATACCTTTAGGCTCATTTAAATATTCATAATTTTTTTTTTAAACATTGAAAGGCAAAAACTTAATGAAAAAATAATATTTCCTAGAATTTGCACTCGAATTTCGAGTGCTGGGCTACTTTATTTGAGCATAATTACTCAAAGTACTTGTGTGAAATTCATAGTTCGTTCTTTTCAAATTATAGTTTTTACTTACACGTGTTCATAGATCTCAACAACAATTGTGGGAACTATTTTGTGTGCCGAAACGTCAGGTGATAATATGAATGTTATATGGTTCTACATTGAATATTTTATGCAGTTTCAGTTTTTAAAGAAATAAAAAACTGATTTTAGTTCTTTTTTCTAAATCAATCTATCGTTGAGGTAATGTGGTTTTATAATAACATTATACCAATTAGAATTGTTAGTCATTAAAAAAATGAACAAAACCATAAAAATATTATAGCAATATTAATCAAATAACTAGTTTAATTTAATATTCGAATTAGCAAACATTAAAAGAAACTTAATTTTTTTTAATGCAATTTTTCGCTCTGTTCATTAGATGACCTTCAGTATGGGTGCATTGGCTGTAAGTTTTATTTTAAAGCTAAATTAAAATTATTTTTCAAATTACAATTTGAAAATATTTTTTATTTATTAGGTATCTAAGACAAAACCGACGGAAAGATATCAATATTATTGGTCTGGAGGGAAGTAACATACATATGTAAAAAAAGTCTAATATTCAAATTTTAACTTAAAAGTAAATACATATAAAATTAAGGAAATTATAGCCCATCTAGGCAGACTAAACGATACCTTAAACATGCGTTTAGAGACCCTATCTCTTTTGTCCCATTCATTAAATATAGAAAATAAGCATAAACAATTAACAGTTATGAAAAAATTCACATTGGCTGCTATATATTTGGGGACAAGCTCAAAAAATGGACCGATCCTGACCATATTTGATAAGGTCACTTATTTTTTGCAAAACAAATTTGAGAAAAATCTGTGCAATATTTTTGTTTTTTAATAAAGGGTTTTTCAACAGGGACGCTACAAAAGTAGAAAGACAGGGACAGCAAACGACGCCATATTTCTTGCCGCTCTTTTGACATTTCTCTTTAGTAAGGTTTGCCATTTCACGATGGAAAGATATACGAGCCAACAACGAGTCAAAATTATTAAAATTTACTACCGAAATTCGGAGTCAGTGGCCTCAACGTTAAGAGCGCTACGTCCAATTTATGGTCGTCATAATTGTCCTAGCGGATCAACAATTGCGCGTATAGTGGAAAAATTTGAATCCACAGGCATAGCACAAAATGTTCCCGTGTCAGTGAGACAAAGAAGTGCCCGTAGTGTCGAGAATATTGCTGCCGCTGAGGCTTCAGTTGAAGAAAGTCTAAATGTGTCTCTCACACGTCGTTCTCAAGCGTTGGGCATCTATGTGACGTCGTTGTGGCGAATTTTGCGAAAAGATCTTGGCCTACATCCTTACAAGATCAAAAGAACTGAAGCCGCTTGACCACCAGAAGCGTCGTATGTTCGTGAATTGGGCTGAGCAACAACTTGAAAATGATTCGGATTTTCATCGAAAAATCATCTTCAGCGATGAGGCTCATTTCTGGCTGAATCGCTTCGTCAATAAACAAAATATGCGTTATTGGTCAGACAGCAATCCACACGTACTCCATGAGTCATCATTGCATCCCGAAAAAATTACGGTTTGGTGCGGTTTATGGACCGGCGGCGTCATTGGGCCGTACTTCTTCCGTGATGATCAAGACCGGCACGTTACTGTGAATGGGAATCGCTACCGTTCAATGATAACCGAATATTTTTGGCCCCAATTGGATGATTTGGACTTGGAGGACATGTGGTTCCAACAGGACGGTGCCATAAGTCACACAGCGAAGGTCACAATCAATTTATTGGAAACCAAGTTTGGAGAACGTGTTATCTCACGAAATGGTCCAGTCGATTGGCCGCCTCGGTCGTGCGATTTGAAGCCGTTGGACTGTTTCCTGTGGGGCTACGTCAGGTCTATGGTCTATGCCAACAAGCCAGCGACGATTGATGAACTTCGTACGAATATCGAAGTGAAATTGCAGCAGTATCGGCCGATTTATGCTTGAAACCCGTCGAAAATTGGGTTCAGCGTCTGGACTTCTGCAAGCGTGCCCGTAGTGGCCATGCAAAAGAGATCGATTTCCAAACATAATGGGATCGAACGTACTTTCACAGGAATAAAGAATCTCATTGATATCCAAAACCGTTTTTGTTTTATTTAAAAAAACCTTTGTAGCGTTCTTATTGAAAAACCCTTTAGATTTAAGTGAAGATCGGGAAGCAACATTAGAGGGGGGCTATGACTAAGAATTTTCCTATCGGGTTTATTTATGGACTACTGATTAATGGGAGTAATAAATATACACAAACCCAATTTGGCCGAGATCTATAGGATAATTTGGATTTTATGACAATTTAAGTCGTTTTCATAGATCTGAACATGCACCGATTTTCAGGCCATCAAATGCTGTAAATATTTTTATTAGATTTTATTTGTTTAATTAGTATATCCTCCATACATTCCGAAAAATGTATTTGCGCGCCATAAGGTATATATATTTTTGATCCTTATAACAGCTCGAATCGATATAACAATGTCTGCCCATCCGTCCGTCCGTCCGTCCGTCTGTTTGTTAAAACCAAGCTCATTCAAAAAATCAACCATATATCTGGGTAAAGTTAGGATAATATTATTTGCCGTTACTGCGAGCAGGTTAGTTTTGAAAATCGGGTAAATCGGCCGTTACTGTGCTAAGATATGTTCAAAAAGATGAAGACACTTCTAAAAAATTTAAAAAATGAGTGTGTTTCTTATAATAATTTAGAATTAAGTTTATCAAAGTATAAAATTGGTTTAAAATATTTTATTTACATTTGCCATAAATTGTGCAATAATTCCAGCTATCACAAAAAAATCAACACAATTATTGTCCAATTATTGTAGAAAAAAAACTTTAGAGTGTTTAACTTAAAACTGGTATACAAGAAAGCTTTCAGCACCAAGGTGTACTTAGAAATTGTGAAAATAGTGATGTTAAAAGACTTGAAAAATATAGAATCAACGAAGACTTATACACACATACACAAATATTCGCGGTTTTATTGTCTATGCTGGTACTCTGTGGCCAGGGCATAATGAGTTTGTGCCGATGTTTGTAACTATCAAAAACATTTGACCCTCCTTTTACTATACCGATAATTTTTAGCGATGTTCGTTCGTCCTTCTGTCTATCTGCGTGTTAACATTGTAAACAAACTACAGGTCCCATATATAAATATATTTTAATGAAATTTCCTATAAGCTTTTCTCTGCCATGCCCTGGTATTCAAATTGGTGAATAATGTTACATGTTCAGATCCAGTCCACATACAGATGATGCCTATGTATATTGCCCTAATATGCAAATTATCATGTAGACCTCGGTCAAATTTGTTTTGTGTATATTTATTACATCCATTATTACCCATTAGTCAAAGTCCCCATAGAAAGCTGCTCTTGAACGGTCTAAACCCGACTATGCAAAACCCTTTATCATGTATTTCGAGAAATGGTCCTGGATTCAATTTTGCTGGGGCAATAGCATGGTACAGAAAATATGCATAAACCAAATTTTAGTATTATTGTTATTAATTTCTTAATTTCTTCTTATATGGGGACTTGGTCAAAAATTGGACCGATCATGACCATATTTGGCAAAGTCATTTAATTTGCTTATGTCTTAAAACCATATACAAATAAGTCAAATTTGAAAAAACTACGCAATATTTTTTTTTTTTTTTTTAAGATTTATATGAAGATCAGGAATCAGCTTTACAAGTTTGAGCATGATCGGTTGATGCTAAGTGTGCTTTGGGATTTTCTTCATGAACATTACCATGAATTCTATCTAGTAGAGTCGCTGTGTAAAAACAAATCATATCAATTTAAATAATAAACACCAGCCCTTAACCGACTATACGATGCCCTATACCATTTGTTACCTGAGATGGTCTTAGATCCAAATATGTTTACATCAAACCATACAGGGTAGGGTCTTTAATGGATCCCATAAAAAATAGTTTAGATTGTCCTGTATTATTAGGATTAGTTCTAAAAATGCTCCAACCATAACACTATGCAAACACATAAAATTCAAACTCGTTCTAGTGTGCGGTTTACGAAGTACTTATCGAAACCCAATATAAATTTGAATTTCTTCTATCTATTTTCATTATTTTATTAAATTTTTCGACATTTAATGTACCTCGAAAACCACACACGAGAGGAAGTTTGAATTAGATATTTATATTATATATATTTTATATATATTTTTAAATAAAATCGATGTTATTTGTATGTCTATAGACTCAGATAGACAGCCGGGCGAACATCTAAATTAAAACAAATCAAAAAGCGATTCTGTTTCAATCAATATAATTACAGGTGTGTCGAGTTCAACTCTTTTTGGTTATTCCCTGACCTTAGAGTGCTAAAGGGTGAAATTTCACCTTTAAATTTTAAAATATTTTTACTGTGGTTGCTTTTAGTATTTACTCATACTTTGAATGAGGAAAATATTTCAGGAAAACTTTAGTATTTTCAAGTACCTACAAACTTAAAAATTTTTATGTGCAGTTTTTAAAGTTATTTATTGTTTAATTAACTACTGGTAATTTTTTTAATTAAAAAAGTACTTTCCTGTATATAAAATACTGCTTCGAATTCCATCTAATAACCAGATCTGAGCAGCAAAACAACAAAGAAAAAATGTAGCAAACCCAATTAACGGGTAAAAAATGCAAAGAAATAAAAAGAAAAACAAAGCCTAAGTGCAAGTAATTTATTGTAGTTTAATTTAAAAAGGCTGGCTGGCTAATAAGAAATGTTGCCCCTCTTAACAATTTGTCATTAATATTGATGATGGTGGCGGTGGCCGCCTAATGTTTGTTATGATAACGATGTCAGTTAGTGTTGTCATTGGCAACTCGTGGTGCATAAATATTTATGCGACTGTTGCGCCAGCACCAATTCAAATTATATGTTGATATAGGGGGGATATTTATTTTGTAAGGGAATTTTTATATATGAGAGAAAACTTAAACCACAGTCATTAAAATTCTTAGTGCTGAGATTGTTATACTCTAAAAACGATGATATGAAAATGTTCTATATATTTGAAGGATAAATTTGAGTCATAAATTTGCGCTGCCTGTGAAGGAACAAAGAATTAAAATAAATAAAAATAAAAAAAAAACATGTAAGAGAGTTATATTCTGTCTAGGCCGACTATACCAACCATTTAGAGAAAGGGTCTTAGGTCCAACTAATTGGATATAGAAAGTAGGCATAAACTAAATTTGAGTAGCATTGTTATTAATTTTTCAGTCTGTAGATATTGAAAAATTCATAGCGGACGCTATATTTGTATAGGGGTCGGATCCTGACCATATTTGGGTCTAGTAAACACATACAAACTAAATTTGACCGAGATCTATATGATAATGTGGATCTTATGGCAATTTAGGGCCATATCATAGGAATCATTTGTATGGGGGCCATGTCTGAACATAAAGCGGTTTTCACCAATTGCAATAGCGTTCGTCCGATGGTAGATAGAAGCTTACATACAAAATTTCATTAAAACATATTCATATTTGAGACCTATAGTTTGATTACAAGGTTTACATGGACACACGGACGAACGGACATAGTCAAATCGACTCAGAAAGTGATTCCGAGTCGATCGATATAATAAAACATGGACATAAATCAAATAATTCTTGTAGTTTAAAACATCAGCACGAACTCATTACAACTCATATACCAAATTTTACCATTATAAAAACTCAAAACACTTTTTATACCCTATACCACTATGTGGTTTGGGTATAATGACTTTTTGCTGCTGTTTGTAACTACCAAAAAATATTTAGCGATGTCCGTCCGTCCGTCCGTCTGTGTGTCCATGTAAACCTTGTATTCAAACTGCAGGTCGCAAATATTTTGATGAAATTTGGTATATAAGCTTTCACGGGCTATTGAACGCTATTGAAATTGGTGAAGTTCGGCCCATGTTCAGACCTAGTCCCCATACAAATTGACATAAACTGCCATAAGATCCAACTTATCATATAGATCTCAGTAAAATTGGGTTTGTATGTGTTTATTATATTCATTAATCAGTAGTCCAAAAATAATCCCTATAGGACAATTCGTAGTCTTTGAACCCCATAAAGAGCTGCTTCCCGATATTCACTTAAATCTACCAAAAAACAAAAATATTGCACAAATTTTTCTCAAATTTTTACTTTTTTTTTAAATATAATTGACTTTACCAAATATGTTCAGGATCGGTCCATTTTTCGACCTAGTCCCCATCTGAATAAAGCACCCGATATGAACTTTTTCATATCTGCAGCCAAAAAAATTAACAACAATGCCACTCAAATTTGGTTTATGCTTATTTTCTATATCCAAATAGTTTGACCGAAGAGATAGGGTATAGGGTATCGTAGTCGGTTTAGACCGACCTCCGACCTTCTCCAGTAAAAGGGACCAAGTGTGTCAAAAAACGGGTTGTGTCAAAAACGGTGGATTCTGGTACCTAAAACGGTGTAGAAAATTTAAATGCGTTTTATTCTCAAAACATAATTTTCACACACTAGGTCCCTTTTCTCGGAGAAGGTCACATATAGTAGATATTATTTGTTATTTATGGAAAAGAACACTGACAAAGCCCTTTTTGGTTAAGTTGTCAAAGCGGATCAATAAGCGCGAAATAGTCGAAAAATTAATTGATTTATTATATCGTGTGAAGACTTCAAAGGAGTGTTTCGCGTTGTTCAACCGCAATACAGATCAGTTTTGGTGCCTTTTTAGAAGGGTGATTTGTTTTTCCCTTTTTTTTTTCTTGTATTCAAAAAGTCACATAATTATTAACCCGCCCTCAAATTAAAGTTTTGTGAGGAAATGTAGTCCAGTTCATTGCTTCATAATCAATCAAAAAGTCGATTTTAAATATTTGGGGCGCTATGGCCTTTTACATTTTAGATGTCGATACACAAATATCTTTTCAGATTTATCGACTACACACTAGCCTTCTTTACCGTACAAGTTTGCGGCTGGCATCTTTCTGCACCCGTGGATAAAATTCCATGAATAGGACCACGAATTGTTACCTCGTTCCCTATATTCTTCAAGTCTAAAATAATGGCATTACGGAAAGAGATTTAGCTCCAATCCAGGGCTATATATAAAGGGTCCGCTAATAACTTTTTTTTTTTTGAAAATGCTATAAAAAAAAACTACTGAATATTATCTCAAATTTCTTTTTTTATTTGAAAGAACAATCCTTCCGGTTAATAACAGAAAATAATTTCATTCAAATGGCTGCCTCGGCTGGCCATGCAGTAGCCTACATGATCGGTCCAATTTTTAAGCACATTATCGATTGTGTGCAGCTGTATTTCACCAATGGCTTCACGAATATTGTCCTTTAAAGCGTCAATTGTCTCTGGCTTGTTGGCCGTCCTGTTGTAACCAAATGTTGCCAATATCCTCCTCTTCAATTTTTGTGAACAAAAATTCGTTCAACATGGCCCGATAACGATCGCCATTGACTGTAACGGCCACTCCTTGCTCATTTTCGAAGAAAAATGGCCCAATTATGCCTCTGGACCAAAATCCGCACCAAACAGTGACTCGTTTTGGGTGTATCGGCTTTCAAATGTATGCGAGCGGGTTTTCTGTGCCCCAAATGCGACAATTTTGTTAGTTTACATACCCACCAAGATCAAAATGAGCTTCATCTGAAAAGATGATTTTTTTTGGCAAAATCAGCATCTTCTGTAAGTCGATCGCAGGCCCACTTACCGAAGCGAAAACGCATTGGATGGTCAGTTGGCTTCATCTCCTGAACCAATTGGACTTTGTATGGCGTCATACCAAGGTCTTTATGCAAAATTCGTCTCAATGATGCCTCCGAAATGTTCAATTCTTGAGAACGACGGTGAATTGATGTTGATGGCGCTTCACGCACACTTTCTGCCACAGAAGCAATATTCTCGGGTGTACGCACTGTTTTTGGCTTTTCACGCTTTGGTTTATCGATGAGGATGCCAGTTTCTTTCACTTTTTTCACAAGATAACGAAAATACGGAGCCGACGGTGCTTCTCTTCTTCCAAATCCGTACGCAATTTTCGCACACATTCTGCAACATTACCATGATTTTCAAAGTAATGTCGCAATATTTTCCAGCGTTGTTCAAGCGTATACACAACCATAATCGTTCAGCGGAAGGATAAAACTCATTATCTGTCAAATCAGACTAAGTGCTACCATTCACGAAATAAGCACTAGTTAAAAAAAAAACGTTAGATGGCGAACCCTTTATATACTATCAGACTCCAGCGCTCGAAATTCGAGTGCAAATTCTAGGTAGCTTTATTTTTCAACTTAGCCAATTCACAAACCAACACCTTTATGGTTTATTATTATTGTGAATTAAACACACATAGCATATGTATTAATAGGCTATGCGATTTTTTGTGACCGATGTTTTGTTCTACCGTTTTATCCCAATTTTGACCAAGCATGTATTGTTTGAAAGGTATTTCTTTTTAGCCGTTTTGCAGATTTACAGAATTTTAAATTTTTTCCTTTATTTTGAGTACATCGCATTTAAAGTTGCTACTAATAAATACATAAAATTATACAATGCTATGTGTGTGTTTATTAAATTTGTTAATGTGTTTGTGATAAAAATGAGTTTGTTTATTGTGTTGATTTGTGAATTGGCTATAATTGATTAGCGTATTTTTAGGGTCTTTATTTAATTAAAAAATAAAATTTCCTTGAATTTGCGCTCGAATTTCGAGGGCTGGAATCTGTTAGTTCGTTATAAATAGTGCAGTAAGGCCAGACGTTAATGTAAACAAAGAAATAGGTGTAGGGTTCAAGGATTCGGCATAGCAGAATTAAACACACTGACTTGTTATACTCTATACCACTGTGTGGTCGGGGTATAATGTGCTGATGTTTGTTCCTACCAAAAATATTTGACCTAGATATACCTTTTATTATATCGATCGACTCAGAATAATTTTGTGAGTCGATTTAGCGATGTCCGTCGGTCCGTCCGTCTGTGTGGCCATGTTAACCTTTGAATAAAACTACAGCTCTCAAATGTGAACATATTTTGATTAAATTTAATATGTACGCTTCCATCAGCCATAGCACGAACGCTATTGAAATTGGCGAAAAACGGTACATGTTAAGACCTAGTCCCCATACAAATTACACGTATGAAATCGACTTAAAAAAAAAAAATTTCGCACAGATTTTTCTCAAACTTGGCATTTATACATTTTTGCAAAAAATAAATGACCTTATCAAATACGGTTAGGATCGGTCCATTTTCGAACTAGTCCCCATATAAATATAACATCCGATATGAACTTTTTCATATTTAAAGGAAAAAAAAATTAATAGCAATGCCACTCAAATTTGGTTTATGCTTATTTTCTATATCCAATTAGTTGAACCTAAGAAATAGGTTAGAGACACTGGGTTAGAGACGCATGGTATGGGGTATCAGATAGTCGGCCTAGACCCATTATAATTTTCTTACCTGTTTTTTTTTTTTAATTAAGGTATATTCGTTTTAAAACTCAATTTTTCTGAAGATCATTTTTATATCATCGACGCCAATGTGCAGAAATTTAATATAAGTTTGTCTTCCCATTTGAAATAATTAGAAAAAAAATTCTGGACCCTATAAAATATATATATATATTTGCGATCCTTATAACAAGCGGAGTTGATAGAGCCATGTCCGTCTGTCCGTCTGTGGAAATCACGATGAAGGCTTCAATTTACTGAACATTTCACAAAAATCTCAGTTTTCTCGAAATCCGCAAAAATAAAATCCTTTCAAAAAAATTCTGGCATAGGGATTTACCTAAAAATTCACACAGCTAGTCTGTAACATGTATCTAACAAAACCCTAAAGTGCCAGATCCATTTTTTAAAATTTTGTTTAAGAAAATTTTTTAAAACTTGAAAAAGGAGTTTTAAAAATTTTCTCAAAAAAAATTCCCATTTTCGGTCTCAATGCGCAATAGGTGAACAACGTGGTAATAAAACAATACTTCATATCTGAGTATTAATAAGTACAGAGATTAAAAGAAGTTACGGCTTTAATCATTTTTTCAAAGTTGAAAAAATGCCATCAAATTTCATGACCTAGTTTTTTTTTGCACAAAAGTGGTCTGGGGCATTTGCTATTTCTTGTCGAGTTTTTATTCGATTTTGAAGTTTTATAGGTTTTTGGAAATATAATTTAATGTTGATCTCGATTCATATAACAACTTGTCGGAAGAATTAAACTATAGAACGAAATTTTCGTAAAATCTTAAAAAAAGTCATATTTTCCCCATATAAACACACTTGAAATTTTCAAACGCAAGTCGGGCCGGGAAGGCGTGGTTTCAGGGGCGTGAAATTTTTGGAGAGTCATTTTTGCATCAAGCCTCAACTTTTTGAGGGGTGAGACTTAAACATTTTCTTAAGAAAAATTGCCAATACAAATAACGGATACCCTACTCTACATGTTAGTGTGAAGAGAATATATTTGCAACAACTGCAGTTACGGCACTTGTCCCATTTAATAAAGTAACCCCTAATATACCTGCATATGCTTATTTTTGTTTTCACAAATACATAATACAAATATTTTTTCGTCTGTGAATCTGGCAAAACTGAAATAAGTACAACAACAACAAAAATAACAGGAAAATATACAAAGTTTCCGGTTAATAAGACCATCCATCGTTAAAAAGTTATCATAGCAATTATATGAATTTCACACTATCCAAAAAATAGTTTAACAAAAAAAAATATAATAATAAATGGTACGTACTCGTATGTATAAAAAAAAAAAATGTTGTAAATGATTAAATAAAAAAAATAATTAAAATTTTTTGATTCAGTTATAGAAAAAAAAAAGAAACTATTTTTTATTGCTAACAAATTGTAACACTGCATAACGCTTGTTTAAGCATTTTTTCTTTTAACAATAATTTAAAAACAAGTTTCTCAGTCAAAGTAAGGCAAAAGACACAGTAGCGAAATTCCAATTGAATAGAAAAAAAAGTAATGCTATTTTTTTTTAATGAATTGTTTCATTATTTTGTATTTTTATAAATACAAGTTATAATGTCAAGAAAGCCGTTAACTATAAGGTTTTATTTCATTAGGTATGTTGGTATGTACATGGGTATGTGGTTTTAAACGCCATTATATTGTTGAAATAATTCGATAGATGTATACGTTTGGCAATCGGTTCTAGCGAAGCGTTTAATCTAGTTAATCGCATCTAGTTAATAATTTTTTTTTTTGAAAAATTTTGTTTTTGAGGAGACCAAAATTTAAAAAAAAAAAACTTTCGGGACCATAAAATTGATAAGTGAACTAAGTAAAAAATGCTCGCATCTTTTATTAGTATTTTATGTTAACATTTGGAATTTGTAAAAAATAGGCACTGATGAGATTTTAAGAGGTTGACTTAAGTTTTAATATATTGCTATTTTCATCGTAATCCGATTTTGGTCGATTTATATAGGAAACTTTTTAACATCACTATGTCCTCATACCATATTTAAATCAATGGTCAGTGTATAACCGGATAACATGATTTCACAAGGTTGTTAAAATAGGTATTTTCTTGATCAATGATTTCATTATTGGAGCTAAATTTCTTTCCGCCGAACATTTATTTAGTTTTAAAATTAGAGAAGTTGTTTTTTTGCGAGGGTATATATAGGTTTGTCATTCCGTTTGTAACGCATCGAAATAAATTCCGGAGACCCCGAAACCATATATTTTCTTGATCCTTGGTAACAAGGGAAGTTGATTTTGCATTGACCGTCTTTCCGTCTGTCTGTGTAAATCACGATCACATTCTCAACAACTAACCTAAACTCTTCGTTCTTGCATAAAATCGTTTATAAACATCCCAGAGGAGTTTTTATTTAAAGTCATCAAAATCGGTGCAAAAGGTCACGAGATAGGAATGAAAATTTAAAAAGCTCTTTAGGAAATAAAACTGTTCCGTGCGTTCGTTGTTTTTCTTCAGATATATGTTGTAATTCTTCTTACTGTTATACCCTCAAATATAACCATGATAATATGAAATCTATGGTTATAATAATGGTTTTAGAAAATAGTTGGTGGGGATCAAAGATTCCGCACAGCCGAATTACTAGTAGCTGTAAGGGAGCTCGTTTTTATTTTTTTTTCAAAAATTTTCACAGATATTTTCTACAGAAGATATAGAAAATATCTTAGATATATTCAATAATGGATTTTAAATTTTATGGGTTTTTACGACGATGTTCAGATTTATAAGATCAAAGTAACATATTTTCGACTTAAGCGATGATGTATTTCACCGTTTTCAATACTCAAAATAGTAAGAAAATTATAGTCAGCCTAGACCGACTATAGTCTCAGGTTCAACTAATTCGACATATGAAATATGCATAAAGCAAATTTGAGTGACATTGCTTTTAATTTTTGACTTCGGTTATGAGAAAGTTCATATCGGATATGGGGACTAGGTCGAAAAATGGACTGAGGGCAATTTTTTTTCAAAAATATAAACAAACCAAATTTGAGAAAAATCTGTGGATCATTTTTGCTTTTTCATAGATTTTAGTGAAGATCGCGAAGCAGCTTTACTCGTATCTGGGGGCCATCACTAAGAATTGTCTTACAGGATTTATTTTTGCACCACAAATTAATGGGTGGAATTAACATACACAAACCCAACTTGACCGAGATCTATATGATAATTTGGATCTTATGGCAATTTAAGTCGATTTCATAGGTTCAATTCTAAGGGACTGGGTCTGAACATACACCGATATTTACCAATTTCAATCGCATTTGTCCTATGGTCAATACAAGTTTACATACTATATTTCGTCGGACGGACTGACATTTCTAAATCGATTTAGAAAGTGATACGGAGTTGATCGGTGTAATAAAAGGCGGGTATAAGTCGAATATTTTCTTTAGTTACAAAGATCAGCACAAATTCATTACTTCCTGATTACATAATGGTATGGGGTATAAATATGACAATTATGGATATCAAACACTTGGCTTCGTCATGGAAATTACTAAAATATAAAAAAGGGGAATTTCGTTTGTTTGAGACGTGCTTTCATACAAATGCTGGTATTCCTTATTTTTTGATATGCAGCTATGCTCAAATTTCCAGATGATTAGATTTCGAATCTTTTAATCTGCTTTCAAACGAAATAAAACGTTATACACATTTACCAAGTGGCAACTCTACATAAAAACCGTAGATAACGTCAGTACCAAATTCCGTATCCTCAAGAAAACCACCTTTGTGTAATAATTATTCAAAATCTCTAAAAAGGAATTTGTGTTTAAGAATTTTTGTTGTAGGGCGGCAGCTCTGTTTGAGTTATGTTTGGGTTGTGTAAATAATTATGATATTCTGCCAAAAAAAATTTATTTAAATATATATTTCCATCTACAGAAGTATGTAATTTTAATCTGGAAAACATATGAAAACCATTAATTAGTTTTTGTTTCTATATTAATTGGTCGATCATGCGATGACTGTCACATAATGGACCATGCAGACACACATACGAACTTGCTTAAAGTTTTCGTATTAATGTAAACATCACAAAAATTTTAGGGTATTTCATTTAAACCACTTGTCAAATGATATACGTACGTATTGTATAAATGTGGTCTTTATGTTTTGTTGTTGTTTTCTGCATAAATAAATCCGCATTTATCATGATCATGTTTACAAATCTTTTTCTTAAATCTTTAATTAGCTTTCATTCTACAAAGTTTTTTGCTCTTCATTTAAAAAAAATCGAAAAGTTTAGTTACTACCTGTTGGATTATAGGTGACGATATGTGGTCTTAAGTAATTATTTTTAACAAAAGGAAGGTTTTATGCTAAAGATTAGCATAAATCGAACGGATCGCTTTGAGGTGTGGCAGAAATAGAACTGGTTTATTTTTAAAATTTGTTTTGCATAAACGTGGAAAATAAAAGCCTTTTATTGTTTACAAAAAATTTTATGTTTTTTATGAACAATTAAGTACAAATGAGTTCAAGTTTAATATGCAAATAAAATGTGAGAGTGCAAGGTTCATTAACTAGAGATTTGCCGGAATATGTTTTTGCTCTATACTATCTCCTTGGTGTGTAAAAGGGTGTATTTTATTAAAATCTTTTGAATTTCTTTCCGGTTCTATTGGGGAATTGCTAGGTCAGTGTTCATCTTTACTAACATTCTAGATAGCAAACAATAAAAGAATATTTATTTTATATTTTTTTTTGCAACCGTTTTAGCCCTTTCGAAAATGCAAATAACCTGCACATTTATTATTAGTTGCCAATCTGCTTTAGCCTTTAGTTTTTATATTTCGAATTCAATCATTCTGTTGCGATTTTAAATTACTGACATTGGCAGAGTTGCATTTATGAATGTGCTGAGCATCACATGCAAAGTCGTTATGCAAAGTCGTTATTTTGATAAGTGGCTCAGGGGAACATAAGATAAACTATGGGTCCTGTTCACGAATGCTCTATACAGCACGGTACGTTTGTAAATGCATATTTTAAAGTAGCATATTTTAAAAAGCAAAGCTAATCCTATACGCGCATTTCCGAACAGTCATTTCGTTGACATTGGTAATGCAAAACGAAAGAATTGCATATACAAAATCGCTATACTCATTATTTGATTCCTATTGAATTTTATATTTTATCTTGAAAAAAACTTCAGCATTTTTTAATTAAAAAAAATATAGCATCAATGTTTTTTCTTCTAAAAAATTTTTATCGATTTAAAAAAGACAAGATTATTATAAATTAAAATTCCATCACAGCCGTTTCTTCATTGATATTTTCATTGAACAAATTATAAAATCGTCCCTTAATAAAACAATAGTGTATATTTTTTTTGCCATTTCGAGAAAATGGAGTTTAAAGTTTTTGTGTTATTAGACATCTGGGAAAACAGTAATATTTCAGAAAATAATCGATGTTTTTAAGTTGTGGTCATTTAAATATGTGGTGGAATAATCAGGCTACTAGTAGATGATGTTTCATTAATTTACAAGTGCTTTAATTGCAAATAAATGGGATTCAAAGTACCATGATATCACTTAGGCTATTTTATTTGATTTATAATATGTATGAAAATCATTATACACTGTTTTATTTTGTATGATATACACTATTTTCTTTGAATCTTTTACACCATTTATCACGAAATACTTTTAAATTATCGGACGAATGTTCATGCAGTAAAATAGAGTATTCGTGCTTAACAATCCATTTTATTAATAATTCACAGTCATTTTTTGGTATTTAAATGACACGTTGTTAATTGTTTTGCAATGCAATTTTTACACAGATTTAATTAATTAAAAAATACATGAATAAAAGGCAATATTCATCAATATTAATCTACGGAAATATCCTCCTCCGCATCAGGCTATTCCAAGCAATTTTATTTCCCCCGGGTTGAAGATTAAGTTAAAAAGAATGAAATTCTTTGGGAATGACATTTTTGGTACACAGGCCCTTAAGATCATTGTACTTTAAGGAAGATATGGTAAGCTGTTCCTTAAATTTAGGGTACAAATTTCGGGTATCACAGTTATAAGTGGTTGATTTCTTCCTCTTTCGTTCCATTATGTCAATTGTTTGCCACTTGGAGTTCCAATTCTCTTTGTAGAGCAGCAAAATAGGATTAACTTTCTCCTCTTTAATTTGTTTAATATTCAACCAATTCACTGAGTTGTTTTCGTTATTCTTTTTGAAAGTGTAGCCTAATCTGCTGAACCATTCCTTGAGATCATAAATGTCGTACCAGAACATTCTTTCCGCAATGTATGGTTGTTTTATTCGGGCCAATCGCAAAATCGTTGGCCATTCCTCGGGAGAGTAAATGGATATATTTCGCTTGGCCCGTTTAATTGTCAAGTGCATACAATCCGCCTCCATTTATGTGTGGCCGCTCTCTAAATACTTTAACGTGACCCCATTTAGATTCAACTTAATAATTACGTAAAATAGCAGCGTTGCAGTATAACGATTCCTATTCTGCCCACCACAACAATCAGAATACATTACATCCGTTACATTTTCGTCAAATGAGCTCAACATTTTCATAATTGTGGTCCCAATCTCGTCCGAACCTCTTTGTCCCTGCGTTTCATCCGACAAGAGACAGTAGCCTTCCTTTGACGCAAGATCGAAAAATGTATTATTAAAACTAGCAAAATTTCTTGAATAATACAATACATTGCCGCATGGGCTTGTCAAAACAGATTGTACGTCAGAAGTAAATACTCTCAATTTGCTATTAATTTTTGCATCTTCTTTATCGGCCTCCTTTTCCTCCCTAGCCCTCTTCTTTAATATGTTCATTGTACGCTTCCTGCAAATCTCCCTTTCATCAGAGTTACGATATCGTTCGCATATGTAGCATGTATCCTTCTTCGGCTTATGAAGAGAATAATTATATTCGTTGCAGAAAATACGCCTGCACATACTTTCCTTAATGGAATTGCCTTCATGCTTTTCATTAAAGAGTTGAAACAATTTTGAAATGTCTAAATTAGAAGCAAGGTATAACCGTTTTGATTTCGAGCGAGTATAGTGGCTCTCCACAGCCGGAAAGGATTCAATATGCTCCTTAATGATTCTTCTAGTTTCTACATCAATTTTTTGATGACGTCCATGGTGTCCCCGTTTATCTATAACTTCCTGACATTCACTTTTCTTTATGAAAACCGAAATAGCTCCATCAGATATATTCAGTGTTTTCAGAAAGAACTGCTTGCATACTTGCTTAGACCTCAGAGTGTATGTTAGAGTCTTGTCTCTTCGGGAGCCGCCAACAAGAGCCCTCTTACATTTCTTTAATTGTATGCACTGCCTTAAGTACAACTGTTGTTTTGCGTAGTCTGAAAGTTCCCAAAACTCGGCGTTGATCGCAATACGTTCTTCGTTGTTAATCTGGTCAATTCATATGTGCCGACACTTGCAATTCACCGATTTTGGCAGTCGCTCCTTAATCAATTTCCCCCTTTTGGTAACGTAAGCTTTTCTTGACTGCCTTTTTTTCTTCCGAATATTTTGCATCCATGCATGCGTCTCCTCTGTAACATTTAATATAACCGCTAATGTAAATTTATGTCACTAATCATAAATAACCCATATCGTTCCGTCCGGATTTTACCTTCCTCTTCTGAGTAGGTGTCTTTAGCTCTACCTCCTCGTTATTGGTGACGTCTGCAATCAGACCGTCTATGTCTGGGTCTATTTCAGGGTTTCTCTTCCCATGCCGTAGTGACTATGTCCAATTCCTCTGCTTTCGATTCAGCATCTGCTTCTGCCTCTTCACCTGTTTCCGGAACATAATGCACCGAAGATCCTGCGGAGAAATCTTCTTCGTCCGTCATACCAGGCGCATAATAATTGAAGAATTCTTCAGGGAAGATAGCCCTGGCCTCCTCATTCGTCTCCGGTATAGTTTCATCTGATAAATCTATAAATAAATTTATTTTGGCCTCAGCGTCACCAAAATCTGTCGAAATTCCACTGATTTGATGATCCAATATTTTTAGAATGTTTTTACAATAACACACTAGCAAAAGCACAATTGCTCCATCTATGTCTTCTCTCAGCAAGTTCTACAATCTATCAAACAGTTGACATTAACTCTGTGGTTTTCTGGAATAACCGTGTACGTCCATTTTTGTCAGTTTTGATTTAACGATGCCAAATATATTAATTTTTAACGCTCTTGTAGTGTTTAATTTTTTTAAAAAAATATTGACCATTTCTGAGTTTTGTCTTTAAATAACGACGTAACTTATGCAGCACTAACGACGTATGTCATCCTATGTTTGATCACTGACAAATTATTTTCTCAGAAAACGACACATAGCGACATGGGTACGTTGATTATTAATGAAAAAAAAATGCAAAATAACTTTGGATTATTTTTCAGTTTATAACCACTTATAAAAACTTGTGTGTTTATTTCTGTTATTTTTTGTCACTATTATTCTTGATACGTTGTTATATTCTCATCCTAAGTCCCGTTAACTTTTTGTTGACGAACAAAAAAAATCCATTTTTCAAGCAACAACGATTTATGTCTAACTGTGTAGTTGCACTGGTAGTTTTCTTTTTCAAAGAAAACGATATTTGTCTCTAGGATCTATTCCTCTTAAGATTTTTGACTCAAAATTTTTTATAAAGTACTTATTGCCCATAAGTAAAAAGACCTAAAAACTTTATATCGAGCCCATAATTTCAAATACAACGTTTTTGGCTCTCCTGAACATTTTGATTTTATGACATACGCGGTTATTCTAGAAAACCACAGAACTGTGTAAACAGATTTTAAGCTATTGCTTACACCGTAGAACACACAGAGAAAATTGTATGATATATAAAATAGTGTATAAGTGTCATACGGATTGAAATACTAAAAATAGTGAATAATAAAAATAGTGTATGCTTTTTATACACTATTTTTCTTTGAAATTATATTCAGAGTAACAACTAATTAAAACACCATACCTGTACATGAGTATACACTATTGTTTTATTGAGGGGACGACATAAAATTGAATTCGATATCGAAAACATTTTCAATCACATACGTAAATACATATGTATACCTGTATATTTTTTCTGAAAGCATTTTATATACTTTTTCCAGAAGAAATATTTCAGATTCTTTGCATTTTACGCATTTTTTGCAACTACATTTCATGAGAAATACTATTACAAACCATTTTTTTTCTAATTAATTAACTAATAATTCTGATCCAATTGGAAAATATTTATCTTCTTAGAACTCTTTAATATTTTAGAATTTAATTTTGACAAAGTCATATAAAAGATCCTTGCTGTATGGTTTCGGCGTTCAACGGCCAGACGGCTTAACCCATTGACGTTTCTTAACACAATACAGTATCCAAATGAAATGGTGACGTTTCTTTTTTAATTTTCGCGGTCTTTTCGCTTTGGTTGGCAGTACTGTTTTTAAAATTTGTACCAAATTTCATATCAATATTTTTAGTTCAATAGTGACGTTCGTTTTTGAAATTTCGGATTTTACAATGTCGAAATTTGTTGAATTTAGAAGTTCCATTAAATTTTGTATTCGGCTACGTCGAAATTTTTTTAAAAAGTGGTACAAACAATTCTAAGAAGGCAGAGAAAGTGCCCTGGATAAGAAGAAACATCAACTAACAAACAACACATCAAGAAAAGATTTGATGCTGAAAAATCGTCGATTGACAATTCCAGATCTTCTAATTATTCAGCAATATCTTAAAATATATTATGGGCGTAAAATCTCGATTGGTTCCAAAAACATCACTAATATCTCTGAAACAATGCTTTCTGACTACCAGCACTTAATAAAACGCATCACTATGGGTGATGCGACCCCGTAACAAAATCAAGCAAGTAGGCTTGAAGTTGTTCAAAAATAAATGTCATGTTATCAGTTTTCTTCATTATCCTGATATGGTGCACTATAAAGCCGGCCACTCACGAACAGTTTTAACTGTCAGTTTCAACTGTTCATTTATAACTGACAGACTTAACTGTACACACACGTGCAGTTCAATACTTCAGTTTTTTAACATGTATTCGAATGAGCAGGACGGTTTGGCCACTCTCGGTGTACTTTTTGTAATTTTACAAAAAAAAAAAAAAAATTAATAAACAGCGTAAACAGTCGTGCAAGAAGTGTTTATTACAACGAAATTTATCTTCCCACATTAATTTATTAAAAGAATTAATAATTTAATTATATTGCAATAAAATCAACTATCACTTGGTTTTGTTTACGCGACATGATACGCACTCTCGCTCGACACAAATTGCACTGAGAACGGTACAGTTGAACCCCCACACACGTCCACTTCAGTTGAAACTGTCAGTTAAAAATATAAAAATTTGAAATTTCTCAGTTAAACTGAACAGTTGAGTTGAACTGTCATTTATTACCTACACACGTACAGTTTTAACTGAACAGTTCCTTTCGCTAGGCGAATCTATTTTCAAGGCATTATTACTGTATACTTGTGCATCACTTACGTGAAGCTATTTGCAAAAAGACGTTGAAGAATACTAAAAGCTCGATTAAAATAGGAACAAACCTATCCAGCCCCTACAATACTGTGCAAGGTTTCAGGCAAGACGATGCGTTATCGTGTGACTTCTTCAACTTGCTGATTAAGAAGATTTTGCAAGAAATGCAAATTAAAATCACCGACATTATTTTCAACAAAGGCAACATGTTGCTTACATTGACATCATTGGTCGCAACATGTGGGCAGTAAGTAGAGCATTAGAAAAACTCGAAAAGTAGTCAAAAATCATAGGCCTAACAGTGAATGAGGACAATGCAAAGTTTTCATTTCGAGTAGCAGAACATCACATCGCCTCGAACAGCACATTCACATTGAAAACTACATTTCTAAAGTTGTGAAAGACTTCATTTAACTATTTAGGGTCCAGTGTCAGTGACAACAATGAGATGAGCTTGGAGATTAAGTGGAGAATAACTCTTGCCAATAGATGTTATTTTGGGCTCAGTAGGAAATTGTTTTATTTTTTAAAAAGAATGGATATATCAATAAAAATTATTTATTTATTATTCAATTTTGCTAAAGATCGAAATGAGAAATCGTCAATGGTTCTTCAGTTATAGCTGAAAAATTAAGCAAACAAACTTTAAGATAAGGAAAAAAATATAAAAGGTCTTAAAAAAATTCGACCTGAGAACGCCTAGCCCTTTGGAGAATTTACTAAACTGGCCTAGTACTTGCACCTAGACTTGGAATTTCTCAACCACCCCTACCCCCAGAAAGGCTGGCGTATAGTGTCCCTAACATGCTTTTATGTGAACCCTTTTTTTTTAACGATCACAACAAATTTCCTGGCACTTCAATGCAAAGTGCATAAAACTACAAAACTACCATATTCTAAGGAATTGCAATAGATATATTGGGAATCTTCTTATATTCTCAGATTCATCTTTCAAAACTAAATGAAAACGACTGTTAACTCGTATGTAGCATCTCAAAAAAAGAGGTGACAAAAGGTGCACGAATGTTGTTTTAAGTAAGTAATAAATGATACAATCAAAATACTGATTTGAATATAATGTAGCGTATAATTAAAACAAGTATGGGAGTACATACATACATACATATGTATGTACTCGTATATAACAAATGGTTTTTGTAACCACAATGGTCATATTATGACGTTGGCCACACATGTTACTACTTCCAGACACTTAAATAATTTACACAATACCTCGTCATCAGTTTAATTTTTTTTTCTTTTTCCATTATCTAGCGTAGGATTTTTCATCGTTGTTTTAATTTTTGTTTTTTTTTTTTCAGACTTTTTAGAGAAAGCCTTTTAAAAATATTTTTCATGTTACGTCTTCAACAACAAATTGTTTCAAATCGTAATAGTTTTTATTATTGTTATTTTTTTTTTTATATTTTTTCTGTTCAGCATAAAGAGTTTAAATTTATGATTCCTGTATGAGTTTTTAAGAAAACATTTGAAATGGGTGTTATTAAACGCATATTTCATAAAAATTTATTGGCATAAGCTAAAAGTATTGCCAACATGTTGTTAGATTAAATTTATTGAATTTGTTTGTCTGTGAAAATATCAGTTGAATAAAAATATTACATAAGATCCAGACATAAGTAATATTATGACAATCAGTAAAACTGGTACATTTTGTGGAAAAAAATCTTCTATAACTTGAGGTCTTTCAACACTGTGTATTAATTGATATATAATATATAATTGATATATAATATACAATGTAAAACCCAGGACATCTGGAATAAAGTTTGGCTGCATCATGGCGATTTTGAAGTCATCATACGTTTATAGTTTACAAGAAATATTACAAATCCAGTGTAATACTGAAACAATATGTTTTTCAATTGATATTTTCTGAATTTAAATTGACATTTTATGAAATACATTCGATAATTTCTAATAATTTTAGATGTTTTCTAAAATACATTTGATACTGAAATACATTTGATACTTTCTGAAATACAATTGATGTTTTCTAAAATACAATTGAGTATTTATAAAATCAATTGGTGCTTTCTGAAATACAATTGATACTTTATGAAATTCAATAAGTGGATTAAAGAGCTTAACGGCTCTTAAGTTGAGAAATATTTAAAAAAAATTTGAGATAAGGAATCTTCCATTTTAAATCACCACTTTGAATATGATACAATTTGGCATAAATATTCTATATTAGTAGTTAGTAGTTCCTGAAGTATTGCCTCTCAAAAAGCGAAAACACCATTATAAACTTACTAGAGTGGTCTTCCACACTAGCACCTTTAGAATGACATGTAACTGAAATTCATTTGAAAAGTTCAAAGGTAATTTTCTTATGACTTAAATTTTGGGATGAATTATCTTCTCTATGTTCTTCAGTGGAATACTTTAACCGTGTATCTTCGATTTTCACTGATTATTTAAGTCCTGTTTTAAAAGCTTAAAATGATTAGTGAATTTATTTAGCTGTTAACTTCTTTAACACTATTCCTACCACGCATGGTTAGAAGACCGTTTCTATAATTTCGTTATGAATTTGTTAGACAGAAAATGCATAAAATGTGTATTATTCATTTCTAAATAAATTTAAATATTTTGTTCATTGACTAAAATTACATTCTATATTATTAATGTATTTTTTCCCTAGAGTGGTCATTTGACCTCAACGAAAGTAATAGTGTCAACGAGTGATTTCGCAACAAAAAAAAACTACATAATTTTAGAACTTAACGCGAAATTTTTAAAAAACAAAAGTTTCTAACTTAGAATCGTGTAAAAGATTCCAATGTATTGCATATAAAACAAAACTAGCAGATTCCAGCCCTCGAAATTCGAGCGCAAATTCTAGGAATTTTTTTTTTTTTATTAAATAAAGACCATAAAAGTATGCTAATCAATTATATCCAATTCACAAATAAACACAAAAAACAAACTCATTTTTATTACAAACACATTAACAAATTTAATAAATATACACATAGCATTGTATAATTTTATGTATGTGTTAGTAGCAACTTTAAATGCATTTTACTCAAAATAAGGGAAAAAATTTAAAAATCTGTAAATCTGCAAATCGTTCAAAAAGAAATACCTTTCGAATAAGGTACGCTTCGTCAAAATCGGGATAAAATGGTAGAACAAATTATCAGTCACAAGAAATCGCCTAGCCTATTAATATTAAAGATAATTAAAATTACTTGTGGGAGATGTCAATTTTTTTTAAAATAAATTTATTGTAATTTTTTTGGCTTAGATAAAACTTACGAAGGGGTTAGCTGTAAAACGAACTGTCGTATTGCGCCCAATTTTTGACATTTATGATCCGTATACTCTGGCAAATCATCATCAATAGATTCACACTTGAACAACGTTACTAAATTATCCAAATTTCTTTTGAAAATCGTCATCGATTCGTGCAACTTATAGACAACTTCGTGATTTTTATGGTGCACATAATCATCCATCTGTGGACATATTTCATACCACGTACTCTCTGAATGATGCAATAATACCAACACGTGGAAGGAGTGTGCGTGCCGAAGAGAATATCGCCACTATAAACGAAAGTGTGCAGAAAGATTCAAATTTATCGATTGGTCCTCTCTCATGGCCTACACTCGTAAAAGATCCAGCAGGTGCAGGAATTAAAGCCACGAGACTATCATGTGCGTCGTTCTTTAACCCATTTGAGCAGTTGAAAACTGACCCGATGTTTTATCGCAAAACTGTGTTCAGCGATGGGGCTTAACAAGATTATTAATAAACATAATTGCCGCATCTGTAGTGAGACCAATCCACAACAGATCCTACAGATTCCACTACATCCAGAAAAATTCACCGTTTGATGTGGTTTACACGCTGGTGCCACCATCGCACCTTATTTCTTCAATAATTAAGCCGAAGCTCG
Organism: Cordilura impudica; assembly: GCA_963682025.1. Taxonomy (NCBI): domain Eukaryota; kingdom Metazoa; phylum Arthropoda; class Insecta; order Diptera; family Scathophagidae; genus Cordilura; species Cordilura impudica. The sequence goes on along the minus strand of OY821519.1, from coordinate 131,546,753 downwards.
CGTTACGGTTAATGGAGATCGTTACCGCACCATGGTCAATGATTTTCGGTTTGAAAATATGGATCGTAACCATCGACTTATTGCAATCAAAATTTGGTGATAAGTTGATTTCGAGAAATTAACCTGTCAATTGGCCTCCAAGGTGGTGCAATTTGACATCTATCAATTATTTTCTATGTGGCTACGTTTTGATAAACCAGCATCAAGTGACACCTCGGAGGTCAACATTGGACGTCCAGCATGCGCTTCGTCAAGAAGGGCAGCGTTGGCCATATGACCGAAGTCATTTACAAATGTTAATGCCTTACGAATAAAAATATTTATAAATAAAATTAAATTTTTGGTGTTATTTTTATTTTATTTAAAATGCTATCGAGCTTAAAAAACACCGTTCGTATAATCAGATTTATATTTTCATACCCCCCACACCACGTGCAGCGGGTATATATCAGTTTGTCATTCCATTTGTAACGCATCGAAAAAAGAAATTGCGACCCCATAAAGTATATATTCTTGATTCTTATAACATCTCCTGTCGATATAGCGCTGTCCGTCTGTCTCTTTAATAATAGAATAATAATTAAAATAATATTGTTTGTTTGGGTTACATAGGGCATCACTGTGCCAATATATGGCCTAAAACATGGAGACCGTCTAAAAAATTCCACAAATTAATTGTGTTTATTGTAACAATTTAGTATTAAGTTTATCAAATTGTTTAGTTTTTCAAATATGTTCTTTATATTTGTTAAAAATAGTGCAACAAGTGCAGAAACATCCCTTCAAACATCCGTTTGTCTTTATTTTTTAAATAGTACTGAAATGACCCATTATAATGAGTGATACAGGATTAAAATTCTCTACGAAAAAATTTTTCATGTAATTTCGCAGCAGATATCTAAATATAAAATTTGGGTGAGAGGATCAGTTATCCTGTTCTTAAAATGTTGGCCAAAAAACAAACATTAAAAACTTTAAAAAACCATGTAATGAGACTTTACCCAGACAGCTCCAAAACAATCGTCCAGTGCAAGAGCCATCTATTCTAAAAATAATTTTGCACAGTGATATTAATTTGACCTGAATTTCTTAGCAATAACAAAAGTGCTAAATTCGGCTGTGTCGAATCTTTGGAACCCTCCACACCGGTTTTACGTTTAGATTAATATCTGGACTTATTGCACTATTTATAGCATATGTAAAATAATTGAAAAGCAACGATTTGATATTCTTAATACTAAATTATTACAACATAATTATAATTTTTTAAAGGTGCCTTCACATTTGTGAACATATCTCGGAACAATGATACCCGATTTATCTGATTTTCAATAACAACCTTCTCGAAGTAATGAATAACAATATTATAAGAACTTTACCCAGGTCAATACTTTATTTTGTGAATGAGCGTGATTTTTACGTGCAGACGGACAGATGGTCGCCACTATATCGACTCGAGTTTTTATAAGGATCACGAATATATATACGTTATGGGGTCGCAAATGCATTTTTCGATGTATTACAAACGGATTGACAAACCTATATATACCCTCTGCACAGGATTAAAAAACCAAATTAACTTTTATAAACATTTCTGTGGTCACAAGCATTAACCGCCTAATTCGAAAATCATGCTTTTGAGAAAAATGACTTTTTATATAAATGTAATGGGGATTCATTACGACTTAGGTCTGAATGTTTTCATTAATAACTTTTAAATAAACAGTGTTAGAGAAATGGGGATTTCACGTAAATATAAAGCGGTTTTAGTAGAATATGATAGCATACGTAACTCAAATCGTTCTTAAGTCGACTTAGGCGGTTATAGCTTGTGACCACATATTTATGCTAAACTTTGAATTTTGATTTAATAATTCAAGAACCGATTAGAGTTTATCACTGAATTTTTACACAAATATGGAAAATAAAATTCACACTAAGAAGCCCTAGTTTTGTTTATTTTAAGTGTAAGCTCTAATGAAGCCGGGCAAACAAAAATTTTAAAAATGTCTTCCCTTTCGGTGTGAATACTTCTTTCATGAAAGGCCCAAACCGCCTTTTGTGGTTTCCAAGCTTTTTTCGCTTTATGCATGGCAAGTTGCATAGCACGTGTTATAAGCTTATTTTATTTTTCTTTCTGGTCTTCTTTCTGCTATTTCTGTACTCAATATTTCCTTTTTGCACACACAACTTTATCTCTTTTTTTCTATTAGATTTTCGTTCATACATTTTACACTCAAAAATAAACAACAACAGCTGATTGGCTGTCATGAAGCCTACAACGCTTGAAAAAGTTGAAAGTTGGTGAACTTTTTTACGTACCTCACTTTATGAAAATATACTACTTCAACTTTTTCGTCTGTAGTGCAAAAAGCGTTCAAGCGTAGAAAGTGTGATCTGTACCTTAACCTTTGTGCACAAGTTTCTTATGATTTATATATTGTTTGTTGTTTTTCCGGAAGTAGTTTGACTATTACGACTACATCTTTTCACTAAAGATATTCGTATGGATATAATAAAAATACAAATTAATACTTTAAGTGCAATTGGCAGAAATATGAAAAAAAATTGCTTATAATGAAAGCTTATGTAGCGAATTTCATTAAAATATATTAATATTTGCGATATGAAATGGTTGAATCAGAAATTAATAAGCCTCAAGATCACATGTTTTTACTTTAAAGACAAAAAAAAAACATTGGCACATTTGTTTAAAAAATTGGTCTATATTCTGCATGACAGGTTATACAGTTGTTTCAGATAGAGCCACCAACACTAATTAGTAACCAAAATCAGTAGTTTGGTAAAAAGTTAAATTCATATATCTTTGCTGAAAACAACCCAATGAGAATCTAAGCAAAATGCGATATGTATTAGTTATTATTTAGTATTTATTTATTTGGAGGATTTTCAAATATCAGACTCAATTTTACATGAGATGATATATGATGGTAATAATGATAATTTTATATGAGATGATATTAACACAATATTTAAGAATGTTTTTTTTATACCCTCCACTCCAGTGTGCAGAGGTTATATATAAGTTTGTCATTCCGTTTGTAATAATTAGAAAAAAAATTTTGGACCCCATAAAATATATATATTTGTGATCCTTATAACAACCGGAGTTGAATTGCGATGTCCGTCTGTCCGTCTGTCCGTCTGCGGAAATCACGATGACGGCATCAATCGGGCAGCCAGGGTGCTCGTTGATATAAGAAATGATTGATTAGCATCCAGAAAAGTTTGCTGTTTAAAATCGTCCAAATCGGTCGATTAGGGCCCGAGATTTGAATGAAGAACTTAAAAAAGTCTTGAAAAAATATAATTTTCTATGTTGTTCTTGTCACGATCACGCCCTGAATAGTGCAGCTACAGTGATCATTTTTAGTGAGAATGATTCAGCAAATTCATGGGAAGATTTCTATTTCAAAAATCGTTAAAATCGGTGGAACAGGTCCAGGGAAATCTCTGAAAAATTAAAAAAAAAATGAAAAATATGATGTTTCTATATTGTTCTTGTTGTTATTCTAAATGTTGTGTACTTGTCATAGCTGGACTTGTTGTTTTTGTGGTCGTTGTGGTAATAATATAATAAAAACTAACCCTTTGTACATTTTTTTATTAACTCTGGTAGAAAATTTTAAAAGTTTCCATTGTTTTGGCATCACTCTAAAAATTTGTTAGATCATTTCTGTTATTACCACGAACCTGCCTGCAAAATTTCAGATCGAATGGCTCACGGGAAATTGGTTAAAATCGATCCAAAATTTTTTCGACAAGCAGACACTACGTGTTAATATAAAGGGAGTAAAAATTCACCAACATCTAAAGCAAATAATGCTAAAATACCTAGTTGTTAATAAAAAAAAACAAAGTAAATATAGCAAAAAAAAATTTTATCTATAAATTTATTTATAAATTTATATAAACATATTAAATAATACAAATAATATACATATATTATATATGTACATATATCCATAACAACTGCATGTTAGAAATAAGTCGGTATATTATTTTATTTACATAAAATTCTGCAATATTTTGTTGTGGGGAAAATACATTTCTTTTGCATTAACAGAGTGTCACTTCATTTTGCTCAGCGTGACTATGCCACAGTAGATGGCGCCACAATTTTTGTTTGTTCTAATTAGCTTTGCAATAGTTATTTCTATTTTAACATGAATGTTAATATTTTCAACTGGATATCATACAGAACAATGTTAAGAGTATACACGGGTTGGTCTTTTATTTCATACGTTTTTTCATTATTCTTTTACAAATATGAATATAAGTTTGGCATATTAACTTTTTGTTGTCTTTACAAAATAGAGTTACCGAGTTCATCAATGAGTTTTTTGCTTTCAAAACAGTTCTACATAGTTATATAGAATTATTATTCTGCTTTACCTACAAAATATCTGATTGCGATTACATCTAATTTTTAAAAATTGTTTATAATTACTAAAGCATTTTTATTCACATAAAGACAAAATTGCACTTTTTAAATTTTTCATTCAAATTTAAGAAAATATCAATTCTAAAAACTGGAATTAAAAATTTCCAATTATAAATTGGAAGTAAGGAAAACATACGAAAGAACAGAAAAAGGAAGTTCACATTTAAAATTCATTTTATATTTAAAATATAAACTAGAGGACCCCTGCTGCTCCGCAGCATTATATTATTTTATATTAATTTTTTAATATAATACCAAAATTTGCCAAGAGAAGTTAACGTACAGTAATGCCAAAATAAGCCAAGAGAAGTTAACGTACAGTAATACCAAAATTTGCCAAAAGAAGTCAACGTACAGTAAAAGCAAAGTTGATTCTCCACGCATAACTTTCCTCAAACCCAACGAATTTAAGCAGTTAATAGCTCAAAAGAAGAAGCTTGATCCACTGAGTGTTCTTAGACCTACATATGTCAACAGCCTACGTTAATTAGAACTCTAGTTATAGAGGTTTGAGAGAAGAAAAATATTGAAAAAAAGTTTATTCATAAATTCTTTTAATATATAAGATAAGAAATAAGAAAACAAAAACATACAACAAAGCAAAAACAAAAATTATATTTTTTTTAGGCAATGAGCTGCATTTTTCTAAATTTTAGCCTTTTCTTTAGAGAACCTCTACCTGTGGCATGGATTGGATAAGTTTTGAGGTCTCTTTTTGAGAATTTTTTTCTAATTTCAGATGCAATATTTCTTTCAACATACTTTTCGATGTAGTTTGTTGCTGGTGAATTTTTCTTTCCAATAAGTCCCACTCTGTATCAAGTTAACTTTTAAAATATCAAGGTATCCATGATTGACTCTATAAACTACATTTATCCAGCTCCATTAGCTGCCATACACCCCCACAACATAACTCCGCCACCACCATGCTTAACTGTATCTGATAAATTATTTTTTAACGATCTACAAAAAATTTTAAGATTTTAACTATTTTTTGGAGCAATAGCCCTTCCAAATAAAAAAAGTTTGAACACATATTTTTTTTTTCATATGTGTTTACATATTTATACCAAATAGTTCTATAGATAAATTTATTAGGGACTCATTCATGAAAACTGTAAAAGTTTATAACAGATTTCACAAAACAGATGTTCTCTCAATTTTTGTTCGTTTAAACATTTACAGGAAGGGAACCTTTTTTTTTGTAAATTTATTTACTAAATCCCGTAACTAATACAAAAGCTTAAATCCATAAAAAAAATTGTGGAATTTTTGAAAAGCTAAAAAATCAAAATAGATAATATCTATAACAATATCCAATCTGATTTCATTTCTGTATTAATTTGATTGTGATCTATATTCAAAACACGCTAACTATAAAAAGTCGAAAGAAACTGTTTTATTCGCTAATAATTAAACAGATATCCAATATTCACCTTCATTAACATGGTGTAAATAAATGCACTCACATATTCATACAAATACATAAAATTTAAATTTATAGCGTGTTTTGTAGTGTATAAAAACAGACAAATATTTTTAAGTTTATATTTAGCGTGTTTTGTTAAGAAAAATAGAAATAAAATCTTTTGTACGCATATTCATATTGTGGGGATATTGCAATTATTATTCAGATTCGTGATTAGTATAGCAAATGCGATTAGATATGAAAAAGATTTAGAATAAATTCATTCTTTTTTAAAATGTTATAAAATTCCGTAAAATATTATTAGTTCCCGTTTCATTTCACATGCTTTTTGAATATTGGCTCTCGATACGATCAATTTTAGTTTCGAAATCCATTTCGATATTATGAAATTGACAAATAAAATTTGAGCAGTTATAAACTTTTTATTACATCTAGACAATTTCGATATAAATTTGTAAATTCTACAGCATAATATCCATTTGCAGTTAAACGAAATCACTTTCTAAAAAATGTATGACTGACTTCTTGTTGTTAAAAGAGAACATTTGATTTAAAATGTGTTAAAGGCAAAAATCGCTAAAATTTTGTTAAATGATCTTAGCTTTCACAAGATCAAATCATGTGTGTATAAATACTCGTACGTTATTGTTTATAAATATAGTAATTAACATTTTCTCAAGAGAATATTATGGTCAAGGTCATATAAAAAATATGTTCAAAATCAGAAAAAATAAATAAAAAACTGATTTCACTTAAAAAGGAAATTTAAAAAAAAAACTTGTAAACATTCATATGAACATAGTAATATACTAATGATAAAAGATCTCACTAGAAAAATGGAAATAACAACATTGCGTTGTTCATATGAAAATGAAACAACATTAAATGAAATGCATGTATAGAGGCGACTTCTTAAACAGAAGCATTAAAATGAACAAAAAATAGACAATAAAACGAGGGTCGTGCAGCAAGTTTACGAATAATTTCAAATTGTTTCATTTCGATTTTATTGTTTTAGTTTGTTAGCTTCCACATCGCTCCAAACAATACGTTTTAAGTAAAACACTTCAAATTGTTTTCAATGTGTTCAATTATTTTGTATATTCGAATTTTCGGCAAAATTTTAAATTTGTTTGTATTTAAACACAAAATTAACTCATCCGTTAGTGACCTAATTTTTTGTTATTTTTGAATGAGGACAATTTTAAAAATTTATATGACATATTCTTTAAAAATAATCTTTCTAAAATATCGAATAATTTTCATTATTAAATTTTTGGCTTTTTATGAATGGAGACACAAGTGCACCCCCAATAAATTTGAATGTTTTGTTTCTAAACCAGTGGTATGAGAAGTTTTGAGAGACAAATGTTAAGAGAAAATTGACTCGTTTAACTCAAAACACTGCAGTGGAAAGACAGTAAAGGTGCGTTCAGACTACGCAAATATTTGACCAAATAAACGTAACCCCTAATTTTATGAAAGTTTTATTCAATCTTACATGATATATAAAAGACAAAATTAAGTTATGTTTTATTACATTAGTAATATTTAATATATTTAACTATATTCTATATCATATATTGTATAACTTAATGAAAATTATACAAGGAAAATTATACATTATTTAGGGGTTACGTTTATTTGGTCAAATATTTGCGTAGTCTGAACGCACCTTAAGGATCCTCGCAAACAGCAAACAGCAAACAGCAGAAGTCTCTTAGCTAGTGCCAGGGCTGTTTGCTAACACGAGTGAGAACCCTTACTATTAACCCTCTAAGGTCCGATAACTGAATGTTATAGCATTATGTATAAGACTTATAATTTACCACAGCAAACAAAAGCATCCGATAAAATGAAAAAATCGTTAATCATCAATGAATTTTACATAGGCTTCATATAAGACGGAAGTTGTCTTTTATAGCCCTGTGAAGTATATTTTAACTATAGCTTAAGAATCAGTGTTTCAGAATAGGTATACGAGGGCGGTGCCAGAACAACCCGACCTGACAAAGAAAATACAACATATTTGGGAAAAAAATTGGTTTATATCTCACCATAATCTCCTTTTAGCTCGATACTTTTTCCCAGCGATATTCGATGGCTCGGTGGTAAAATATCTGTCAACAATGAAGAGTTGGAGCCAGCTTTGGGTGGCTATTTTAAGGAGCTAGACAGTTGTTTTTTAAGCAGTTGTTATTTTAAACAGGTCGTCAGGTCGGGTTGTTCTGTTCAAATGCATTAAAAATTGCAGTAATCAGTAAATTTCAACTGATAATGAAATTGAGTTTGCATTATCGGAAAGTTGTTGCTCTTTACTGAAAAAAAAAAACATATAAAAATATTGTAGTCGGTCGAAAAATGGACCAATCCTGATCATATAAGGTCGCTTATTTTTTGCAAAGACATACAGAAACCAAATTTGAGAAGAATCTGTGCAATATTTTAGCTTTTTGATAGATTTATGTGAAGATCGGGAATTAGCTTAATGTGGGGGCTATGACTAGGAATTGTTTTACGTTTATTTTTGGACTTCTGATAAATAAATTTAATAAATATACCCAATTTGACCAAGTGTACGAAGCGAGCCCCCATTTTTGGAAATAAAATTTTTTGAAGATTTTTCTAGATTGTTCTAGGATTATTTTACAATGTTCCAAAACGACGAGTTTTTAAAATATGTATAATTTGTACCGGTAAATCGAAAAAAATTAATTTAAAACTTTGCCCCCACTTTTGGAATTTGGAATTGCCGGTTGTTCTAGTTGTTCTAAACATTGAAAGAACGAAAAACATTTCAGATTCCAAAATTTCTTTCATACAAGGTATCTTGAATGGCACCCTCAGATCACTCTGAAACTTGGATATGTTATAGAGAGGATGTAAAATTAAGGGACCCGTATCAGGGATGGAATTGTTGATACAATGTTACTTTTTTTGATACTATTTGATGTTGAAAAATACGTTGATACGCCCGCGACTCATTTGATACATTTTCAAAATTGAACGAATTTTAACTAATTTTTTTATTGAAATTTTTTTCTTGCATTAATTTTTCCCCCATTTTCTACTTATTGAAATATGGTAACTCGTTGAGAAACTCTTTTAAATTTAACCACACTGGCAACACTTCATTCATTTATGTGATGATGGTCTAACAAATATCAGCTGACTTTTGTTTATAAAATTTGGTTTTTCCCAAAACAAATGCCAAACGCAATCAGACTACAAGCAGCAAAGTAACATTTTTCTCCTAACATTTTACATGAAAAGAAAATAACGCCGAACAGCACGGTGATGCTTTAATTCTGATTAATCATTGTTTTTTCTTCTTTACGCAAAAAAAAAAATCGGAAGATTTGTTTGTTCTCGATAAATAGTTACTAAAAAAGTCAGCAATTAACTGTGATTCAATAAATAAAATAGTTTTTAACAATTAATTCTATTTTCCTTAATCATGGAATATGATGAACCTGGGTAAGTTTAGCAATGGGTTTTAAAATAAATTAAACTTAATTCTAATTTTATTTTTCTTAGAACCAGCAAGTCAAACAAGCCATATTTAGTTCCATTTAGATTGGGAAAAAAAGTTTACATGGATAAAAAGGATGAAACCGGAAAAAAATGTACTGTTTGTAATTCTTATATTACTGGAGGCTTAACACATTTAAATCGTCATGACCTGAGCGAAAATCACAAAAAGAAAGTTAACGCCGCCAAAACAACACCCAAAATTGACAATTTCTTAACAAGTTCCACAAAATGTACAATAACGGAATCTGCAAAAAAATTAGAAATAATGCTGAGTGCTTTTGTTGCAGATCATAACCTTGCATTCACGGCACTCGATCATCTAAATTTTATTATAAAGGAAGGAGTTCATGATTCTCAGATTGCTAAGAAATTTAACATTCACAGAAGAAAAGGTAAAGAAATTGTGACAAACTTGCTTGGCCCTGAAAATTCTAAAGACATACAAAGCTTTTGTAACAACCATTACTTTTCGTTAGTAATCGACGAAAGTACTGATTGCAGTATTTCCAAAAACCTTGCAATTGTAATACGAATTTTCGATGTAATATCTCGTGACCGTTTTTTGAGTTTGGTACAAATTGAAGACAGCACATCTAATGGAATCTTCAATAGCACACTGCATGTATTAAAGGAAAATAACATACCCTTAAAAAATATGGTCGGTATGACCACAGATACTTGTGCTGTAATGATGGGTTCTTCAAATGGTGTGCAATCCAAATTTAAAAATATTATTCCTCATTTATTTTCCAATGGATGCATATGTCACATTTGAAATTTGGTTTCATCAGCTGCCTCTAAATTTGGAATTCCTGAGGAATTTGATAAGTTTATAAAAGAAATAAATTTTCATTTTTGTAACAGTGCGAGCAGAAGAGCAGAATTCATTAAATTCCAGGAATACTTTGGAGCCGAAATACATATAATCTTTAAATACGCTACAACAAGATGGCTTTCAAGACAAGAAGTAGTTAATCGAATTCTAGAACAGTGGGAACCCTTACAATATTATTTTGATAATTTTGATGCTGATTCAAAAAATGAGAGAATAAAGTTTATAATGTTAGGATTTGCAAATCCAATATACAAAATGACATTTTTATTCCTTCAATATTTTCTTAAAATTGTTAATGCAGTGAATGTTGAAATGCAGTCAGAAGATGCTCGTATGCATATTTTTTTTGGCAAGATTATTATTTTTATTTCGCCAAATTGCAGAAAATTTATTAAAAAGAGTTTTTTAGACAACTCTAAAATTTCAAAACTAAACCTAAATGAGAATCATATTCCATTGAACGATATATTTTGTGGCACTGAAGTTGATTTATACATAATCGAAAATCAAATCGACAGTAGTGTTGTAAATCAATTTAAACAAAATGCAAAAAGTTTCTATATAAAATTTTGTGAAGTTTTGAAGACAAAAGTAAATTTTGATGACGAGATCCTAAATTGGTTTAGTAAATTTTCACCCGAAAATGTTTTGTCAGGAAAAATCAACAGCATTGTGCCTTTTTTGATCAAAATGTTTCCCAATGAAAGCAAAAATTTTGAGAACATTAACTCACAATATAGAGCATTGGCCGATTTGGATGAATTAAAACCATTAATAAAAGAAAATATGTGTGGTTTCTGGTCGAAAGTGTCTGAAATTAAAAATTAATTAGATGAAAAGATGTTTCCTGATATTTTCAGAATTGTTCGTGGAATTTTGTCGATATCTCATTCCTCTGCAAACGTGGAGAGGATTTTTTCTTATCAAAATCTTATAAAAACAAAAGAAAGAAACCGGCTTCATGTTCCAACAGTATCAAATCTTCTTCAAACCAAAGACTTGTTAAAATCAGCAAATGCTTGTTGTTATAATTTTAAAATTTCTAACAACATGGTATTAAAAAATGTATAAAAAATAGTTTAAATTGAATTAAACTTTAAATTTTAAAGTCGTACAATATCTTTACTTTAAAGATGTTAGTAATATTTTTTTTACATCTTTATCTTAAAAACATAATTTTTGATCACGAAAAAAATATTTGTGTTCCTTTTTATATATAATTTTATGTGTATTTTTTTTACTTTATTTAATTTATTTTATTTTGTGTTTTTAAAATACATTAATGAATTTTTATGTACCTGTTTTGTTTATAATTATTATTATTATTTTTTTTAAATTAAATAAAAAAAAGTACCTTGATGGTCAAAAAAGTACAATTTAAAATCATTTTTGATACCAAATCGAAATTGCTATATTCCATCCCTGACCCGTATATTTGGGGATAATTAAAACAGTGTTGAGGCAGCGCTTCCAATCAAGTGTATCTAACCAGCAAAAATAAACGGTGTTGGAAATGAATTTAATAAGTGGTTGACCAACCTCAAATGATAACCTCAACATTGGTTTGAATGATTCTATTTTGAAGTATTGGCTAAGTATTGAAAAATCATACATATGTATATTTAATCTATTTGACAAATTGCATTATTTTTCTTTTTCTAGAGTAGAAAACCTATAAGTTCGTTATACATATAATTAACTTTTGCTTGTTAATTTTTAACTTTTAATTTTTAATTTTTATTTTTATTTTTTAATTTTAATATTTTAATTCTTAATTTTTAATTTTTAATTTTTAATTTTTAATTTTAATTTTTAATTTTTAATTTTTAATTTTTTAATTATTAATTTTTGATTTTTAATTTTTAATTTTTAATATTTAATTTTTAATTTTAATTTTATTTTTAATTTTTAATTTTAATTTTAATTTTTTAATTTTTAATTTTTAATTTTAATTTTAATTTTTAATTTTTTAATTTTTAATTTTTAATTTTTAAATTTTTAATTTTTAATTTTTAATTTTTAATTTTTAATTTTTAATTTTTAATTTTTAATTTTTAATTTTTTAATTTTTAATTTTTAATTTTAATTTTTAATTTTTAATATTTTAATTTTTAATTTTTAATTTTTTAATATTTTAATTTTTTAATTTTTAATTTTTTAATTTTTAATTTTTTAATTTTTAATTTTTAATTTTTAATTTTTTAATTTTTAATTTTTAATTTTTTAATTTTTTAATTTTAATTTATAATTTTAATTTATAATTTATAATTTATAATTTATAATTTATAATTTTATAATTTATAATTTATAATTTATAATTTATAATTTATAATTTATAATTTTATAATTTATAATTTATAATTTATAATTTATAATTATAATTTATAATTTATAAATTTATAATTTATAATTTATAATTTATAATTTATAATTTTATAATTTATAATTTATAATTTATAATTTATAATTTATAATTTATAATTTATAATTTATAATTTATAATTTATAATTTATAATTTATAAGTTATAATTTTATAATTTATAATTTATAATTTATAATTTATAATTTATATTTTATAATTTATAATTTATAATTCATAATTTATAACTTATAATTTATAATTTATAATTTATAATTTATAATTTATAATTTTATAATTTATAATTTATAATTTATAATTTTATAATTTATAATTTATAATTTATAATTTATAATTTTTAATTTTTAATTTTTAATTTTTAATTTTTAGTTTTTAATTTTTAATTTTTTAATTTTTAATTTTCCTTTTTTCGTATTCGTTTTTCAGTTTTCATTTACAAGTTTTCATTTTTTAGGGATTATATTATTTATTTTATATTAGAATTTTTTTTTTATTATAAATAAAAGATATGTGGCAATACTACTAACATCGCTCATGGTATTTGTGTTTGTTGGTATGGTTAATATATTTGCATCATTTTCATTAGCTTTTTTTTGTAATAGTGTAGGGTTTTGTACAACAAGTACTAAACTAAAATATTACAACAAACCAACCACTAAAATATTACAACAAACACACTGGGTTTTTTAGTTTTTTTTAGAGGTGTATACAAATTTTAGGCCAGGTCTCAGAACAGTGAGGCCCGATTTACCCCATTTTTAACACCGATGTTCCGCAAATAATGGCAAATAGTGAATAGTTTATTTCGTGTTTGTTTTCGTCTGTTTTCAACAGACAGACATACTGACAGACAGGCGGACATCGCCAGATCGACTTCTTATTTTATAAGAATCAAGAATATATATGGTTTACGTGGTTTCGGGAATTTATTTCGATGAATTACAAATGGCTTGACAAACTGATATGTACCCTCTTGCACAGTGGTGTGGAGGGTTTAAAAAACCAAAATTTAAAAGGCTTTGCCAAACAAATAAAATGATAACAAGAACCTTAACTTGAATTTTAAAGCGTTGGAAAATCAATTTTTAAAGATCCTTAGACAGTGGACAGTATATATGATCCAATTGTTATCGTTGTAATCGAGTACTGGTAATGCTCTATTTCGTAACGTTGGTGAAGTGTTTTAAAACAAAATTTTATTAGTATTTTCTAAATAATTTCATCGGCAATTGCCTTCTGGTTAGGCGAAAGAATTCCGAAACCAACTAATTGGTTCATGGATGAAAAAATCTATGATTGACCGAGTGATTTCCTGACCGAAACAATAAATATTTTATAAATTTTTATGAATTAATGAACTCAAGATTATTTAATATTTTTTAACATAGTTTTTTTTTTTTTTTTGAATTTATAAAAATTGACAGTTCAGTCCTTGAATATAATATTATCCTAAATTTAATTATTTATTTATGTTTCATTAATTCCCAAACGCATATACCCGTACATGTTTGAAATCATAAAATTTGTGATCAAACTCTTGAGGTCGTTATAAGAATTAGCATTTCGAGAGATTTTAAGTTAGTAAATCAAAGAGAAAATTGAAGTCTTTCCGGGACTAAACTCTTTTCAAATTTGATTAAACTCAAGCTTTTAACCTGGTATTAAAATAGTTTAATTTTAGTTTGGTTAAACTCGAATTTGTAAAATCTAATAACTTAGTTAACAAGTTTTTGGGATATACATAAATCAAACATAGTTTAGTTAACTTACGATTTTTAACACTTTAGTCAAATAGCTTGGAAGTTATTAGTGTTTAAAAAAAAAATCCGATCTTCACTAAACTAAGTTTAACTGATACCCAAAAAACTCAGCCTTAATCAAATGTTATTAGTGTTAAAAAATTCAATGTTAGCTAAACTAAGTTTACTTGATATCCCAAAATCTTGTCCTAATTATATTCCATACTATTTCAACAATGGAGAACACTTTAAATATACGCGAATACAAACTAATTAACTTGTAATTCATTAGATGCCCCGCGTATAATTCTTTTCAGTTAAATTAATTTACTTACAATTAAATATAAGCATAAGTAGAAAGGCTATTGTAATACAGAAAAAAAAACGCGAAAATAGTGAATAAAAACTATATTTAGTTTTAGTAAAAGCTTGACTAACCTGTTCCATATTTTGTTGATTTGGCCAGACGATATTGTTCCTTCTTATGTTGTTGCTACTGGTGCCGATGCGGTTGTTACTATTATTAATGTTGCCATTGGAAGCCGAATAATGATTGATTAGTTTTTGATTTAAAAGTTGTTCTTGCTGGGACTGAGACTGTGACTGTAGTGTTGAAGAATTGTTGTTGCTGTGATTGGAATTAACCGGCAATATTGACGAATTAGTATTGTTGATAGCATGCTTAAAGGCTTGTTGTCGAAATTGTGTCAAAGCTGTTTGCATTTTTCGTTCAGAATTTTTCTGCAATTCATTCATACTCAAGTTATGTCCCAAATTCGACGATGAGTTGTGTAGACTCAATGGACGTCTGGTTGGCAAAATAGGAGGTTTGTCATTGCTGTTGGTGTCGGCAGCAAATTCTTCAGGAACTTGTTTGTTGTTACAGTTGTTATTGTTGTTGCTGCTGCCACAGCTATTGGCGATATTGGCCTCATTCTGACTTTGTAAAGTTCCGGTTTGACTTTGACGTCGTTGAGGTAAAGGTGGCACTGGTGCTGCTGCATCTCGTATATGGAGACTAGTCATATTCATATTATTGTTATTGCTGTTGATCTTAATGCTGTTGTTGTTATTGTTATTGGAACGCACGTCATAATCCAAAGATTTACATTGATTATTGCCAGCATTTGTTAGCGAAAGTGATCGAGCAAAAGAGCTTTTAAAATAGCGACATGGCAAATTGAAGTCAAAATCTGGCGGCGATGCGTTTGCCGGTGTCATCGATGTTTCGTTCAAAAAATCCATGTTCAAAGAAGACAAATTATTTATAAGATTTTGGCAATCTTGATATGTCGATATAATTGTGGAAACAAATTAATTTTAAAGCACTTTTATATCTAAATAACGGTTGAATATGTATTTTTTTTTTTTTTTTTTGTTTCATAAATTTTGTAACAATTTTGTTTACAATTTTCTTTTAAATTTGTTTGTTTAACCTTCTTTGACACTTGTTTCTTTTTTAATTTTTTGTTGACACTTAGTTATTTGATAGAAAATCTGGCAACTTTAAAATTTTTAATGCACTTAAAAATTATTGTTAACATTTTTTTTTATTTTTTATTTTTTAACTTTTATAAACAATTTGTTTTTATTTATTTATTACATACTAATAACTAATACATATGTATGCAACCGTCTTTAAAATCAATTTAAAACTGCCCGCAACAAACGTCTTCAACACTCGCCCGTTATTTATAAACTAACTTAAAAATCTGTTGAAATAAAGTTCTTTGGCAAAACTTTTTTCGATCAGCCAACTAAAAAAAACTAATATCATGTTAACTTTTATCTATCTCTCACACTGTTATTCTCCCTAATGTTTGGACTGTAACCATGGGAAAATTGTTGGATATAAAAGTGGTTGTTGTTGTTGTTTTTTTCTGTTCGTTTTATTCTTCTTTATTATAATTTTCTCCAAATGTTAGTCAAACGCACATTATCATTTTTTTTATACACTCTATATTTCTTTAAATTAAAAAAAATGCGCATGTAGTCAACAGGTAACCAACTGATCTTTTTATTTCTTCTCACACTCTGTTTAAGTAAACTGTAGATATATCTGTGTATGTGTGTTGTTTATAACAGAGATGGGGCGCACGATCATTCTGTAATATAATCTAGTTTTTATGGATTTTTTTTTAGTTAAATTTCTATTAATTAATAAAAAGAAAATCTTATATATTAAAAGAATTTATACCGATAAGCTTACTTTCATCTGTAAGCAAAATCCTAGAGAAGGTTATAAAAGACAAACTAACCGAATTTATTAACGTTAATAATATTCTACCATCATATCAATTCGGATTCAGAAAAGAACATAACACGGTTCAACCTCTATTAAGAATCAGAAACATGGTCCATTCAAATTTTGAACATGGAAAATCAACGGGAATGGTACTACTCGATATTAAGGCTGCTTTTGATTCAGTGTGGCATAACGGACTAATCTTTAAGATGTCAAACTTCAACTTTCCAATAGAAATAATTAAAATTATCCAAAGTTTTCT
Source organism: Cordilura impudica (assembly GCA_963682025.1). NCBI lineage: Eukaryota > Metazoa > Arthropoda > Insecta > Diptera > Scathophagidae > Cordilura > Cordilura impudica. The sequence continues at coordinate 131,529,863 of OY821519.1, read as the reverse complement.
TAAAAACAGATCATTCTATGTTTACATAAGCTCCACCCACTCTCAGCAAAAAAGCATACCAGCAGGATGCCCACAGGGCTCTTGCTTGTCGCCAATTTTATATAATATTTATACAGCGGATTTTCCAGCATTAAATTATTGCAAAACTTCAATCTTCGCTGATGATACAGCTTTACTGTGCTCTGATGTACTTGCCACTGACGTCATCTCAAAATTGGAAGCTGCATTAAAAGAAACTTATGATTTTTTCACGAAATGGAAAATAATGGTCAATACTCAAAAGACACAAGCAATATACTTTACGAGAAGGCGAAAATCATGTTATTTACCACAAAATTCAATAAATTTCAACAACACAATAATTTGGGAAAGTTGTGCAAAATATTTAGGAGTCATACTTGACCGGAAACTTAAATTTAAAAACCACATCCCATATATCATTGACAAAATCAATAAGCTTACAAGAATATTATACTCTCTTATAAATCGAAATTCCAAACTGAGCATTGAGAATAAAAAGTTAATATTAAAATCAGTTTTTCATGCAATCATGTTCTACGCTGCTCCAGTATGGTCATCATCTGCTCAGTGTCACATCAAAAAATTGCAAATAGCTCAAAACAAGTTATTGAAAGTGATTTACAATTTACCATGGCACTACTCAACAAATCGACTCCATGCGCTCGCAAATATCGATCTAGTTCGAGATAAAATTGAAAGATTGACTTCAAGTTTTAACACCCGATGTCTCACATCAGAATATGCACATATTAATGAGTTGATCTCAGCGTAATTTTAAGCCTTTTATCTTATAGCTTTTATTTTTATCTTTCCTAACAAAAATCAGAAAGGTTTTTTTGTTTTGCTAATTTTTCCTTCATGCCAAGTGATATTATAAATAGCTTGTGTCCATATTAAAAATAGCTTATGTATAGTTAGAACAAAGCAGAAAAGGATTTAATATTCCTAAACTCTTGAGATAAATTATGTTTAAGATGATATATGTATGTTATATTAAATAGTAAATAAAGAATTTAATTGAATAAAAGAATTTATGAATAAACTTTGCATTCAAGATTTTTTTAATATTTTGCTTCTCTCAAACCTCTATAATTATAGTTCTAATTAACGTAGGCTGTTGACATAGGTCTAAGAACACTCAGTGGATCAAGCTCCTTCTTTTGAGCTGTTAACTGCTTAAATTTGTTGGGTTTGAGGAAAGTTATGCGTGGAGAATCAACTTTACTTTTACTGTACGTTAACTTATCTTGGCATATTTTGGCATTACTGTACGTTAACTTCCCTTGGCAAATTCGTTGGGTTTGAGGAAAGTTATGCGTGGACAATCTACTTTACTTTTACTGTACGTTAACTTCTCTTGGCATATTTTGGCATTACTGTACGTTAACTTCTCTTGGCAAATTTTGGTATTATATTATAAAAATTACTGTAATATAATATAATGCTGCGAAGCAGCAGGGGTCCTCTAGTACAATTGAATTTAATAACGTTTTTATAAGATTCGGCAACGCCGTAAAGTTTGTGACGTTTGAAAACAAAAAATACTGAAGGAGAAAATGTTTTCTTTTTACACTATACTTATATAATATATAGAAATAATAGCAAATATGTTTCCAAAATCATAACTTATGCCTGGTATGACATTTTCAATGTCAATTGTTTTCAGATGGAAAGGTTGTTTTTTTTTCTTAGATAGAACTTACGAAAGAGTTAGCTGTCAAACGAATAGTCAAAATGCAATCATTTCTTGACATTTGTGATTAGTATACACCTGCAAATTACAATGCAGAGATTCGCGCTTGAAAAATATTAAAAAATTATCGAAATAAGCCATCGATTCGGGCAACTTATAGACGACTTCGTGATTTTTATGACGTACAAAATCGTGCATCTGAGCAAGCCATCACACGAACTGTGTATAGATTTAATACCACATACTCTGTATGTAATGCAATAACACCAAAACGTCGAATATCGCCGCTGTAAACGAAAATGTGGAAGAATATCCAAATTTATGGATTTGTTGTCGGCAACAGGAATTGGGGCTATGCGTGTCCACTAAGATATATAAGATCCAGCTGGTGCAGGACATTGATCCGAGCGAGATTTGGATTCAACAGAATAGCGCTACGTGCATTACGCAATCATCGTCTTATTGAAATCAAAATTTGGCGAAAAGTTGATTTCGTTGCACAAATTATTTTAAAGGGTGGCCCAATAAGAGTGCACGAAAGTGAACGGCATTCGATACAGAAATATGATAATGGAGTTCTTGTAGCCTCAAGTAGATGGTATGGATCTGAACGACATGTGGTTTCAGCAGGACAGCACCAGCGTCACACCGCGCAGAAAACATCGATTTATTGGAGCAATGGCTTTCAGACCGAATCATCTCTTCCGATGTTAATTGGCCGCCAATATCGTTTGATTTAAAGCCAAGCCTATGTGAATAATCCACAAACAATTCCTGATCTCAAGGAATCGAATTTTTCATGAAAACATCAAGGGCCTGTATTCAGAGTTGCGTTTGTCATATATCGGATAATTTATTCCATACATAATCGGAATCATAATCACTCGCTCAAAAAAGAAAGCAATACGTTTTATTTTTCAAATAAATCGTGCACTCTTATTGGGTCACCCTTTATTAGCAAGAATTTTATAATGATAAATAATATATTTGAATATATCAACCTTTCGTTGAAATTAAAAAATAGCAATCTATGTATTAATACGTGAAGGTGAATCTTTAGTTCCCTTTTTAAGCAATATGCGAGCACGGAGGAGTGTGAAAATTGGCATAGATATAGCCCATATGCAGGAGAAGCTGAGAATGATAAAACTTATGCATAACCTGTCTTAAAAATATATTAAATTAAATAAAATAAATTGTGAATTGCTAGGCTCATTTAAATATTCATAAATTTTTTAAATATAGATTAAATATAGATTAAAAAACATTGGAAAACAAAAATTGTATAAAAAATAATATTTCCTAGAATTTGCACTCGAGTTTCGAGTGCTGGGCTATACTAGTCATATATAACATTGTTTGATTTCAATTGATATTTTAGAGTTTCAATCAATTAGTTTTTGATTAAATTAAAATTTCGAATGCCAATTGTTTTTTATTAAAGCCAACAATTTGTAAATCTTGTGTTAAATTTAATATATTTACGAATTTACTTCTCTCAAATTCTCATTGCAACTAGCCACCTCTGGCCGATGAATAATAATGTCGCTATTTAAATGCGTAAATACAGTGAGTATAGGTGGTTGTTTTTATACACTCTGGTGCAATACTATAGCCGCATCCAATTTTCCAGCATTTTGAGAAATCTAATCATCTCAAATTTAAAGCAATAATAAAACTGCGAGGGCGGTCCCAGAACAACTCGACATGACAAAGAAAATTCAACACATCTCCTTGTAGCTCGATACATTTCTCCCAGCGATAATAAATAGCTTCGATACCCTCTCTATAGTAAGAAATAGAAAATAATCCGTGGGAGCTAACTCTGGCGATTAAAGTGCGCGATGAAGCAATTTGAACTGTAATTCATGCATTTTGGCCATCGTATGCAGGAATTTGAATTTCAGGGGGGCCCACCAATTTTTTTTTTTTGTTTTTCGTCATAAAAAAGGATTTGTATATTATTTCATAGTTAAATTAATTAAGAATTTATTGTTGAAGTTTTCCTTATGAATAAAATAAAAAACTTATCTTTAGAGATGCCACGAATATTATAGTTTGTCTGAAGATATTTTTCGAAATTGTTATCAACCACCAAAACGGGGCTACTATCTCCAATTCGAATAATTGAAGTAAGATAATTAGCAGCGTTAATTTATGTATGCCCATATGAGTAATTAAATTATTCGATTTTCGGTTTAAACCCAATGCCGAATATTCGTTTTTAGGTAAAATGCCGATACATTGTTCGCGACATCTCTACATTTTATTCTTAAAACTAATTTTTATGTTTTTTTTCAGACACAGGTTGTTTATTTATGACATGAATTTAATACATATTACATATGAGAACAATTTAAAAATCTAATATCCTATTTGAAGCTAAAAATATTTCAATAATTTTATAAATTATTACTTCCTTCCGATATATTGTTAGAAAACTAAATCTTAAAGAAGAAAGCCTTTTCAAGTCTTTTTTAACGTATAAAAGCTTCTTTCTGCGGAAGCTGTTGTGACATGAATGACAATTAAAATTAAAATTTATAAAAAAATAAATATATCTGGAAAACGATTTTCATCGCCAATTCTAATCGGTTACAAGGTTTTTTTTCGTTATTCTTCCAAAACTCAATCCAAATAAATAATTTGTTGTGGCTCGTTCAAATCATTTCTGTACAAAATTATGAGATCTTCAAAATCCTTGCATGAGAAGTTTATAACGTTGATGGGAACTACGTTGTATAGAAATTTTTTAATATTTTCATGACAGACTAGAATTTATTTCGTCTAAGTGTGGCTCTGTAGTATTCATTTGGGCTCTCCGTTTTTATACCCTATACCACTATGTGGTTTGGGTATAATGACTTTGTGCTGCTGTTTGTAACAACCAAAATATTGGACCTAGACCCATCTTTAATTATACGGATCGAATCAGAATCACTTTTTGAGTTGATTTAACAATGTCCGTCCGTCCGTCCGTCCGTCTGTGTGTCCATGTAAACCTTGTAATCAAACTGCAGGTCGCAAATATGAATATATTTTGATGAAATTTGGTATATAAGCTTTTATCGGCCATGGGATGAACGTTATTGAAATTGGGGAGAATCGGTCCATGTTCAGACCTAGCCCCCATACAAATTACCCCTATGAAATCGACATAAATTGCCATAAGATCCAAATTGTCATATAGATCTTACTCAAATTGGGTTTATATGCATTCATTATATCCATTAATGAGTAGTCCAAAAATGATCCCTTTGGCCCCATATAGAGCTGCTTCCGGATCTTCACTTAAATCTATTAAAAAACAAAAATATTGCACTGATTCTTGTCAAATTTTGTTTGTATATATTTTTGCAAAATACAAGAGACTTTACCAAACATGATCAGGATCGGTCCATTTTTGGACCTAGTCCCCATATAGATGTAGCATCCGATATGAATTTTTTCATATCTGCAGCCAAAAAAAAATAATAAAAATCCCAATCAAATTTGGTTTTTGCTTATTTTCTATGTCCAGTTAGTTGGGCCTAAGAGATAGGGTTTCTAAACGCATGGTATAGGGTATCGTATAGTCGGTCTAGACCGACTATAATTTTCTTACTTGTTATATTCGAGCTATACTTTTGCGTTTCTACTCTTCTACATTCAAGAAATTTGTATTTTGCCTTCACCTCATATTTTTTAAATACATTACATTTACATTTATCATTAGATTATGTATATAGAATAAATGAAATTTTGTCTGGCACTTGTGGATTTAATTTTTAAGATTTAGTTTTATGATTTGAAGAACTTATTGTTAGTTCACAAACCTATGCATGTGAAGATTCAATAAATAAAGATGAATTACAAAAAGAAAAAAAAAATTACCGTAATTTTTAATTATACTTAATTAATTCATAGATGGTGAAGCCAAGATTTTTATTTTTTGGTTGTCCAAGTTTTTACCGTCCATGTTTTCCAAGGCTTCAATTAATTGTGGTATTGGATTGTAAAATATTTGTAGACAGTTGTGCCGTTTAATCCATCGAGTTTAGAAGTACAACTGCAGATTTTTGCCAGATTGTATGCTTTCTTGAAATATGTTAGATATTTCGGAAATGGTCGCAAGAGTATTTCTTAATCCTACAATTTTTTAGAGCTTTTTCTAATCTATTTTTAAATATTTCATCACATATTTACCTATATATCAAAAGAGCTCTAAAGTTTCCATCATTTACAATTGGTTCTTCAACTGAAATGATGTTTATTATTTATTATATAACCGAAATTTCAAAGTCAGCTCTAGTTTATGATGTTATTGTAGTAAATTTTCGAAAATAAACTGTTTATTTTAAACCTACTTAAAGTTTTTGACCCAAAAATCCTTTTTTGAATTAATGCGTGTATTTTATAAAAAAAAATCAAATTCAAACCGAAACGCAAACCCAAGAGTTACAAATTGAGGGCCTAAGGGCACTGTGACACGTTCAATATATATTGTGATATTTGGATCGCGGTCAATATATATTGAACGTGGAACAGTGCCCTAAGACTAATGGTAGTTTTATTATTTATAAAACTTGGTATATTTAGCATATTTTCTTTACGTTTCCATAAATAAAAATAAATTTTGATGATCAATAATGTCCTCATTATAAATAAATATTAGAAAGTATTTACTCCAATTTTTAAGTGCTTTAAAATTATTCTAAAAATTTAAAGAATCGATGCAAAAACTCTGGTTTGTTGCGCTGAAACATCGCCGAACACTCTGTTGAAACATTATCACGACGCTGTTTTTGCCGACAGCTTTTTCATCTCTATTTTTTGAAATGCCTATCATTTCAGCTAACTCACGTACCTTCAGCCGATGATCATCCAATACCATTTGTGGATTTTTTTTAACCATTTCTGGCGTGGCTATCTCAATTGGTCGACCACTACGCTGTTCGTCTTGGGAGCTCGTTCGGGCTCGTTTAAACTTGGCCACCAATTTTTGCCAAGTTTACAAATTCACTGAGATCGTGGCTACAAAAAATACTAAACAACGTGGCTCCTTGAAACTTAAAACATATATTTTATAAGATTGCAACTTTCCACCAAAGTAATATTTTTCAAAGTACAAAGTACCCTCGTACAAATATCAAAGAGATTTTCTTAAAATAAATTGATTTTATTTTAAATTTAGTTTTTTAGTGATTTTTTTTCATGGTACAAAATTTTAACCGGAATTCTAAAAATTAACATTAAAATTAAAACAAAAACATTGTGAAGTAAAACTACAAAAGTATGTATAAACTAGTAGTAAGTAGGGACTACAGGGGTGTAGATGAGTTCAAATATTAGTTTTGGCGTACGATTTACAAAGTTTAAAGCAACATCATTTGTGGTTGTCTACCAAACTTCAATTACCACAGCTTCTAGATCCTCAAGCGTGTCGTATTACTTATTACCACCAAAGATTTTTCGTACCATCATTCACCAGATGTTTTCCGTGGGATTCTGCTTATTGTCGCCAAAGATTTGGCTTACCATGATTCCCCAGATGTTCTTCATGGGATTCTTGTCAGGAGAACAGGCCTTTACAGTTGAGGTATATTGTGTAACTCTAACCGTATATGAGTCCTGTTACTGGTATGAACAGCAGCATTATCTAAATCCAAATTAATTCTTTAGAATTCATTTTGGCGCTCAGAAAAGCACACGCTAGCATATCATCGACACAGAATGTACCTCAAACTATCAAAGGCCTACTACCAAAATTTGTTTTGGAAAAATATTGCGGTTCTTTACGTAAATATCTCCAGCACGAACTGTAACCAAAATATTTTGACTACAGATTGCAAAAATTTACTTACTTTAATCCAGTCAGTACTCCTATTATTTTTAGCAAAAAGCATACGTGTTTTTTTGTGCAGAGCCAGTAATCTTGGTGCATTCTTAATCTTTTGACGGCAAATTACTGAAGACTGCTCTAGTACGCGATTTATTGTCCATCGGGAAGCATTTAGACCATTTTCATAAGCTATTTGCTTGGCAGTTTTCTTTGGGTTGCTGGCGCTTGTGAAATTTTGCGTTTACTTTGTACTGATAGTTTGGATTCTCTTCCAGATTTTTTATTTATTTTGTCCATAATTAGGACACTTAAAAAATTTCGGACTACCTTATTAGACCAGTTTAATATCCGAAAATAAAAAAGTAATTGCTGATTGAACCATTAGCTGAGTAATATTTTTTTAATACTGCGTTTATAATTAAGAACCAGCCAAAAAAAATATATATGTCACCTTCTCCGAGAAAAGGGACCTAGTGTGTCAAAAAACGGTTTATGTCAAAAACGGTGGATTCTTGTATCTAAAAGGGTGTAGAAACTTTAAATGCGTGTTTTTCTCAAAACTTCATTTTCACACACTAGGTCCCTTTTCTCGAAGAAGGTCACATATATATAAATTTATTGTAATGGTTTATAAAACACAAATCTTTTTTTGCTTCCCTTATTAATTTTTAATGCGCTTTAATGTATGAAATCGGTCGAAAGTTCATGCGGCTATAATATTACACCACCCTGTATATTTACATAGGTATGACTTGTAAACATAATAAAATCTAAATGTAAAGCAAAAGCATGAATTAAAAAAATTTCAATTTTATATAATTTAAATTTAATGTTTTATTTTTTTTAATTTTAATATACAAAAGTTTTGGCTTTGAATTAACTTTAAGCAAAAAATATATGGGCAGTTAAACTTAAGTATAACTGAAAAAACGGCATTGAATGTATCAAAGTGTGGAAAAATAAAATGTATAGAATATCTTAGGGAGTGCTAATACTTTTTAAAACAAAACTACATGTGAAATGTATAGAAAAATTTTAGGATCAATAAAAAAATAATTGAATTAACCCTTATTTTAGAAATTTGGGTCATATATTTTCTTGTGCTATAAAAAATCATAAACATGAAAGTTTGAGAGAGAATTGAATAAACATGACATTCAAGTCTCCATGAAAAAACATGAATTAAAATTATTGAGTTATTTGAATTTGTAATTAATGACTCTAAATTTGGTTATACTGCCATTCAATTTCTATACCCTGTGCCATTTATTCCATGTTTTTATAATTGATTTTGGAAATATAATTTTAAATTACAATATCAACTTGTATCTTTTTGTTAAAATGAAATGCAGTAAAAATATTTCAATCAAATCATGGAAATTTAAGAAAATATAAGAGCTAACAACACATGAAATATATGTATGTACTACGTAATAAATAAGCACGCTATTATATCTCACATTAATATCTCTGTTTTATTTAAACAGAAAAGTTTCAAACAAAAGCCCAAATAATAAATAAATAAATAAATACATCCATATAAATAAAGTCGTAAGTTACTTAAAATTTTATACGCATTTTCAACGTAAAATGTAACTTATCGCTTTATTTTATAGATGGACATTTATGATGTCGAAACAGCAGCGTCTAATCTTGTATTGATTTGGATGGCTAAGGTTTTCGGGCTTCTTTTTTAAAACAATTTCGCGTTAAGTCCTAAAAATATGTTTTTTTTCGCAAAAAAAAAAAAAAACAGTTTGATACAAAAAATACAACTTAAAGAAATAGTTATACGAAAATAAGTAATTTTTCTTGTGATGCCAAAACAATGGAATATTTTGAACATTCTGTACCAGAGTACCAGATTAAAGCAATAAAAATAGAAGTTGTTATGAAATAAAAAGCATAAAATCTTAGCCGTTATTAACATAATTATAGTTCCTAAAGTTTTCCTTCAACTGTATTTTAAACAGAATTATGTTTTCCAATGTTTTAATCTTATAATTAATTATTATAAAATAATTATAAAATAATGAATGAAATTTTGTGAAGAGTTAGAAATCAGAAGTCGGAATCGGAGTTGTGAAGTCGGAGTCACGGTATTTGTACCGGAGTCGGAGTCGATATAAAAACTCGTGATTCCGACCCCTAAATTTGTCGTGTATTCACACGTATGAAAAATTCAAATAATTTTTAAAATATTAAAAAAAAAAAAAAAAAAACAAAAAAAAATTCTGCGAAATTGACGACGTAATATTTTACAGATCACTATGATTTATTTATAATTTATTTTATTAGAGAAATTCATTCAAGTACTTAAATTAAATAATAAAAAAGTGTTTCATAATTTAAATTATTTTGGTATTTTATTTATTACTGCGGGCAAGAGTCTAAGAGCCATTATTACAACTTGCCAATAGCTAAAGTTAGAATGTTATCAGGCAGATTATTAGTTTTTCGTTATTACAACTATACTTTAAGCTAAAATGACCGATAAGCTAAAGGGAAGATATTATTGCCTTTAACTTTTAACGTGAGGTTTATGTATTTAATATTGCCACATTTTCTGACCTATGAAGACGAAATGCATTCAATTTAGTTTTGGAAATAAATTTATTTATAGATACTTAAATATATGCTTGTATATTTTTAAAAAGTTTTATTACACATTTACAACAATTATGCAACTTATAATAAAGTTTTTGGTTTTTATTCTATAGTTTTTATTGTTTATTTGCGAACAACTAAAGGAACGTTGCCACTATGTATTTTGATATATCAATTCATTTGGTCAAAAGTAATCGGTGTTTCCTTTGGTGCTGCCACAATATCAAAAATATTAATTTTATTTTAATGGGAAGTTGTAATAACGAAAAGAAGTTAAAGGTAACTTTATTGTTCACTTTAGCTAACATTTACTTTAAAGGCAAGTTGTAATAATGGCCCTAAATTGGATTAGCAGAACTCATGCTCGGTTATTAATCAACTTGAAAATAGATGTTTGTGTTTTTTTAAGGTTTGTGGTTAACTTAATTTAATTTGAGTAGTATTCAGCATAAAATTAAAATTGATTTGTTTGTGTTATAAAATATTCAGGGCAATTCCTATTGTCGGTCAAATAATTTTTTTTCAATTCTATAATACGATACATATATGTACTTTGGAGATGGACAAACGAAAACTCATGTTTTTTCTGATTTCGATACATTCTAAAAAACGTTTTCACCATCGTTATCTGACATTTTTCTTCGTCAAAAATTTTACTGCGTTTTGCAAAGAAAATGCTTGATTTTACCACGAAGAAGTAAATTTGTTTAAATGCTATTTCTACTATTGTTTTAAAATGTAATTACATATCTATAATATTAATAGGCTAGGCGATTTTTTGTTACCGATGTTTTGTTCTACCGTTTTATCCCGATTTAGACCAAACGTATATTATTGGAAAGGTATTTAAATTTTAAATTGCTTTTAAAGTTGCTACTAATACATACATAAAATTATACATATGCTATCCCAATAAACCATTCCATAGGTAAAATGTAACTGAATTGGAGAATAAGCTTACTATTACAATATTTCTATAACTTTTCATAAGCATTGTTATGATAGGTTTATTTAATTGCAAAATATGAATTCTTTTTTAATGGTGTTTTAAAAAGGCTTTACATATCATTTACAATAACACTTGATATACACTTAGTCTGTATACCAGTTTGGCAAATATGATTGTAAACGACTTATGCTCGCTATAGTTTTGTAAACGTTGTTGCATATGAAGTCCTGTTATTTGAACGTTTTGTAAACGTTGCACATTGGGTTCAACACTGTGTTCTTTACGATTCAAGTGCTTATTTTTTTCATTAAATCTTTCAACGGTGATTATGACGATTATTTTTAATGAAAATTTTTTTCAATACTTTTTTTTTTTAAATGGTTATTTTTTATGTGTTTATGCTTATTCATAAACAAAAAAATATATAATATTTCCTAACGTGACTCTTCTGAGTTTAATTTGTGGAATTATTGAATTTGGATAAAATTTCAATTTAAAATTTTACTACTAATAATAAATATATATTAAATATTTATTTCTTTATTATTTTTTAATAAAAACGTATTTTTTTCTAAAAGCACATAAAATATGCTCTAATCTGCAACTTAATCTACTAATATATCGCTTTTCGTTCCAAAGTTACAACTAAAGTTGTGATATAACACTTTTCCCAAAATACAGAAAAGCGCATAACAGCATAAAAAAATTTTTTTGCAACTTTTTTTTCTGAATGCTGGTTTTTAATGTATTTATGAATATCCACCAATTAAAATTAACAATATTTTACATCTACGGCTTCCGTGAATTAATCGCCACTTTGGTTAAGATCGAACCCATTGTGCGTTGTTGCATGTGATGTCCCGTTATTTTCGCGTTGAAATTATTGTGATATCCTCAATCTTTTTCTTTTGTTTGAAGAGTGAAGTGTTTTTTTAAATAAATAAAATATATATATAATATATAGGTACAGTTTGTATTAAAAAAAGTAAATATATTAGTATATAAATTTATATTTTTTAAATATTTGATATGCCATATAAATCAAAATGAAGTTTTCGTGAAGAATCTAAAGAAATTGTAGAATTTGTAGTGGACGAAGTGGCAGACATAATTTGCTGGAAAGGCATAGAAGATAAAAGGAGTGTGCGCAGCCTGAGTGCAGCAAAAGCCATAAGAAGTAAGTTATTTTATATATTTCATTTATTTATTTCATTGACTTTTGAAATTCAATAGATGATGCAATTTGCATTGGATTGCCAGAGGATGAATATATGAAAAGTACAAAAGCATTCTTCCAATTCGCTAAAAATAGACAAGGGTCTAGAAAGAAATATGAGACAAAGGCAAAGATAAATAAATAAAATAAAAAAATTATAAAAAAAATCAATAAAATCATTTTTAAACAAGAATATTTGAAAAAGACTTATTTTATTGTATTTACAAAAATATTTCGATTATAAGATTACAAAAATATTACGGTTATAAGTTTAAAAAAATACTACGATTATAAGCTTACTGCAAGCATGATTAGAATACTATTTTCCTGTAAACTTATTCTATTATTTGACTTCTAAGCTTGTTCACAAGGGTTCAGTTTTCGTTATTAAACAATTGTTACGAAGCCTTTCATAATAATATTCACAACAGTTTTCTAAACTTAAGGCTTATGGTAGCAAGTTTGTTACAAGCTATTTTTATACTGTTTTGGTTTATTGGGATGTGTGTGTTTATAAAATTTGTTAAAGGTGCTATTACATGATGTGTTTTTTAAAATTGGTACTGCCAAATTTTCCCACAACAAAAGTTATACACATCGTGTGATACATATGAAACATTGTTTATGTACAATACATGAGGAAAGTCACATGTACATATTTCAATTAGAACAGGTTCTATTTTTGCATGACAAACATATGAAAATACAACACTGCTTGTGGCGAAAGAAAAACAGAGTAAATTTTAAAGATTAATATTGAAAGAAAAATAAATTGTTTAGTATTAATTAACAATTAAAAAATATATAACCTTTTTTTTAACAATCAATTTTTGTAAATTTACAAATTAAATCAGCTGTTGTTTACATTTAGAGGTTATGTCATACGGAAATACATATGCACGTGTGATAGCAAAAATTATGAATCGTATGTAAAAGACAATTTTGACAGACATGCGGAATTTCATATGGGTAAAAAAAGTGACAGTACATATGTAAAAAACACTTCATGTAATAGCACCTTAATGTGTTTGTTAATAAGTTTCCCAGTAGGAAAAAGAAGCATGTAATGATGATATCTTCCCTTACGAATTCCCATTACTTTCTTAAAAGAATTGCCGCCTGTCGTAAGCATTATTTTTAAAGGATAAGAAGACATGATACATGCTTCCACTTTTGTTTCTAAAAATAAGGTGAAGGTAATGCATGTTATCACTTGAGAATCTTCGTGTTTGGATTCCACAATAACTTCTTTTTGGCAATGAAAGTGTAATGCATTGAACGTGCATTCCGAATATGGTTTCTTTTTGGAAGAATTTGTAAGTTATACTTTCCAAAAGCATGCATTTTCCCCTTCTCAATACAAGAAAACGTAAGCAATAATACTTAAAATTTGTGTTTTATCAAATAAAATTTTAAAATTTATAAAATGTAGATAATATTTACTTGTTTTTATTAAATTAATACATATATAATAATATTATTTTATTAAATTAATATATAATAAATGCAATTTATAATAACTTTGTCTTTCTCGCCAAGCAGGATTTTTTTTCTGAAATAAATTCCTTCTCGGTATACCCTTCCTTCTTGACGGCTTCTGTAAAGAGGAATGAATAAGAAGGAAAGTCATTGTAATTAGTTTTATTATGAAAATCAAAAATTTTACTATGTCTTACCAAACATCATCGCATTGAAGGCCCTATAGTCTTTTAAAGACTTTTTATCTCTGACTCCATCATAATTTATGTCTTGTATCAGAGTTCTGTCAATGATTCGTTGAAAATTTTTGGCAACACCTTCATGACTTATTAGTTTATTTACTATGTCAACCTACAATAGAAAAATGTATTAATTCATATTCCAAAATCAATTACCAAGCGTATTTAACCGTTATTTAACTTGTATGCCTAAGGAACTACTTACATATTTATTCAAATCGGATCTACATTCCTCATCAACTTTTTCCAGGCCTGCGATAGAGTTTATGGGGAAAATAAGGTTTGCAGTGGTAGAAGTATTGCGAAATACTTTTTGTACTTACTGCATAACTGCTGTACTTTTGCTCAATGCAGCAATGTTTCGTTCTACAAAAAAAGAAAAAGTACAAAGTTTACATAATCTTAAAATAGTACATATATAAGCATTACAATTACCTTCTAATTTATTAAACTTTTCCAAAATAACATTTTGGTTTTCAATAATTTTGTTGACCTTTTCTTCAACGGAATCCAAACGTTCTGTTACGCTGTGATTTGCGAAAATGGGATTATTAATGGTCAAACCAACTATCGTAAAAAAAGTGTGAAGCATTCTTACCTGGGATAAGGAATTCGCTGGTCATTCTGCTTTGGCTTTATTTTTATAACGTGAATTTGCTTAAATTGAAAGGTATTTCAGATAGTATTACGTTTATTTGCAAAAGTGTATTATTTTGTACTAAGAGTACTAAGGGTTAAATTAGATTGAATACGTGTTTTATTTTTAAGTGTTTAACTAGATTAAATAATATTTAATGCGAATTGGTATGCAAAAATGGAATAAGCAGACATCTGTCATTTAATGGGAGGCAAATAAATTTAAATAATATTTTAGCGACAGGGAAATCCTCTACTTTATCATCGGTTTCTTTATTTATTGTTATCTTTATTATTTATTGTTATCTTCATTCACAATAATAATAAACCAAAAAGTGTTGGTTTGTGAATTGGCTAAGTTGAAAAATAAAATTGCCTAGAAATTACACTCGAATTTCGAGCGATGGAATCTGCTAGTTTTATTAAATATTTAAAAAAAATTATTTTATTTCTTTTTTAATTATTTTTGTTATGTAGGGCTAAAAACAAACAACGCCAGGACAGTTTAAATTAATGATCGACTTTATGATGGTTCATAAAGGTATTAGAAGAGGAGTCAGCCAACAAAGACCTGAAGAACAAAATGCTTTATGGGAAGAATTAACTCAAAAGCTTAATATAAATGATCCTCCATCAAGAGATGTAACGGCATGGAAAAAGGTTAGTAAATTTAATAAAAGCTGGTATTTATCATAGACGAGTTAGATTTAATACGAATTTTATGTTTTAGATCTGGAGAGACTATAAATCAAACACAAAAAGAAGATGGTGATAAATAAACAACAAATGGAGGCCACAGGTGGAGGTCCTAATAGAACTATTCCACTGAACGATTTGAAAGAGGCTGTATCTACATTACTTAATTACAAGACGTCCGTGGAGGGAATTCCAAATGTAAGTTCGTTTGGGATGTTTGAACAAATAGAACTATTAGACGATGAAGTGAGTTTCGACGTTAAGAAGATTTCTCTTAAGAAGCCACTAACAAAAAAAAAAAAAAATTAGAACAGCAAAATCTTTAGCAGCAGCAACTAGATATGCAAAAAGAGTTTTATGAAAACTACGTTAAGTTAGAGCATGAAGAATTGGGCTATCTAAAAAAAATAACTTATTGGATAGAAACAATTCTTTAGAATATAAAATCGATTATATTTAGCTATTCGAAAACTATATTTCTTCCCTTTTTTTCATACAAGTTCTTGTTTTAGACTTTGTTCCATGTAGATTTAATTTTTATACACTATTATTAATTTTTTAATTGAAATGTACCTTTTACTTTTCAACCTGCTTTATTTTGTAAAACAAGAAATAAGACTGTTTTTTTTAGATGTATGTAAAATAAAAATGAATTAATGTTCCTTGTTGCTTTTGTTAAACAATTATATTATTTTTGGAAAAAATTTGAAATAACTCTTCCAAATAAAAAAGTGTAACTTCTGGGATCAAATAAGTGTTTTCGTGTTAAAAGTTGTCTAAACAATTTTTCCTTTATTTCCACTTATGCGTTAGCACTTACAATTTTTACAAAATTAAATTGGAAAAGCATTTTCAGCAAAAAGCTGGGAACATCTGGGATCATATGACCCAACATAAGAACGATTATAGGGTCAAGTATCTAAAACTGTTTTCGTGCTAAAAATTGTCTGAAGTTTTTTTTATACAATTCAGCTTATGTGTCGGTACTCAACATTTTTACTAAAAAAATCAAAAAGGCTTCCTAGTTAAAACTTTGGAACTTTTGGGATCATATGATACGTCATATGAAAG
Organism: Cordilura impudica; assembly: GCA_963682025.1. Classification (NCBI taxonomy): domain Eukaryota; kingdom Metazoa; phylum Arthropoda; class Insecta; order Diptera; family Scathophagidae; genus Cordilura; species Cordilura impudica. The sequence continues at coordinate 131,513,435 of OY821519.1, read as the reverse complement.
TATGTGGTCTCTTGTTTTAAAAAAAAAATATTTTTCAAAAGTTAAGTTTTTTACACAAAAGTGTAGGAAGAATTTAAAAAATAATTTAGAATATTATTTCTAATTAAAATTGCTTCATTGGAAAATATTTCGTAATCGTTATTATTAATTACTTCTTCAAAGGCCGAAATTTCTTGAAGATCATCCAGCTGTTCGTAAGGTCGAAAAAATGAATTCGCATGTTGTGCAAAGCACAACACACATTTACTATGCTGGCTGCCTTTTCTGGACAATAATGCAGACCCCTTTCGTTAATTACGGACCTAAAACAATTTTTTAAAATTCCAATTGTTCTCTCGATTATATTTCTTCCTTTAACATGAGCTATGTATGTTGTATTTTGATTACCAACACCTGCCGATCTAAATGGTGTTAAAAGCCACGGCTCTATTGGGTATCCTCCATCTCCCAAAATACGTAACATGTCACCAAGATGATATTGGCTTTCAAAATACTTTTTAATCTTTGAAAGTTTCCAAATATGAGAATCGTGACAATTACCAGGACAAGCCGCATTTACGAATCGTATTCGATTAAGGTGATCACACCACTATAAAAGAAACAGTAAAAATTAATTTTTTTTTTATTTTAACAAAATATACTTACTAGCATCACATTAAGACTGCGATATCCTTTTCTGTTGTAAAATATATGCCGATCAGTTGATGGTGTAGAAATTTTAACATGCGTTCCATCAACCGCCATGGTAACTCCTGGTATTGCCTGGTATTGACGATTTTTGATGAAAATAAATTTTAGCAGCTTCATTCATTTGTTAATCCATTTTGACATTGATCCATTTAAGGCACAGAACTTCTTCAAACACAGCCAGAACCTCTGTCAAAATTGTTCAGAAATAATCTCGGTCAAATTTGGTTTATATGCGTTTATTACACGTAGGACCATTTTTAGTCATAATCCCCATAATAACTTGCTTACCGATCTTTACTTAAATTTTACAAAAATCATGTGAGTCCGATCACAGGGGAGATGTGCAAACATCTAGGGCCGTATGCAAAAAAATGAAACTGTACTTCAAGTAGATTTTATTGTATGTTTTTCATATAAAATTTGTTGATAAAGTCTACTTGAAGTACACTATAATTTTTTTGCATACGGCCCCCAGTAATTCAAGATTATTTATGGCACTTTTTTAAAACCAAACAGAAAGCGTCATCTATGTATCACTAATAGCAAACAACCGCAGGGGCTCTTCTAATATAAAAATATTTATTATTTCAACAGGTTAATTTTTAATTTTTTATTTTTCATATTTCGTTTTCCGTTTTTAAGTTTTTATTTATCATTTTTCGTTTTTCATTTTTAATTTTTCGTTTTTCATTGTTTATTTTTCAGTGTTCACTCTTCACTTTTCATTTTGCGTTTTTAATTTTTTATTTTTAATTGTTCGTTTTTCATTTTTCGTTTTTCATTTTTCGTTTTTTATTTTTTATTTATCATTTTAATTTTTCATTTTTCGCTATTCGCTCCCTTATTTTATCGCCAAACACTTCCTAATGAAATCGTACCTTCACTTTATCTCCAAGCATTTCCAAATCTTTTCACCAATACAATCGTAACTCAAAACCGTTTTGGTCTTACTCTGTTTTTGTGATTGTATTGTGAAATAGATTTTTACCCCGTTGAACGTATCATCAAAAATATGCAAATATTTATAAAGTGTGAAATTGGTTTAAAATCATGTGATTTTGCTCAAAATCTTTTTAAACTCTATTAAAAATAACATTAAATGCAGTGACAATACTAGCAGATTCCAGCCCTCGAAATTCGAGCGCAAATTATAGGAAATTTTATTTTTTCATTAAATAAAGACCTTAAGATGAAAATCAATTATATATAGCCAATTCACAAATCAACACAAAAAGCAAACTCATTTTATTAAAACACATTAACAAATTTACTAAACACACACATAGCATTGTATAATTTTATGTATGTGTTAGTAGCAAATTTAAATGCAATTTACTCAAAATAAAGGAAAAAATTTAAAAATCTGTAAATCTGCAAAACGGCTAAAAAGAAATACCTTTCAAATAATATACGTTTGGTCGAAATTGGGACAAAACGGTAGAACAAAACATCAGTCACAAGAAATCGCCTAGCCTATTAATATTATAGATGTATGGAATAAATTGTAATGTTATGAATAATTTTAAATGATTGAGAAAATTAATTATAAATTTTACAAAAAGAAATTTTTAATAAAATAGCAACATTCTATATGGAATGCCTTCATCTTGCCTCCAAATACTTCCCAATGAATTGTGCCTTCATTTTATCTTCAAACACCTCCTTTTTACTGTTTATTTTTTATTTTTATTTATGTTTGATTAGCATTAATATTAAATGCAGTGATAATTGTGTTATTTATATGGAATAAATTATATCGTTAAGAACACTTTTAATTGATTAAGGAAATAAATTATAAATGTTTATAAAACGTGAAGAAATATAATGCAGACAACAGGGACAAAAAGGTGATTACATATCATAACTCTTTCACCAACACAGTGATAAGTAACACCGATTTTGTCTTACATCTTACATCTTACGCTGTTTTTGTGATTGTATTTTAAAATAGATAAAAAAAAACAATAAAAATTTATAATTTCCTTGTCAAATTTGGTTGAATATTGTTTTTTGCGAAAAATAAATGATTTTACCATATATGGTCATGATTCGTCCATTTTTGATCTAGTCTCCATATAAAAAATATCAAATCCGATACGGCAGGCAACAAGCTTATAACGATGCCAAAAAATCATATAAATTTTATTTATTCTATCATTTTTTTTTAATCAAGGATTTTCAAATAAAGAGGTTCATCTGATGAAGATTTCCCACTAGCAGTTGACACTTTTTCAATCTATTTTCTGGACATTTACTACCTACGATTCAACCAATAAAAAAACATTTGCATTGATAATTATTTTGTTATATTTACTCACCATTACAAGCATTCACATTATTTTTATTTTTTTTTTTTGGTATATTGACTTTGTGCTGATGTTTGTAACTACCAAATCCATCTTTTATTATACCGCTCGAATCAGAATCACTATCTGATTCGATTAAACGATGTCCGTCCGTCCGTGCGTCCGTCTGTGTGTCCACGTAAACTTTTTCATCAAACTACAGGTCGCAAATATGAATATATTTTGACGAAATTTAGCAAATAAGCTTCTACCGGCCATAGGATGAACCATATTGAAACCATATGTTCAGGCCTAGTCCCCATACAAATTACCGCTATGAGATTAACTTAATTGGTCATAATACCAAAATTATCGTATGAATCTCGGTCAGATTGGGTCTGTTTATGTTTATTACAGCCATTTATTAGTAGTCCAAAAAATAAACCGTATAGGACAATTCTTAGTCATATTTATTTATTTATTTATTTATTCAGTCTATGGAATCATCCTTACAGACTACTTAAAGTATATGTACATTTATATTATAATTTATATATATAATTAAACATTTAACAAAATTGATATATAAAATTTATTTAATTCAGTTGATTTAATGCATTTAAGTGTAATATAATATCTCTTCTCACAATATCCAAACTTTTATTAAAATCAATAAACTGATACAGCATATTAAACTCATCACAAATTCTACGTAGTGGATTAAAATTAGCATAGTTTATACAATAATATTTGATAGTTAGAAAGTTATAATTTCTTGATGATCGAAAAGGAATATTTATATTTATTTTGTTGATAAGAAATTCAGATTTAAGACTACCATTTAACAGTTTTAACAGGAAAGTAACATTTAGCATATGTCTGCGACTTTTCAATGTAGGAAGCTTAATTAGAGCCAGACGATTTTCATAAGATGGCAACCTCATATTAGGATCCCAGCCCAAACCACGAAGACAAAATAACAAAAATTGTTTTTGAACCGATTCAATTTTATTCGAATGTAAGTATATGATATTGCGGATCCCAGATTACAGACCCATATTCGAGTATTGGTCTTACCAAGGTAGTAAACAATTGTTTTGTCGTATACGGATCCGAAAACTCTTTAGCCCACCGTTTAATGAATCCAAGTACACCAGTAGCTTTATTTATTGTTAGCGAAATATGACTTCTAAAGTCTAATTTTTTATCCAAAAGTACGCCAAGGTCGTTGAATGAATCCACTAAATCAAGCACAGCATTATTCATGATATACCGACCATTAATTGGAATTGATCTTGTAAAAATCATATATTTGCATTTTTTGATATTTAGGTCCATTAGATTCATATTACACCAAGTAGTTAAACGATCAATATCATTCTGTAAAAGTGATTGTTGATCAAGATTTTTGAGGGTAAAAATTAACTTTACATCGTCTGCATACATTAATGTAGTTTAGTGTTTAATTAGAGAAGGAAGATCATTTATAAATAGCGTAAATAAAAGAGGTCCCAAGTGACTACCTTGAGGTACACCAGATAATACTTTTATGTTGTTGGAATACGAGTTACGAAACTTAATGCATTGTGTTCTGTCTTTTAAATATGATCCAATCCATTTTATTAGCATTATACCAAAGCCCATACGGTCAAGCTTAAACAACAATAGATCGTGATTTACTTTATCGAATGCCTTGCTAAAATCATTATAAATAACATCTGTTTGTTTCATATTAATAAAACCATCATTTACCAAAGTTGTAAGCTCCAAAAGATTTGTTATTGTAGAGCGTGATTTGCAGAATCCATGTTGCGTTGGAGATATGATAGAGGACACATGATGTGCTAACGTGTCATATATAAGTTTTTCAAATAGTTTTGGAATAGCACTTAATTTAGCAATACCTCTATAATTCGAAATACCAGCTTTAGATCCAGACTTAAAGAAGGGAATAATAAATGATTCTTTCCAAATGGGAGGAAAGTAACCCAATTTAAGGGATATGTTAAACATATAAGTCAAAGGAATATAGAATTAATGTGCGCAGCGCTTTAAAATGCAACTAGGAACACCGTCAGGACCAGCAGCATACGACAATTTTAATTTTGTCAGGGCATTCAGAACTGTATGTTGATTGATGGATGGTATATTAATAATTGAAGATTCCGATATTATGTATGGATACAGATTATTAAATACTGTCGAAGAATAAGTTGATGCAAAAAACTCTGCAAACATATTACTTATGGAGTTATCATCTGAAGATTCTAAATCACCGTACTTCATAACCGAAGGAAAGTCCGCAGTACGTCTTTTAGAATTAATAAATTTATAAAATATAGCCCCAATATGAAGCAGATTGCCGATCTTCACTTAAATCTATCGAAAAACAAAACTGTTGCACAAATTTTCCTCAAATTTGGTTTGTATATGTTTTTGCAAAATAGAAGTGACTTAACCAAATATGGTCAGGATCGGTCCATTTTTCAACCTAGTCCCCATACAAATATAGCATCCGATATAAACTTTTTCATCATATCCGAGGTCAAAAAAATTAATAACAATACCACTCAAATTTGGTTTATGCTCATTATCTAGATCTAGTTTGATCTAAGAGATACGCATGGTATAGCGTATCGTATAGTCGGTATAAACTAACTACAATATTCTTACTTGTTTTACATTGAAAATTAAAAGTCAAAGTGACTACAAATATTTACTATAATTTTATTTTTTTTTAAATAAAAATTAAAAAAAAAAAATAGTATATACACTAGAGCCGACTCCCTCTGCATGGAGAGAAAAAAAGTGAAAAAAGTGCCCCCCTAGAAATCTACTTTGGTTTGTTTTATAACGACTCCCAAAATATTTCTGGTCCAGCGTTAACCCATTCCGAGCTGGACCGTTTTTAAAAAAGGTATATTTTTTAGTTTTTTGAAAATATTTTCATTTTTTCTAGTTCAACATATATATAACATACATTTATTTATTTTCTACTTGTATAATCTTTATGTCATCCAAAGTTTCAAAAATTGATTTATGCACCATGCACTTATTTTGAGGCATTTAAGTTTGACACAAATTATAATAATATAAATTATCTTAAAAACAAATTTCATTAAAAAAATTCCTACAAAAATTTTTTTCTGCTCAAAAATTTGATAAAACTAAACTACCAACGCAGTGCGTAATAATAGGGCATTTGGTTTTTATGAGAACACAAAATAAATAGATTGGCCTATCCAATTATTTCAAAATAAAAATAAATGTGGTTTTTGAAATATGGAATAGGCCTCAAATTCCAGTTTTAAGCAAAATTTCAATTTGGAGGAAAGTAGAATATCAATTAAGTTACAATAAGTATATATGTAGTTGGAATAATAAATTTTTTTTAAACGCGAAAAAATCATGGCATTAAAGAAAACGTCTCGTGTTTTTTTTTTTGCTTTTGGTCTGAAATTTATCCTGGTGTCATTTATAAACTATAAAATCCACATACTTGTTTTTACTCCGGAGCAGCGCGAAAAATGTATTAAATTAGCAAAATTCCATATTTTTTTTCACAGAACTGAAATGTACTTGACAAAAGAAAAATTTTGATACCCATATAGCCTATGTTTAACCACATTGTTTCCTCGTTATTAGATTTTAGTTACAACGCGAACTAGTATATATTAAGGAAAAATAAATAAATTAATGTTATTTTCAATCGAGTAATGTTTAAAAATATGTTCATTTGATTTTCTAATTGACTCATTTAATACAAAACCCATCAAAAATTACATATTTTATTGAATATCACAACAGTTGGAAAATGCTTGGATATGTTTCATATACTGTTAAACACGCCTTGAAAAAACCTATCATGTCATACACATATTGGATATATTGATATGGAAAAAATGAAAATATTTTCAAAAAACTAAAAAATATACCTTTTTTAAAAACGGTCCAGCTCGGAATGGGTTAAGGCTAGACCAGAAATATTTTGTTTATTGTTACAGAACAAACCACGGTAGATTTCTAGGGGGGCACTTTTTTCAATTTTTTTTTGTGAGTCGCTCTAATATACACATGATAATTTTGAAAAAAATTGTGACGAGCAGGAGCAGTCCAAGTGTCGCCGCTTAAATACACTTGTAGTATAAAGTAGCGGAGACACAGAAACTCCAAGAGTCTCAGGTACATTTAAAATAGACTTTTGCCAGGCATTAAAGGAGGTAGAGAAATTTGACCGGAGGATGCAATTCCAAAGTACCCTGAGATTATCGAGGGTGCTGCTATGATCACCGCGGCATTGTTACCAAAACAAGTGTCCGCAGAAGTATTATCTTCAGCACTTAGAATCAACAGTTCCGATTTGAGAGCATAAATGAAGCCAGATATTATTGAGGCTATCATATTTCTAAAGATAAATGCAGAGTTATTTTTTGCAGTTTTATTATTTTAAGTTTCCGATCTTACAGTATTTTGTTTATTATTAAAAGAATTGATAAAAAAATAAATAAAATATTTCAAATAACAAATGTTATATCTCCTTTTTGGAATATCATAAAAAATTTAGGAAAGAAGTCTACAAACATTCCAACACTGAAACTAAACAACAACACCTTCCATACCCAAGAAGAAAAAAGTCCTAGCGCAAGTATTAGGATCAAATCACTCAATTTCAGCTAACCTTAGTGATACAGCCACCAAAAAAGATGTATATAATGCTGTTAGTAATCTTAGCACCAGCATATCTACCTCCCATAATGTCTTGTCAATTTCAATAGATAAAGTAGCCGATATTATTAAAAAGTTAAAGCCAAGAAAATCCCCTGGTACGGATGGAATAAACAACAAATGTTTAAAAGCTTTAGCAAAAAAGGAGTCAAATACATCTCTGCTATCATAAACTGTTGCTTGCGGTTGCTTTACTTCCCAAAAATTTGGAAAAGTTTTAAAATCATACCAATAAAAAAACCAAATAAACCTGATAAGTCTTCTATCATCCTTAAGCAAGATTCTAGAAAGAGTGATTAAGGAGAAGCTTACTGAGTTTATTGATGCTAAAAACATTTTACCATCACAACAATTTGGTTTCCGCAAGGAACACAATACAGATCAGCCACTTACTAGAATACGTAAATTAGTAAATGAAAATTTTAACAGTGGGAAATCAACTCTTAGACATCAAATCTGCATTTGATTCGGTCTGGCAAGATGGCCTGATCTATAAGATGATAAGGTTTAATTTCCCAATCGAATTAATCAAAATAATCCAAAGTTTCCTTTTAGAACGTTCTTTCGAGGTATATATTGGCTCCAAAAACTCATCTCAGATTGAAGTACCAGCCGGGTGTCCTCGGGGATCGTGTCTCTCCCCAATATTATATTATATTTTCAATGCAGATTTCCCAGCTCTAGATGATTGCTTTACTTCTATTTTTGCTGATGATACCACTATTCTTAGCTCTAAAATATTGGCGATTGATGTATTATCCAGTTTACGGACTGCACTCACTGTAGTTCATTCATATTTTATGAAGTGGAAAATACTAACAAACACACAAAAGACACAAGCCATTTATTTTTCAAGAAGAAGGAAAAACTGTTTCTTACCTCAACAGTCCATTACTTTCAATAACAGCGAAATCCATTGGACAGACAAAGTCAAATATCTGGGAGTGATATTAGATCCAAAATTTAAATTTAAAGATCATATCCCATATATTATAAAGAAATTAAATAATGCCACCACATTATTGTACCCTCTTATAAAAAGAAACTCCAAACTTAACATTGAAAACAAAAGATTAATATTTAAATCAATATTCCACGCCATAATATGTTATGCTGTACCAGTTTGGTCTACTGCTGCTCCAAATCCATAGTACGATAGACATCCCCACTGCACTGCATTACTCTTTTGGCATTGTCGTAGATGAATGAAGTGTTTACCAAATGAACCCTGGAATTAGAATGCAGACCAGGGATGGAAAAATAGTTTTTTTAAATGGTACTGAAACCTGACTAAAAGAGTACTTTTTTCACTAAAATAGTATTTTTCGTATTTTTTATATTTTTATTTATTTAATAAGAATTCAACAAAGCAAAAAAGATCATACATATGAAATAAAAATATAAGGTACTAAAAAATTATTGTCTAAAAGTAACATAAAACTGTTGATATCCAGCGTTTTAAAATTTAAGGAATATTCTTAATATTTTAAGAGATCGCTTGAAATTTTGTAATTGTGGCAGCAACTGTCGCTAGATTTTAACAAATCCTTTGTTTGGATTAAATTTGAAACTGTCTGTACGTGAAGACGGTTTCTTTCTTTGGTTTTAGTGGAATTTTGCATTGAAAATATACGCTCAAAATTCGCTGAAGAATGGGGTATTGATAAAACTGCAAAAGCTATACGGGAAATGTCAGGAAACATCAGTTCATTCATTTCATTTTTAATGCTGCTAACATTTTTCCAAAAATTGCAAATATTTTCATTTTTTAAGTGTTTTAGGTCTGGTGTATCGGCTAGAGCTCTGAATTGAATTTATGTTTTCAAAATTACGTTGTTCTCTTGGAAATAATTTAATTAGAAGCGGAACAATACTGTTAGCTGTTCCGGATATAACCTTTTCTGGAGTAAAATTATTAAACATCATTAATAGTTTGTTATTAAAATCAAATTTTTTTCTAAAACATTCACAAAATGTTGTGTAAAACTTCTTAACAGTCTTTTTAAACTCGCAAACAATGTATTTATCCACATTTTTTGTTTCAATAAATATTTCCACATCAGTTCCACAAAAAATGTCTTTTAATTCAAGATTTTTTTCGTTCAAATTGATACAAAACACTTCAGTTTCTTCTAAAACCACTTTTTTAAGAAAGTTTCGGGCCACCTGCATAAATAAAAATTTCATTCTGGGCAGTAAAATATGTATTCTGGCTTCTTGAGATTGCATTTCCAGATTGATATTGTTGACAATCTTTAAAATATATGCCAAAAATAAAAAATACATTTTCATTTTAGGATTCAATAATTCAGTGGCAATAAATTCGACTTTTTCGGCAGTTTTAAAAGCACTGAGAGTAAAATAATATTTAAGTGGCTCCCACTGTTCCAATATACGATCAACTACCATTCTAGACAGCCAACGTGTTGAAGCATATCTTAAAATTACATGAATTTCTGCACCGAAATACTTTTGGAATTCGACCAATTCTTCTTTACGTTTTGGGCTATTGCAAAAATAAAAATTTATTGCTCTCATAAATTTGTCTACATCTGCAGGTAAGCAAGCAAACGCAGTAAATGATTCCATGTTTAGGATGTGGCAAATGCAACCATTAACAAATAAATTCGGGATTATCAATTTTAATCACTGGGCAATTATCAGATGTAAAACCTACCATATTTGTTAGTGGTATATTGTTTTCTTTTAACACATTAAACATTTTGTCAGCGAATCCTTCCGCAGTTGAATCAGTTAGAGGTTCCAGGGATAAAAAACGATCCCTGCATATTCCATTAAAAATTCTAACAATTATTCCCAAATGTTTTAATACTGAGCAGTCAGTGCTTTCATCTATAGCAGTCGAGCAGTAGTTTTCGTTACAAAATTATGTAATTGTTTTAGTATTTTCTGGGCCAGTAACAGATGTAATAATTTGTTGGCGTTTATGACGATTTATTAAAAATTTCTTTACTATTTGAGAATCTGGAACACTAATTTTTATTACGTCATTTAAGTGATCTAAAATTGAAAATGGTAGATTGTGCTCCGCCACAAACAAACACAACTTTACCTCCAATTTTTTTGCCATTTCAGTGGTAGGAGATACCTTCATTTCCAAAAACGTATTTATTTTGGGTGTGCTTTTAGCCATTTGAGCTTTTCTCACATGACACTCACGGACAGCATGACGCTCTATGTGGGTCAATCCTCCAACAATACCAACATTACATATAACACATTTTTTTCCATTGGTCTTGTCCTGGACAAGCCATGGAAATCTTTCTTTCCACTCATCGCGAAAGCTCGGCGCATATCGTTTAGTTTTTCTAAAAAAACATATAATCAGTAACGCTTTATTTCCTACCCTTTCTCTTTGTCATTCATTTTACTTATTTTTATTATAAGTGGTATGAAATCTGGTTTTCACCCCGTATTGATAGAGAAGCGCTTTTTAGAATAATATCAACAGCTTATCGAATAATTTTAGTGGTGTGCAAAACATTATAATTTCGATTACTTTGCATTATCACTTACAACAGTGTTGCCAATGATTTAAACATTTCTCACAATAAACCTACTAATAGCATGTTCAGACGGCAAAATGAACCACTTGATTCGCTCTCTGAATCATGATTGTGAACCTAGGTGTTCAGACGAGTGTTCTTGTTTCATTTTGACGTTTATTTATATATTTTTTTGAAACATATGGCGCGGCTTTTTGTTTTGTTTTTATTTACATTAAAATTTCTCGTTAAATATTTAGGGTTTTTCTGTTTGGAGACATCCTTCTGCACTTCAAAATATGTTTCACTATTTCTTTTTTTACATTTTTAAATTATTTATATACTTTATGTAATATATTGGTTTTATTTGTTTCTATTTATGTTTCTATTTATTTTTTTGTACACGTTAATTTCTTGTTTTTTTTTTTTTTGTTTGTATTGTTTTGTACACGTTAATTTATTGTTTTTTCTTTGTTTATATTGTTTTTTACACATTAATTTCTTGTTTTTTCTTTGTTTATGTTCTTTGTACACATTAATTTCTTGTTTTTTCTTTGTTTATATTTTGTATTTGACAGCTAGTTTATATAAACTAGCGATAATTTGTTATCAAACTTGGAGATGACACTGAATGTTTCTAGATTCACAACTAGGTTCAAAATGAACCAAGTAGATTCGCTCACAAAATTTTGTATGGCGAATCATGTAGATTCAATCATGATTCGCTCGCCAACCGAGAATAAGAGAGCGAACCGCGAATATTGCTGTCCGTGTGAACATAGTATAAAATAAATAAAAATAACGTATAAAGAAAAGGTACTAAATCACTTGCGGCGGTATTGCGGTATTTTTGCAAGTGAAAAAGTACTGAAAAAAATACTAAAGTATTAACTTTTCCATCACTGATGCAGACTCATCTGTCCATAGCACATTGTATCAACATACAATGTTTTTAACATACTCCAAAGCAAATGAGAGACGTTTTGTTTGGTTCGTTGGGGGTAATATCGACTATTTTGCGCACAACATACTATGGATTTGGAGATTTGGTACCGATAAATGACACTTAAAATCAGTCCGGATATATTAGAATTTTAAATGACCATGCCTTTCCGTCAGGAAATAGGCTCTTTCCAACCAATGACTGGATTCTACAACACGACAATGCTCCATGTCATAAAGGCTGGATACATACAAAATTTTTAAATGATTTAAATAAAGCAGTTCTTCCTTGGCCTCCCCAGAGTCCCGATCTTAATATCATTGAAAATGTGTGGGCCTTCATAACAGCAGAGGACTATTGATAAAAATCGAAAACGCGATGATAACATAGTTGAGATAAGGGACATTTGGTCGAAATGGACTCTTGAATTTTCCCGCAACATGATTGCATCAAATCCAGCCAGGTTGGAGGCAGTTATTGATGCCAAAGGTGGTGTTACTATATATTAGTTCATGTTAATTAAGTATCCATAAAAAAATTTTAAAAATTATTTATATAAAAGGAATATCATCAAATTAAATTTTGTGTAAATACTTCTGACGCAAATAAAATGTGAGTAAATACTTTTGACAACTGTTAAGCATTAGTACATTCGCTTCTATTTTTGTCGAATGAACCGTTATCTTTTCCAATTCTCTTTAATTTGGTTCTGCATAGATCAAGCTATGCAACAACAACACTATTTTTTGCAACTTACTTCCAAAAACAACAACAAAAGTCATATTTAGTTGATTATGTAAAAGCTTTTGGCTATGGCTGTATTTGTAAGAAAGTTTTTATATAAAATCAAATATCAAAAAAAAAAAAAAAAAAAAAAATATTAATAAAAAATAAAAAAGAAAAAAATATATAAAAATAAATAAAAAAAATTGTGACAAGGTTTTTTTTGAAAATTTTCCCCTTACTTGTAAATATTATTTTGTTAAAAACTATGTACATGATAAGGAAATTGTTATTTAAATTTTTAAGTAGAAAAGGAACAAGCTATCCTAAACTCTTTAAGAAAATTGTTAATTTATTGTAATCAAAATGTTATTTAAATAAATAAAATTGAATTGAATTGAATAAATGTTATATTGATTCACTGGCATCAATTACCCTCAACATAATTATCACTGCTTTTATAAATATGTCTACGGTACATTTAGAATCGGAGTTAGAGCTGGAGTCGGAGTCGAAGCCGGAATCGAAGTCGGAATCGGACCTTAAATATCTCAGCGGACAGAGTCAGAGTTGGAACTTTCTTTTTGACGACTTCAACATTTAGGCTATAGGCCCCGTAAAAGAGGGGTTTTATTTAAGAGCAAGAGAGTTTAAAAAATATCTAAAAATGCTAAAAAAAAGAGGTCATTAACAAACTGAGACGAGCACATATAGTGCTCGAACTCTTTCCGGCTTAGTAATGGAGACTGATCTTGATTGTTATCGTCATGCGAAGAAAACACTGATATCAGAGAAAAATCATTTGCTTAAGAAAACATGAACTGGTGAAGATGGAATTGGAATACTGTTCTCTTTTCATATTAGTCCAAGTTTAATTTGGAATATATGCCACTGGTTTGGAAGTTCCAACATGAAAATTACGCAAAGCACACCTTCAAAGTTATAACCGAATGGCTACAACCTAATGGATATAGTGTATTGGAATGGCCAGCCCAATCACCAGATATAAATTCTATAGAACTCTATGGAAAATAATAGTTTGCAAAATACGGACTCCAAATTATACAAACAAGACAAATCTTATAGAGGGAGTTATTTCAGAGTCACAAAAAAATTTAATTGCTATCATCTACAATTTCTTCGACACCATGCCTCGATGTTGTACAGCAGTACCAAATCAACAATTAAGAGTGTTGAATTCAGCTCTGCCAAATCTTTGATACGTTTATATTAATATTTGGAGTTATATTAAAAAAAAATGAACATTCAGCATTTTTTAGAGGTGTCTCCATATGTTAGGCACTCTATTGGCACAATAATGCCCAATTTACCCCATTTTAAATACCAACCTGCTCAAAATAATGACAGACAATATTATTCTAAGTTTAAATTGTTTAGTTTGTGATGAAATGATTATATTTCAACGGACGGACGGACGGGCGGACATACGGACAGTATCAATAATATATATGTATACTTTATTAGGTCTCAAATTCATTTTGCGATGTATTACAAACAGAACGACCAACATATGTGTACCCTCTGTACACTAGTGTGAAGGTTATTAAAAAATATAACGATAAAAGAAGATGTTATGTTGAATCTAAGGACTTTTTAACATTTCCAATCGTATTTCAGAAAGTATCGACAAAGTTATTAATTGAAACAAGTAAGAAAAACAGTCGGTCGAGACCGCCTATAAGATATCCTGCGTTTAGAGAACTGCTTTAAGGTCCAACTATTTGGCTATCAAAAATAAGCATATCCAAAATCTGAGGGATTAAGAGCATAAAGAAACTCACTAACAATACTAACTTTTGTGTTAATGCCATTATGGGAGGTATTCCTGAAAAGCTTAAGCTTTTCATTCAAAAGAATTATGCAAAATAATATAAATAACATTCTCATCAATTAGTTGTACATTTTTTTTTTATTAAAATTTGCCCTTTCGTTTAATAGTTATTGTGTGCAATCCTTAAATATCAAATGATGTTTTGTTTATAAACTTTATTTGGTATCTTTGAATTTAAATTATTGCTTTCTTTATCAGCAACTCATATTTCCTGAATGGTTCCTGAATTAATTTTTTTATTTTTTTAATTTCGGTTGACTTATTAAATATAAGCATATTTGGTGTTTTTGAATTTCAATTTGTTTATTTTCAAAACTTCAATTGATGTTTTCTAAATTTCAGTGAATTATTTCCGACGTTTAGATATGATTTTCTGAAACTCATTGATATTTTCTAAATTACTATTTATTCTGAATTTCAATAATTAAATTTTAGAATTGATAATTTCTTAATATAAAATGAAAATTTTGATTTTTAATTTAATTAATTAATTTTGTGAATAGTATTGATTTAGTAATTATAAAATACTAGCAGATTCCAGCGCTCGAAATTCGAGTGCAATTCCTAGGAAGCTTTTTTTCAACTTAGACAATTCACAAACCAACACTTTTATGGTTTATTATTATTATGAATGAAGATAACAAACTCATTAACAAATGTAATAAAACACACATAGCATATGTGTAATTTTATGTATGTGTTAGTAGCAACTTTAAATGCAATTTACTCAAAACAAAGGAAAAAATTTAAAAATCTGTAAATCTGCAAGACGGCTAAAAAGAAATACCTTTCAAATAATACATGCCTGGTCAAAATTGGGATAAAACGGTAGAACAAAACATCGGTCACAAAAAATCGCCTAGCCTATTAATATTATAGATGTAAACTAAATATTTGGAATATAATATAAGTTTTTTCAAATAATATAAGTTTTGTCAAAATCGGGATAAAAGGCAGAACAAAACTTCGGTCACAAGAAATCGCCTAGCCTATAAATGTTATAGATTTTTAAAATATATATGTCATCGCAATCAAATATTTTATACGTAAAGCAGAATAATAATTTTATACAACTATGTTGAACTGATTTGTAAGAAAAACAAAACTCATGGTAATTATTTAATAATTTTTGATATCTAATTGAATATATTCATGTTAAAATATAAATAACACAAGGGAACAATGGTTCTGTTGATTAAGAACTGAATATTGTTTTTAAGGTTATTTGGGACGCTGAATCCAAATCTGCCCTTGGTTTTGTTCTATCAGCTCGACTTTTCGAGATATACCGTTATGTTCAAAATTAAGGCACTTCCGCTACATATATTGGAATAACTTGAAAACGGTTCACCATATTAAATTAAAAAAAAAATCCGAAACTCGCAAACAATATTCTCTTAAAGCCGTGCTTACTTTGTTTTTAAATTTTCCAAGTAGTTTTAGAGATATCGGTCAAGTTTTGAAAAAAAAATTAAAATTTTTTAAAAAAAAACATTTTTTTTGTTCTTTAAAAATTCCTAAAAAATAAAAATGGGACAAAAATTACAGTTTTGGTCTACAAACAGTTAGATAGATATATTTCGAATAAAATGAGCTTTATTTCATTGCAATCGGTGCACAACTTTTGATTTTGTTCACGATTTACTGAATTGATATAAATCGCGATTTCCATACAAAAATAACATTTTCTAATGTGTAAGTGTTTGTATGTAATAAGTTAGTTTTTTATGATTCGAAGAATTAAAAAAATTAAGTAATAAAAAAAGATTATTTCATTTTTATGGTTGCGGTAGCAAACTCATAACGCCTATAAATTTTATTGTCCCTTTATGACACCTAGTCAGTTCACAGTCAATTAAAGAGAAAAAAGAAAAGTCCACTTGTTTTTATTGATGTGTGGTTTACCGTTGGTAACGGATGATTTTTTAAAGGAATTCCCCTGAACACATGTGTTCATTCATAAGTGACTGTCAATAAAATTGTGGATATAATTTTTTTTGGTACTTCAGTAAAAAACTACTAAGTATTTTTATGGGTTCATTCAACCAATTTTTCTCATTCAACAAGTGTTTACGAAAGCGAAAAGTATAACGACAAAAAATATGAATCATTTTACATTGAACATTTAATCAGTCAACACAAAAAAGTTCAATTTTTTTCCCGTGTGTTATTTATTGAAAATTGTGTTACTTTGATATATACTTCAAAATTGTGCAATGGCTACGTCAAGAAACACCTGTAAAATCAATCCCAACTATTTTTGTAACATATGTGGCGAATACACGTTTATAAAAAATAGAAAAAGTGTGTCAGATTTTATTAAAAAAATTTATTTTGACTACTTCGGATTTACCATGGAAACCCGTGACAAGTACTGGATTCCTAATACTGTATGTAAAAACTGTGTAGAGTATTTAAGGTTATGGGCAAACAAGCAACGGACCCACTTCAAGTATAAAACACCAATGATCTGGCGGGAACCTTCGAATCATTATGATGATTGTAATTTTTGCGCTGTCAACATCACAGGCATTAATAAAACAAACCGGTCTAAATGGATTTATCCTAACGTGTTGTCTATTACCCAACCAGTCCTGTACTCTAGTGAGGATTCAGAACCACAACCATCTACATCTACACACAATTTCCACGACTTACGACAAAACGTTCCTTCACCAATTTCTGAATTTGGATCAGATGACTTGCAGTTAGATATTTCTTCTGAACGCGAGCAATTTAATCAGGAGGAGCTTAGTGATTTAGTGAGAGACCTTGGACTTTCTAAAAAAGCATCTGAAATTCTTGCTTCTCGATTAAAGCAAAAAAATCTGTTAACCCAAGGAACAACAATTTCATACTACCGTAACAGAGAAAAAAACTTACTTCCATTCTTTTCCGAAGACGATGAATTTGTTTATTGTTCAGATGTTCCTGGTTTAGTAACAGCGATGGGATTAGAGGAGTGTGATCCAAATGACTGGCGACTATTTATAGATTCTTCTAAACGCAGCCTAAAATGTGTACTTCTGCATAACGGTAATAAATTGGGTTCGTTGCCCATTGCACATTCAACTAAAGATAAAGACGAATATTCTACAATTGCCTCAGTTATAAATAAAATAAAGTACAACGAACACCGCTGGCTAATTTGTGTGGATCTAAAAATGGTGAATTTTCTTCTAGGCCAACAAGGTGGCTACACAAAATATCCGTGTGTCATTTGTTTATGGGATAGCAGAGCCAGATCTGAACACTGGAGTAAGAAAGACTGGCCTTCGAGGGAAGCTGTGGTTCCAGGAAACCACAATATAGTTAATCAACCACTTGTGCCCAGGGATCGCATAATACTGCCACCTCTCCATATCAAGCTAGGACTTATGAAACAATTTGTCAAAGCTCTCAACAAGGACGGTGATTGTTTTAGATATATCAGTAAAAAGTTCAACAATTTGAGTTCGGAGAAACTGAAAGCTGGCATTTTTGATGGCCCTCAAATCAAAAAATTAATCAATGATGAAAATTTTAGTAATTCCATGACAGATATTGAAAGAAATGCTTGGAATGAATTTGTTTGGATAGTGCGCAATTTCCTGGGAAACAAAAAGGGTGAGCACTATTCGGACCACGTGGATAACATGTTGTCACATTTCAAGCAGCTTGGTTGTAATATGAGCATTAAGGTGCACTACCTACACAGTCATTTGGATTGTTTCCCTGAAAATCTTGGAGACTTCAGTGAAGAACAAGGTGAACGTTTCCATCAAGATATCCGCACTATAGAGGAGCGGTACCAGGGTCACTGGGATAAGCATATGATGGCGGACTATTGCTGGAGCATTAAAACAAATCCCTCTAAACAAGGTTATTTAAGAAAATCTTATAAAAGAAAATTTTTCGATAAGTTGTAATTACATTGTAATATTTGTGTATTAAAATTTTTTATTTTTCTTTAAAATTCTCTTTTTGTGTTAAATTAAAAAGTATAGCTGACCATAAAAATGAAATAATCTTTTTTTATTACTTAATTTTTTTAACTCTTAGAATCATAAAAAACTAACTTATTACATACAAACACTTACACATTAGAAAATGTTATTTTTGTATGGAAATCGCGATTTATATCAATTCAGTAAATCGTGAACAAAATCAAAAGTTGTGCACCGATTGCAATGAAATAAAGCTCATTTTATACGAAATATATTTAACTAACTGTTTGTAGACCAAAACTGTGATTTTTGTCCCATTTTTATTTTTTAGGAATTTTTAAAGAACAAAAAAAAATGTTTTTTTTAAAAACTTGAACGATATCTCTAAAACTACTTGGAAAATTTAAAAACAAAGTAAGCACGGCTTTAAGAGAATATTGTTTGCGAGTTTCGGATTTTTTTTTAAATTTAATATGGTGAACCGTTTTCAAGTTATTCCAATATATGTAGCGGAAGTGCCTTAATTTTGAACATAACGGTATATCTCGAAAAGTCGAGCTGATAGAAAAAAACCAAGTGCAGATTTGAAATCAGCGACCTCAAATTAGTAAAAATTTGCTATAAATTTCAAATCAACACAAAAAAAGTTCAATTTTGTTCCCTTGTGTAATTAATGCAAAAGTTGTTTAATGTATGTATATAAATCATAAATTTTATTTAGATATTCCTTAATATCTAATTAGAACAAAAATTGTGGTGCCATCTAACTTTTTTTTAAACAATTACCATTTTGTCAAAAAAGCACTCTTATTCTTAAAATAAACAACCTATTTTTTTTAAAAAGTACTCTTTTTGTAAATACCCTTTTTTTAAAAGTACCCTTTTTTTAAAGAATTACCCACCTTTTAAAAATAAGTACCCTTTTTTGAAAAAGGGTATTGTTTTTAAATTAGCTTTTTTAAAAAAGGTACTTCAAAAAAAATTCACTTTTGAACAAAAAGAATTTTTAAGAATTATACTATTTAGAAAACGGTACTTTTTTAAAAAAAGGTTATTTTAACAAAAGTTTCTGGTTTCAAAAAGGTACTTTAAAAAAAAAACACTTTTTTATATAAGGCACTTTTAAAAAAAGCTAATGTTTTAAGAACAGGTACTTTTTTTACGAAAAAGTAATTTTCAAAATATGTAGTTTTGGGGAAAGGTACTTTTTTTAAAAAAGTTTCTTATTAAGAGATCATATATTTTCTTTCATATTAGCTATTTTCTTTATTATATCGGGATAACTATAAAAAATATGTGGCAGTACTTGCTTAGACTAATGTGGCACGTGCAGTATAAACATACACACACCCTCATGTACCAAATGTCACAACTACAAAAACTACATAAAAGAACAATAAGTATTTCAACATATAAATATCTTAAGAAAAACAACAAACACATTAAATATTTTTATTTTTTCAAGAGTTTTTTCTTTTCACATTTTCATTTATATCTTGTGAACCTTCGGACCGGTTTTGATGGATTTAAAAAAAAATACTTTTAGATACTAGTTTATGATATTACGTAAAAATGAAGAGTTTAGATTAGCTATTGAGGGTCATTTCCAGGTACAGATTGACAGACGGATAGACGGCATCGCTCAATATAATTTCCATGCTATTTAGAATCAATAAAATACATGGTTTTGGGGTCTCAGGAATTCATTTCAACGCGTTACAAACGGAATGACAAACCAGTGGTGTGGAGAGTATAAAAAGTGGCGCATGACGTAATGATTTAATTAATGAATTTTTTTCTTTCTTTCTGGTTTTATGTAAAATTGACATTTATTAAAATTTTGATTATATTTTGGAAATATGTTCATCTTATCTTTTGAAGATAATATTGATGAAATGTTTGATTCGACCTGACGTGGTCTTTCCAGAGCATATCCCATAACCTTTCTTAGAATTTCCCAGCGCCCTCATTTCTTCTCGGATATTGGCCTAAAGCTGACGGATGGTTCTTGGCTTATTTGCATATACCTTACCCTTTTGATAGCCCAAAAAAAAAATCGGGAGCCCTGAAAGCGGGGAGACGCGGTAGGCAGCTAAAATCAGAAAAACTCAGGAGAGCTATAGTTGGACAAGCTGTGTGAGCTGTTGCTCCATCTTGTTGAAACCACAATTCCCGATTGTTCGCCCATCAAGCCTTAAAAAATTGCCCGATATTGCATGCCATTCACATTAAACACAACTTGCTCATCGTTTTCAAAAAAATATGATCTAAATATACCTTCTGAAGTTATTCCACACAATAATATGCATGCAAGTGAAGGATGTTCAACAATTATTGTTGAATTTTTGGAGCCCCATATTCTGAAATTTTGTTTATTAATTGAAGTGAAAAAGGGCTTCATAGCTCATTATGAATTTGTGAATAAACTCGTTGTTTTCTACACAAAATTCTTCTCATAAACCCATTGAACCTTATAAGGAGAAGATGCAATATATGTATGTAAAATTATTTGCAAAGATCGCCTAGACATCAGTAGCTTCCGAAAAGGTCATCTTGTGGAAATTTTGGGGTTTTCCTCAATAATGTTCACGTCATATCGAATTGCATGAGGTCTTCCAGCACACGAAAGATTACAGACAGACCCTTGTTGCCGAAAACGCTGTACCAATTGGTAAATTGTTGGAGCGCTAGGTGTATTTCGAACATGAAAGAAATATCGACATGATCTTTATGTCTGAATAATTGAATTCTGACTTTCAGAATAATATTGTAGAGTCTTTCCATCATAAATTTCCAAGTTTTTCAAAGTTAATTCTAAAAAAAAACGAAAAAATACGTTAACCTAAAATTTATTCACTAATAAAATTACAAAGTTATGTTTGCGCCACCCTATACATAGGGTAAAAGGTCCTAATTTCATGCCAATTCGTTAATAAGAAATAATTTACTGTTCTAAAAATTATGCCCTTTTTAAGTGAAGAAAAATGGGTTCTAAAGAGTTTATTTTCTAATGAGAAAAAAAGTACGCTTTTTTAAAGAAGTGCCTTTTTTTAAAAGTACCATTTTTTAATTACCCTAATTTTAAACAGGTATCTTTTTTTAATTCATTTAATTTATTTATTTTTAATTTCCTGTACAACAATACAAGTCTAATAATTAAAATACAGGATTTTCAGCGTTTGCAAAAGTAGTTTTTTAAAAAAGTACCATTTTTTAAATTCTACTTTTTTTAAGTACTTTTCTTTATAAAACAGTAAGTTTTTTTTTATAAAAAAGTACTTGTTGTTTTTAAAAGTAAATTTTTTGAAAAATTACCTTTAAAGGAACAACCCCTTTCTCAATGCACCCTATTTAGAAAAGTAGCCTTTTTCAAAAAAAATAACTTTTTGAAAAAATTACCTATTCTTAAAAAGTACTTATTTCGAAAAATTTAATATTTTAAACAATTATCTCTCTTGAAAGAATACTTTTCTTAAAAAAGTAACTTTTTATAAAGTATATTTTAATAAAAATTTATCTTATTTAAAAAAACTACACTTTATTTAAAAAAGTACGTTTTTTTTCTTAAAAACGTAAATTTTAAACAGTCAATTTTCTTTAAAAAAAAGTAACTTCCCTAAAAAGTTTATTATGTTAAAAAAGTAACTTTAATGAAAAAGTACTTTTTCTTAATAATGTCCCTTTTTGAAAAATTAACTTTCATTAAAATTAGAAATTACCTTTTCATAGGAAAACATTTTTTTAAGAGTATCGTTTTTGTAAAAACTACCTTTTCTAAAAGTAATTTTTTTAAAGTACCTTTTATGAAATAGTTCCTTTTAATTTGTTATTTTTGATTTTGAAAATAACCGAACATCCGTTTTGTTTTAATTGGTATTTATTTGTTACAAATATATATTTTTATACCCTATACCACTATGTGGTTTGGGTATAATGACTTTGTGCTGCTGTTTGTAACTACCAAATATATTTGACCTAAACCCATCTTTTATTATACCGGTCGAATCAGAATCACTATCTGATTCAATTTAACGATGTCCGTCCGTCCGTCCGTCTGTGTGTCCATGTAAAGCTTGTAATCAAACTGCAGGTCGCAAATATGAATATATTTTGATGAAATTTGGTATATAAGCTTTTTTCGCCCATAGGATGAATGCTATTGAAATTGGTGAGAATCTGTCCATGTTCAGACCTAGCCCCCATACAAATGACCCCTATGAAATCGACTTAAATTGCCATAAGATCCAAATTATCATATAAATATAAGTCAAATTGGGTTTGTATGTGTTTATTACATCCATTAATTAGTAGTCCCAATTTCCACTTAAATCTATCAAAATACAAAAATATTGCACTGATTCTTGTCAAATTTTGTTTGTATAAATTTTTGCAAAATACAAAAAACTTTACCAAACATGGTCAGGATCGGTCCATTTTTGGGCCTAGTCAGCAAAAATTTTAATAAAAATCCCACTCAAATTTGGTTTATGCTTATTTTCTATATCCAGTTAGTTGGGCCTGAGAGGCAGGGTCTCTAAACGCATGGTATAGGGTATCATATAGTCGGTCTAGACTGACTATAATTTTCTTACTTCTTTTTCTATTATATATATAATTAAATTAACATATTTCACTAACTAATTTAGATAAAAATATTTTAAAATTTGTTGTTTAATATTAATATCTGGATATTTTTTAGCGAAATATAATTTGAAATTTTTTTGAATTATTGTCCGTCTCAAAACATTATTATAGGGATCAAAGTTTGGGTATTAGAACGCCGCACTGTGGCTGAAATTTTTATTTCATTGGGCAAAAGTCAAATTTTTTTGTCATCGATTATTTAAAATTTTAACGACTTTTTGTAGCTAATATATCCAGATTAGGGTAGCCAAAAAACTAGGTTAAACTATTGCTAATTATGGGCGTGCCATGCTGTCAAATTCAACTGTTTTTTAATTTCAGAAAAAGGTGATTTTTTTTTGTTTTTTTATCAAAAATAAATGGTTCCTACTAGCAAGCTATCATCGATAATGACCAGCGGTTTTTTTATAAAGTTGGTACGATTATATTCTTTAGATTTTGTAAGAGGCCACAGCTCTACCGTTTAATGTTAGAGGCGTTATGAAATATTTATGAAACTACTATTTTTTTTCTCAAATTTCAACTTTACTGGAATAGAATTTCTAGGGAACAAAAGGGAACAAGAAGCGTATACCACTGGGAGAAAGGTGAAAGTGTCCTCTTTAACCCTATATATATACACCCGTGATGACCCGTGGATAGAACACTTTTTTGATTTTAATGAAATTACTCTAAAAAAAAAAAATCAAATTACGATAATTTAAAATAAGTTCAAAAAAGAAACATGTTCAAGATGAATATCGCGAATTTGGATTGATTATACATCAGCGAGAGCAAGGGTCAGGCAATACAAATGATGGCAAGAAGATTCTTTTCAGATCCAGGAGTGGATTTAAACCTTATTTTCACAAATAAAATTATCCTGGAAGTACTTGCGTGCAATGAAGATATTGGCTCTAGAAAATTTAGAGATTATGCTAAGGAAACTGCAAAAATATATACATCCAACTACCCATGGAGAAATATGTCTGCAGCAGTTCAAAAATCCTTTAAC
The DNA here is from genome assembly GCA_963682025.1 of Cordilura impudica. Lineage (NCBI taxonomy): Eukaryota > Metazoa > Arthropoda > Insecta > Diptera > Scathophagidae > Cordilura > Cordilura impudica. Next base: position 131,489,147 of record OY821519.1, on the reverse strand, counting down.
ATGGAGAAAATGTCATTAAATATCATTTGGTGCCACTTGGAGATCTGTCAGAGGAGGCTCAGGAAAAAAGGAATAAGGATTACAGATTTTATAGAGAGCACAATACTAGAAAAATTTCACGAAATTCCACAAATGAAGATCTATTTAATATTATTATTGGCAACGTCAGATCCGTTCATCTCCAGTATTCGAAATCAATGGAAAGTGGAACATCCGGACTTAGATGAAGAAGTCAAAAAACTACTAAAGAACAGAAATAACACAGAACAAAATATGGAATATTTGCAATCAATATATGAGTTAAATGAATAATAATTATAATTGCCTTTCATTGTTATTTAAGTACGAAAAACATAGTATTAGTAAAAAATAATAATAATAATAAAAAAAAAAAAATAATAATAATAATAATAAAAAAAAAAATAATAATAATAATAATAATAATAATAATAATAATAATAATAATAATAATAATAACAATAATAATAATAATAATAATAATAATAATAATAATAATAATAATAATAATAATAATAATAATAATAATAATAATAATAATAATAATAATAATAATAATAATAATAATAATAATAATAATAATAATAATAATAATAATAATAATAATAATAATAATAATAATAATAATAATAATAATAATAATAATAATAATAATAATAATAATAATAATAATAATAATAATAATAATAATAAATAATAATAATAATTGTTACTAATGCAATTAAAATCTATTGCAGTTTTTATTTTGAAAATGTTTTTTAAAATTATCAAATTTGACAGCAAAAAATAAAAAAATTTTCTGTAGTAATAGCAAGATTTTTAGATAATATTATTAGCGTTTTTTTTAAGTGTAAATATTCTTTGACTGTACACAAATTTGCAAATTTGACAACAAAAAATTTTTAATTTTTCAGTAATTTTTTTGAGTGTAAAAATTTCTTTGAGTGTAACATTAAAAAAATTCCATTATTACAAAAAATGTTTATAATTATTATTAAAACCTAAATATTAAATTTTTTAATAAATAAAAAAATAATAAATACATATTTCACTCTAAAAGTTAAAAAAAAAAAATCAAAAGTTCAACTTTGATCTTAAAAACTCCTCAATCAATTTTAATGTAACTAAAACTGAGTCAAGCTGAACTAAATATCTATGCATTAAAAAAAAATTACTTAAATATTTTGATCGGTTCAAAACTTACAGAATTTTGGCCAATGAAAAACGATTTTCAGCCACTCTGCGCCGGCTGCGTTATATAATGAATTTAATTTAGGTTCTATGAAGCACTTAGGGAACTTATAGGTTTTCTACTCCAGTAAGAAAAAATTAAGTATTTCAGACAGTAATTATTTATTTCTATAGAATACATGATTATTGAATTTTATAAAAATAAATTAAAATTATATAACTAGCCAAAAAGAAAAGCAATTAATTTAAAAGTTAATTGGTGTTTGAATTTAAAGTTTCAGTATCGAAAAAAGTTGTAAAGTGGTAGCTGTACCCATCATTGTAATATTGAGTTTAAGATGCAGGATGGTGTCAAAGATTCGGCACAGCCGAATTAACCACTCCTACTGTTTTTTTTTTTAATATTATTTTATTTAACATATTCCAAAAGGAAAAATACGTAAAAAGGCATGTAGGGTACTTTATTTCAAAATATATTTTTATATTTTTTGGCTAACATTTCACTTTAGTTATTTATGAAAAAAAAAAATTGTTTTTGATGTTAAGCAAAATTGAGTTAAAATTATTCGCCAAATCTATTATTTCTGCTTTTACGCAAGCATAATTCTGGCTAAATCATATCGCACACCTAGTTCAAAATAACTCAACTCAAAATTTTCATATTTCAGAAATCGGCAAAAAAATTTATACCAGTTGAAACCAAGGTTCAGAAAATACACACACGAAACACACAATGTTCTGTTCAAAAGCAGCCAACACATATCTTTATTTTCATATCAATTATGTGCGTTTCAAAATTTTCTACGGTGCCCAACACAACCATGACTGTGTTCGTTTTAATATTTCGTTATTTACACGAACATTTTTGTATCACATACTTTTTGCTTCAATCACACATAAAGCACACATTTTTGAGTGTTGCTTTATTTGAAGTTCATGTTCTGCTACGTGTAATGAAAAAAAACACAGAACATGTACAATGAACAGGTTCGAGTTCAGTTATATTTTAAGTCGTGTTGTGGCTCGTGTAGTAAGAAAAAACACAACATGTACAATAAACAGGTTCGAGTTCAGTTATATTTTAAGTCGTGTTTAAAATATAACTGAACTCGAACCTGTTTATTGTACATGTTGTGTTTTTTCTCACTACACGAGCCACAACACGACTTAAAATATAACTGAACTCGAACCTGTTTATTGTACATGTTCTGTGTTTTTTTTCATTACACGTAGCAGAACATGAACTTCAAATAAAGCAACACTCAAAAATGTGTGCTTTATGTGTGATTGAAAAAAAAGTACGTGATAGAAAAATGTTCGTGTAAATAACGAAATATTAAAACGAACACAGTCATGGTTGTGTTGGGCACCGAAGAAAATTTAAAAACAAACATAATTGATATGAAAATAAAAATATGTGTGTGTTGGTCTAAGTTATGTTTGTTTACATATATGTACGAGTTTTTTATTCAGTGTGTGTTTTTTTCTGAACTCTGGTTGAAACATAAAGAAAGACATAACTGTTTTTTTTTAGCAACAGTTTACAACAACAAAACACGCTGATATTTTTTTTTATAGACAAACAAGTGTATTGTGCATAGTTTAAGCATTTAAACCCGAAAAATTAAAATTTTGATTTGAGTCGCTTTAGAACAATATAAAAATTCAAATGATTTGACATATTTTTCTACACAACTGTTTAATGTTTTCTTTTTCTGGTGGCAACATTGTTCTTATTATATAAAACTTATATAATAACATCGCAAAAACAACAAAATAATTATAGCACAATAATATTGCCGTTATAATATTTACCCAGCTGAAAAACATACACAAACACTCTCACTTGTGGCTCTACTCATTAGTTTAGATCACTATTTCAGTTGTACAAATTAGAGTAACCAAACAACAACACCACAGACATATTCCTCCTCCGTTGCACCAGCACCAGCGACAATATTTGTACATTCATACATAAGCAATCTTTATGACTTTTGCTTATCGATAAGTGTGAGACCCTCCGTGAAATCAAAACAGAGCTAGTACACCCATCGACCGGCTGACTTGTTGGCAGTCAAACACTTCGACTCACTCCACTGGCAAATAAGCTACAAAGTGAACATTTTTTTACGATCAAAAACGCACTATTTTGAACGGACAATCTCTATGACATACAGACAGAAGCATTAAATTGTTTCTTCATGCATTTTAGTGTTGTTCTAAATCTCGTTAAGATCACTTTCGTTGTTTACTAGAAGCGAGAATTCATTCCCACTTACACAACGAGTATACAAAACCTTAAGTAAAGTGAATAAAAATATTTTGTAATTAAAAAAATAAAAAAAAAACACATTAATATTAAAAACAAAAACAAATTAACTCATTTAAACAAGACGAAAATTTGAAATCACGTGCATTTTATGGTTTTACTCTGTGTACACAATTTGAAGAGTGTAACGAAAGAAAACTTTAACTTGAGTCTCTTTTTTTTTTGTTCGTTTGTTACAAATATAAAAACATAAATTGCTCCCTTTCATTAAATTTTTATGAATAACAAATATGTTTTTAAACACCCCCTCCCAGTGAATTGAAATACCATTAACATTAGAGTGTGTATGTATTTTCGTGTTTTGTTTTGTGCGGGAATAATTTTAAGATATTTCATCAACACGTTATAAACACTTGGAAGACATCAATCATCAACTTGATCATGCCGTCGCGTCAAAGAATTCGTGCAAGTTTAAAGGGTCCATCAGGGACTTTGTATTCAAATATTATTGATTTATCTATGAAAGGTGAGTGTTGAACCAATATAAGTGTAAATCATGAATACCCTTTATATATAATCTTATTACAAATTTTGATTTTTTCATACAAAAAAAAAATTTAATTTTAAGAGAACTATTTATTACTCTCAATATCAAGAGTTATAAGTATTTTTTGTGTGGATTGTGGTGACACTTATTTTTATGGCAACAATATATTTACACATATTTTTAAAATTAATTCTACTTTAGAGGCAGCTAAGGCTTTGTGTGGTGATTTAAAATAATATTTTTTGCCGTTGCCCAATATTTTACGATGTATGGACCTCCAAAGTTTTGATATTGAATTCTTTGTTACTTAACCCTTTCATGCCCGAATTAATTGGGTCGTGATTAAAAATTTTTCAAGTTTATGTAGTTGTTAGTTCAGACCTAAATATGAATTGATATCAGTTTCAAAATCCTATGTGTACTGGTTTAGCCGTTATGAAATGACTGACCACCATCTAAAAGTATTTTTGAATTTTTTTTCTAATTCTCTTACCTTTAAACAATATTTTAAAGTATTTAAGTTTACACTAAATATTTTTATTCACCCATGTTCTTGAAACCACTATCACAAAAAAAAAACTCGTAAATGAAAAAATTCTTAATTCTACGATTTTTTTGCTGTTCTCTAATTTCAATAAGAATATTTTTTCTCGTTTTAATTTACATAGAAAAGGCTTTGTGAAATCAAAACAAATGCCCTTTTTCTTCTAAGCAGGCCTTAAGAGATAAAAAAAAAACTAATTGATATTTAAACTCTAACATGTTTTTTATTGAACCATGTCATTATTTTAAGAAATTAGACATTAATTTTATGAAAAAAAGTCGATTTTTAAAAACGTCTACATTTTGCGCTGATTAAAAAAAAAAAACTCGTAATAAGTGGTCAATGTTAATAAAACACACTTTTTGCGATGATGCTGTTCTATAACTATAATAAAAACTTTCCATTATAATTTTTTCAATTATAACATAGATTCTTTTTGCACTAATTATTGCTAATAAAGGAATAAAAAAAATTTTTTTTCATTAAATCACATATTTTTATTTTTTTGCATATGTTCGAAACAGCAGTGATGCCAGTCAAATCTAATTTATTTGAATATCGAAATTTTTTTTGGTGATGCCTAACTTTTTAAAAATAGAAAAGTCATTTTTAATTAAATGAAATTGAAGAACAAAAACAATTAAATAAACAAATAAGTTGTTATTTTAAAAGAAAATATTTTTCTTTATACTTTTTCTATAAACTTAAGAAAAAACATGCACAAAATACTTAAAAGTTTTTTGTGAAACTGAATAAAGAACCATATGGCACCTCGGTTTCTAGATAACATATGTTCTTAACTGAAACATATGGTTCTTAACTCAAAATATGTTTCCATTAAATAAATAAAAAAAGTGGTTTCAAGAAACCCAAAATTTCAATTTCATGTGATTTTAAATTCACTCTTATTCAAATAACAACGTTTCAAGAACAGGGCTGATTATTTTTTTTTTTGATTATTTGTAAACTAACTTTTTATAGGAAAAAATTTACATGTGCAATCAAATAAGATTAGCGCTCAAATGATCTCTATCAATACTTACAATAAAATATTCGCAATTCGGTTTCCACAATATATCAAGCTACTCTGAGAAAAAATCCTTAGGAGAAAAAAATAAATATTACGGGATATATAACCTAAAATATAGAATGTTGCCTATAGGCAACATCGGGCATTAAAGGGTTAATGTTGGATTTGAGAAATTCATATATATATGTATATCATTATAGTGCTTATTTGAGTACGTTTTAAATATAATATAATAAAATTCAAAATCCATTAAGCCATTGTGAACCTATTTAAGATTTTGAATGTTTATACCCTATACAACTATTTGCTGAACGTATAATGAGTTTGTGCTGATGTTTGTAACTAGTAAAAACATTAAATCTAAACCAATCTTTTTTTATACCGATAGACTCGGAATTAATTTTTGAGTTGATTTAGCGAAGTCCACCCGTCCGTCTGTCCGACCGTGTGTCTATGTAAATCTTGCAGTCAAATTACTGATCACAAATATGGTGAAAATTAGCATATACGATTTTATCGACCATAGGACGCTATTAAAGTTTCTGAGAAACGGTGCATATACGGATCTAGCTACCATTCAAATAATCTTAACAGACCGACTAAGGTGATCGTAAGATCTAGATCAGCCTCCCAAATTTAAGTATCCATATATCCTTTAATTTTCAAATTTAAAACATTATTCTTTGTTATCTATAATACTAATAGGCTAGGTGATTTCTTGTGACCGAAGTTTTGTTCTACCGTTTTATCCCAATTTTGATCAAACCTATATTATTTGAAAGGTATTTCTTTTTCGCCATTTTGTAGGTTTACAGATTTTTTAATTGTTTCCTTTATTTTGAGTAAATTGCATTTAAAGTTGCTACTAATACTTACAAAAAACAAGTAAGAAAATTATAGTCGGTCTAGACCGACTATACGATACCCTATACCATGCTTTTAGAAACTCTATCTCTTAGGCCCAACTAACTGGACATAGAAAATAAGCAAAAGCCAAATTTGAGTGGGATTTTTATTAATTTTTTTGGCTGCAGATATGAAAAAGTTCATATCGGATGCTATATCTATAAAGGAACTAGGCCCAAAAATGGACCGATCCTGACCATGTTTGGTAAAGTCTCTTGTATTTTGCAAAAATATATACAAACAAAATTTGAGAATAATCAGTGCAACATTTTTGTTTTTTAATAGATTTAAGTGAAGATCGGGAAGCAGCTCTATATGGGGTCAAAGGGATCATTTTTGGACTACTGATTAATGGATGTAATAAACACATACAAACCCAATTTGACTAAGATTTATATGATAATTTGTATCTTATGGCAATTTATGTCGATTTCATATGGGTAATTTGTATGGGGGCTTGGTCTGAACATGGACCGATTCTCACCAATTTCAATAGCGTTCATCCCATGGCCGATTAAAGCTTATATACCAAATTTCATCAAAATATATTCATATTTGCGACCTACAGTTTGATTACAAGCTTTATATGGACACACAGACGGACGGACGGACGGACGGACGGACGGACGGACATTGTTAAATCAACTCAGAAAGTGATTCTGATTCGATCGGTATAATTAAAGATGGGTCTAGGTCAAATATTTTTGGTTGTTACAAACAGCAGCACAAAGTCATTATACCCAAACCACATAGTGGTATAGGGTATAATTATACATATGCTATGTGTGTTTTATTAAATTTGTTAATGTGTTTGTTAATGAGTGTTATCTTCATTCACAATAATAATATATCGTAAAAGTGTTGATTTATGAATTATCTAAGTTGAAAAATAAAGCTGCCTAGATTTTGCACTCGAATTTCGAGCGCTGGAATCTGCTAGTTTACTTTAAGCTTTTACATGATTTTTTAAACTACATTCCATTCTTAAATTTTAGTTTCATCAATGTGGCCAACTTTGATGAATCAAAGTCTCTTGAGTGCCCTTGAATCCTTTGAATCAAAGACTCTTGAGTGCCCTGGTTCCATACTTCCTGAATTTTATTCCACAGATATTTTTTTACTGGTAATTCGAACCTTTTTGTAAAATTATTCCCACAGTAATTCAATATGTCTGGTGACAGTGAACTAGATTTCATAACTTTACAGGTTCTTGCTGCTTCCGTGGTCCGTAAACACCGCTTACAAATTTTTGTTGTATGCTTTGCGTCATTATTTTATGAAACCTGATTTTCTGCCCCCACAAATTTTAATCGTGTGACCACTGAGAGTTCTTTCGATTCTGCATAACCCGTTAACATTTTCGTCAGAAAAGCAATCCCAAACCATTACGGAACATCCCCTTTGTTTAACTGTTGGCTCGAGGCATGCATTCGACGCACTTTCTCCAGCGGAGCGTCTCACAAAAACTCGCCTCCTAGAGCCGAAAGCTTCAAGCTTCGATTTATCGGACCAATCTCTTCATATTTTTTCTTTTATTTAGTGGTCGAAGATGAGATTTTGCATGGTGATTCTGCCGTTTAAGCCGGTTTCTATTATATGTCGTTTTACAGTAGTCACAACTACTGCATTCATACAGTTGCTGTTTATGTGGGAGGCAGTTTCTGTAACTGTTAGGTGATTATTACATGATCCTCAATTTTTATTCGCAATTGTACCATCATCTTTGAATTTTTTCACAATATAGTCCACGATTCAAAGCGATACTTTGAGCTGCTTTGCAACTGCTTGAATGTCCTTCGCAATTTTGTGTAGGGAAATAATATGGTGACGAGTTTCAATTGAAATCTCTGCAGTTTTTGCCAAACTTTCTTTTAATTAAATCAAATATTTAAAATTTTCACTTTCACGTGTGATGTTATAATTACGATATAATAACTCGCTGTTTATACCCTATACCAACTATGTGGTTTGGGTAAAATGACTTTGTGCTGCTGTTTGTAACTACCAAAAATGTTTGACCTAGACCCATCTTTTATTATACCGATCGACTCAGAATCACTTTCTGAATCGATTTAGCGATGTCCGTCCGTCCGTCCGTCCGTCCGTCTGTGTGTTCATGTAAACCTTGTAATCAAACTTTGGTATATAAGTTTTTGTCGGCTATAGGATGAACGCTACTGAAATTGGTGATATTCGGTCCATGTTCAGACCTAGTCCCCATACAAATGACCACTATGAAATCGACATAAATTGCCATAAGGTCCAAATTATCATATAGATCTCAGTCAACTTGGGTTTGTATGTGTTTATTATATCCATTAATCAGTAGACCAAAAATTATCCCTTTAGGAAAATTCTTAGTCATAGGCTCCATATAGAGCTGCTTCCCGATCTTCACTAAAATCTATCAAAAAACAAAAATATTGCACAGATTTTTCTCAAATTTGGTTTGTTTATATTTTTTCAAAATATAAGTGACTTTGCCAAATATGGTCAGGATCGGTCCATTTTTCGACCTAGTCCCCATATAAATATTGCACCCGATATGAACTTTTTTTTTTTTTTTTTGGTTTATGCTTATTTTCTATATCGAATTAGTTGGACCGAAGAGATTGGGTCTCTAAACCATTGTATATGGTATCGTATAGTCGGCATAGACTGACTATAATTTTCTTACTTGTTTTTGTTTGATGTGTTTTAATTTTCATTTTTCCAATTATCTTTACTTCCGTTCGGGTATAAAATTACAGTGCCTGCCGTTTTATAAACATCCACCACTAATCCTTTACCCAAGATAGAAATTTCTAAAAAAAAACCCCTCTTTCCCACAGTCGCCATTTACTAATGCATGACGAAAAAACGATGTTTTTATTCCATATAATAAAATTAAAATTAAAATCTCTAATAATTTTTTGACTTTTTAACGGAAAAACTTTAGTGAAAAACCACATATTTTAGGGCTGGCAACTACTATTGGATGCTGGAGTATATATTTACCGATAAAATTTGGTTTATGTGTGTTTATTATACCCACTAACCGTTTTTAGTCATAGTCCCATTATAAATTTGATTCCCGAACTTCACTTAAATCTATCAAAAAAACAAAAATATTCCATAGATTTTTTTTAAAATTTGGTTTATATATGTTTTTCAGAAAAGTAAGTGACTACTAAATATAGTCATGAAAGGTTCATTTTTTGACCTAGTCTCCATGTAATAGCATCGGATATGAACTTTTTCATATATGCTCGCCACAAATTAATAACAGTATTACTAAATTTTAGTTTATGGTTGTTTCCTATATTCAGTTATTGGTTATGCACAGTTTGATCCAAGACACGCTTTCGAAACGCATTAAAACACATTTCCACTTTTCCGATCGATCTGAAACTCTGTGGATAGACTTGCTGTGAAAAAAGATTAACTTTACCATAGTCACGCACAGTCAGGCATAGTCTCGCACAGTCACGGATAGATTAAATCCTCACTTCCCCTCATCCGATCGATCTGAAACTTTGTCCGTAGTCTTGTTGTGGCCAAAGATTAATTTTAAGATAGTCACGCACAGTCACGCGCAGTCACGGAGATATTCAAAACTCATATGCATAAGGAAAGAGTTTTAAAAAAAACTTTGTTTTTATTGATTAGATTATTTTTAATATTAATATCCAGAAATTTTTAGCCAAGAATGATTATTTTTTTTGAATTATCATGAATTATCTCAAAACTTTCTTATATGGATCAAACTTTGGGTGTTATAACGCTGGCTGCGTTATATAATGAATTCCATTAGGGGTCTTTCTACTCTAGTAAAAGAAAAATAATTCCATTTTTTAAATAGTAACGAATTCTTTCTATAGAAGATACGATCGTTGTTTTTTAAAATAAGGAATTATAATAGAAACTGGCCAACAAGAAAAGCAATTAACTTTAAATTTAATTGGTATTCGAAATTGAAATTTCAGTATCGACAACATTTTTAAAGTGGTAGCCGTTCCCAATATTGGTTGTAATATTGAGTTTAAGATTTAGGTGGATGGTATCAAAGATTCGGCCAGCATAATTTAAAAACTCTAACTTGTTTTTATTTATTTTTTTATATATTTTTTTTTTATTTTAACAGTTTTTTGAGATATATATTTTGTATTTATTTATTTTTTTGTATTTATCAGTTTGTCATTCCATTTGTTACGCATAAAAAAATTAATTGCGAACCCAGGAAGCATATGCAATATATATCCTTGATCCTTGTAACAACTCCATTCTATATAGCGATGTCCGTCAGTCTGTCCGTCTGTCTGTTGAAAGCACCCTCATTCACAATATAAACCATATACCTGAGAAGAATTAGAATAGTATTGTTTGGCGTTATTTCCAGCAGTTTGGTGTTGAACTTGGGGCCTCTATGTCGATAAGCTAAGGAATGACGTACAAAGATATAATAATACTCCGATAAAATTTCATGTAAAAAACTAAAACATGTGCATATAGAAATGTAACTATATACATAAGACATTTTTGTTTGCTTGTTATACGCTATACCACTATGTGGTTATATGTGATGTTTCTAACTACCAAAAATTTTTGACCTAGACCCATATTTTGTTATCAGAATAACATTCTGAGTCGACTTAGCGATGTCCGTCAGTCTGTCTGTTTGTCCATGTAAAATTCGTAATCAAACTACAGGTCGCAAATATGAATATATTTTGATGAAATTTGGAATGTAAGCTTCTATCGGCCATAGCATGAACGCTATTGAAATCGGTGCATGTGAAGACCTCTATGAAATCGACTTAAATTGTTATAAAATCCAAATTATCTTATAGAGCTCGGTCAAATTGGGTTTGTGTATGTTTAATGCTCTCATTAATCAGTTACCTAAAAATAAACCCGATAGGGTAATTCTTAGTCATAAGCCCCATGTAAAGCTGCTTCCCGATCTTCACTTAAACCTATGAAAAAAACAAAAATATTCCACCGATTTTTCTCAAATTTGGTATTTATATATTTTTGGAAAAAATTAGTGATCTTATCAAATATTGTCAGGATAGGTCTATTCTGCACCCTAGTCTGCATATAAATATAGCATCCGATATGAACTTTTTCATATTCAAAATCAAAAAAATTGATAACAATGCCATTAAAATTTGGTTTATGCTTATTTTCTATATCCATCGTATAGTCGGTCTGGAGCGACTATAATTTTTTACTTGTTTTTTTATTTTATTTTTTTTATTATTTTTTTTATGTATCAATTATAAACATGATTGTAAGATCTTACTCTTTTTATACCCTATACCACTATGTGGTTTGGGTATAATGACTTTGTGCTGCTGTTTGTAACAACCAAAAATATTTGACCTAGACCCATCTTTAATTATACCGATCGAATCAGAATCACTTTCTGAGTTGATTTAACAATGTCCGTCCGTCCGTCCGTCCGTCCGTCTGTGTGTCCATGTAAAGCTTGTAATCAAACTGCAGGTCGCAAATATGAATATATTTTGATGAAATTTGGTATATGAGCTTTTATCTGCCATGGGATGAACGCTATTGAAATTGGTGAGAATCGGTCCATGTTAAGACCTAGCCCCCATACAAATTACCCATATGAAATCGACATAAATTGCCATAAGACCCAAATTGTCATATAGATCTTACTCAAATTGGGTTTTGTATACATTCATTACGTCCATTAATGAGTAGTCCAAAAATGGTCCCTTTGGCCCCATATAGAGCTGCTTCCCGATCTTCACTTAAATCTATTAAAAAACAAAAATATTGCACTGATTCTTCTCAGATTTTGTTTGTATATATTTTTGCAAAATACAAGAGACTTTAGTAAACATAATCAGGATCGGTCCATTTTTGAACCTAGTCCCCATATAGATATAGCATCCGATATGAACTTTTTCATATCTTCAGCCAAAAAAATTAATAAAAATCAGACTCAAATTTGGTTTTTGCTTATTTTCTATGTCCAGTTAGTTGGGCCTAAGTGATAGGGCGTGGTATAGGGTATCGTATAGTCGGTCTAGACCGACTATAATTTTCTTACTTGTTTTTGATTATTTTCATAATTTTTTTAAGAAATATGTGTATGTATAAGTACATACATTTATCTACATATATTTTTTTTACTTATTTTTGTATACCTGGTTGTTAAGTTAACCTTTAACTTGTACGATAATTATGTTTGATAAGAAGAAAAAATGAAAAGTTTTCCGGTCCTTTCCATCCACTTAGTATTTAAAAAAATTATATTAATTAGATATTTTCGCAAAAGTTCATTTATTTGGTTTAACAAATTACAAATTTAACTTATTTTGATATTTTGACAATTTTTATTTTAAATTATCAATTTCTTTTGGAAGTGCCAGATTTTCAGTGGTTGAGAGGGTCGCGATCGGCGTAAAATTTACATATAGTATTTTTTCATGAATTTTTATAGATCCCGCTTAAAGCCAAAGTACACACTTTAAACAAATATAGAACATAATTTTTTGGATCTTAGAATAATTTCAATTAAATTCGGTCCGTTCGTGTGCCAATCATAGTTTATGTAATTAATTTTAATCAAATTTTCTTTGTATAGGATTGCTATGTACACACACAATTTGAAAGACTGAAAAGAGTAAACATGGGTTAAAAATTGGTTAAACCATGTTTTAAATTCATAAAAATTTTACCAATATTATTACGAGCACAATATTTCTTTATTTATCTTTATTACGATTGAGTTTATTATTTATTTTATGCAGTTGCTATTGGATCACAATTCACAGAATTTGCTTAACAACGAATTCAACCACAAATCGTTGAGAAAGAGAAACATAAATAAAATTGAAAATATGTACATATTTATATATATACATATATATATATATATATACATACATATATATATATATATATATATAAGTATATGAATGTATGTATATTTACACAGTAAACATAACGAACAGTAAGTAGTAGCCAGTTATTTAATATTCTGTAAATATTTAGAATTCAATCGCTGACGCAGAGTTACCAGCTCTTAAACAAATGTCTGAACAGAAACTTCAACAATACTATTAGTTCAAAGATTAAGTTAATTTAATCCGTAGGTATTAACTACATACAAGTGTCTAGTCTGGTGTTTAATTCAATAAATGTATTTAATAGTCAACATTTATCAATGATTAGGCAAAAAAAAAAAAAAAAAAACAAAAACAAAATAAACAAAACAAGTTGTATGAATATGATTGTGATTTGTTGCTAAGAATTTTTAAAATTTATTACGTTTGTAACTAAATGACAGGGTTTGAGTATTAGCTATAGAAATAGTTTTCGATTTCTTTTCGGTTTTTTGTAAAAAATTTATTGAGATATATTTATTTTTATTTGGAAATTATTTTAACTTGACGGCGAGGCCCACACTCATATCTCATTTTATTGTGGTTCCAGAAAAATGTTATGTACATATCTCGCTTTGAAATATTAAATTGAGTTGCTTGCTAGGTCATATTTTATTGAATGGGAACAAAATGTAACTGGAATGTCATTTCAATGGCAAAAAAATTTTAAAAAAATTACCCAGTGGGGATCAAATCAATATCACTTATTTCTATTCTGTTTTTATTAAAAATCATTTTTTCAAACAATAATAAATGTAGCTTTGATATAAATTATATCCCAATAACTTACATATATCTGTGGTTTTCTAGAATAACCGCGTATGTCATAAAATCAAAATGTTCAGGGGAGCCAAAAAACGTTATATTTGAAATTATGGGCTCTATATAAAGATTTTAGAGCTTTTTATTTAACAGTCCTGTAGATATGGGCAATAAATACTTTATATAAAATTTGAGTTAAAATTCGTCAAAGGAATAGATCTTAGAGAAGGACGAAAAAACAATATATAAAAACGTCGTTGTCTTTGAAAAAGAAAACTACCAATGCAACCACCCATGTAGACATAAGTTGTTGTTGCTTGAAAAATGGATTTTTTTGTTCGTCAACAAAAAGCTAACGGGACTTAGGATGAGAATAGAATAACGTATCAAGAAAAATAAAAAATAAAAATAACAGAAATAAACGCACAAGTTTTTATAAGTGGTTACAGTAGACGCTTGCAAATTAGAGCTTTCAGTAATTAGAACGTCCAGAAATTAGAATCAATGTTTGCAATACATTAAACGCTCTGAAATTCGAATTTAAAATTCTAATTTCTGAGCGTTTTTTTTTTGTTATTTGAATACACAGGAAATCCACAATTTATTTTTATTCTGTTTGAATAAAGTAAAACTAAAAAGGGGAATCACCAAATTATATATGTTTTTCCCTATTTGTTTTTTTTGTCGCATTTATGTACATTTTTGGCTAGTTTATTTGTGAAATTTGATACGCGTGTACATATTATTTGGCCGTCTCTATTAAATAGTGAAAGTGTATCATTTAAAATGTTAAATACACGTAAAAAAAACACTTTATCGTTGGAAACTAAAGTCAAAATATTAGAAAAGCTTGACAAAGGCGTTCAAGGGAACCGGTTAGCCCTAGATTTTAATGTGACAACATCTTCAATCAGCTACATCAAATCACATAGAACAGCAATATTAAATGCTGTTTCAAACACATATCAGGAGGCAAACAATAAATCTTTGCACAGCGCTGAATATCCAAAAATGGAAAGTCGTCTGTATGAGTCGTTTTTAAATCAACGAGAAAAAAAGTGTACATTGACTGGGCCAATATTAAAAGAGAAAGCTAAACGATAAAGATGAAAATGCATTCCGGGCAAGTGATGGATGGTTTACCAAATTTAAGAAGCGACACGGTATCCGTTTTTTAAAAATTTGTGGCGAGATTCTTTCCAGTGATGTTGCTTCAGTCACTCCTTTTATTCATCGATATCGTGCAAAGATCGCTGAGATGGGTTTAATGGAGTCACAAATATATAATGTCGACGAAACCGGATTATTTTTTCGTTGCCTACCAGACAGAACCTATGTCTCTGCTTTTGAAAAAAACGCCCCTGGACATAAAATTCAAAAAGACAGAATTTCAGTCCTACTTGGTGCAAACTCTGATGGATCACACAAATTAGTTCCATTGGTAATTGGAAAATCAAAAAAACCCAGGTGTTTTAAAAATTTCAATAATCCTCTGCATTACAACTTTTCAAAAAATGCTTGGATGACTTCTCGGATTTTTCACGAATGGTTTCACGGAATATTTATTAAAGAGGTAAACAAAAATATTGATTTCAGGTTCAGTACATAATTTTAAAATTTTTTTCAATTGACAGGTGATCCGCTTTTCTCAGGAAAATAATTTGCCTCCGAAAGCTATTTTGCTTATAGATAATTGCTCCGCTCATACACCCATTGAGAAACTTAAAAGTGACGATGGAAACATAGTTGCCTTATTCTTTCCACCAAATGTGACAGCAGCTTTACAACCAATGGATCAAAACCCTATTAAGTTAACAAAGCTCAATTATAGAAGTATGTTTCTTTCTCAGTTAGTAATTGCTGAAGGAGGTGAACTGAAGAATCATTTGAAATCCCATTCGATCCGCAATGCTATATTATTACTGAAACAAGCTTGGGATGCGGTACCACAAAGTGTTATGAAGAAATCTTGGTCAAAGTTGTCCAATTGGGACTCGAACCAATACGACAGCGACGATGACGTGCCAATAGCAGAATTGTTGCAAATAGATCAGGGCTGCAACGAAGTTATTCAGATGACTCAAGCTCTTTTAAAAGAAATAGCTCCCAACGATTGCATCGGTATAGAAGACATCGGCAGATGGAATGAAGATATGTTTGATGACGGGTCTGTTTATGTTCTCAGTAGCGATGGTGAGTCTTCAGATAGCAGCGAAGACGACGTTGTTGCAGTATCATCAGTTGTCTCTAATACTATAGCCATTGAAAGCGTAAATAATTTAATAAAATGGTGCAATAACAGTGAATTGTTTTCAACTAAGCACATTAGTAATCTTTTGGCTCTCCGACATGATATTTCGGATTTAAAGAAACCAAAAAAACAAACAAATATAACTGATTATATGTCAAACAAAGATTAGTTGTTAACTTAGCCATTGTTTAATTTTAATTGTTTATTTTTTTTTAAATACAGTTTTTTAGTTTTTAATTAAAAAAAATACATGTGATGTAATTGGACTGCATTGCTATGTTTTGTTGCCATTCGTTTTTTTTATATTCATATTTTTAATTTAAAAAAATACATTTGATGTATTGGACTGAATTGTTGTGTTTTGTTTTCTTGTTTTTATCAAATAAAATTGAATTAAAAAATATTTAAAAGAGTTTTATTTAAGTTTTTGGAAGTAAATTTACTCAATTTTTAAAAAAAAAAAAACGTCCAGAAATTAGAATAATTCAGAAATTAGAATTGCCTCAAAAACAAAGCGGTTCTAATTTGCGAGCGTCTACTGTATAAACTGAAAACTAATCCAAAATTATTTTGCATTTTTTTTAATTAATAAAAACGTATGTCGCTATGTGTCGTTTTCTGAGAAAATAATTTGTCAGCGATCAAACGTAGGTTGACATACGTCGTTAGTGGTGCAAATAATTTAATAAACATTTAAGTTACATCGTTATTTAAAGAAAAAAACTCAGAAATGGTCAATATTTTTTTTTTAATTGAACACATGTAAAGAGCGTTAAAAATTAATATATTTGGCATCGTTAACTCAAAACAGACAAAAATGGACATACGCGTTTATTCCAGAAAACCACAGGTATATACTTTGCAATTTGGAATTACATGCTTTGAACTTCTTCCAATAATAGATTTAACTTGTAGTTTTAGTACGGCCAATTCGTAAGTTTACATCGCTCCACAGATTCGTGATTGGGTTTATATCCGGACCATTGTAAATATCGATTTCGTTGTCACTGAGTATGCAGGTTCGCTAACTTGTATCAACTTCCATTTAAAAAGCCTTTCTTCCTCTACATAAGGCACTATAATGTCGGCTAAAATGTTTTTGTATACTATTTGATCTATAGTGCCGCGTAATTGGACCCACTCCATAGCAGGTGAGGCTTTCCCAGACTCATACACATAATTCCCCGATTTTAATGTGTGTATTAGGGTGGCCCTTAATAAAAAATTTTTTTAAACTCTCGGTCTCACCCCCTAGAAAATGTGAATAGAAAAAAGGCTGAGAAGTACAAAGCTTTGAGTCAATCAAAAAAAAATTATAGGTGCTTCAACGCGACTGAAAATTTCAAGTGTGTTTATATGGGGAAAATAAGACCTTTTTTTCAGATCTTACGAAAATTTCGTTCTATAGTTTAATTTTTTTGACAAGTTGTTGTATGAATCGATTTCAGTACTAAATTTTCTCTTTAGAAAGCTATATAGCTTCCAAATCGAATAAAAACTCGCCAAGAAAAATTAAATGCCCAGACCACTTTTGTGCCAAGAACTGGATCGTGAAATTTTACAGAAATTTTTTCAACTTTAAGAAATTAATTAAAGCCATCATTTGTTTTTGTTCTCTATACCTATGAGCACTCAGGCATGATTTATTGTTTTATTACCACGTTTTTAACCTATTGACCAAAAATGGAAATTTTTTTTTGATAACATTTTGAAAGCTCCTTTTTTAAGTTTTAAAAAATTTTCTTAAACAAAATTTCCAAAAATGATTCTGCCACTTTTAAGTTTTTTTAAATATGTGTTAGAGATTAACTGTGTGAATTTTTAAGCATTTTTTTTTTTACTAGGCATTTTTTTTCGGATTTCAAGAAAAATTATTTGTTTGTGAAATATTCAGTATATGTTATATTTTATCTTAATAGCCTAGGGTTTCGGAAAAAATTATATGACCCCATTATCCCTTTTGGACTTTGGGTCACATATGACCCCAAGCTAATAAAAGACAAATTATTCAAAAAATTCAAACATTTTGTAAGTGCTGTTGAATTTTTAGATTTGACGCTTAAAATATTTTACCATAATTTGCAAATCTTCCATACTAAAAGTTTGGAATAAATCAAGTAACGTTTATCCATTCATTGCCGAGGCCAAACTTTGAATTTTGGCATATTTAAAAAAACTAAATGTTCTAGTAAACTAGATGAAACCCTTACTTACTATGGGTTGGGAAATAAAATTCGAACACTTTTTTCCCCTCCATATAGTGAAGGGCCGCCCTAGTGTGGAATAGGGAATATTGTTCCCACAAATTTTCAGGTTTTTTTAATGATTTTTTGGACACGAGTTTTTTTTTAACTCTTTCTTTTAACTCATACTCTCTGTCTGTCTGTTGTGGGTGGACCCCATTCCCCCTCATCCAATTGATCTGAAACTTGGCCCATAGTCTTGTTGTGACTAGAGATTATTTTTGGGGTAGTCACGCACAGTCACGCATAGTCACGCGCAGTCACGGGGTGAACTAAATGTCATTTCCCCTAATCCGATCGATCTGAAACTTAGTCCATACACTTGCTGTGAAAAAAGATTAACTTTGACTTAGTCACGCATGGTCACGCGCAGTCACGTAGTGACGTAAAACCCATTTCCCCTTATCCTATCGATCTGAAACTTGGTCGATAGACATGCTGTGAAGAAAGATTAACTTTGACATAGTCACGCACAGTCACGCGTAGTCACGCACAGTCACGGAGTGATCTAAATGTCATTTTCCTTCATCCGATCGATCCGAAACTTGGTCGATAGACTTGCTCTGAAAAAAAATTAACTTTGACATAGTCACGCGTAGTCACGCATGGTCACACACAGTCACGGAGAGGGTTAAAACCCATTTACCCTCATAAGATCATTCTGAAACTTGGTCGATATACTTCCTGTGAAAATAGATTAAATTTGGCATGGTCACGCATAGTCACAAAGATACAAAAGTCCATTTCCCCTCATCCAATCGAAGCTTGGTCCATAGACTTGTAGTTACCATAGATTAAATTTAAAATAGTCACGCCAAGTCACGCATAGTCACGGAGAGATTAAAAACTCATATGGATAAGGAAAGAAAGAGTTTTAATAAAAACTTTGCAATGAATAGATACATATATAAATTGTTTATATTGACTCCTCAACTAATTTTCTTGCCTTTTTTATTTTTATGTATACAATTTTTACATGTGCTATTTTAAGTTAGTCAATCCGTTTGTAAGTCGATCTGGCGATGTCCGTCTGTCTGCCTGTCTGTTTAAAATATTCTCCTGTTCGCTTGGTCATGATCTGCAGCATACTTGTATTGAATTTAATGAAAACAAGTAAGAGTGTTAAATTCGGCTGTGCCGAATCTTTGATACCCTCCACCTCGGTTTGAATATTGATAATAAATGTAAACAAAATATTGGAAAAATATGCATGCGTTTACTATATGCATGCGTTTCCGGTTATATGATATAACTTCTCGCTTAATTTAGTTTTTGCTCGCCTTAACCTCCATTGCAAAGGTAATGGTTGTGTAGGGTGGCTATATGCATTAAATCGTGCTAATTGGAGATGGCTGTATAGTTTCTTTTAACTGGCGAAATATTTTTTCATTGCGGCCATATAGGTCGGATGGAGTAACAAAATAATAACCAAAAAAAAGTCTCTCTCAATTTTTTTATTAAAATATTGCCATATTTGGAAAACATAGAGAATAAATTTATAATAATAAATAATTAAATTAGGGGAGCCAAACGCAAAAAATCAAATGTCCCAAACATTTTAAATAAAATAATTTGTTCTCTTTATTTTCTGAAAAATTTCATATATTCATCCAAAAATAATTGTGAAAAATAATATATGTATAAATAACATTCTCATCAAATTGCGTTTATTTATGTAACAATTTTTATGTTCGCAATTCTTAAATATCATTTGAGGTTTTCTAAAATTCATTGAATTTAAATTAATGTTTTCTGTAGTGCGAATTCAACGATCCGACAGAATTTCAACGATCCGACAATTGCAAAATATATCGACAGCTATTGTTGTTTGCACTGAGGATTAAGTGATTCACTAAGTACACACATCTTAACGACAGTCAACAAATCTATTTTTCTATTTATTTAAATTGTAAACGAGTGGCATCTCTGTTAAACTAAGCGAAAAACACAAAGAAGAATAGAAAAAAATAAATTAGTTCGTGTTTGACAGGATGATTTTATGTTTATGTTTAATATCTCTTTTTTTTACTAATATTTCTGTTTATTTATTTAAAAATTAAATAATGAATTGAATATGCTATTCAATTTTTTTATTTATATAAAAAAGTTTTTTAATAGAAGCAAAATATTTTCACTATTTTATGATTTTTATTTATGTATGACGACATTTCAACCTAAAAATTTAAGTTTTTATCGATTGAATAAACAACACAAAAATGGTTGTCGTTTAGATAACAACAACAGCTGACTTTAACAATAGCGACTATCGTTTAGAAATTTTACTGATAATTTTGCTTTTCTTTTTTAACGATTCGACAATCGTTAAAAGAAGTTACTGAAAAGCTATTAATTTCTCCTGAATGCCAATATTTTTTTTAAATGTAAACATTTTTTTTGTTTAACGAATAAAATTTATATGTATATTAAAGATGCTATTGATGTCTTCTAAATTTAGAATTATTATTTCCGACGTTTTGATATGATTTTCTGAAATTCTAATTTATAATTGGAAATTTTAATGCCAGTTTTTAGAATTGATATTTTCTTAAATTTGCATGGAAAATTTAAAAAGTGCAATTTTGTATTTATGTGAATAATAATGCTTTAGTAATTATAAACAATTTTTCAAAATTAGATTAGATTAGATTAAATCTGATTGCGATTAATCAGATATTTTGTAGGTAAAGCAGAATAATAATTCTATATAACTATGTAGAACTTTTTTTTAAAGCAAAAAACTCATTGATAACTCGTTAACTCTATTTTGTAAAGACAACAAAAAGTTAATATGCCAAACTTATTTGTAAAAGAATAATGAAAAAACGTATGAAATAAAAGACCAGTCCGTGTATACTCTTAACATTGCGCTGTATGATATCTATTTGAAAATATTGACATTCATGTTAAAATAGAAATAACTATTGCAAAGCCAATTAGAACAAAAATTGTGGCGCCATCTACTATGGCATAGTCACGCTGAGCAAAATGAGGTGACACTCTGTTAATGCAAAAGAAATGTATTTTCCCCACAACAAAATATTGCAGAATTTTATGTAAATAAAATAATATACCGATTTATTTCTAACATGCAGTTATTATGGATATACATATATAGAATATATGTATATTATTTGTATTATTTAATATGTGTATGTATGTATATGTAAATATTACACACAAAAAATACAACATCGATCGTTATTTTTGTGTTTTTCTCTTTAAATAAATTAATACATAAAATTTTTTTTTCCTAAATTTACATTGTTTTCTTTTTATTAACAACTAGGTATTTTAGCATTATTTGCTTTAGATGCTGGTGAATTTTAACTCCCTTTATATTAATTCGTAGTGTCTGCTTGTCGAAAAAATTTTGGATCGATTTGAACCCCTTTCCCGTGACCCAATCGATCTGAAACTTTGCAGGCAGGCTCGTGGCAATGACAGAAATGATCTAGTAAATTTTTTTAGTGATGCCAAAACAATGGAAACTTTTAAATTTTTCTACCAGAGTAGATAAAAAAATGTACATAGGGTTAGTGTTTATTATATTATTACCACAACGACCACAAAAACAACAAGTCCAGCTATGACAACAATATAACATTTAGAATAACAACAAGAACACTATAGAAATATCATATTTTTCATTTTTTTTTTTACTTTTTCAAGATTTCCCTGGACCTGTTCCACCGATTTTAATGATTTTTAAAATAGAAATCTTCCCATGAATTTGGAGAATCATTCTCACTAAAAATGATCACCTTAGCTATCCTATTGAGGGCGTGATCGTGACAAGAACAACATAGAAAATTATACTTTTTCAAGACTTTTTTTAGTTCTTCATTCAAATCTCGGACCCTAATCAACCGATTTGCACGATTTTAAACAGAAAACTTTTCAGGATGTCAATGAATCATTTTTTATGTCAGCGAGCACCCTAGCTGCCCGATTGATGCCGCCATCGTGATTTCCACAGACGGACAGACGGACATCGCTATATCAACTTCGGTTGTTATAAGGATCACAAATATATATATTTTATGGGGTTCAAAAATTTTTTTCTAATTATTTCAAACGGAATGACAAACTTATATATACCCTCTGCACACTGGAGTGGAGGGTATAATGAGGTACGAAAATGTAAAGATACTGCCATAAAATTTCATATAAAATACTAAAAATAATGAAAAATGTCTATAAGTAACCGAACATGTGCATAGAGATATGTGTGTATCAGCGATGCATACAGATTTTTGTTTGCTTGTTGATTTTGTTGTTTTTTTTTTGTACATGTGAAAAAAATTATCGCTGCTCAACAAACAAACAAAAATTAAGTTTATGTATTTACATTTATGCTCATTGTATTTAGTAATTGCTTTCAATTAAAACAACAGGGAAATAACTAAAATTTATGTTAATTATCTTATTAATTTTAAACATCATTATTACTTGAAATCTGAATCAAATTTTTTCATAATATAATGTTCGTTAGTAAATGCGCTACTTAAAATGTCGCCACTCTATATATATGAAGGATTGCGTGACTGACTGACTGGTTCATCATCGCCCGGCCCCAACCCTTTTGACCCCGAAATTTGGAATGCATGTTCCGCTATCGGCATAAATATCCACCAAGAAGGAACTTTTAGAAATTCGTACATTAAGAGTGTAAAAACTATCAAAAGGGGAACACGGTAATATTTGTAACTGTTTAACAAATGAATATAGGAGTTTGATATTTGGTGTTTAAATTCCACCCGAGAAACAAACATTATTCCATGATTAATTTTTTGGAATTTCGAGAACGGCCAAAGGGGTAAAAATTTTATCTTTTTTTTTGTCTCTTTAACATATAAATCTATATATATGAACTTTGGTAAGTAAAAATGAGTCAAGAATGAATTTTATATCTTCTGAGCAAATGAATCTAGGAATATGAAATTTGGTATGTGGATTCCACTATAGATCAAAACATAAGGTGAGAGAGAAATTTTTGGAAATGCAGATGTTGGGGGGGATAAAACTGATGCCGTTTTGTATTTTCCTTACCAAGTAATTTATGAATATGAAATTTTGTATTTAGATGCCACCAGCGATATAAACATAGGCCAAGAATAACATTTTTTTAACTCGAGCATTTAGGGGGTAAAAACCGGGAAAACCGGTACTTTCAAACTGGTAAATTTTCATTTAATAGTACTTTCGTTAAAAAAATACCATTTAAAAAATGAAGCTTTTCTCAAAAAAGTTCCTTTTCTTAAAAAGACTCATTTATTAAAAGGTATCTTTTATTAAAAGGTACCTTTTCTTAAAATGAACCTCACCATAAAAATTAGAGATGCTTTGAAAGTAATTTTTATTCAAGAAATAAATTTTTTTGCATTTTAAATTTACGTTTTCCACACTATTAGCTCACTGTACGAAGATTCATTTATTTATGAAGAAACTTTATGGGCCTGACGTTTTATAGTAACAGATGAAAACTCCTTCACCGGTCATCCAAGTTTTATAGAAGTTATTGGAGCTTAAAATCTCCTTCTAATCATTCCTTGTTTCTTTTTTCAAAACATGAAAATCTCCTATTGTAATCCATCCATTTTTCAACTTCGCAATCGAAATTCTCAATTTTCTACCCATTTCATGGAACTGTTCTTCGTTATAATTATATTTATCAATTATGCTACCAAATACTTGCTTTTCTACTGCCAAATATTTTGTCGACGGAACAGCTTCGTTATACAATATTAAAAAAGTTCTCGTGTTGTACTGACGAGGTACGTACAAAATGAAATAAAAATGAGATTCGCAAAAAGTGGCAGAAGATGGTAATCATTTTATGTTCACAAGATCTAGTACAAACAACATATATACGATTTGGACCGGACACTTTTGGACAACAAAAGATCTGCTCTAGAAAAGTTCATAGGGATTATTTTTGGACTACTGATTAATGGATACTAGCAGATTTCAATTCGAGTGCAATTTCTAGGCAACTTTATTTCTGAAGTTAGCCAATTCACAAACACTTTTTTGGTTTATTTTTTATTGTGGATGAACAAACTCATTAACAAACACATTAACAAATTTAATAAACACACACATAGCATTGTATAATTTTATGTATGTATTAGTAGCAACTTTAAATGCAATTTACTCAAAACAGAGGCAAAAATTTAAAAATCTGTACGTGTGGTGAACAGTTAAAAAGAAATACCTTTAAAAAAATATACGTCTTGTCAAAAACGGGATAAAATGGTAGAACAAAACATCGGTAACAATAAATCGCCTAGCCTATTAATATTGTAGATAATAAGCACATACCAACCCAACGTAATAATTTGGATCTTATGGCAATTTATGTCGATTTCATAGGGGTCATTTGTATGGGGACTAGATCTGAACATGGACCGAATTTCACCAATTTCAATAGCATTCATCCTATGGCCGATAAAAGCTTATATACCAAATTTCATCAAAATATATTCATATTTGCGACCTGTACTTTGATTACAAGGTTTACATGGACACACATACGGGCGGACGGATAAGCGGATGGACGGAACTCGCTAAATCGACTCAGAAAGTGATTCTGGTATAGGATACAAAAATATTTTTCCTTGGAAAATGGCGGGAAAATTTATTGATACACCTGTTGAAACATATATATTATATTTGAAATAAGTGTTTGACAAGCTGCTACCCTTTATGAGTTATCAAAATTGACATTTGTTAACGGTATGAAAAAACATGTTTATGTTAACTAAGAACATGATTTTTAACCATTTTGTATATTTTATGTTTCTTTTTCAGGATTTTTACGCTTTAAAATTTTGATCTATAAATAAAAAAAATCATGTGAGCCCGATCACATCGAAGATGTGTAAACATCTAGTAATTAAAGATTTTTTATGTCATTTTTAAAAATCAAAAAGAAAGCGTCATCTATGTATCACTTATAGCAAAAACTGTTCCAGCTAATTCAACAACCCTTTGCTGTACAACGTTAAAAATATCCCAATATAAACGTATAGAAGTGATACATAGACGACGCTTTTTAGAAAAGTGGCATAAAAAAAACAATGTTATATCATAATTTTTCACCAATACAATCATAAGTCACACAGCGTTATGTGTCAGCTCTCACCTATTACGTGTTACACTGTTTTTGTGATTGTATTGCGAAATAGAAATTTACCCCCCTGCGCGTATAGATGTTTACACATCAAAAAATATAACAGAAAGTATATCCAATACACTTATCATTTCTGAACTACAATTGTTGGATTTTAACTCTTTTATTTCTTGAAATAAGTGTATCTGAAGATGCTGCCAACATGTTGAAGAGGTCCCAATTTTGCCTCACACCTAATGCTTTGAACGTGTTCAAGCAACTATATTTTTTGTAAAATTTGTTGAGGGACTCCTTCTTCGGAAAGCTCTTCAATTGGCAAAGACTGATAGTCAATTATATCTTTGCCATGCACCAATATTTTATAGACTGTCGGAGTCAAGTTCCTCAGTGGATAAATTTCCACCAAAAGTGATGCAGTCTTCGAAGCATATTCTCCATATTTTGTAGAATTAACTTGTTCTTTGCAGTTTAAAACATTCAAGATCATTCCCAATCTTTTAATGACTTGATTATTAATTCCCTTGATTACTGCCTCATCATTTTTAAAAATCTCCGCGAAGGTATCCACATTAAACCAGTCCTCGCATTTGGAGTTGAATCTCTGAAGGCCTCGGCATGCTCTCATCCATTTCGCCTTAATATTTAAATACGTCAGGCGAAGACTTTTTATTATAATTTCGCTTATCTGCAAATTATTGTCTAAGCTAACAGAGCAGATTTCACGAAATTCGTTGGAGTGGGTGAGTTCCCAAATAGATTAAAAAATTTTAAGTTGTTCAATGCCATGTTTTAAGCCTTTCAAAAATAATTTTCCACACTAAATACAAAGCACTTGTCGCGCCAACTTTCAGTCATGGACAATCCAGGGATTATGTCTATTTTTTAATATATAGTCTGATCAATTAACTGATAGGTACCATTAAGGGTTCATTAAAGGGTTATGCTCCCTAAAAATGTACATGAGATTTAGGTCGAATTACGAAATGTTGATATTATGCAAGTGTTCAAATAAGGGGTGTGCCTTCAGGGGCGACCATAAATCAATATTGTACCAATATTATTGTTCTGTGATTGGATGGTTGACTATATTTCTATTTTAAGTGCGTACCTGATAATCTAAAAGAGTAATTTATTTGTGTATCCTGTATCTGAATTAACCAATTTTTTCATTTTCCATCTAACTTGAAAAGTAGTGAAAAAATAGATAATTGATAAATATCGATTTACCTTGAGAAACACAGTATTTTTACCCTATACCACTGTGTGGTCAGGGTATAATGACTTTGTGCCAATGTTTGTAACTACCAAAAATAATTCACCTAGTCCCATCTTTTATAATACCGATTGACTAGACTTACTTTCTGAGTCAATTTAGCGATGTCCGTCCGTCTGTGTGTCCATGTAAACCTTGTAATCAAACTATAGGTCGGAAATACAAAAATGCTTTGATGACATTTAGTATATAAGCTTCCATTGGCCATATGATGAATGCTATTGAAATTGGTGAATATCGGTGTGTGTTTAGATTTAATCCCCATACAGATGTCTCCCTTGAGAGCGACTTAAATAGCCATAAGTTTTAAATTATCATATAGATCTCCTTCAAATTGGGTTTGTATGTGTTCACTACATTCATTAATTAGTAGTCCAAAAATAAACCCTATAGTACAATTTTTAGTTGTAGCCTCATACAAAACTGCTTCTTGATCTTCACTTAAATCTAGAAAGCAAACAAAAAAAAAAGAAATGTTGCATTTGCGAAAACTAAGTGACCTTACCAAATATGGTCAGGATCGGGACATTTTTCGACATAGGCCCCTTCCGATATGAACTTTTTCATATCCGAAGGCAAAAAATTAATAATCGATCAAATTTGAAGGGTTCTATCTTCCAAACTAAAAATCTGACTTTATTGAAGGTAGCAAAAGGGCGCCACTGTGCGACGCTAGAAAACGTAAATTTGAGTTACATCCTCTACACATTAAGCCATCAGTATATATTAAAAGTGAGATTTTTATATTTCTAAGAAGCATCTGAACTATTTACGTTACATTTGGAACTAACTTGACTTATTTTATATAACATCAAATTTGCATAATTATAGTTACTAGCAGATTCCAACCCTCGAAATTCGAGTGCAAATTCTAGGAAATTTTATTCTTTCATTAAATAAAGACCCTAAAAGTATGCTAATCAATTATAGCCAATTCGCAAATCGACACAAAAAACAAACTCATTTTTATTACAAACACATTTACAAATTTAACCCTTTCGCTACATTGTATCCATATGGATACACTCAACTTTGGAGTCATCTAGCAATCTCAAAATCAATGAATGGATTTGGATATCGACGTATAATTGTTTTTTAAGGTTTTGTGAATAATTTTCATAAACATTTTTTTTGGATATTTACAAAACTGAGAAAAATATAGCGATTTTAAGAAAACCTTTTTTTTTTTTTTTTTTTTGTAAAAAAAAGGTTTTTTTATTTTACAAATTGCAGATATATAGGGCCATATTTTTTTTTCAAAACTGATCAGTCATAAAGAAAAATGTTTATTTTAATATTTTGCATTTATAGTTTTTTGTTTTATAACGAAAAAAGGCTCTGCGGATTTTTTAAACATTGTATGTATCCATATGGATACAAACGTATGTTGTGGTTGTAAAAATTATACACACAATACAAATAAAATCATTTTGCGTTTGATGCTGCTTTGATGCAGACATTCTTTTTTTTAGCTCTGATACCATTTAAATTTATTTGGAAAAATGGCAAGAAAAATTAAGGACTCTGTAATTGAAAAAATTTTAACCAGTTTTGCTGATTCCGATATTTCTGACTTGCAAGAGTCGGAAGAATCTGAAGTTATAAACAACTTATATGATGCTTTTGATAATAATAACAGCTTTTTATTTAAAGAGCTTTCTAGAGAAGGTCCATATGAGATCAACATTCAAGATATTAATGTTGATAATAATAATGATATAGGTAATAGGGTTATTGAGATTGAAGAAAGTCTTGCAGTTGATGAAACCGTTCAAGAGAGTCCCAAAATTTTTCAATTTCCACAAGTTTCACTTAAAAAGGCTGACCAATTTCGTTGGAAAAAAAGCTGCTTGGACTAATCCAGAGACTTCATTTTCTGAAACGTACCCAAAGAAAAGTATTAAATTGCCTGTCGAGTATTTTTTGGAGTACTTTACAGAAGACTTTCTTCAACAACTTGTATCTTCAACAAACCAGGCATCAATGACTAAATATGGGAAATCTCTCAGTTTAACTAAAGAACTTTTAAAATTTCTAGCTCTAGAAATATTGATTGGTACCATTGGCTATCCGCGTATGGAAATGTATTGGACAATGAACACCGTAATATCATCATTCCCAGAAAATATGACCAGGAATAGATTCCATTCTTTGCGAAATAATTTAAAGTTCACAATAAACCAATCAGGAAGCGATAAGCTTTACAAAATTCGCCCTATAATAAATATGTTTACAAAAAAATCGTACGGTATTCCAAAAGATGAAAATCTTTGTGTGGATGAGATGACGGTTTCTTTTAAAGGAAGAACCACTCTGAGACAGTACATACCTAAAAAACCCATCAAATGGGGAATGAAGATATTTTGCCTTTGTAGCTCCAAAGGCATAGTTTATGATTTTGAGATATATCAGGGAAAAGGAACAATATTAACTGGCTCAAAGTTAGGGTTTTGTTCTGCTATTGTGATTCATCTTGTAAAAACTGTTCCTGAGGAAAAAAATCATAAAATATATTTTGATAATTATTTTACAACTCAAAATTTGGTATTATATTTACGCCAAAAAGGAATTTGGGCTACAGGTACTATAAGAGGGAATAGATTCGGCAAAATTGATTTTAAGTCTGAAAAGAATTTGAAAAAAGAAGGCCGTGAAACTT
This sequence comes from Cordilura impudica, assembly GCA_963682025.1. NCBI lineage: Eukaryota > Metazoa > Arthropoda > Insecta > Diptera > Scathophagidae > Cordilura > Cordilura impudica. Next base: position 131,459,423 of record OY821519.1, on the reverse strand, counting down.
CTGACTTCCGTATAGAAAGATCATACAATATTTTTCTTCATAGATGGCTTGATGGGGGAATTGTGCAACTCGTGTCATCAATCCATGGCCATGACCCGGTCAACGAAGTGTCACGATTTAGTGCTGAAAAAAAGAAAAGTTTTAAAATAACACAACCAAAAATTGTATCAGAGTACAACATCAATATGGGAGGAGTAGACAAAATAGATTTTCTCCTTTCTTTAAATAGAATTTCGATTAGATCTGGAAAGTGGACTCTTAAGATTTTTGACCACTTCATTCATTTAGTTGTATGTAACTCGTGGTTAGAGTATAGAATGGATTACGAAAACAATAATTTGAAAAATAAGTATATGGACTTACTAAGCTTTCGTAACGATATTGCGCATGGTCTTTTAGCTCGGTCTAATCAGCAGGCATGTTCTCGTAAGCGTGGACGCCCAACATTATGCCAAAATGAAGAAATTCCAATCAGTCCAACGACCTCCGATAAGAAACGCAAAGCTACACCTTCAATTTCTGTTCGATTTGACGGAAATCAGCATTGGCCAGAACACTCGATGGATAAAGGTAGATGCAAAGTCAAAGGATGTAAAGGACAAACTAGATACAAGTGTGCAAAGTGCAATGTTTTTCTGTGCATTCCCAATGGATCGAGAAATTGCTTCAAGGAATTCCATTATATATCAAATGAATAAATTGTTGATAAGATATTTTATTGTTCAGATTATAAGTATTTTATGTATTAAATATAGATTTATGTGTTATTTTTGTCTAAATTTATAGTAATTATATGAATTTTAGATTTATAATTTTTAGTTTGTGCATGTAAGTATATACAATGTATGCTTCTATTGAAAAAAAAATTTAATTTTATGTGTTAAAACCAAGGTTCAGAAAATACACACATGAAACACACAATGTTCTGTTCAAAAGCAGCCAACACATATCTTTATTTTCATATCAATTATGTTTGTTTTTAAATTTTTTTCGGTGCCCAACACAACCATGACTGTGTTCGTTTTAATATTTCGTTATTTACATGAACATTTTTGTATCACGTACTTTTTGTTTCAATCACACATAAAGCACACATTTTTGAGTGTTGCTTTATTTGAAGTTCATGTTCTGGTACGTGTATTGAAAAAAAAAAAAAAACAGAACATGTACAATAAAAAGGTTCGAGTTCAGTTATATTTTAAGTCGTGTTTAAAATATAACTAACTCGAACCTGTTTATTGAACATGTTCTGTTTTTTCTTACTACACGAGCCACAACACGACTTAAAATATAACTGAACTCGAACCTGTTTATTGTACATGTTTTGTTTTTTTTTTTTGAATACACGTACCAGAACATGAACTTCAAATAAAGCAACACTCAAAAATGTGTGCTTTATGTGTGATTGAAACAAAAAGTACGTGATACAAAAATGTTCATGTAAATAACGAAATATTAAAACGAACACCGTCATGGTTGTGTTGGGCACCGAAGAAAATTTAAAAACAAACATAATTGATATGAAAATAAAAATATGTGTGTGTTGGGCTAAGTTATGTTTGTTTACGTATATGTACGAGTTTTTTATTCAGTGTGTGTTTTTTTCTGAACTCTGGTTAAAACTACTAAAATAAATAAAACCTCAATTATAAACAAGTAAGAAAATTATAGTCGGTCTAGCCCGACTATACGATACCCTATACCATGGTTAAGAGACCCTATCTCTTCAGTCCAACTAATTGGATATAGCAAATATGAATAAACCAAATTTGAGTGGCATTTTTATTAATTTTTTTCGCTGCAGATATGAAAAAGTTCATATCGGATACTATATTTAAATAGGTCAAAAAATGGACCGATCCTGACCATATTTGGTAAAGTCACTTATACTTTGAAAAAATATATACAAACCAAATTTGAGAAAAATCTGTGCAATATTGTTGTTTTTGATAGATTTAAGTGAAGATCGGGAAGAAGCTCTATATGGGGCCTATGACTAAGAATTGTCCAATAGGGATCATTTTTGGAGTACTGATTAACGGATGTAATATATACATACAAACGCAATTTGACTTACATTTGTGTGATAATTTGGATCTTATGGCAATATATGTTGATTTCATAGGGGTCATTTGTATGGGGGCTAGGTCTGAACATGAACCGATTCTCACCAATTTCAACAGCGTTCATCCCATGGCCGATAAAAGATTAAATACCAAATTTCATCAAAATATATTCATATTTGCGACCTGCAGTTTGATTACAAGCTTTACATGGACACACAGACGGACGGACGGACGGACGGACGGACGGACATCGTTAAATCGAATCAGATAGTGATTCTGATCCGATCGGTATAATTAAAGATGGGTGTAGGTCAAATATTTTTGGTTGTTACAAACAGCAGCACAAAGTCATTATACCCAAACCACATAGTGGTATAGGGTATAAAAAACATAATACACTAGCATTTTTCTTTACCATACACGAAATTTGTATCCATATGGATACATTTCAAAAAACACATTTAGGATAAATAATTTAAAAAATTGAGTATTGATTGTTGTTCCCAGGGCCAATAATAGTAAAAATCCAAAAAATTAGATTTTTTAAGCAACCCAGGAAAAACTTGTAGCGAAAGGGTTAATAAAAACACACATAGCATTGTATAATTATACCCTATACCACTATGTGGTTTGGGTATAATGACTTTGTGCTGCTGTTTGTAACAACCAAAAATATTTGACCTACACCCATCTTTAATTATACCGATCGAATCAGAATCACTTTCTGAGTTGATTTAACAATGTCCGTCCGTCCGTCCGTCCGTCTGTGTGTCCATGTAAACCTTGTAATCAAACTGTAGGTCGCAAATATGAATATATTTTGATGAAATTTGGTGCGTAAGCTTTTATCGGCCATAGGATGAACGCTGTTGAAATTGGTGAGAATCGGTCCATGTTCAGACCTAGCCCCCATACAAATTACCCCTATGAAATTGACATAAATTGCCATAAGATCCAAATTGTCATATAGATCTTACTCAAATTGGGTTTGTATGCGTTCATTACATCCATTAATGAGTAGTCCAAAAATAATACCTTTGGCCCCATATAGAGCTGCTTCCCGATCTTCACTTAAATCTATTAAAAGACAAAAATATTGCACTGATTCTTCTCAAATTTTGTTTGTATATATTTTTGCAAAATAAAAGAGACTTTACCAAACATGATCAGGATCGGTCCATTTTTGGACCTAGTCCCCATATAGACATATCATCCGATATGAACTTTTTCATATCTGCAGCCAAAAAAAATTAATAAAAATCCCACTCAAATTTGGTTTTGCTTATTTTCTATGTCCAGTTAGTTGGGCCTAAGAGATAGGGCATGGTATAGGGTATCGTATAGTCGGTCTAGACCGACTATAATTTTCTTACTTGTTTTATGTATGTGTTAGTAAAAAAAAATATTAAAAATTTAAAAATCTATAAATCTGGTGGACAGCTAAAACGAAATACCTTTCAAGTGAGACGTGTGTGGTCAAAATAGGATTAATACTAATACAGTAGCCTCGGCAACAAGAAATCGCCTTGCCTTTTAATGTTATAGATATTCCTTGTTTCATTGTTTATTCCTTAATTATTGATTATGGTAAAAAAAAAAAAATATATTGATTCCGGCCTATCAATGGCATCAGCGAAACGTTTAAAAATTGAAAAATCGAGACGAATTTCTAAAATTACAATTTTTCAATATCAGGTTACAAAATGAGACCTTAAAAGAAATATTTTTTTGTATCAGTTCTTTTCAAAATCAAGTTTTATATGAGATTTATCGATATTTTAAAAGTAATGTGGTTATTTTAAACATATTTATATACGGATATCCATGATTAGTAGCTCAAATTATCAATATTATTTTATTATAATATTTAATTGTTTTTAAATATATCTTGTGTATTAATTAACGTTTATATTTACAAATAAATCATATTTTCGATTTTTATAATTTGAATAATTTTCTAACTTCATATGAATAAAAAATAACTGACGTGGTAATTTGTCGATCTTTAAAAATATGTTTAACCTTTAACATTTATTTCCTAATATTTTTTTCGAAGAATGTTGTATTGTTTATTTTCAGTTTGTAGAGTGTATAATATTTTAAATAATCTATATAAACTTTTAAATAAATATTCGTGTAGAAAATATAGAACATCTTCCATTAAGATTTTTTCATCTATTTCAAACGATCATCAATCATTTATTTAGTTCAATTTAAAATAAAATTTATGTTCATTAGCATTTTTCCTTTATTTTTATTTTATTTAAATTTTGTTTATTTTTGTGAAAATTAGTAAGTACTTTTTAAAAGAAATGTAAACTTTCATACGTATAAAGTGTATAACAAATATCATTTATGTATAAGATGATCTTAAAATATTGTCCTTGACACAACAACAACAACAACAACAACAACAAAAATATAAACAAAAATGTTTCATCAACGTGCTTGCAATGCTAATCTGGTAGTCGGGAACCCATAGATGGCAATAAAGATTATAAAATTATTATTTTTGTTTCGGAACTAGCTGAAAAAAAGACAATTTATTAAAATTCATGCTAATTAATTCTGAATAAACTATGTATGAGCAATGAGTCAAACCGAAAAAAAATTTCTTATCACTAATATTAATTTTTTTTTAGAATTTGGCAGACTCGATCTACTTTTGAAAATATTGATCACGTGTTGCAGGAAAAAAAAATGTTTTTAAAGTTATTTTCATTTCAAGGTTGTCGAAAATATGAAACAGTGGCCAAAAATATAGAACCCAACGCATTTCCAATCTGAAAATAATGGTAAGCGACATTTTAATAGACGCACTAATAGTTTTTTTTCTATTCGATTTTTGCTGTAGATTTAATTTTCGTTTTGTTTTAGTAATAACTAAACAAATGCTTTACAATTTTTATAAAAAAAAAATTCGTAAGACAACTCTACAATTATCGTTGTTAATTTATGTGAAAGGAAAATTTTAAATTATTTTATTAAAATATAATAAAATTTAAAGTTTTTAGTTGTGCTTATATAGGGGGCAATATAGTGTTATGTTTTGGAGAGGTTTACTTTACTACGGAAAGCTAAAGTCGTGATTCATTTCCTCAAACACTTGGTAGAAGTATTAGAAAGTATTAGAAATAATTCGGAAGAATAATTTGATCTTCTGACAGGATAATGCCACTATTCATGCCTCTTGGGTCAAACGCTTCTTTCTTTCATTCCTACTAGAAGCACCGCTTTGAATACCATTCAGAATATGTAACGAATGGCGTAAAGAACTACACACAAAAAACCAAATTCATTGTGTCAACCGACTTAATTGCCAATTAAATTGTGATAGTGTTTGTAACCGAATTTCTGTTGTCCTCAAAGTAAATATTTGATCACATTAGAAAATGGTTAGCTGCTATAAAATTTCTGTTGATACAATTGAAAATGCAGTTCTTAAACTTTAGAGCAATTCAAGTGCCGATTTCTATTTACTGTGTTAATTTATGGAAAAGGAAAGGAACACAATTTATTGCCAACTAAATTGAGATGAAAATAATAAAGGTAAACATTTTATTATAATAAACATTTTATTATAATAGATATTTTTATAAAACAATGAATACAATCGAAAATACAATTGTTCCATTCTAGGACAATTCGTTTGGTAAATTTTTAGTCTGCATGTGGCTAGATATTGAGATTAGCACAGTTTAAATTTTTGTGGACTCAATTCCAAGCCGTTTGTTCGATGTCATTTAAAATAGAGGAGAAATGAGTAAATATTAACCAATTCGTTACATAAATTTTTAGCCAATAAAATTAATATAGTTTTGCTTTTTAATGAAACTGGAGCATTATTTATTTAATTCTTTTTTATTTAATTATAATATATGTATGGAGGGTATAATGAGTTTGTAATGATATTTGTAACTACCAAAAATATTTTAACCAAACCCAACTTTTAATAACCACTGGTCTACTCATAATAACATTTTGGGTCGATTGAGCGATGTCCGTCCGTCCGTCCGGCTGTGTGTCGATGTAAAACTTGTTATCAAACAAACAAGATAATATATTTATATGAAAGTAGGTATATAAGCATTTATCGGTCGTAGGACAAAGGCTATCGAAATTGCTGAGAATCGGTACATTTGATATATATGTATGTACTATACCTACTAATCAGTAGTCCAAAAATAAACCCTGTAGTATAATTTTTATTCATAGTTCCCATATAAAACTAATTCCCAAGCTTCACTTAAATCTATCAAAAAACAAAAGTATTGCATAGATATTCTTAAATTTGGTTTATATATGCTTTTAAGAAAAGTAAGCGACTTTAAAAAATATGGGCATGATCGGTCCATTTTTTGACATATCCCCCATATAAAAATATCGATATGCGCTTTTTCATATCTCACAAACACTGATATTGTATTGATAAATTATTGATAAAAACAAATTACCTTGTGTGGACTCAAGCATCTACGTGTCCCTATACCATACTTTGGTTAAAAATATCGAACCGAGACCCACATTTTATTCCACCAATCGATTTACAATAATTTTTTGACTCGATTTTGCGATGTCCGTCCGTCCGTCTGTCAGTGTGTCTGCCTGTGTGTTCATGTAAACCTTGTATATAAGCTTTTGTCGGTCATAGCATATATGGTGTTGCAATGTGTATGTGTATTAAACCCTATATGACCATGCGGAGTTATAGTCCCCATATAAAGGTGTTTCCCGATATTCATTAAATTTATTTAAAGAAAAAATATATATATATATATGGGGGATTTCATGTCAAGTGCACCAACTTTTGAAACCGATGTCTTCCGATCGGGATGAAATTTGCACCAAGGTTAGTCCTATTGGATAGTAGTTTAGACACAATTTTTCAATAAGATCGGTCCAGATCTCTCTGAGTTAGAGGGGATCAAAATTTGACATTTTGGCCAAACAGGTGTTTCTTCTCATCCATGTAACTTATTACCTATTGTTCTCAGAAAATTTTCTCCCAAATAGTTTAGATAGATATTTCTTCAATATTTCGGAAAAAAATACTTAAAAAAAAAAAATTTTAGACTTTTTTTTTTGCTAAATTAAAGCATTTTTTTTGCCTTTTTTTTCAAAAAGTGCATTTATTTTTTTTTCATAAGAAAGCTTAGGATTTTTCCTTTAAGAGCTTTTTGGTCGCTTAGTGGGATGGGAGTGGGATATCTATCAAAATAAATGTTTTGTAACTCAAGACAACGGTTTTTCAATTTTTCACAAATGCACTAATATGAATTTTTTCCTATTTGTGTGTAAAACCTTACAAATAAAACTTACTGAGAAACTAGACAAATTAACCTTAAAAAATCGCTTTTTTTTATAGAAATGTTGAAAAATTATTATTTTTTATATATTTTTAATAATAATTAAATTAATGTATAATAATAATAATATTAAAAATAAAAAGATAAATAATTTATTAAAATTTAATCTTAATTGCATTAGATCCATTTATATCATAACTATTTTTATACTTAATTTATTGTAGCTGATGAAGTATTTAAGTCTTGTAAATTTTTAAATACCCAGTCTTTCATCCAGCTTTTTTGTCGCCTTTATTTACTGCGTTTTTTTGTCAATCCTTTCTTGGCGTTACTAGGTTCAGCTGTTGATTTCGCTGCTGGTTTATTTGTTATTTTTGGAAAGAAATCGCATTAAATAGAGGCAGAAAACTTTTTCAATTTGAGTCTTCCATCGACAAGCGGTATAAAAGCATGGTATTGAGTGGTGCCATCGATTGTTACCGCAGCATCGAATCTGCTGTTCAGTGTTTTCAATGTTTCCTGATGATCCTCTTTGCTACTAAAAATTATTTTAGTTTCTTTACAATAACTTTTTGTATATGGAATAAAGCAGTCGCATCTATGATGCGATCTTGATGAGAGCACTGGAGGCTATACTTCGCTGCATTTCTTTTAAGGTTTGCTCCAATACTATCACATGCTTCTTTACCATGAGCAGTAGGATGAAAATGCCACTCAGCTGGCATTCCAAAATCTTTTTCATGGGCCATAAGATTTTCCAAGCTACTTTTGTTTTTAAAATGTTGACGAGCTCCGTCCGAAACGTAGTATACCTTCTTTACTGTAAATTTAGATTTTAGAAATTTTAGTATTCTCTTCTGGTACTCATAAACTGCACGGTATCATGTTTTAAATCGTCGGATATGATTGCCATACTTTTGTGTTCCAGTTTTTCATCTTTCATGTTGTAAATAACTACTGTGAATATAGTTGCTTGGTCGTTATTGAAGTGGAATGCTTGTATGGCATCCTGAAGAACATATTTATAGTTTTCTGCGAAATCATATGAAATAACGAATTCACCAGACTTCAAATGTATCTTCAAATCCTTGAAGAATGACCATTGCTCTTTGACTAAAAAGTCATGGTTTCTCAAGTTTAGCAATCCTGCACACATTTCTTCCACAAAATCATCCACATTTAAAATGATTGTTTTCAATGTGCATCTGTCAGTCTGAATCCAAGAATCAAATTTGACCTCCTCTATATATTCTCGATCTAAAGAGTTGATTAAATTTTCTTTGATGAATGTGTTTTTCGGGCAATTGGTACATTCACCTAAGTGGCAAGAAGTTGTTGCATTAGGACACATAGCCAATTTAAGGCAATCGCGATAATCGTGTAAATCTTCTGCCGAATCATCTGTTAAATACTTTAAGTTGATTTCCTTTCACATCAGTTTAACATTTTCATGGTAAATTTGGGTTAATTTCGTGAAGCCAGATTGAAATGTTGCAAATAACTGTTTCAGGTTACAGATAACCATTCTCTTCTGTTATGTTATAAAGTTATGTTACATACCTTCGAAAAGGTTAATTTGTCTAGTTTCTCAGTATAAGTTTTATTTGTAAGGTTTTACACACAAATAGGAAAAAATTCAATTGAGTGCATTTGTGAAAAATTGAAAAACCGTTGTCTTGAGTTACAAAACTTTTATTTTGATAGATATTCCACTCCCATCCCACTAAGCGACCAAAAAGCTCTTAAAGGAAAAATCCTAAGTTTTCTTATGAAAAAAAAAAAAAAAAAAAAAATGCACTTTTTGAAAAAAAGCCAAAAAATGCTTTAATTTTGCAAAAAAAAAAAGTCTAAAAAAAATTTTTTTTTTTTAAGTATTTTTTTCCGAAATATTGAAGAAATATCTATCTAAACTATTTGGGAGAAAATTTTCTGAGAACAATAGGTAATAAGTTACATGGATGAGAAGAAACACCTGTTTGGCCAAAATGTCAAATTTTGATCCCCTCTAACTCAGAGAGATCTGGACCGATCTTATTGAAAAATTGTGTCTAAACTACTATCCAATAGGACTAACCTTGGTCCCGATGGGAAGACATCGGTTTCAAAAGTTGGTGCACTTGACATGAAACCCCCCATATATATATATGTATAGCATAGATTTTTTTCAAAATTGACCAAAGATGGTCATGATCGATATTAAATTAGAATCACGTATGACACGTAATGGCAGACAACAAATTTATAATATTGCTACTCAAATTTGGTTTCTACATCCAATTAGTTGGTCCTAAGAGCCTTTCCGGAAACTCATGATATAGAGTGTTGCTTAGTTGGTCTAAGCCGAATATAATGTTTTATACCACTATGTGGTTTGGGTATAATGACTTTGTGCTGCTGTTTGTAACTACCATAAATATTTGACCCATCTTTTATTATACCGATCGGCTCAGAATCACTTTCTGAGTCGTTTTAGCGATGTCCGTCCGTCCGTCCGTCCGTCCGTCCGTCCGTCTGTGTGTCCATGTAAACCTTGTAATCAAACTACAGGTCGCAAATATGAACATATTTAGATGAAATTTGGTATATAAGCTTTTACCGGCATTTCGGTCCATGTCCAGACCTAGTACCCATACAAATGACCCCTATGAAATCGTCATAAATTGCCATAAGATCTAAATTATCATATAGATCTTAGTAAAATTGGGTTTGTATGTGTTTATTGTATCCATTTATCAGTAGTCCAAAAATAATGCCTATTGGACTATTCTTAGTCATAGGCCTCATATAGAGCTGCTTCCCAATCTTCACTTAAATCTATCAAAAAAAAAAACAAAAATTGCACAGATGTTTCTCAAATTTGGTTTGTGTATATTTTTTCAAAATATAAATGACTTTACCAAATATGGTCGGGATCGGACCATTTTTTGACCTAGTCCACATATAAATATAGCATCCGATATGAACTTTTTCATATCTGCAGCCAAAAACATTAATAACAATGCCACTCAAATTTGGTTTTTGCTTATTTTCTATATCCAGTTCGTTGGACCGAAGAGATAGGGTTTCTAAACCATGGTATGATCGGTTTAGACCGACTATAATTTTCTTACTTGTTATTAAAATAAATATCTGTAGTTAAAAGTTCATACTTATATACACCATTTTCAATTGAAATTGAGAACTTTTCAATTGAAATTGAGAAAATTCCAATAGAAATTGAGATTCTCCATTTGTAATTGAGAAAATTTCAAATAAAATTGAGATTTTCGATTTGAAATTGAGGATATTTCAATTGAAATTGAGACTTTTCATTTAAAATTAAAAAAATTCTAAATGACATTGAGATTTTTCATTTAAAATTGGGAAAATTCCAAATGAAATTGAAATTTTTCAATTGAAATTGAGAAAATTTCAAATGAAAATGAGAATTTTTCATTTGAAATTGAGAAAATTACAAATGAAATTAAGAATTTTTTATTTGAAATTGAGAAAATTTCAATTGAAATTGAGATTTTTTCATTTGAAATTGAAAAAATTCAAAATGAAATAGAAAAATTCCATTTTAAACAGAGAAAATAATTAAAAAATATTTTTTCGTTTGCACTGCGATACTAGAGTTAAATTCTGTGATATAAATGTTTTAGTTTTTCAATAGTTTACTTATTTGTTTATTTATATATACTGTGTTTTAAAATCAATCAATTTGTGATGTCAAAATACACCAATAATTTTTTATTAATGTTATAAGTTAAAAATTCATATTTAAAATAAAATGCCCCTGAAGATGTTGACAAAAACTCAACGAAACGTCGGGAAATAATGAAATAAAGAATTTTTATTTTACATTTAATAAAATTGACCAAAAAAGCCCTATGTACACTCCATAATACATAAAATAAATAAGTTTGGTCTAAAATCAATATTCTAAAAAATATTTAATTTGATTTTATTTGGTCCTCTAAAAAAAATTTTATTGCTTAATTACGAAAATTGCACGCTAAACTTTTTGACCACTTTATAATTTTTTACTGTCCATTTGATTTGTAAAAATATATATGGGGGATTTCATGTCAAGTGCACCAACTTTTGAAACCGATGTCTTCCGATCGGGATGAAATTTGCACCAAGGTTAGTCCTATTGGATAGTAGTTTAGACACAATTTTTCAACAAGATCGGTCCAGATCTCTCTGAGTTAGAGGGGATCAAAATTTGACATTTTGGCCAAACAGGTGTTTCTTCTCATCCATGTAACTTATTACCTATTGTTCTTAGAAAATTTTCTCCTAAAGAGTTTAGATAGCTATTTATTCAATATTTCGGAAAAAAATACTTAAAAAAAAAAAAAAATTTTTAGACTTTTTTTGCTAAATTAAAGCATTTTTTTGCCTTTTTTTCAAAAAGGGCATTTTTTTTTTTTTTTTTTTTCATAAGAAAGCTTAGAATTTTTCCTTTAAGAGCTTTTTGGTCGCTTACTGGGATGGGAGTGGGATATCTATCAAAATAAATGTTTTGTAACTCAAGACAACGGTTTTTCAATTTTTCACAAATGCACTATTTTGAATTTTTCCTATTTGTGTGAAAAACCTTATAAATAAAACTTATACTGAGAAACTAGTGAAATTAGCCTTTCCGAAGGTATGTAACATACCTTCATAACATAACAGAAGAGAATGGTTATCTGTAACCTGATAGAGTTATTTGCACATTTCAATCTGAACACGAGGATGTTAGAATTGGCTTCACGAAATTAACCCAAATGAGGCCAAAACATTGCGTTTTGGGAGAAAGCAGCGGAACTCATACAGTATGCGTTTGCATTTACCATGAAAATCTTAAACTGATGTTGAACGAAATCTACTTAAAGTATTTAATAGATGATTCGGCAGAAGATTTACACGATTACCGCGTGTAGGACAAACTTTTCTAAGAACAATAGGTAATAAGTTACATGAATGAGAAGAAACACCTGTTTGGCCAAAATGTCAAATTTTGATCCCCTCTAACTCAGAGAGATCTGGACCGATCTTATTGAAAAATTGTGTCTAAACTACTATCCAATAGGACTAACCTTGGTGCAAATTTCATCCCGATCGGAAGACGTCGGTTTCAAAAGTTGGTGCACTTGACATGAAATCCCCCATATATTAACAAGATTGGTTTGCATATTAAATGTCATATAAAAATGTCTACAATGCAAAACAATTATTGTCATGGAACATGGAATTAAAAGACAGTTATGGAATATGTTTAGTCAATATGACGCGTGGAGAAGTAAAACGTGTTGTTTCCTGCCGTCATTTATTCCATTCCAAATGTTTTTCGGCATTAATTGCTCGATGCCCATTATGTGGAAGTGTAATTGATGGTAAGTACAATATATATATATATCTCATTTCATTATATAATCTCATTTCCTATAATCATAATCATAATGCCAATGTATATATAATTTTTCATAAATTTTCAATAAATTTTCAATAAAAATTTTTAATTAAATTTTCACCCGAAAATTTAAAAATCGTTTCTATTTTCTCAATTTCATTTGTAATTTTCCCAATTTCAAATGAAAAATTCTCAAATTCAATTGAAATTTTTTCAATTTCAAATGAAAAGTCTCAATTTCATTTGGAATTTTCCCAATTTCAAACGGAAAATCTAAATTGCAATTGGAATTTTCTCAATTTCAAATGGAAAATCTCAATTTCAATTGGAATTTTCTCAATTTCAGTTGAAAATGGTGTAGTTTCTTGTAACACAAGTACTGAATTGATATATTTGTCGTTTAAATTATAAATATTATAAATTTAATACATTTATTTAATGCCGTTTTCTTTTCTGACAAAAAATGTCGCCCTTTTTTTGCCCTTTTTTCGAAAAGTGTATTTTTTTATATATTCTGAATTAAGAGTAACGTTATCTTATACATAACTCGAAAGGTCTCAAAGTCGAGCCCTCGTAAATCTTAAAAAATTCCAGTCATTGACTTCTTTCACGTCATAGTGTGAGAATATTTCCCCATTGTTCACTTTTTGGAATAATTGCACCCTATGACTTCCAAGAGGATAATAATCAACATTTTTTTTTTGCATTTATGAAAACAGCACTTTGAGACCTTTCGATTGATATATAATATAAGGTTGCTCTTAATTCAGAATATTTAAAAAAATACACTTTTCCAAAAAAAGGCAAAAAAGGGCAACATTTTTTGTCAGAAAAGAAAACGGCATAAATAAATTGAAATTCTACTCAAACTCTTGGTCCGATTGTAATCATGTTTCGCTGGAGTTATCCTTAAAATATTCAAAATGCATATAAAGAACTTACAATTAAGGCTTGTTGTAGGAATGTAAAGTACAGAAAATGGGCGATTTTTCCAAATTTATATTTTAAAATTAGAAAATTTTACGGAATAGTTCAAATTGGTCCTGTGCCATTTTACTTCAATTCCTATGACTTTTTTTCAATATCATATTATTTTGAGTTCTTGTGAAAGTAGTTAAAATAAAACATTAAACGGACATGCCACAAGTTTTGTACAAAAGTGATTTCGTTTTGAAGATTTAATTATTATTTATTATTTAAATTATTTCTAAAAAACTGAATTATCAATACCACTTAAAGAATTTAATTTTATTTCTTTCCTAATTTTTTTTTTTTTTTTTTTGAAGAAGCAAAGTGCGGACTCAATTCCACTTTTCAAATAGAATTTGTCTTTTTGATATACGTATAAATAAATTTGATATCAAAACTTATTTATTTACATTTCCATTTATATTCTGTTCTGCCCGAAACAATGATAACTTTTTCTATCAGAATAGTAAATTCTGATAGATTGATTCTTATAAATTTTTGTAGAGGCTGCCTTTAGGTTATAAAGCGCATTGCTACTAAATTTCATCAAAATATCTCTATATTTGGAACTTATACTTTGCCGAAAATTTTAACTTTAAAAACAGACGGACGGACAGACAAAAATTACTGAATCGTCTCGGAAATGATTCTTAAAAATTCTTATTCTATGTATTTTTTTCAAATCTGCATGCAATAACGTGAATGCAAGCATTTTTTTAAAATTGTTTTAAGACCCACACAAGTGGAGGAAGGCGTAACGGAAACGACAACGGTCTCTCCAAAACATATCAAACATCAAGACACATAGACATAGAGGTCCAAAAACCTTAAAGAACAAAAGTTTTAAATGTGTTACTTTTTTATGAGTCTTAAGATATATTTAGGGTGCCCGATTGAAAAATTAAATTCTTATTTTTATTAACTAAATCTTCCAGAATTTTTGAAGACTGTAAAAGGATTGATTTTGTAGGATTTCTTTTCCTGTCAGTAAACACAGTTTTTCTAGACTACTTTGGTCAGTTTTTAATGTTTTCTTTTATACTTAGTTCTTCCAAAATATATAACATTTTTTAGTTTGATATGGAATAATTTCTCACAATGTGATTTTAAAATCCATTTGAAAGATGTAAAACATTAGTGACTATAATACTTAAAAACAATTTAAAATGGTAAAGCAAGTAGGATCCTCACGACATTTTCTTAATATTAATATAAAAAAAAAAAAATAAATCCTCCAATTAAAATCAAAACCGAAACATTTGTAATTAATAACCAACACATTCGACTGTCAATTTAAAAAATAACTAAATACTTGAATGAAGAATCGGTTTTTTTTCTTCTTTAAGTGCTTATTTATCACCCCTTACTTATGATGCATGTGTACTAAATTGATTTGTACATACTTACACGTTCTTTCAGCAACACCAAACTAAATAAAAAAAAAATGCCGTAGGTGTTGTCAACATACTCGTACTCATCTCTATTTGATATTTTGAGGGCCTATTCATTGAAATATTGTCATTTGAGAAATTCAAAAATTACACCACTATTGAGGCAAGGGAAACAAATGCAAAGACATCGATCAATTTGAAAAATCCCCTTCTGCATTATGATACTTTTAGATTTGGTTCTCGTTCTTTTTTCCCGTCTATTTCTTATTATTTAAATATATTAATGGGATTTATTTGTTTTAAAATCAACAGCAATAATAAGAACAATAAACAGTACGCAATTATAAAAATACTGTTCGTTAAAATAACAAATGTCTCAAGTGTTAAACGTTGTCAATTTAACCCTAAATAAACAATAAAAAAAATTCCCTCTTAAGAAAATAACACAACCTCGTTCGGCTTGTTTAACTCTAAATTATATTGAACGATTCAACAATATTGAATGACAATAATATCTAACTCTGCCAGCCGCAGCGTTCGTAGATGAAATTATTATAATTTTATATCAAACCACGTGGTTTTTGCTATAATTTATAATGGGTACATACGCACACATATACGAATACATACAAATAATTTATTATGAAATTGATAGCCAGAAGTTGATTTGTTGTTAATAAAATTTATATTAATTTAAGAAAATCTAAAAGGCAATTTAAACCGACTATACCATACCCTATATCATAAGTTTCAAGGAAGGTCTTTAGGTCCAATCATATTGAGCTCATAAATACTAAGAAAAGGAAATAAACTTAAAATATGAGTGTTATTGTTTTTAAATTGTTGCCCTCAAATATGAAAATATTCGTATTGAATGATAGATTGGGATTATGTTCAAAAATCATCCGATAAGAAGCATATTTAGAAAGGTCACTTAATATACACTCAAAAATTCTGAACTGGTGATGTATGAATTTTAAGTTAATTTAAATAGCCATCGTGGGGGATATTTGTATTGCTTCCTAGTCCGCAGATTCAAAAGCTTTTATACTAAATTTCAATCAAATATATGGGACTTGTTGTTGGGGATAGTTTGTGTGCAAGGTTTACATGGACACACATACGGACGGACGGCGGGACAACTGCGTCGATCGACCAAATATTTTTATTCACAAACATCAGTGCAAAATCATTATATCTAGACACTATGGCTTTATAGGGTACACACAATATTCCATTACTCATTTAACAATTTACTCGCAGACAAGTTGAAAATTGAGCGAGTTTTATAAAAAAAAATAAGATAGATAACAAAATTCGAAAATATCCGGATGGATTGTTTTTTTTTTTGCTTTGGTTTTAAATTAAATTATCTGTTATATTATTTTAGAGAAGCAAGACACTTAGGAAGAGTATTGTTAAAAAAATGCTAATTTGGCAACACTGGTTAGAATATTTATATCTTTAGCTGCTTTAAGTTCTCAAACCAAAATATGAAAACTATTAAATATTCATAAGGCAGAAAATAAAAGTTATTTACTTTATGGCTTCTTTAATGATTGTAAAAACTGGCATATAATAACGCAGATATCTTAATACTGACCTTATTGGAAGCATGATTTTATGCACACTGATGCACATGAATGTTGCGATTTTTTGCTGATAAAATTAATACTCTTTCGACTGCGGCAATAGAAAGCACAATTTCGGATACTAAAATAAACATATCGATACCTTCCCATAAGAATGTATTAAGCGATATTTCTAAAATTGTTCAGGAAACGAAAAAAACGTCTCATTTAGTTATTTATTTGTGTATTTTATTGAAAGGAACATATTTGGAAATCGATTTTCAGAATACAAAACTTGACATCATTGCAAAACCAAAATTTTAATCAGATAAGAAGTTTTTGTCGCTTAGTACATTTTCGTGGTCAAGACATTGGCGCTTGATACAATGGTAAATGGCGCTTAAAACATTGATATGGACACAAAAACTAAAGGTTTGAAATAAATTGTGTCGTTTAATTCATTTTTTATTTTTTTCTGTTAAACAATAAAATAAATAAAAATCTATATAAAAAGTAACAAAACATTTATTTCAAAACAAAAATTCAAAAAGGACACTTTAGGATTATTGATTAACAATATAATAAATAAAAATCTGTATTAAAAGAAACATAACATTAATTTCAAAAAAAGAATTCAAAGAGGACATTTGAGGATTATTGATTATAATATAATAAATAAAAATCAACATAAATTAATTTTAGAGATCAAAACGGAAATTTTAAGATTATTAATTATCATTTTGATTGTCAGACAAATCATCTTCTTCGTCTGTCTCTGCCAATTCGTCTTCTTTCTCACCAAATGTATTTTTTATAATATCCTCGTATTCTTGTATGTATCGTTCAGGAATAAATTTTCTTTTAAGCAGACTCTCTAAATCCTTTCGTTTCGGGCCTGATATTTGCAGTTTTGAAGAATAAAGAATGTCTGGTTCATTGAATTCTTCAAGGCATTTTACTTGATTGCGCGTGCGACAAAAATATGAAAGAGAAGGTGTTTGAAATGGTAAATATTTTATTTCAAGGGATGATTTAGAAAAAATTAAAATATTAGATTCCGTAATTTTGAAATTAGTTTGCTCCTTGGTTTTTACTCCTTGTGTTGGAAAATATTTAAGCGCTTCTTTTTTCCAATCTCGGAAATCTTTGTATGTCAACACTACCACCTCATAAGGTTTGGGATTTATCCTGGCATTGGAAATCAGAGTAACCCATTCTGATGGTGTCCAAATTGTCCTTTTTTTTGACAAATCTCTCTATAGTAGCATGCACAGAATCAACAGGCATGTAGGTATGGCCAGGAAGTAGAAATGTTAATTTAATTTCGTTAATGTGTTTAGCTTGTTTTTGTATAAACAAAAAAATCATTGTTATGATTTGGCGATTTTTATTTTGTCCAGGACAGCTATCACAGTATAAGGAAATGGATGTAACAGTTTTTCTCTCATCGACGATTTTCAAGTACTGATTGAGGATTGTACATATTTCATTTGGTCCTCGCATTCCATCAACTTCACCCCACACAAAAGCATACGCATTATGTGTTCCACTCTCATAAATTGTCTCGTTATAAAACGAGTATTTTCTCGAGTAATAAAATAGCATACTCTGCATATGTGGAACGTTTAGAACTTTTTGCAGGTCAAAACTAGCACAAACAAATGATGGTAAACTCTTGGCTTTTTCTTGATCTTTCATAAACAGTTTATGGCTCGTCTCTTTCTGTTGAGAATGTTTTGTCACTTTTACTTTCTGTGTTTCATTCAGTTCACGGTCCTTATAGGATTCGCAAAAGGTACACATATCTTTTTTGGGAACATGGATGCCAATGTTGTACGTTTTGAAAATTCCGCGAAAAATTTTTTCGGAGACAAAATTTATACCCTGTTCCACTTGGATTTCTTTGAATTTTCTGTAAAGGTTAGAAATACTAAAACACTCGGTGGGCAAGTAAGTTCTATTGGTCCTAGAACGGCAATAGTGGGATGGAACCCTTGGTAAGCTTTCAATGAAAGTGCAAACGGCTTCTTTTAAATCAGCGGACGTAGCGTTGAACGTAGCTGCTGCACCCCTTTTGTCTGTTTCCGATGTATTTAAAACTGTTGTTTTTCCAAGGGCATATGTCACAACTCTACTTGAAATGTTAAGGGTTTTGAGCAAAAACTGCATACATACTTGTATTCTTTTCCCTTCAAAATTTATAAAATATTTTCTTGTTTCTGTCTTCACTTCAATTTCTTTGCTTCGTCGCCTTTTGATAGGAACACGATCAACGCAGGATAAAATCCAATCTATTTGCTGGGTATGTGGCAGTTTCCAATAAAAGTCAAAAACTTCTTGCCTTTGCGACTCACTTAATTTGGTTGCACATTTATTTTGGCAGCTTTGCATGGATTTCTTTGCACTGATTTTTGTTTTTTCTCGACACGAGCTCTTTTCGATTTTACCTCCAGCCCCTGGTTACATACCTCAATGATCATGAATTGCGGCTTTGGATTCTTGTTTACTTTTTGGCGTTCTTCTATTTCATCAGCACTTGAATTTTCTATGGAATCGTTATGCCAAGATGAACTCCCATCTGTTTCAAACGGATCACACTCAGACCCAGATCCAGATTCAGATGGTGCAGACAAACTCCTTCTGCCCGTGGTACATTTTGTTTTTTCAAAATGATTAAGCTAAAACAAAATTCATAATTGTATTTATCTCACCTACCTCAAAATATAAACATGTATCAAGAATCAAGGAGCTTATTTACTTACTTTCATTCCTTCATTAGATTGTTTTGCTAATTCAACCATTTGTCTAGCTCTTGAATGAAACAAAATTGGCTTTTGCAATCCAGAGGGACCTGGCAAATTTTCATTCATGGTAAAATTATAAATAGTTTCACTAAAATACCACGAAACGATGAACTAATTCCTCACCGAAAAAAGTACGATAACAACTGACGAGAATAAAAGGAACAAAATAACTCAAAACAAAACCAAAGCCTACTTACTTCATTCAAATATTTGAAATAAAATCAACAGCTATCTGTGCAAAGGTATTTACATACAAAAATACGCTTACAACCGACGAGACAAAAAAAAAAACACAAAATAAATGGGAAAAAAGCAGTAGCCTACTTCATAGAAAAATTATTTAAACTCAAATACAATCATAATCTGGAGTGTTATAAGCGACAAAAATGGATGAAGTTCTAGTTGGATGAGTGTGCTAAGCGACAATTTCGGTTAAACTAAGCGACATCTAACAAAATTTTTGTGTGGACTTTTTGTTGCTTACGACAATTAGATTTTTAAAAATGTCGCTTAGCATAATTTTTTTGGCGGATAATACAAATTTCAGGGAGCAACATTATTTCAGTGAGAAAACTTGGCGGTTGATACAATTTTATTTTCTCTCCAGTTTCCTTTGCATCCATGATAGGGCAGCGAAACCCGGGCCAAAATGTGGCGCTTAATTTCTAGTATAGTTCCACATCAAAAAGTCATTTTTGAAAAAAGTTTCGCTTAATACATTCTTACGGGAAGGTATCGATATATTCGACAGAAAATAAGCCCTTGGCTAACTAAAGAATTAGTTGCACTGATGGAATATAAGAATAAATTGTTAAAAGCTAGAAGGATACAGGATGTTAAGAGGTTGGAGGTATGTTTTTTTTATCTGTCAAAAGCTTTTGATTTGGTAGATCATGAGTTAACTTCTCAAGATGCAATATCTCTAATAAGGGATTACACTGTGGAACAAATTCATGTTAGCAAAAGTTAGGTCGATTCTGAGAGAGAGGGGTGAAAATAGAGGCTAAATAAGAAGACCCGTATCGCGGCGTTTGTTTATGTTAGTTCGAATTTTTTTTTTAATCGACCTTCGAAATTTGCAGTCAAATGCCGATTTTCAGCATATTGTTTATATGGTTTTTTGGCTGTAACTCGTCGACTAATTGATATTTTTTCAATCAGTAAAAGCCAAATAATTGCTGGAGACCTGTGCAACAATTAAAAATTAAAAAAAAAAAATTGATTTAGGAAATTTTTGTGGTGCTTATGAAGCAAAATATTGGAAAAATTATTTTTTTTTCATGCTTTTTGAAAATATTTTACACAAAACTAAGTCTTTTTTGGTTTCTGTTTGATCTATATTATGCTTCTCAGCTTCAATAAATTTTATTTGAAAAGAAAATGGTCTTAGTCGATAATTTGCGTTAAAAATCCCAAAACCATTAAACAAATAGCGATTTAGGTAGAAGTAATTAAAAAGGGAAGTTCGAAGAATTAAGAATTAGTAAAACAACTCTTGTTTTCAACCACCGCACAGGTAGCGATTTTTTTTTTATTTCGTACAAGCGAACTAATTTCAAAAATGAAGATTCAGTTAAGACTAGAAACTCAGCCGAAGCTGATGTCTTTTAATTTTCGCTCGGTCGTGATAAAATTCGCTATAATTTTTTTGGAACTTATTTCATTTTGTGCGTGATTTAAGTTAAGTGCATCGGTTTCATAAAAATAACAAAAAAAAAAACATTGTATAATATATATTGTGTTAAAAATGTCGGAACCAAAATGTAAAATGGACCATTTTTGTAATGTTTGTGGAGGTTTCATAGCAAGCGATGAAAAATGTGGCAATGCGAGTGATTTTGTTTTGGAAGCCTATAAACAATATTTCTCGCAAGAGTTTATCACTGACGTAAACTATGCCCCTAAAAAAGTTTGCTTTAATTGCTATTCAACTCTTATGCAATGGAAAAGTGAAAAGAAGAAGGCTATGCCTTTTGGTATACCAATGATGTGGTTAGACAATAGCCCGCATCAAGCAGAAAATTGCTATGGATGTATCAACTACCATAAAACTTTGAATAGAAGGAAAGCAAAGAATAAAACTTATGTAGCAGTGCCAAGTGTCCAATTACCATTGCCACAGGCAGAATTCATTCCAGTACCAACATACCGAAGTATTGATCTTCAAACAGATATCAGTACTACAATCGCCGCTGGATTTCATGGATTTCTTCCCTGGTGAAGGTACATCCTATGAAACATCAAAGGACCCAATCCTAGTCACACAAAACCAATTGGATGGAATTGTTGCAAATTTGTGTTTGACTCAGAAAAAATCAGAACTACTGGCTTCATTTTTGAAAGGAAATAATTTGCTGGCGAAAGGTATCAAAGTAACAGCATATCGAAAACGCCAAAAAGAGTTTGAAAAGTTCTTCAATGTGAATGATGCAAAAAAATTCGCTTATTGCAACGATATTGAAAAGTTAATGGAGACGATAGGGTTAACCTATAAAAAAGAGAATGGCGTTTATACATCGATAGTTCACTAATCAGCTTAAAAGTTTTGCTTTTGCACAAGACAAATATAATGCCTTCTGTTCCGATTGCGTATAGCACTGTCGCTAGTTAAAATTTCGATAATTTGAAACACATTCTGGAAGTAGTCAAATATAACGAACACCAGTGGCGCATTTGCTGCGACCTCAAAATAGTTTAATTGATTACATGCTTAACAGCATCTGGCCGTCCAAAATATCCGTGTTTTTTGTGCGATTGGGATTCACGATACGGAGAAGGTATTAAAGGAAGAAACCAGTACAAACAGCATAACTGGAATAGTCGCATTGGACGGAAATGGTAGGCTACACGAAAGTCTTGTTCCTGAAATGAAAATTTTGTTGCCGTTGCTCCACATTAAACTTGGTATTGCTAAAAATTTTTTTAAATGTTTCGCAAAAAGATCAGCAGTATTCAACCGCTTAAAAGACATTTTCCCAAGACTAAGCAACGCCAAAATTCAGGAAGGGGTTGTTAATGGTCCCGACATACGGAAACTAATGCGTCGCCAAGATTTTGACCAAGTTCTGACAGACCGAGAATTAAATGCATGGCTCGAATGAAAGCAGTCATTAAAGGACTTTTTGGTAAAAAACGCAGAGACAACTACAGGCAATCTGGTGCAAACATGTTGGCAGCTTTCGATGAAATTGGGGTTAATATGTCGTATAAAATTCATCTCTTGCATCAGCATCTTGATCAACTCGTATGCATATAACTATAGAGTATGCATATTTTGAATTCCTAGATTTTTCTAATATCTTTGTCAGAGTGCACAATTTAAATATGTTAACGATTGAAAACTATTTTCGTTTCAGGTACAGAGGAAAGAAATCTCCAGATGCAATACTCGCTGAAATTTGTTGGTGGTATAAAAACACCTTTGAAGAAGAGGAAAAAGAGGAAGAAGGGGAAGACAAAGATGAAATTCCAGAATATCTGTTGGACGAAATTATCGACCATTCTGATGATGATGACGATGACCAAGATATTAGAGAGAGCAGTGATGTTGATCCACAGCCGCCTGCTAAACGGCAATTGGCCAAATCAATAATTTAATTTATTTAATTTTTTTACTTAAAACTTTTCATAACTAACATTTCAAAAATATATTTTTTTCCACATTTTTATAATTTATTTTTCAATGCTTCTTCAAAACCAACACTGAACAAAATTGGTGCATAAAAAATGGGAAGTAAATTAATATTAAGCTGGAAAACGCAAGTTTTGTATTATGATTGTTTTCTTTTCAAATGAAATTTATTGAAGAAACTGAGAAGCATATTATAGATCAAACAGAAAGCAAAAAAGACTTAGTTTTGTGGAAAATATTTTCAAAAAGCATGAAAAAAATAATTTTTCAAACATTTTGCTTCATAAGTCTTAAGACTGAATAAATTAAACATCAATTCAAAAAAACAAAGTTCAATAGATTTACACCATTTAACCTAAACAATGATGATGATGTATAAATTGTATTGGATCACGCACCATACAGTTTCATCAAAATATTTCGCATATTGGAAGAACCACAACAGAGGCTCAGAACTTAAGCGTGGTAAGATGTCGCCTTGAATTAACGAAACAACGTATTGGTTTTTCTCGACCAAATGAGTATAATCAATTGCCAAGATAGTTTAAAAAATATTTCCGTATTATCTTCTTTTAAAAGTCACCTCAAACACTACTTGCTACAAAATGTGGAAATACTTCTTACAAGCTAAATTTAATTAAAGCTTTAATTTTTATTTTTTCTATTTATTTCTTTCTTTTTCTCAATATTGTGCAATTTGTTTTAATTTTATATATAAATTAACAAATATATGTATAATAAAAAAAGTACCTTTTTTTGAAAAAAAGTACACTTTTATACAAGTGAGAAAATTATAATCGGTCTAGACCGACTATGCGATACCCCATACCATGGTATAGAGACCCTATCTCTTCGGTCCAACTAATTTGATATAGAAAATAAGCATAAACCTAATTTGAGTGGCATTGTTATTAGTTTTTTTTTGGCTGCAGATATGAAAATGTTTATATCGGATGCTATATTTATATGGGGACTAGGTCGAAAAATGGATCATATTTGGTAAAGTCACTTATATTTTGAAAAAATATAAACAACCAAAATTGGAGAAAATCTGGGCAATATTTTTGTTTTCTGATATATTTAAGTGAAAATCGGGAAGCAGCTTTATATGGGGGCTATGACAAAGAATTGCCATATGGGGTTTATTTTTGGACAAATGATAAATGGATGTAATAAACACACACAAACCCAATTTGACCGTGATCTATATGATAATTTGAATCTTATGGCAATTTAAGTCGATTTCATAGGGGTCATAAAATATCATATAGAAATGCCGATTATACATATTGATAATAACAAATAAATAAATATGGATTTTAATGCTATTTCAAAATTCAAATTCAAATTTAATTGAGTCTTAAAGAAAACATTACAATGATATATAATAAAAAAATGGAATAAAAAAGAGTACCTTAGATCTATAGTGTATTATTCTAATAAGATTGGATGTAAGGTGCTGGTTGCCGAGGTATAGTGTTTTATATTTTCAATTGGAGTTAAGGGAGTAGGTTCGTTTGCTCCCGCAAAAATATACGATAACTTGAGAACTAAAAAAAAAAAAATTAAAAGAAATAATGAACAACAAGTAAAAAAATTATAGTCGGTCTAGACCGAGTATACGATACCCTATACCATGCGTTTAGAAACCCTATCTCTTAGGCCCAACTAACTGGACATTGAAAATAACCAAAAACCAAATTTGAGTGGGATTTTTATTAATTTTTTTGGCTGCAGATATGAAAAAGTTCATATCGGATGCTATATCTATAAAGGGACTAGGTCCAAAAATGGACCGATCCTGATCATGTTTGGTAAAGTCTCTTGTATTTTGCAAAAATATGTACAAACAAAATTTGAGAAGAATCAGTGCAATATTTTTGTTTTTTAATAGATTTAAGTGAAGATAGGGAAGCAGCTCTATATGGGGTCAAAGGGATCATTTTTGGACTACTCATTAGTGGATGTAATGAACGCATACAAACCCAATTTGAGTAAGATCTATATGACAATTTGGATCTTATGGCAATTTATGTCGATTTCATATGGGTAATTTGTATGGGGGCTAGGTCTGAACATGGACCGATTCTCACCAATTTCAATAGCGTTCATCCCATGGCCGACAAAAGCTTATATACCAAATTTCGTCAAAATATATTCATATTTGCGACCTGCAGTTTGATTACAAGCTTTACATGGACACACAGACGGACGGACGGACGGACGGACGGACGGACATTGTTAAATCAACTCAGAAAGTGATTCTGATTCGATCGGTATAATTAAAGATGGGTCTAGGTCAAATATTTTTGGTTGTTACAAACAGCAGCACAAAGTCATTATACCCAAACCACATAGTGGTATAGGGTATAAAAATAATAATAATAATGATAAAAAAAAAAAATAAATAAATAAAAGAATTACTAAAATTAACACCTATGGGTATGCGGTGTCGATTTTTTATAAAAGTCAGGGGGCTAATCGCCGCATTCGATATCGAGTAAAATCAATCGAAATTCCATATTTTTTTTTATTATATAAAGAAGACGGACAGATGTCAGACCTAGTTTCACTTTTAATCTTAATCAGAGGCTATAATTCGTTAACTGTGACAGAGTAAAATTATTCTTAGTAATTTATTTTTGAAAATAAAAAAATAATTTCGATTGAAAAATTTCGATAACGAATGCGACGATTAGACCCCAGCTAAGATTATGGGATTTGAATCGTTGTAGTTTAAATTGAGACAAATATTTTCATTGAGAATACCGATAGGAGAAAGATAGGATGTTGACCAATTAAAATTAGAATTTTGGTTAAAAATGTCTACAATTAAATTGTTTTCATGGAAAAGGGCTCTTTTGGTATAAGAATTAACTAATGATAATGCGTATGTCAATAGTGGTTGAATGCCAGCATTTTTATATATATAAATATTAGAAAATTTTTTTATATGTGTTTCAAAATTTCGGTTAATACAGAACCGTAAAATACTTCTCTCTAAAACTTCTAACTCATATGTCAAAGTTGGTGAAATAGTGAACCATACAGGAAAACCGTAAAGAATTGATTAACGGATACTTATTTTATAGATTAATGATTTTGTTTTTTTACTCAAATTTTTATTAACAAGTAATTTTGTGAACATACCTTTTATTCTAATTGCTTTCGTTGTAACAATACGTGCATGATCATTGATTTTAAATAATTTGGTAAATGTAATGCCAAGATATTTAATTTTGTCTTTAAACTGGATATTAATACCATTGAAAAATAAAACTAAGTTTTTACTTTGAGGTACAACATAATATGGATATTTGCCTGAAGCATTTCTAAAACATATTGCTCCTGATTTCAGAGGGTACATTTTAATTCCCCAACTTTTGTAATGGTCATCAATTATAGAAAGATGTTTTTTTTTATTAATTCTAAAGCAATAAATGGTGATTTGTGACTAGCATAAAAAATATAAAATATATATCAGCATATAAAATACTATTTGAACCATTATATATGTGTGGAAAATCATAAATTAGAATATTATATAGAAGTGGAGCTAATATTGCCCCTTGAGGTACGCCGCTGTTAATTATGCTTATATCTGAATGAGTATCATTAATATTAACAAAGATTTTCCTGTTTTCAAAATAGCTACTTAAAATTTTAATAATAAAAGGATTAAAACCAATTTGAATTAATTTATAAATAATCCCTTTATGAAAAGCTTTATCGAAAGCTTTCTCAATGTCTAAAGATATGGCTACGGTACAATTTTGATCACGGAGGTTTAAAATAGCATCAGTGTGAAATTTAACTTTTGAATCCAAACTGATAACAGGGTATATAGTCATGATTGACAGAGATATCCATCTTTTCTCTAATAATACGTTCAAACAATTTGCCAAAATTTGAATTATAATTTTAATTTATATAAAAATATTTTATTGGAAAAAGGTTATTTAATATTTAAATACAAAGAACATATTTGGAGTAGGAAAGTTTGAATTATGAAAAGAAAATATTAAATATTTTGAAAATTAAATTTCTAAATTGATAAAAGTTCCATGAAGAATACAATAGAATACAATCTTTTTCCCCTCTAATGGCATTTTTTTTTTGTTTAGAATCAATAGCCGTTAATGTATAAAAAATAAAGTTATTTGTCATTTGCCTGGGACTTACAAAATGGGTAAAATCCGAATTTATACTGTAATACTACTGTAATAATACACAATCGACATAGCATGCTGCAAGATTACAGAGAAGTTACAAAGTGCGTGATGCTATATTTGCTTTAAAGTTCTATTCTATAAAGAAGCACATGACGTTAATAAAACATTAATTGATTTATTCTAGCTATAACTTAAAGACCTTTTCAATGCTAAAAAATAATTCCATATTGTTGTTTTTAAATTATGAAAGCTCAAAACAAAAATAAATAGCTACGAATTAACAGCACTGCTACAAAATAATAACTTAATATTATGTCAGCTCAAACAATTCACTACGCTCTCAATAAATAAAAACCTTTTAATATTAAATGCTTTTTATTTGTTTTTGGTTTTAATTTATTTTGTGTTTGCAAATTGATTTGCACGTTTTATGATTGTGTGATTAATAATGAACACTCCACACCATTCTAAATATGTGAATGTCTTCCAGAATAGGTTTATGCGAATATTCTCATTTTTGCCACTGTTACTATTTGGTAATTAGATTAATAGAGGGCGCTAACAATGTATAAAATGTTTTTTTCTGCATAACCTATGTGAAATCTTTTAAAAGTGGACAATTAATTATCTCCTATGTAATACAATTTGTATAGAGATGCTAGTGAATCCCTTCGAACGTTGTTTTGAGCTATCTTATATTCGTAAATATATAGAATTTACATGGACCTAAACAAAAATATTTTTGCAATTATATTAATAATATTTGTACTCAACCTGGATGGGTCTAGTACTCACATTAAGATCGTATAGAGTAACAAAATGTTTCACGGTTATCACTATCACTATCACTCCAGCTGGTACGATCCCGCCCAGGTGCTGCACCCACTTTTCCGATACCGAACATTTTTAGCAGGTTTAAAACTGACCACAGTTAATCACATATATAAATTTTACAAAAATTTAAAGTGCCAAATCGATTTTTTAAAATTTTGTTTAGGAAAATTTTTTAAAACTTAAAAAAGAAGTTTTCAAAATTTTCTCAAAAAATTTTTCCATTTTTGGTCTCATTGCGCAATAGGTTAAAAACGTGGTAATAAAACAATACTTGATGTCTGAGTGCTCATAGGTATAGAGACCAAAAAAAGATTATGGCTTTAATTAATTTCTTAAAGTTGAAAAAAATTTCCGTCAAATTTCACAACCTAGTTTTTCTTGGCGACTTTTTATTCGATTTTGAAGTTTTGTAGCATTTTAAAGAGACAATTTAGTGCTGAAATCGATTCATGTAACAACTTGTCCAAAAAATTAAATTATAGAACGAAATTTTCATATAATCTGAAAAAAAGTCATACTCTCCCCATATAAACACACTTGAAATTTTCAGTCGAGTTTTGGCACCTCAAAAATTTTTTTTGATTGACCCGAAACTTTCTATTACTCAGTTTTTTTTGCTATTCGCATATTTCTAGGAGGTGAGATCGACAGTTTGCACACTTTTTTATTAAGGGCCACCCTAATGCATACACACAGAAAACAGATTCATTGTGGCTACCGAATTTATTGCCAACCGAATTGGGATAATGCTAATAACCGCTTTTCGGGTTCATTATGATTACAATTATATTGTCCTAACAGTAAATATTGTATCATAATAGAAAATTTGCTGATGATATTAAATTTCTGTTGATACAATCGAAAATACAGTTGTTCCTCTTTAGAACAATTCGGTTGGCAAATATTTTTTCTGTCTGTACATATGATAATCTCACATAAAATTTCAAGACTCCTGATTTTAGTGTACTCCAGATATTTTACGATAAATATTTATTTTGTTTGGGAGGTGATACGCTCATCAATAACAACTAGCAGATTCCAGCACTCGAAATTCGAGTGCAATTTCTAGGCAATTTATTTTTCAACTTAGCCAATTAACAAACCATTATTATTATTGTGAATTAAGATAACATACTCATTAACAAACACTTTAACAAATTTAATATACACACATTTAGCATATGTATAATTTTATGTATGCGTTAGTAGCAAATTTAAATGCAATTTACTCAAAATAAAGGACAAAATTTTAAAATCTGTAAATCTGCAAAATAGCTAAAAAGAAATGCCTTTCAAATGATATACGTTTGGTCAAAATCGGGATAAAACGGTAGAACAAAACATCGGTCACAAGAACTCGCCTTGCCTATTAATATTATTAAAACAATGTAATAAAAAATTCTGTAAATCGATTGACTAGATCGCTAACCTATAACCTTGAGAAATTCACTCTTTTTATAAATATGTATACTTACATATATGCATATAAGTATATAATATTCATATGGCAAATATGAATGGTCCAAATGTATGTAGACTACAAACATTAGCACAAACTCATTAAACTGTTTTGAGGTTTTTAGAATACACACTTATTAAGAAATTTTAACTGATTTAATATCAAAGAATCCAAAAAAACCATTGGTACAATCATTTTACTTATGTATATATATATTTATTTTGTCCGTGTGTGCTTCACTGAACTCCTCCAAACGGCTGGACTGATTATACCCTCCACTCCAGTGTGCAGAGGGTATATATAAGTTTGTCACTCCGTTTGTAATAATTAGAAAAAAAATTTTGGACCCCATAAAATATATATATTTGTGATCCTTATAACAACCGGAGTTGATATAGCGATGTCCGTCTGTCCGTCTGTCCGTCTGTGGAAATCACGATGACGGCATCAATCGGGCAGCTAGGGTGCTCGTTGACATAAAAAATCATTCACTTATATCCTGAAAAGTTTGCTATTTAAAATCGTCCAAATCGGTTGATTAGTGCCCTAGATTTGAATGAAGAACTAAAAAAAGTCTTGAAAAATATAATTTTCTATGTTGTTCTTGTCACGATCACGCCCTGAATAGTGCAGTTACAGTGATCATTTTTAGTGAGAATAATTCACCAAATTCATGGGAAGATTTCTGTTTCAAAAATCATTAAAATCGGTGGAACAGGTCCAGGGAAATCTCTGAAAAATTAAAAAAAAATGAAAAATATGATGATTCTATATTGTTCTTGGTGTTATTCTAAATGTTGTGTTGTTGTTGTAGCTGGTCTTGTTGTTTTTGTGGTCGTTGTTGTAATAATATAATAAAAACTAACCCTTTGTACATTTTTTTATTAACTCTGGTAGAAAAATTTAAAAGTTTCCATTGTTTTGGCATCACTCTAAAAATTTGTTAGATCATTTCTGTTATTACCACGAGCCTGTCTGCAAAATTTCAGACCGAATAGCTCACGGCTCATTGGTTAAAATCGATCCAAAATTTTTTCGACAAGCAGACACTACGTGTTAATATAAAGGGAGTAAAAATTCACAAACATCTTAAGCAAATAATGCTAAAATACCTAGTTGTTAATAAAAAAAAAAAAAATAATGTAAATATAGCAAAAAAAATTTTATGTATAAATTTATTTATAAATTTATATAAACATATTAAATAATACAAATAATATACATATATTATATATGTATATCCATAACAACTGCATGTTAGAAATAAGTCGGTATATTATTTTATTTACATAAAATTCTGCAATATTTTGTTGTGAGGAAAATATGTATATTTATTTTGCATTAACAGAGTGTCACTTCATTTTGCTCAGCGTGACTGTGGCGCCACAATTTTTGTTTGTTCTAATTAGCTTTGCAATAGTTATTTCTATTTTAACATGAATGTTAATATTTTCAACTGGATATCATACAGAACAATGTTAAGAGTATACACGGGCTGGTCTTTTATTTCATACGTATTTTCATTATTCTTTTACAAATATGAACATAAGTTTGGCATATTAACTTTTTGTTGTCTTTACAAAATAGAGTTACCGAGTTCATCAATGATTTTTTGCTTTCAAAACAATTTTACATAGTTATATAGAATTATTATTCTGCTTTACCTACAAAATATCTGATTGCGATTACATCTAGTTTTTAAAAATTGTTTATAATTACTAAAGCATTATTATACACATAAATACAAAATTGCACTTTTTAAATTTTCCATTCAAATTTTAGAAAATATCAATTCTAAAAACTGGAATTAAAAATTTCCAATTATAAATTACAATTAATTGAATTTCAGAAAATCAGATCAAAACATCGGAAATTATAATTTTAATATATAAATTTTATTCGTTAAACACAAATTGAAATTCCAAAAAAAAAAAAAAAAACACCAAATACCTTTGTTTACATTTAAAAAATTTTTACATTTAAAAAAAATATTGACATTCAGGAGAAATTAATAGCTTCTTTTACCATTTTTGTGTCGTTTATTCAATCAATAAAAACTTAAATTTTTAGGTTGAAATGTGGTCATACATAAATAAAAATGATAAAATAGTGAATATATTTTGCTTTAATTAAAACACTTTTTTATATATATAAAAAGAATTAAATAGCATATTCAATTCATTGTTTCATTTTCAAATAAATACACAGAAATATTAGTAAAAAAATAAAGTTATTAAACATAAACATAAAATCATCCTGTCAAACACGAAGTAATTTGTTTTTTTCTATTCTTCTTTGTGTTTTTCGCTTATTTTGACAGAGATGCCACTCGTTTACAATTTAAATAAATAGAAAAATAGATTTGTCCACTGTCGTTAAGATGTGTGTACTTAGTGAATCACTTAATCCTTAGTGCAAACAACAATAGCTGTCGATATATTTTGCGATTGTCGGATCGTTGAAATTTACAGAATCACACTACAGAAAATATTAATTTAAATTCAATGAATTTAAGAAAACGTCAAATGATATTTAAGAATTGCGAACATAAAAACTGTGACATAAATAAACGCAATTTGATGATAATGTTATTTTTTATATATAAATTTTCACAATTTTTTTTGGATGAAAATTTGAAGTTTTTCAGAAAATAAAGAGAACAAATTATTTTATTTAAAATGTTTGGGACATTTGGTTTTTTGCGTTTGACATCCCTAATTTGAATATTTATTATTATAAATTTATTCTCTATGTTTTCCAAATATGGCAATATTTTAATAAAAAATTGAGAGAGTTTTTTTTTTGGTTATTATTTTGTTACTCCATCCGACCTATATGGCCGCAATGAAGAAATATTTGGCCAGTTAAAAGAAACTATACAGCCATCTCCAATTAGCACGATTTAGTGCATATAGCCACCCTACACAACCATTACCTTTGCAATGGAGGTTAGAGCGAGCTATTTAATAGCAAAAACTAAATTAAACGAGAAGTTATGTCATATAACCGGAAACGCATGCATATAGGTACATGACCTAAATGCATGCCGATCAGCAACCACGATGAAAAGACGAAAACCAACCCAAAGAATTTGCTGAAATTATTTGGTATTAAGTTTAACAAATTGTTTACTTTTTCATTTACATTTATTATCAAGACTCAAACCGAGGTGGAGGGTATCAAAGATTCGACACAGCCGAATTTAACACTCTTACTTGTTTTTGTGTAATTTTGTGTGTATGGTTAAGATATTATTATATTAAGTTATTATTATATTATTATATTAAGTTATTATTCAGTACCATATATCTCGACTACGATGATAGAGAGAGTTTTGAGAGTTTGGCTTAGGTCATCCATTATTACTGTGAGCAGCCATGGGCGTGAGCAGTAAGAGGGCGTGTCACTTCCGTACGAAATACATTTTAAATATCATATATCTTGAACAATAATAAAAGCCAGAGTAACGATACTGTGATACGGTATCGGATCAGTAGGCGTGACACCTACCATAAAAAAGCCTGTACATAGAAATTGCTAATAAAATAACTGAAAAAGGTCGATTAAAAAACTAACTTTAAAATAAAAAATAATTATTGAATATCATATGTTTCGTGTACTATTACAGGGAAGTTGGGTGAATTAATCTGTTTGTAATGTAAGCAGTCGAGCTGAATATGGATGGGAACGGATAAATGGGCATGACAGCTCCTGTAAAAATGAATAAATAATTAAATGCGATGATGCGTGTGTATGTATAACCATTACGGTTGAACTACTAAAGCTATCCACCTTATATTCAGAGCATATTTTCGTAAGGTGCTCCAAATTGTTTTTGTTTGTATTAGAGCCCCACTCCTAATTGGCGTTGGATAATTATTTTTTGAAAAATCTTAGCAATGGATAAATTTTGTAAAATTTTGCATAATATAAATAATAATATTTAAATATAAGAAAAGTTTTTGGTACAACTTATACCCGATTGGTGTGCTGGGGTGGAGATATTTCCGAAAATGTAGTTGTCCCTGTATTTAATTTTCATTAAAATAACCTTAAACTTAAATGTAATATATTGTTTTGGTATAATCACAAAAACTTCCGACAGTTGGCGTTAATTATCAAATAATAATGTAAACTCTGTCATTTTCATTCAAGTCAATTGATAATGTGGTAGAAGAAGATGAAGGAGTGAATTTTCCAAGTGAGTTTTTAAATACACTTGATTTGCCATGTGTTCCACGACATATTTTGCTCTTGAAAGTTGGATCACCAATGATAATGCTCTGAAACATAAGTGCATAAAAATTATATAAGGGAACGCTGTACGCGCTGTACGTTATTAAGAAAATATTGGATAATATGATTCAATGACAAATGTTTTGTTGCCAAGAATCGCAGTGATTGCAACAAATGTCAAGGTCTGTCAGTCAAGGCAAGTTTGAGACTTGGATTTAGAAATTTCATACTTCACTCATGGTCAACCCGCTCCAGAGTTGCCGGGTCATTTAGTTTTTTTTTTATTAAAAATGTTCCCAAATTAATATAAAAGTAATCATCATCATCATTAATACACAGTCTATATTTTTGGTTGATGTGTGAATGCATACAGAATTTTCTAAATTTCTGGGGGGAATATTATCTATTCAACATTCTTCGGCGTATCTAGAAGGAATGGTTTTTCTTGTAACATATAGTTGAACAAAGGATTCTCTGACTTTTTGACGATAATATTCGGTATTTAGTTTATCGCATTTTCATAGTATATTGATAACTGTATTTGTCGCTGAAAAGATTGCGAAGTTTACCACTGGTTGCTTCAATATTTCAATGCAAATAACTTGTAATCAAAACCTTATTGATCTCATTGAGCTATCATACACTCTTTCCCTTATTTTACTTATAAATATTATACTTACGCTCATCACTAAATGACTTTGTAACGTTGTATGATTTAATTTTATAAAAAAATTCTTAAAAAAGAATATTTGCAAAAAAAAAATTATATTAATTTCTAGAGAGGTACTTTACTTGAAACGTATATTTTCTTAAAAAATAGTTTTTCTCAAAAAGGTGGTTGTCCAAATAAGGATATTGTCTTTAAAAGTACCTTTTCTTAAAAAAAATCATTATTGAAAAAGTAATTTAGGCGCCTTCTACTCTCCATACCACTATGCTGTGCCGAGGTTCTATCGTAGGCTGGGGTAGCTCGTCGTGTGCTGGGTCTACTCAAGGACCCTCAAAACCTTAAGTATTAATAATACAGGTATTTCACCCTCTGGGTGGGTTGTATATTAATCTGAGTTTTATTATTCGCTTTATATAATTACATAAATATATATATATATATATATACTTCAAACATCGGCACACGTGGCAATGCTTCTTCGTCTTACTCGGACCTTCTCGGCTTCCCGTTGATGTAACACGACAATATTAGTAGTCATCGGGTATATCAGTGTTGGCTGCTTGTATCGGTGGCAGCCGGATGTGTCGGTGGTCAGCTGCTTATATCGGTGGTAGTCGGATGTGTCGGTGGACGGCTACTTATATTGGTGGCAGTCGGTACTCTCGATATACTGGTGGCAGCCGGATGTCGGCTGCTTATATCGGTGGCAGTTGGCTGTTTGTATCGGTGGAAGTCGGCAATATCGATGGCTCACTACGGACAGTCAGCACTGGCCGCTGTGTAAATACAAACAGTCAACAGAGGCCACTGCGTAAATACGAACAGTCAACATAAGTCGCTGTGTAACTAACTACGAACAGTCAGCATAGGCCGCTGTGTAAAAAACGAACAGTCAGCAGAGGCCGCTGTGTAAATACGAACAGTCAACAGAAGTCGCTGTGTAACTAACTACGAAGGAGAAGACCGAAGTCGATCGCCCTTAAATTAATGCGTTAGGATCTATTTTGCTAGGGAGTAAATTGTCCTTACGCCCACAAACTAATGTTTTAGGATCTACTTTACTTAATAGCAAATTGTCCTTACACGGAGTCTTGTCGTTAATCCGACTTCGACTGACTTTATCTCTACCAACCTTGTGTACATATCTCAGTTAATTAATTAACTAAATGAGAATTAATAGTCATTCATAGTAATGTACTACGTTGATGTAGGTTAAGTTGGTGTTTATATTCTTAGGGCTAGTGTTTCTAATTATATTAGTTATGTATGTTGTAGTTATCAACGTTACAATGCAAAGGGTATATATCAGTTTGTCTTTTCGTTTGTCATTCCGTTTGTGACGTATCGAAGAATTTATTTGCATCCTCAAAAAATATTTACAATGAGTAGCAATACAATGACTAGTTCGTGTGTTCTCTAGCAAAGTGAATGCGAGCCACCCTATTTTTCTCTGATATCAGTGGTTTCTTCACAGCACGATATCAAACAAATTAACCTCAATTGCTCGTCGGGAAACAATTCGGGCACATATATATACCCTATACCACTATGTGCTTTGGGTATAATGACTTTGTGCTGCTGTTTGTAACAACCAAAAATATTTGACCTACACCCATCTTTAATTATACCGATCGAATCAGAATCACTATCTGATTCGATTTAACGATGTCCGTCCGTCCGTCCGTCCGTCTGTGTGTCCATGTAAAGCTTGTAATCAAACTGCAGGTCGCAAATATGAATATATTTTGATGAAATTTGGTATTTAAGCTTTTATCGGCCATGGGATGAACGCTATTGAAATTGGTGAGAATCGGTCCATGTTCAGACCTAGCCCCCATACAAATTACCCCTATGAAATCAACATATATTGCCATAAGATCCAAATTATTATACAAATCTTAGTCAAATTGGGTTTGTATGTATATATTACATTCATTAATCAGTAATCTAAAACTGATCCCTATTGGACAACTCTTAGTCATAGGCCCCATATAGAGCTGCTTCCCGATCTTCACTTAAATCTATCAAAAAACAAAAATATTGCACAGATTTTTCTCAAATTTGGTTTGTATATATTTTTTCAAAGTGTAAGTGACTCTACTAAATATGGTCAGGATCGGTTATTTTTTGGACCTAGTCCCCATATAGAAATATCATCCGATATGAACATTTTCATATCTGCAGCCAAAAAAAATTAATAAAAATGCCACTCAAATTTGGTTTATGCTTATTTGCTATATCCAATTAATTGGACCGAAGAGATAAGGTCTCAAAACCATGGTATAGGGTATCGTATAGTCGGGCTAGACCGACTATAATTTTCTTACTTGTTTTAGTTTCAGATTGTTAATTGATCTTTAGTTACCATTTTTGGAAATTTTCTAAACTCTCTTGCTGTTAAATTATTATGCCTTTCACTTATTTTACGAGGCCTACCGCCTAAATCTTGAGTCTTCAACGTACCTCTTTCACAATATTTCTTGATAATTTTTGAAGTTATTGATTTATTCATAGAATATTTCTCACAAATTTTCTTTTGCTTAAGACCAACAGTAAAATCATCTATTATTCTAGTTTTTAACGTTTCAAAAACTTTATTCTTGACAATATTTGATAATAATTAACTGTAATTACTAAAATAACTTGATATACACATTTTATAAATTTTCATTCAATCTTAAATTTTAAGGGCCGTATGCAAAAAAATTAAAGTGTTCTTCACTTTATAGACTTTATTGCATGTTTTTCATAGAAAATTGTTGATAAAGTCTACTTGAAGTACACTTTAATTTTTTTTTGCATACGGCCCTAACTCTTTTAATCAACTCTGGTACAGCAGTCTAGAGGTTTACATTGTTGTGTTGTCCGTTTATCTATTCTTTTTTTATTGTATTTTTTTTAAACAAATTTGTTGTCTTTCGAAAGAGAACACACCAAAGAGTAATTTCGCAAAAAAAAAAAAAATACATAATATGAGGAATTAACGCGAAATTATTAAAAATTTGCAAATTTAGAATTTTGTATAAGTTTCCAATGTATTGTCACCGACTGTATATTTTGATCCATATAATAGTCCATATAACAGCACGAGTCTGTCGGTCAGCCCGTTTGTTGAATTCACGTTCATTCCCAAAATAAACCATTTACCTGGGTAAAATTAGGATAATTTTGATTGGGATCAGGTTTGTGGAATCGGAGTCGGAGTCGTGAAGTCGGACCCATGTCGCTAGTAATTTTGCTTGTTTAGGAGTGGGAGTCGGAGTCCCTTTTTTCCGTTGACTCCAACTACCAGTGTATTAAATTTAAAAATCGTAATCGACCAAAAATTATTAAATTAAATAAAAATTACACTCCTTTGGGAATAGAACTAAGTTACCGTCGTATATTATGTCAGAACCTAGTCGTTCCCTACCCTACCCTAATAAAAAATAAAACCATGTACATTTTTTATAACACAAACGAATTAAACATTTTTTTAGAAGTTTATTAAAATTACAAAATAAAATATAGTTCTGCCTTTATTCCCTTCATCTTTTTTAGTGGATCTTGTTGTTTCCCCAATAGAATTATCTCACCTTTGTATGAACTTCAGTCACAGGATCTGCAAAGTATAATGAATGCATAATGGCCCTGTGCTGCACTTTTGTTGGTTCGATGTTTAGATACCCTCGTACCAAACTGGAATGCACCCTGGACCCATTTAAAACGACATTGTAAATTATTGGCAATATAATCTATATAACGAATAATATATAACGAAAGAAATAGAAAAAATTTTCAATTCGCAAGAAAAAGTTACAAGCATCTGAAATTCTTAAATGAGAGGTAGCAGAAATTGAAACCTTGAACCGATCCGAATCATTTTCCTCTAATGATGACTTAAATTTTGAAGCTTATTTAGACAGATTATGATTTAAAGCTAAGCGAAGATGTTTTAGTTTACAAAAACAAAATAAACCTAAAGATATTGAAAAATTTAAATTTAAAGAAGAGTTTCTAAAACAATTAAAAGTGATAGAAAACAAGTAAGAAAACTAAAGTCGGTCTAGACCGACTATACAATACAATATACCATACGTTTAGAGACCCTATCTCGTAGGTCCAACTATTTGGATATATATATTGTTATTAATTTTTTGGCTGCAGATATGAAAAAATTTTTATGGGGTCTAGGTTGAAAAATAGACCGATCCTGACCAAATTTGGTAAATTCACTTATATTTTGCAAAAACATATACAAACCAAATTTGAGAAAAATCTGTGTAATATTTTTGTTTTTTAAGTTAAGTTAAGATCGGGAAGCAGCTTTATATGGGGGCTATGACTGAGAATTATCCTATAGGTTTTATTTTTGGACTACTGATAAATGGATGTGATGAACATACACAAACCCAATTTGACCGAGATCTATAACATAATTTGGATTTTATGACAATTGAAGTATTCATAGGGGTCTTTTGTATGAACATGCACGGATTTTAACCAACTTCAATAGTGTTCATGCTATGGCCGATATAAGTTTATATACTAAATTTTATCAAAATATATTGGTATTTGCGACCTGTAGTTTGATTACAAGGTTTACGTGGACACACAGACGGACAAACGGACGGACGGGTATCGCTAAATCGACTCAGAAAGTGATTCTAAGTCAATCGGTATAATAAAAGATGGGTCTAGGTCAAATATTTTTGGTTGTTGCAAATATTAGCACAAAGTCATTATACCCAAACCACACAGTGGTGTACGGTATAAATATGATCGTTCATCAAAATTTAATGCGGAAGAAGCAAATCACTGTTTATCCAAAAATTATTTGTGATGCAGCCAGGTGTATGACTTCAATGCCTCCGACACAACTAAGCGTTCAAATATTAATTTCAGATTTGAAAATTTATTGTTTTTATAAAATGTATTGTAAAAAATTTAATTTTATTTGTATTTTCTTTTTGTCTTTGTTTAAATGCATATGTATGTACATATATTTCTTAACCATTTTTGCTTGTTAATTTATTTAAATATAAATAATATTTGAATTGGAATTATAGCTTAAGTTGTTTGGGCAGAGTTATATCTTCTGAGATTAATACGAAGTAAAAGCTGTATGGTAGGAAAACAATTTCTTAACCACACTGCTCGTAAGCTTGATTTTAGGTGAGTGTTTTAAAGCGCATGACCAAATAGTGCAAGAACGAGTGTATATACGATAGACGCAGGTTCAAACCTCACGGCCTCCCCTAAGCAGATAAACATAACATCGCAATGTTCAATAAAATCAGTAATGAAGGCTGAAATGCCAGCAACCGGCCTGATTAAAATTACAGTGTAAATATGAATTTTAAAAATATAATTAAAATAAAATAAAATTTATTTTCATTACTTGTATTTAAAAATAATATTCATTAATTTACATATACCTACAACTACTAGTTCAAATATAAAATATATTGTGAACAACCTGTATATTGAAGAGTCAGAGTCGGAAAGACTCGGAGCCGCCAATAGAAAAACCTAAGTGTCATAGTCGGAGGCGGTAGCTTTGATCATCGACTCCACAGTCTCATGTAAGTTGGTGTTGAATTAGTAGCCTCTAGGATCGACATCCAAGGCATGAAGTATGAAATTGTAAAAAGGATCCGATATAATTTCATTAAAAAAAAACTAGATGTAGTGAAAAATGTTCATACTTAACAGAACATGTGCATATTATATATGTATATGTATCAGCCATGCATATAAATTATTGTTTTCTTGTTGTTGTTGTTTTTTTTTTGTACATGTGAAAGTTCACAAAAACGAAGACAGCAACCAAACAAAAATGTGTATGCATCGCTGATAAACAAACAAACACAAATGTAATTGTATGTACTTACGTTTATGCTGATTGTTTTTAATAATTGTTTTCAATAAAAAAAGAAGGAAAATAACTAAAATTTTTAATTATCTTATTAATTTTAAACATGAGTGTAAAAAATCAAGACATTATAATCGGAAATCTAGCTTTTTGACCCTTAGTGTTGACAACCTTGGTTATAATATTGTGTTTAGAATACGGGTAGAGGGTGTCTACCCACAGCCGAATTTAACATTCGCATTCGTTTAATTTATTTAGGTTTTAAGTATAAGTTAGTTGTTAGTTTTATTAAAAAAAAAATAATTTTTCCTACAATTCGGGTCGAGAAAGTGAAATTTTATGAGTCTGTAAAATGTTAAAATTTTCACTTACATTCCTGTTGTGAATTTAAAATTTTCCTGTCCATACATGTGCGCACGTATTATTACGAATATCATTGATTAAAGTATAATGATTAATTTTTTACAACTCTAACCAATAAGAACTCACTAATGTATGGAAAATATATTCAGAATATATTTAAAATCCTGGGAAAATTACATTTGAAATTTCACGCATAAAATTAAGCCAAATATCTAAATGTAACTCGACTGGATTTTTTTTTATGATTTCAGGAACCATAAATATTCAGTGACCATAATATTTCAGTGACCCAAAATTCTTGTTATTGTTAGTTAAAATTATATAAAAAATATTATCTAATTCACAGATGATGAGATCTAGAAATGGGATTTGTTTCGCTGATTTCCCTGCACTAAAATAACCATTCCATACCTGGGCTATGTAAGAAATATATTACAAAAAAATCCCTTCTTAAGGGTTTTTACTATATTTTTATCAATGATATTTGTTTTATAATTTAAGAGCAATATCTACATTCTCACATTAGCATGTATTTTGCGCTTGAAGGTTTTATTTTCATTTATAGACGTTGTGATAAAACTATAATTTCAAAATTTTTCTAAAATTTGAATTATAATAATGTCGGTAGCTTTTCATTTATTAATTAGAGGTACAATAAATTTTTTAGTTGTGTTAAAAAAATAAAATACGTTCATTATCTACATTAAAAAAAAGTAGTAAACACTAAAAGTTTAAAGAAACATTTATTTTATCAATTAATTAAAACATTTGCTAAAACTTATGGCAAATAATTGTACTTTCACGTGATCACACCTGATGTGAGTAAACAAAAAAAAAAAAAAATATTTAAAACAATCATAGCCGAGCCCACAGTTTCACCTAATTCATACTCTCTTTTTTATTAACTTTTTTTATTTTGAAAAATTAGAAAATAATCAATGACATTTTTTTATTTATTTATATGCACTTGTATTGTTCATATAGTTGCTAGAAAAAGTATTCGTATAGCTGAAACTAAAACTACGAATGCAGTAAGAAAAAATTAAATAAGCTGCGTTTTTTTTCAATATGTTATTAAGCTATTTATTAGTTTCTTTTTTTAATGATTTAACAAATTTTATGCACATAACAAAGAACATTTCGTACATTTGAAATAATAAAAAAAAAATAATTTTACATTAATGTTTGCTTAAGCTAGTAACTTGTGAGATATTTTTTGTTATTTAGGACCTCTGTTAGCCAATTTGTCATCGACTTAACAAATTTTTAAATATTATCATTACTTACTTTATCCCTCACATCCAAAATGGAAAATTTTAAGATATCCTTTGACAGATTCTGAACACCAGTAGATTCCTTAAAGGATCTATAGTATTACGATCAGGTCATAGTGGGTGGTGATTTGAATTGGTTTTCGGTATTGCAGAGCATCAACAGCTTGACATTGTGTACCTTATGTTTTGGATCATTATTCTTTTGAAACCAAAAATCTTCTCAAAGGCCCAGTTGCTGTGCGCTTTGTTTAAAATATTGTTTTAAAATATTTATGTATCCAATCTGATACACTATGGACTCAATAAATACATGTTTGCCAACGCCGCTGCTTGTCATACAACCCATTACCGCAACAAGATTGTCTATATTTAATATAGTTCCACTTTTTCGAAAAACTAACTTTTTTTTCATTAATGCCGAAAAGTAAAACACGTTCATAAAATTCTGATGCCTTATTTACATGCTCATTTGTAAGGACCATACGATTTTATACCCTCCACACCACTGTGTAGAGGGTATATCTAGGTTTGCATTCCGTTTCTAATGCATTGAAATAAATTCCTCATCGAAGATATTTACCAAACGCATATATCTTCTTGATTCTTATATCTAGGGATGTTTATTTAGTGATGAGCCGTTTATCCGTTTTTTAAAAAGTACTTTTTTGGAAAAAACTATCCTTTTTTTTTAAATAGTACCATTTTTTAAAGTATCCTTTTTAAAAAAAAGTACCTTTTTGGAAACAAATAAATTCTTTAAAATGTACCTTTCTTCTTTAAGCAATTATCTTTCTTAAGAAAAGTATCCTTTCTCAAACATCATTTTTCTGTCTGTTCGTCTGACTGTGGAAATCACGATCACGACATCAGTAACCTAGGCCCTTCCTTTTTTAAAAAGTGCCATGTTTTCAAAAAAAAGTAGCGTTTTTTAAAAGACAGTTTTTTAGAAAAAATTAACCTTTAAAAAAAGACCATTTCTAAAAAATACCTTTTTTTTAAACAGTACCTTTCTTAAAATAGTACAGGGCGGATTGATATTG
Source organism: Cordilura impudica (assembly GCA_963682025.1). Taxonomy (NCBI): domain Eukaryota; kingdom Metazoa; phylum Arthropoda; class Insecta; order Diptera; family Scathophagidae; genus Cordilura; species Cordilura impudica. The sequence goes on along the minus strand of OY821519.1, from coordinate 131,416,400 downwards.
AAGCTACCTAGCGCTAGATGGCAGCACAAACACAATTTTTTTTTTTTTTTAAATTACTATCTGTCAAACGTCAGCTGTTAAAATGTCACCCAAATGCATCGATTAGTTTATTTGTTGTAGTCATTTGAATTAAGCAACATTTGTGTTTCCTGAAAAATTATTTGAAAGGGAAAACGGCGAAAGAGACAAAAGAAAAGCTCGATAAACATTACGGTAAGTCTGCTCTGTCAGATTACATGGTACAATATTGGATCGCTGAATTTAAACGCGGCCGAACAAGCACTGCAACAATACCATCAACAGGAAGGCCAAAAGAGGTGGTTACTGAAGAAAATATCAAAAAAATCCTCGATATCGTTATGAATGATCGCCGAGTCAAGTTGCGTGAGATTGTTGAAATAGTAAACATATCAAAAGGGTGTGTGTTCAACATTTTGCACGAACATTTGCATATGAAAAAGCTATAAGCAGCGGTGTTTGGACATGATAAAGCGTAATCCTGTTGATTTTTGGCATCGATTAATAACTGTTGATGAAACGTGGGTCCACCACTACACACCTGAAACCAAAAATCAATCGAAACAATGGGTGGAAGCTGATGGAAGTGCTCCGAAGAAGGCGAAGGCAGTGAAATCGGCTGGCAAGGTTATGGCCACTGTATTTTGGGACGCACACGGAATATTGCTCATCGATTATCTTGAAAAAGGATCCACAATCACAGGAAAGTATTATCGTGCATTATTGGATCAATTGAATGATGCAATCAAGAAAAAACGACCACATTTAAAGAAGAAAAACGTGTTCTTTCTTCAAGACAATGCAGCGGTTCACACAGCAATGCACCGGTTCATAAAATGGCTCGCAGGAAAAAGATTAATTTCAAACGAAGAAGTGATTACCGAAATTAACGCGTATTTTGAGGGGTTCCCGAAATCGTATTATTCAGATGGTATACAAAAGTTGGAATATCGTCTTACTAAGTGAGTCTTAGGTAGCTTCAATATCAATCCGCCCTCGTATATTATTTTAAAAAAGTATCTTTTTTTAAAAAAGAAATTCTAAAAAACTGCCTTTAATTAAGAAAATACTTTTTCAGTAGTTTCTTAAAAAAAGTTTTTTTTTCCTTAGAAATGTCCTTTTCTTAGAAAAAATCATTTTTCAATTTTTAAAAAAAAGTAAATTTTTATTAAAAAACACCTTTTATTAAAAATTTACATTTTCGTTTGTAATTTTTGATTTTGAAAATAATCGAACACCCGGTTTGTTTCAATTTTATATGCATCATTGTTTTTTCGTTGTATTGTTTTGATATTTATTTGTTACAAATTTATGTGTCTTTATGTATTTATTTATTTTTATTTTGTTTTTTTATTCTTTTTGATAAAATAGTTAAGTTGAAAAACTTTTTCAAACAAATATAGATTAATCTTACTAATGCAAAATAGTTGGCTTTTCATACTCAGTTAGTTTGGCGGGTCGACCAGAGTAGTTTTGAACGACGTACTGTAGGAATTACCTGCAATTCTAAGCTTTACGATAATGTTTCTCTCGCCAGCACCGATTTCTTTGATTATTGGGACTCAATTCAAAATAAAGTTTCCAAAAGAAATACTTATATTTAAGTCAAATTAACTTTAGACAAAAGAGTTTGTCTTCAATAAAATAAAATCCATTTAACAGACCTGTATGTTGTTGCATAATTCGTGGGATTCGCCTAATTCGAAATCTAAGAATACTTTTTGTAGCACATATAAACAAAAAAAATTGGCTGTAAATTTTTGGAAAAACAAGTAAAACTGCCCATGTGCTAACAAAGATCGTAATTCAAAATATTTTTTTAAAATTTTTCTTCATATTAAAAATTTTCATCTCCAACTGTGTGTATACTTTTTCTAGCCAGTGTATTTTTATGTTATTAAAGCTATGTTAATACTACTTTTGTGAAGCTTAACTGGAAAAATTTAGTATATAATCATTGCAAAAAAAATTACTGTTTTACGGTTTTAAATGAAATAAAATTTGCTCCATTTTGAAAATTTATGACTAAAAGAGTTATTTTGGAATATTTTTTTTCGATATTGGACGAAATTTTTATAAAACCAAAACCGACAAATCCCAGTCATGCCATCATTGTAGACTTGTCAAAGACTACATTTTTGATCAGAGTGTGAGACATATAAAAACTACTTCTTGTATTATATTTGAAATTATAATTTTTCCAAGTAGTTGGTGATGTTCTTTCAGCTTATAATGTATTTTATTGTTCTAACACATAATATATAATAGGAAGTATTATTCTAATCTTATCTTAAATTATTTTACTCACTACAGTACGAGTGTGACAAAATATTTAAAAAAAAAATTTAAAAGTATAGAAGTTTTTAGCGATTAGAATTCCTTTTATAACCATGTAAATGCACTTAATATCTGCTTAAGCTCATATCACACGATGTGTTTTTTACCTATGTACTGTCACTTTTTTTATGCATACGTAATAATATGTGTGTGTCAAAATTGGCGTTTAACATACGATTCATAATTTTTACTATCACACGTACATATGTATTTCCGTATGACATAACCTATAAAAGTAAACAACAGCTGATTTAATTTGTGAATTTACAAAAATTTATTGTTAAAAATAAAGTTATACATTTTATATATTTTTTAATTGTTAATTAATATTAAACAATTTATTTTTCTTTCAATATTAGTCTTTACAATTTACTCTGTTTTTCTTTCGCTACAAGCAGTGTTGCATTTTCATATGTTTGTCATGCCAAATTGAACCTGTTCCAATTGAAAAATGTACATGTGACTTTCCTCATGTATTGTACATGAACAATGTTTCATATGTATCACACGATATGTACAACTTTTGTTGTAGGAAAATTTGACAGTACCATATCGCACCTATACCTCTAAAGTGAGTCAACTCAAAATTTACAAATGTTCAGTAGAGGCCAAAAACGGGGGTTTTTTTTTAATATTTACTAAAAAATTTAAAAACAGTTTTTCGTTGTAAAGAATTGCGAATAATAAGTATACAACAGTAGCTGTTTTTGCGATTTTTTCAGTGATCATCAAAAATAGCAAGTTTTTTGGGTGGACCTCAAAATATGACTTTTTAGTGGATTCTAAAGAAGTTACTCTTACAACACAAAGAGGGTTACAACTGTATTTTTTTTTTTGCGAAAGACTAGAAAAATCGATGTTAGATTTTTACAGTGGATAGATATGACCACTGTGTATCGTTTTCTTGCAAAAAGTGAAAATTGAAAAATTTTGAGTTGACTCACTTTAGATGTACAGGTGCGATATGTAAAAAACATATCGTGTGATAGTACCTTTAGATGTAAATGTACGTTTAATAGAGTTCAAAGCTGATGGATGGCCTTAGCAGCTAGTGCTCAAGTTAATCTAACTTTGTAATAATTCATTGCTTTCCAAATATAAAATAAATAATATAAATATATTATGTAGTTGACATAATGTTTATTAGCTTGTATATTAACATTTATATTCAAAAGTCTATTCAGTTGTTAACCTATTCGCGGAAAAGCTCGTTATTCTCGAAATATCTGGCTGCGTTACTTCAAAATCTCAATATAATCAGATTCATTGCATTAAATTTATAACAGAACAAAACAATTAGAAATTGAAACCAGTTTAGCAAGTTTAGTTTTCTCAATGTATTGTCACACTGCCTGTTACTTAACCAGGACATAAATTTATTGGACCGATAAACTGCCGGTTAACAATTTAGGTTTTCTCAATGTACCGACAAAAACATTATTTTCAGTTGGCAATGCCTCCAAAAGTACGTATGAAAGTTGGGAGAATTATTTTCAGTTGGTGCCTCTCAAAATTGATATGAAAGTTGGGAGAATAATTTATCTGTACGATAAATAAATAATTGGCAGATGACTGCCGGTTAGCTTTGCGACAAAATAGACCACCAGACATTGAGAAAACCAAATTTCTTTAATTGGCAGTTTCTCGTTGGGATAAAAAATAATCGCCTATTGAGAAAACGGGCATAAGAATATGTTCTTAAGCTAAAATTGATTTTGCTGTAACTTCGCAACGGTACTTTGTACAGCTGTGAAATAAAATAAATAAAAGTTTATAACTACACATCATAAAACTAGAGGTAATTACCTACTGTATAACTACTAGCAGCTACAAAATATAACACTTTTGTTGATGCAGTAGTAAAAATAAACATAACCTAAATATTAAAAGTAAACATAAAAAAAAAATTATAATGGGTGAGTTCATTAGTGGACGTACACATAGAAAAAATCGCCAACCGAATTGTTTCAATGTTTAGCAACTGTATTTTATATTGCAATAAAATATTTACTGCTAAGGCAACAAAACTTACCGAATACATATATACATAATATATTTCACATGTGATTAATATGTGGGAACTAATGGTCCCATTAGGACCATACCTAGCAATAAACGCGGCGAAAGAGTGTAATAGATGCTAATATGGAAGTTGTTTTTATGGATCATCTGAAGTACACATTGACAAGTGCTTCGCATAGTCATGTTTAATCACTTCTTCTTAACCCTTATATTTACAACACATTGATTTGTCACATTCATAACGCCAGGGTCTAGCCAGACCCGGCATATAACTAGAGGACTTTATATGTATAAAAACATATAAGTAAAATTGTTATTTAAAATAATATATGCGCATATTTAAATTAAATAACTTAACAAAAAAAAGTTAAATAATAAAAGTAAAAATATTTCAGGAATTAAATAATTAAAAAACGTAAAGGAAATATTGAATTTATTCTAGGAGCTCATTTATGCGCGAAAAACATGTATATGGACATTTTGAGTGTTGCTGACATACGGGCTGGAAACATTTTTCACAAAAGAAGCAGGTTTTGCGACGTATTTTATCACAGGCATTACATAATTGATAGTCTCGGCGCTCTTCATAACTTTGGATCCGCTTGAGGTAGTAACATTTGTTGTAGCTACCTCACGAACCTATTATTTGGTTCACGGCATCGACGGCACATTTGTTTTGCTTATAGTATATAATTGCTTCCGGTTTCTTTAGTACGCCAACCCCATCTTATTATAATGAACAGTAGAGAGAAGATTAACGACTTTATTTTTTTGTCGGAATATATGAGCATATAGCAATATCATTTTCAAAAAACCAAAATTCAGAGGAAAGAATTGGCCGGGAGCTGTGTTCTTCCATTTCAGTTGGAATACATGTCTTGTTACTCCAAACAATACCAACAAAACCCAAACGAATATTCATCAACTTCTTAAATCCTTTTAATATCGTAAAAAAATTATCGGTTATAATTGTCTGACCGGAATGAGCATATCTTTTTACCAGTGTGTATATTGCCGCTTAGTGGATAATGAGTCTTGACATCACATGGCTACCACAATTTAATGCCATATCTAGCATGCTTTGAGAGAATATACGGGGTAAGTTTTTTGCGGCCGCGATATGGAAATAATTGTTCATCAATGGTAATGTTGCTATGTGGCCCGTATATTTTTCCAGGTTCTCATTTAGGATGTTCCAAATGTTACTAGTTGGTGCAGTTGTATCAGTTTGGGTGCGAAATGCATGCGTGCGGCTATCATCAAATCCGATATAACGAAATAAGGAGAGGAAGCTATGGTACGACATTATCGCTCTAAAAATTGGTAGACTTGTTGCTTTCCAGAGGACAGTTGCATGCTGCATATTGTTATGGCCTACACCAAAAGTTAAAAGTATACCTATGAAAGCATCTAACTCATCTTCTCTAAATATCTTCCACACTTTGTTCTTGTCTGGGTCATTTTGACTTCACTTGGATAACGAATTGTTGGCATACCGATTTGTTGCATTTAAAATAATAATTACGATGTTGGCGATAAAAAATTTCTTAAACACTTCAACTGGAATTGCATTTTTTTGCACAAGACCTCCAGTAAATCGCATAATGTTATGGGTGCACATACGAGCGGCTGCTGGTGGCACCTTCATCCACTTTCAGTCATCTTTTCCGTAAAACTTCGAAGTTCGGTATAAGTCATTTCGCTCTAACTGCTCTTGGACGTCTCGCTGAATATCATTGTTGTCATAGTTCTACTCTATCTTCAGTTTTTGTTCCAGCTCAATATCGGAAGCTTCATAATCACCCGGCACATAATCTGCGTCTTCATCATCTTCAGCAACAATAGGTTGGAATCCTTCTTCCATTTCCCTTTCCTGCTCAAGAGAATTGGATAAAGCAGTAGAAACTCGTTCGTAATATGTTGGGTCAAAATGTGAAGACGTCAACTTCTTCTATTCCTTCATTATTTCTTTCCCGGTAGGTGAGTACGTAGCATGCTCGCCTATCATGTGGGGTCGTGGGTTCGATTCCCACCAGAGGTTTTGGTCTGTCGCTGCAAAAACCAGCCAAATGGTCCTTGTCACCCGGCTTAGCCCTGGACCCAAATTAGAATACAAATTTACTTTACATTGTAATTAATATAAATAAATCTATACTAATATAATAAAGAGGTAATGTGTGTTTGTTTGTTTGTTTCTTTGTAGGAGGTAATCTTCGTAACTACCCATCTGATCTTCCTGAAATATTCACAGAGTCTTACTGCGGATATGGGAAGTGCTATGGGCTATAATTTTTTAAATATTTTTGGTGGGCGTGGCACCTCCCACACAAAGTAAATTTTTAATATCATATACATATATTTAGTACTATGATAAGTAGAGCTTTGCAAATTTGTGTGAGGTCACCCACTGTTAATATAAGTAGCTACGCCGGAAATGGGCGGGATCGAATAAGTGGGCGTGGTACCTCCCATACAAGTAATAGTTCAATATTATGTATCTCGAGTACTGTGGTAGAGAGAGCTTTTCAAAATTTTCTGATGTCACCTATTATTAATGTGAGTAGTCAGATGCAAAATGGGCAGTATCGGACCAATAGGCGTGGCACCTGCCATACAAAGTAAATATAAAATGCCATATATCTGGAGTACTGTAATAGTGAGAGTCTTGGGACTTTGTGTGAGCCCATAAGGTATTCATTTAATTAGTTAGACAAAAATGGGCTTGATCGGAGCAGTGGGCGTGGCACCGCCCATATAAAGAAAATATATGATATCATATAACTGGTGTGCTAAAAAAGGAAGCTTTGACACTTTGCACGAGCCTAGCAGATCTTAGTATGAGTAGTCGAAAAAAAATTGGCGGGTTCACAACAATGGGCGTGGCACTCCCCATGCAAAGTAACTATTTAATGTCATATACCCGGAGTACTGTAAAAGAGAGAGCTTTTTGGCTTTGCGTGAGCCCATAGGTTCTTTGTGTGATTAGTCGAACAAAAAAATGGGCGTGATCGGAGCAATGGGCGTAGCACCGCCCATGCAAAGTAGATATCTAATATCATATAACTGGTGTACTATCAAAGGGAAAGACTCGACATTTTGCATGAGTCCATCAAATATTAATGTGAGTAGTCCAATAAATATTGGGCGGGATGGGATTAGTGGGCGTGGCACCTCCTATGTAAAAAATATGAAGCACTACGAAAGCGGCAGTCTTTTGACAAGTTCATTAGTTATCAATGTGATTTGTCGTGGAAAATATATCGCCAAAATCAAAAATCGCCAACGCAAAAATCGCCAAAAATTAAAAATCGCCCAAAACAAAAATCTTTAAAATCAAAAATGGGCAAAAGCAAAAGCGATAAAAACAAAAATTGCCAAATGATATTCTAAGTTCAAAGCCAATAGTTAAGTGTTGCCAGATCTAATATGGATAATCCATCTTCTTCTCATGGGCAGCTACATGTACCTTGCTCCAGGGTAGGAACGCCGAAAAATCTGATAATTGTTGTACCGAATGAAAAAACAAAAAACAATGTATATCAGCATCAGCAAGCATTGAAAAAAAAATCTGTACTAATAATCTATACTAGCATAATAAAGAGGTAATGTGTGTTTGTTTGTTTGTAGGAGATAATCTCCGTAACTACTCATCTGATCTTCCTGAAATTTTCACAGAGTCTTACTGCGGATATGGGAGTGCTGCAGCTTTAAATTTATTAAATATTTTTAGTGGGCGTGGCACCTTCCATACAAAATAAATTTTTAATATCATATATATTAAGTACTATGATAGAGAAAGCTTTGCAAATTTGTCTCAGGTCATCTATTATTAACGTGAGTAGTTAGACAAAAAAATGGGCGGGATTAGACAAATGCGCGTGGTACCCCCACACAAACTTAATAACAAATGTGATATATCTGAATTACTGTCTTAGTGAGAGACTTGGGACTTTGCGTGAGCCCTTTCGAAGCACACCGGGTTACGAAGCACACCGGGTTACATCTAGTAAATAAATAAAAATCAACAAAAAAAATCTGAAAATCATAAATTTTGAACAACCACGTTTGAATCACAATTTCGAATGAACTTACTGTTTTCAATGGATTTTTGAAAGCCATGTTTACTTTGTTGAAGAAGTTTTTAAAATTTTGTAAAAAAAAAGTACTAATACCTATTAAAATATTAAGAAAATGTTGCGGGTCTGGCAACGCCCAGGTATTACGATTATGACTGAGGTTTAGAAAGCCCTGAAATTTATACCCCATAACAAAATGTGCACTAATCTACTCTAAAATGTATCCTCGAGAATATCATGGAATATCATAACGACAGCTCCTCAGGAAATATAAAATATACATCTTCTGGGAAATTTTTAAATTTTAATTAGGTAGTTGCGTTGAGTTGAAAAACTTCTTCTCCTTTTGCAAGTTTATTACCAAGTTTATTACCAACCAAGTTTATTACCAAGTTTGTTACCAACTTGCAAAAGGAGAAGAAGTTTTTCAACTCAACGCAACTACCTAATTAAAATTTAAAAATTTCCCAGAAGATGATCTGCGAAGCAGATCGAAATATCGGAATAAAATCAGCGAAATAAAAATAAAATATAAAAACTTCTTGGTTTTTAATTTCTTTTATTTCATTATTTATGACCTAAAACCAACAATTACACAACACAACAACAACTAAGGTCAACTATATAACTTAAAAATATTTTTTTCTGCAATAAAGCCATTTTTTTTTTGCTTTTAGCTCGATACATAATAGGTCCAATATTTTTACTCCTTTCAAATAATAGATTTTCTCAAAGTCTTCAAAATAGCGTTAGTTTCAGTGCTTACCTCTTCATTGGACCTAAACCTGTTACCGCCGAGCCATACAAAATCTATGATTTAAAGTTTGAACTGTGTCATCACGCAATCCCTCGGAATATTTTCTATTCCTAAACGTGAAAAACTGACTCGGAGGTAAAATATTTGCCAACAATGAAGAGGTGGAGTCTGTGGTTGATGGCTATTTTAAGAAGTTAGACAGTTCGTACTATAAACAGAGTATCGAAGGTGTTAAGTATCGCCATCGGAAAATAAAAGTATGTACGCAAACTTTTTCTAGTAATTGTTAGTGAAGTCCTTTAAAAGGAAATTAGAAACAACAAAATGCCAAATTATAAACGCAGTTTTACTCCACTCATTCTCTAGGTTCACACGTATTCCATACGGTTGTTATATTATGTTCGTGTGTCATATAACATGTTAGAATTTATTAAATTTGATTTTTTTTATGTGTAAAAAACTGTTTTTTTTTTATGAGCAAAGTATTAAACTTGTGTTTATATAACAAAACTTAAACCTTTTATTAACACTTGACTTATAAAGTTTAAAGGATAAAGCTTTGGTATATGCTACTACATATTTAAGTCCCAACTACATATTTAAGTTCAAAAGACTTTATTGCGGTTTTTAGAATATGTTGAGAGATAAGATTTTCGAAGGGACGTATTGACATCCTTTTGTCGTGACATAATAAAAAAAATGCATAAAATTGCCCAGATTCTTTTCTTTCATTTGAAGCTAATAACGGACAAGTATAAATATATATATTTTTTTGAAAAATGAAATCCTTTGAAACTTTAAAATCTTGTTAAATGGAACCAGATCACGAGTTACAAAACTATAGCCTCAGTTTTATTCCAGTTGGTCTTTACATTAAGGCGTACATTATCTGGTTCGTACATAATATGTACTGATGAACGTTGTTACAACTTCAGTTGTTATTCACTTGTAGTCAAGTTTTTGTCAGTAATTACTGAAAGCAGTTGGCTTTGAAGACTCAAACTTCTACAAACATTTTAATTTTTTTGTTTGATGCGTTCTTGTTTAAGTTTCTTGCTTTTAGATTCTTTAGCGTCATAGATTTTCTAGATTCGAGTGCTTGGTCTGAGAGACGGACAGAGAATGGCACCTTATCATCTAATCCATCTGTTAAAAATATTCCCTTAAATATTTGGTTTCATATCATTATGATAGCCTAGAGGTGCATCTTCCTGTTGGAAGTACAATTCGTTATTTTCATTATATTCTGCCGAATATGTAGAAAACAGATTCTTGCGGTAAAGTAGTTGGAACAGTTTATCCAATTTTTTGGATATTTATACCCTACTAGCAGATTCCAGCCCTCGAAATTCTCGGAAATTATATTTTTTCATTAACTAAAGACCCTAAGTAAGCTAATCAATTATAACCAATTCACAAATCACTCAAAAAACAAACTCATTTTTTCTACAAACACATTAACAAATTTAATAAACACACACATAGCATTGTATAATTTTATGTATGTGTTAGTAGCAACTTTAAATGCAATTTACTCAAAATAAAGGAAAAAAATTAAAAATCTGTAAATCTGCAAAATGGCTAAAAAGAAATACCTTTCAAATAATATATGTTGGGTCAAAATCGGGATAAAACTGTAGAACAAAACATCAGTCACAAGAAATCGCCTAGTGTATTCATATTATAGATACCGCTATGTGGTCAGGGTATAATGACTTTGTGCTGATGTTTGTGACTACCAAAAATATATATAAATATATTCTGATCGACTCATATTCACTTTTTGAGTCCATTTAGCGATGTCCTTCCGTCCGTCTCAGTGTCCATGTAAACTTTGTAATCAAACTATAGGACGCAAACATGAATCTATTTGTATATAATATAATATAATTCTGTCGGCCATAGGATGAACGATATGGAAATTTGTGAAAAAAGGTTCAGGTACTCGGTCAAATTGGGTTGTGTATGTTTATTACATGTATTTATCAATGGTCCAAAAATAAACCCTATAGGGCAATTCTTAGACATAGCCCCCATATGAAGCTGGTTCCAGATCTTCACTTGAAACTATCAAAAAGTAAAAATATTGCACAAAAAAGAAATAACCTTACCAAATATGGTCAGGAACGGTCCATTTTTTTACATAGTTCCCACATAAATATAGCACCCAATATAAACTTTTTCATATCCGAAGGCAAAAAAAACTTAATAACAATGCCACTCAAATTAGATTTATGCTTATTTTCTATATCTAATTGATAGGACTAAAGGAAATGGGGTCTAAACGCATGGTGCAGGGTATCATATGTTCAATCTAGATCTTCTATAATTTTCTTACTTGTTTTTAAAAGAAAATCGTTCATAATCGTTCTGCCATGAAAATGACAAACAACTAAAATATTTCATTTCTATCAATGAAGAGTTAATTAAAAGAAAACTAATTCTTCCTAAATGATCTAAGAGATTTGCGAATTTTTATACAAAATTTCCAGGGAATTTGAAGCGTCGTCCATTCCACATACACTCTTAATTTAAAATTTTGGACATTCCAGTGAGATCTAACATTTAAGACGTTAAGTATTTAGGAGGCTATTAAATGATCTTTTAAATTGTAACTAAGATTTATTGCTGCATCTGCATGTTTACAAATGTAAAAAAAAAAATAACGTGCCGAGAATTATATTATCAAAATCGTTGTAAAATCTTGTAATTATTTGATTAGAAAAACAAATACAGACTAAAACGTTTTCAAGATGAGTTGAGTTGTCACATGCCTACGTAACAGTATTATGTTAAGTGGCCACTGTAAGTGATATCAGTCTAGTTGATTACAAAACCGTTCGCTAAATCTTTCGTTTGCGACAATTGTGCATTCAAGGTATTAGGTTTTATATGTACGAGTATCGTAAAGAGCGAACAGCTCAGTATTATTGTTACTGATTGTGAGTTTATCGTATGCTTATTGGTATATATTCTGAATTCTTTAATGCGACATACATACGTAATAAAATAATTGTTCGAAATCGGATACCTGCTATATAATCGTATAGAACGGTAAAACGATCCATTAGTAAGGCACATATTTCAGACAATTTAAAAATACATTGAAAGATATATAAGACATTAATATAATTAATATAATATACATTTTAAGAGCACCATTTTGCTTGTCAATTTCTTATAATTCACTCATTTATCATTTCTTCTTAGTAAAGTTCTTACTCCAATGTTTCGTAAAGATCTTAAAATAGATTTCAATGAATTAACATTAAAATATTACAATACAAATTTTAACGCCACCCCACATGCAATATTATGGCCGTATTTAGTTATGATGAAATTATATTTTAATACTAGATGTAACCCGGTGTGCTTCGCTACACCCTCCCCCTCCCCCACCACTTCCGAATCGTTATGAAAGGGCTCACGCAAAGTCCCAAGGCTCTCACTAATACAGTAATTCAGATATATCACATTTTATATAAAGTTTGTGTGGGGGTACCACGCGAGTTAAATGAAAGTCCACGAATACATTTGGTTGGAATGTTAATATGAACTGCCCTTTACTTTATTGTTTGCTATATTTTTATACAAAAATATTCTTAATCTAAAACTATAAATATTCAATAAAAAAATATGCTTATGCTATTGGTTTCTTTTATAGAACGTTTAATTGGTTGGTCATAAAACAATATTGTATTTTGTAGGAAGTAAATGACGAAAACAAAGTGAGTTTTTCATACGAAAGTTTATCGACACTTTGTTTTCGTTTTGAAACTGTAATTTTGGTGATTTGACATTTATTTTATTTTAAATGATTGAAATGAATAAACAAAATTTCAATACAAAGTTTATTAACTCTTTGTTCTAGTTTAATGACGAAAACAAAGGTATCAAGTTTCAATGAATGAAGTAAGTTTCCATATGAAAGTTTATTAACACTTTGTTTTCGTTTAAAATTATAATTCTGTTAGTTTGACATTTATTTCATTTTAAATGATGAACTGAAATAATTATTGAGTAAACAATTTTATTAATACAAAGTTTATTAACACTTTGTTCTAGTTATTAAAAATTATAATTTTAATAATATGGTATTTATTTTATTCTTGGTAATTTATTCTTATGCTAGATATAGGGTTTTCAAGTTCGATGGAATCTGTTGAGTTCAGTGTTCCATTGGACTTAACTCCTCCCTCCTTAGATTGAAAATTCTCCTGGATTTTCTTAAGAGATTTTTTGTATTTCTTATAAATTATGATTATAAAAGTTAAACATATAATTGCAATACAGATAGTTAGAAAATAATTACCAATTATTGAATTAAAATGTATTGCTTTATGATATTTCAATTCTTCTATGGTTTTTATATGTTCCACTTCATTTATAGCTATTTGATCCAAAGAAATGGTTGTTTCCATATTATTTAAATTTAAATTTGGTGATAATGCAAAACTGGTTTTATATTCTTTTTGTTTATTTTCATAAATATTGCCATCAATTTTTATTTTGCAATCATTAAATGTAAGAAGTTGATTTCCACTTAAAACTAATTTCCTGCTGTCGCAGTTACTTTCTACCTTTGCACCATTTACATTCTTTAGAAGCACCATTCCCTGTTCAACCTCTAAAATTTCTTCTTTATTATTGAGAATTTTGTAACACTTTTGCTTATTACTAAAAATACATAGGTTTGATTTTTTTAGATTGGAAATATTTTGTTCGTTATTGTAATTGTAAACATTATTATTGATAATAACAATTTCTTGTATTCTTATATCTAATTCAAAACCTTCCTTGTTTTTAATTGGCATAATCAATGATTTTGGGACTGTAATAATATTTAGTGGTATCTTTATAAAAAATACAATTTGTTCATTCCGGTATTTAGCAACTGTTAATTGTATTTGTTGTAATTTATTGAAATCAATATTTAAATCATTAATTTCCTCTGGTGTTAGTATATTGTTAGTCATAAGATTGTGGTTAGCTGCAATAATATTATCTTGTATATGCTCAATCTGTTCGTCCAATGTTTTAATCTTTAGCACCAAATCAAGATAAAAAATGTGTGAAAAAATATCTAAGTTATTTTTGTCTATTGAATTGATTTTTGCCAGAATAATATCTCTATCCGATTCAATAGTGTGTTTTAAGTTAGTTAGTGTTTCATTGAAATGATTTGTAATTTTTATTTGTTTGTTTGCGGTTTCTATTATATTATGATTATTGTTATCTATAATTTGTAAATGATTCTGTATTGTTTCCCTATCTTCTTCGTCCATAGTTCCTGCCATCCATTTCAGACCTGATCCCAAAACATTAGCTAAACCTCTTTTACCTCTATTCAATTGTAGAGTACGAAACTTTATTATAACCCTGTTAAGCTGAGCTTGTAAGACTTGTTTATTTATGTTAGACTGCTGTATACTATTTTCAATGTGGCTAATTATTTCCTGGATTTCACTTAGATAAATGGTGTGAACTATCGTTGTATATGCTTCGACCATTGTTACATTGTCCAACTTAATTTCCGTATATCCACTGTTGCCTTCATTTATAGGTTGAATCAATAAGTTATTCATTACCGGTGATATTAGTAGGATTAGAATCGTAAGCCGTAATATCCAGTGAATCTGCAAATTTAAAGGGACGTTTGATGTTAGTTGGGTGGATATTATCTACTTTCAGTTTTCTATAACGAGGTTCGTATTTATGTCTTAAAGCTTTATAATTTTTCACATATGCTTCTGGTTTGTCATAATTAAATTGTTCCCTATTCAAATTTCTTTTTGTTATAATTTTATCCTTAAAGTCCTTTAATCGATTATATAATTTTATTTTATCTATTGTTCCTTGTATTACATCAAATGGTCTGCTCATCGTTGTTGAGTGAATGGATTTATTATACCATTCAACACATTTATACATTCGCTCTTGTACTGATAATTCTGATCGTTGAAATTCTAATGTTCTAAACTTGTCTGATATGCTACTATGTAATCTTTCGATATCTGCATTTCCTGTATGGTTGTTAGGTTTGGTGAAATGAACTGTAATATTTTCCTCTCGTAAAAAGTTCTTTACATTGATGGATGCGAATTCGTTGTCTGTAACTACTTTGTTTGGTTTACCTCTCATTGATATATAGAGTCTAATTTTCTCTACTATTGTACAGCTATTTCTGTCTTCCAAATATAACATAACTGCGTATTTTGAAAATTTGTCAATGAAAGATAAAAAACTGTGTTTCTTATTTGTATATACGTCCATATGTACTATTTCATTAACATCTTTTGGTGTTTCTGTGACATGAAATTTTGGTGTTATTGGTTTCCTATCATATTTGGATTTGTTGCAAACATTACAATTATTAACGTATTTCTGAATAAAATGTTTAAGATTGTTAAAATAAATTTTAGTTTTCAAACCACAATAATTTTCGTTAATTCCTGCATGACCTGTTTCATTTTTATGGTATTTTGCTATATATCTATACAATTCATCCTCATTCAGCATATCTTTAGCGTGATAAACACATCGGACAAATTTTATTGAGTTACCGAATATTTCAATTAGCTTTAATTGTACTTTATTGTACAAATGATCAGACAATTCGGTGTAAATACCTATCTTCAAATTTCTCTTGATAGTTATATTCCTTCTAATTATATCGGTCATTGTACCGGTTATGATATCGTTAGTGTTTAAAAAAATTTTATGTTTGCCGTCAATGATTTGAGTTTCATTAGTTTTGTTATCAGTTAGTATTATTTGCTTCTCAAATCTATTAACGACTGTGTCCAAAATAAAAAAATGATCATTCAATTCTTCCTGTTGAGAATGGATAGTTGCAGCCACACTCATTTGATCATCTGCCATGAAAACAATATCATTTGGTGCATTTATACGGCTCATAAAATCGGCTACAACGTTCTCTTTACCCTTGATGTAACTTATTTTAAAATCATACTCTCCCAACCTCAACAGCCAACGCTGGAGTCTTTGGTTTATATCTTTACCCTTGGTTTTGGATTGAAGCCAAACCAATGGTTGATGGTCCGTAAATAGTTCAAATTGCCTGCCATATAGATATGGACGGAAGTAGTTTACTGCCCAAACAATAGCCAGCAATTCTTTTTCCACAGTCGCATAATGCCTCTCGTGGTCATTCAATGTTCTACTTGCATAGGCAATTGGATGATTTTCCTGAGACAATACGGCACCTACAGCATAACCACTTGCATCAGTAGTTAATTTAAATTTTTTTGAATAATCTGGATACTTAAGTATCGGTGGGTTAATGATCAACTTTTTCAATTTTTCAAAGGAATCATGATAATTAGGATCGTTGAGATTAATTTTCGTATTCTTCTTTAGATATTTAGTTAATCCTTGTGCAACCTTTGCGTAGTCTTTAATAAATTTTCGGTAGTACCCCGTAACTCCTAAGAAAGATTTTATCTGTTTAGTTGTTTCAGGAAGCTTTAGCTTCTGAATTGCATCAATTTTATTTGGGTTAGGTCTTAGACCTTCCTCGCTCAGAACATGACCAAGGTATTCAGTTTCCTTCGCCAAAAAAACGCATTTGTCGAGCTGTATCTTCAGATTATGCTCTCGTAATTTTTGAAAAATTTTGTTGACACTCTGTACATGCTCTGTTAATGATGTACTAAAAATTAAAATGTCATCTAAATAAACAACGCAAATTTTATTAATATATTCTCTAAGTACCGAGTTCATAAGACGTTGAAAGGTTGCTGGAGCATTTTTTAATCCAAAGGGCATCCTGTTGTATTCAAAATGTCCCAAGGGAGTCGAGAAAGCTGTTTTTTTTCTATCGTTTGTATTCATGAGAATTTGGTGAAAACCCTTGGCTAAATCCAATGTTGTAAAATAAGTAGATTTTCCCAATTTATCCAATATATTTTCTATATTGGGTATTGGAAATTTGTCGTCCACCGTTATCTCGTTCAATTTTCTGTAGTCAACAACAATGCGCCACTTCTTCCTGCCCGATTGGTCCATTTTCTTTGGAACAACCCAGATAGGAGAATTATAGGCAGAGTTACTTTCCACAATTATTTTCCGTTGTAACATTTCTTGGATCTGCCTGTTAATTTCGTCTTCATGTATTTTGGGATATCTGTATATTTTAGAGTATACAGGTTTATCTGTAGTAGTAATTATGGAATGTCTTATCTCATGAGTATGAGTAAGTGAATCACCTTCATGAAACAACAAGTCGCTATTTTTACTTATGAGATCACGAAGAAACTCTTTTTCTTCGGAATTCATGTCGACTCTAAAAAGTTTTTTAATGTTCTCCTTATTGACATCTAAAAATTCCAATGCATGAATCTCGTTATAATAGCAAGGAAATGAATTTGTAAAAAAAATTTTTCTATCATTAATCTGAATATACCGTTCTTCTAAACAAATTTTTGCACCTAAAGGTTTCAATATATTATTACCAATTATTCCATCAAATCTATTATTAGTCAATTTCAACAATTTCCAAGCCATAAAATTATTATCGGAAAACTCTTCTGGGATTTCCGTGACAATTTCCTCACTTATAACTACTTTGCTTGCCAGAGTTGAGAAAGTTAATGGTTTTCTTAATTTTATACGTTCATAACTAGGAAGTGCATTACAATTTAATATTGATGTGGTTGATCCAGTATCAATCAAACATCTTATCTTGGAATTACCAATAGTTAATTGTACTATCGGTAAACCGTTTTCTTTTCGGCTGAACGAAAATTTGCTTCCTCATTCGGAACAATTTCACTCTGTTCAATATGATCTATTTCCATCGGTTCAACATTATGTCGATGTTGACCAGAATTTTGTCGCGACTGATTAGATTGTCGGAACTGTTGCGAATTTCGAATTACGTTTGAATATTGCCCTTGCCGATTATCAAAACCTTGTGTTTGTCGATTTGAATTTGGAAAGTTTTGTGTTTGGTGACAAGAAAAACCTTGTGTCCGTTGGTCTGGGAAATTCTGTCTACTCGGTCTAAAATTTGTTTGTCGAAAATTTTGCCTTTGGTGAGGTTCGGAATAATTATGGGTAGAATTTTGGTTAGTGTATTTAATATTTTGATTAGTATTTCTAAAATGTCGATTATTTTCCCTGATCATATCGCATTCCTGTAAACAATGATATGCTTCGCGAATAGTATTAATATTTCGGCTATATATAACACTTGCCAAATGCGGAGGTATACCATTAACAAAAGTTCGAAAAATCATTGATTCGTTTATATTTGGGTTGAATTCTAATGGTTTACATGAATCTTGTTCGTATTTTGTATTCAACTTATCTAATATTATTTTTAAATTATTATATAATTGACTTACATCATTGTTTTTTGTTGATAGTGCTCTATGGTATAGTTGGGTGTAGCTTTCCCTGATGCCGAACACCTTTAATAGCTCATTTTTCACGTTCTGCCATGATTTATCGGTTAAACCTCGAATTATATTGGCTGCTTCTCCCTGTATCTTCTTAAGTATGCAGCGATGGTATATATATTCCTCCATTTCACCATCTTGAAAAATTCGTAGGAAGATTTCGACTTCCTTGATGAATGATGATATGTCATAGTCTCGATCTTTTCCAGTGAAAACATTTATTCTATCTACTTCCTTCAAAAGGATAGAAATTGGAATCGGACCCAACGATGATGTTTCTGTTGGCACTGCTGTGGGTGCTGATGTTTGTGTTGGAGCAGAAGTTAGTGTTGCTGTTGATGATGTTGATGTCATTGTGTTGAGTATATCGTTGCTTTGTAATATGTTGAAGTATGGTTTAAACTGTGGTGTTTCAGTTTTCTCCGTATCTTTAGGCATCTCCCTGGAGTTTAGACACAATTCACTGTTCCTTCACAAACTCGAACCGTAACGAAAAATAAGTTCTTTAGTCTTTTTTCTTCTTTGTTTTCAAAATGATATTCTTCGGAATATCTTAAAATTTTTCACAAATATATATTTTTTTTTTTTTTTTTAAAGGATATTCTTTAGAATATCTTCAGTATTTTAACAAATGTTATTTTTTTTTCAAAAAAGGATATTCTTTGGAATATCTTCACTAATGTTTCACTTTTTTTTTTTTTCTTAAAAAAAAGGATATTCTTTAGACAATTTTCACTAATGTTTCTTTGTTTTAAAAAAGGATATTCTTTAGAATATCTTCATTAATTTCTTTTAGATAGCGTCGCGACCAAATAGGGATATTCTTCAGAATATCTTTTGGATTTGTTTGCCGACTGCGCCAGTTAAATGAAAGTCCACGAATACATTTGGTTGGAATGTTAATATGAACTGCCCTTTACTTTATTGTTTGCTATATTTTTATACAAAAATATTCTTAATCTAAAACTATAAATATTCAATAAAAAAATATGCTTATGCTATTGGTTTCTTTTATAGAACGTTTAATTGGTTGGTCATAAAACAATATTGTATTTTGTAGGAAGTAAATGACGAAAACAAAGTGAGTTTTTCATACGAAAGTTTATCGACACTTTGTTTTCGTTTTGAAACTGTAATTTTGGTGATTTGACATTTATTTTATTTTAAATGATTGAAATGAATAAACAAAATTTCAATACAAAGTTTATTAACTCTTTGTTCTAGTTTAATGACGAAAACAAAGGTATCAAGTTTCAATGAATGAAGTAAGTTTCCATATGAAAGTTTATTAACACTTTGTTTTCGTTTAAAATTATAATTCTGTTAGTTTGACATTTATTTCATTTTAAATGATGAACTGAAATAATTATTGAGTAAACAATTTTATTAATACAAAGTTTATTAACACTTTGTTCTAGTTATTAAAAATTATAATTTTAATAATATGGTATTTATTTTATTCTTGGTAATTTATTCTTATGCTAGATATAGGGTTTTCAAGTTCGATGGAATCTGTTGAGTTCAGTGTTCCATTGGACTTAACTCGCGCATTTGTCTAATCCCGCCCATTTTTTTGTCTGACTACTCACGTTAATAATAGATGACCTGAGACAAATTTGCAAAGCTTTCTCTATCATAGTACTTAATATATATGATATTAAAAATTTACTTTGTATGGGAGGTGGCACGTCCACTAAAAATATTTAAAAAAATTAAAGCATGTAGCACTCCCATATCCGCAGTAAGACTATGTGAAAATTTCAGGAAGTTCAGATTAGTAGTTATTGCGTTTATTTATGTAACAATTTTAATGTTAGCAATTCTTAAATATCATTTGAGGTTTTCTAAAATTCATTGAATTTAAATTAATGTTTTCTGTAGTCCGATTCTGTAAATTTCAACGATCCGACAATCGCAAAATATATCGACAGCTATTGTTGTTTGCACTAAGCATTAAGTGATTCAGTTAGTACATACATACATCTTAACGACAGTCGACAAATCTATTTTTCTATTCATTTAAATTGTAAATGAGTGGCATCTCTGTCAAAATAAGCGAAAAACACAAAGAAGAATAGAAAACAACAAATTACTTCGTGTTTGACAGGATGATTTTATGTTTATGTTTAATATCTATATTTTATTACTAATATTTCTGTTTATTTATTTGAAAACGAAATAATGAATTGAATATGCTATTTAAATTTTTTATTTATATAAAAAAGTTTTTTAATAGAAGCAAAATATTTTCACTATTTTATGATTTTTATTTATGTATGACGACATTTCAACCTAAAAATTTAAGTTTTTATCGATTGAATAAACAACACAAAAATGGTTGTCGTTTAGATAACAACAACAGCTGACTTTAACTATAGCGAATATCGTTTAAAAATTTTACTGATAATTTTGCAATTTCCTTTTTTTAACGATTCGACTATCGTTAAAAGAAGTTACTGAAAAGCTATTATTTCTCCTAAATGCCAATAATTTTTTTTAAATGTATACATTTTTTAATTGTAAACATAATTGGTGTTTTTTTTTTGGAATTGATGCAATTGATGTCTCCTAAATTTAAAATTATTATATCCGACGTTTTGATATGATTTTCTGAAATTCAATTAATATTTTCTAATTTATAATTGGAAATTTTAGTTCCAGCTTTTAGAATTGATATTTTCTAAAATTTTAATGGAAAATTTAAAATTGCAATTTTGTATATATCGCTACACCCTCCCCTTCCCCCCGCCCCTTCCGAATTGTAATGAAATGGCTCACGCAAAGTCCCAAGGCTCTCACTAACACAGTAATTCAGATATATCACAAATAATATTAAGTTTGTATAGGGGTGCCATGCGCATTTGTCCAATCCCGCCCATTTTTTGTCTGCCTACTCTCGTTAATACAGAGTTCAGAAAAAAACACACACTGAATAAAAAACTCGTACATATATGTAAACGAACATAACTTAGACCAACACACACATATTTTTATTTTCATATCAATTATGTTTGTTTATAAATTTTCTTAGGTGCCCAACACAACCATGACTGTGTTCGTTTTAATATTTCGTTATTTACACGAACATTTTTCTATCACGTACTTTTTGTTTCAATCACACATAAAGCACACATTTTTGAGTGTTGCTTTATTTGAAGTTCATGTTCTGGTACGTGTACTGAAAAAAAAACACAGAACATGTACAATAAACAGGTTCGAGTTCAGTTATATTTTAAGTCGTGTTGTGGCTCGTGTAGTAAGAAAAAACAGAACATGTACAATAAACAGGACATGTACAAAAAGCTCATTTTGTTGAACGTGTAAAAAAATGTTTGTTATGTAAATAATTTTGACTATTGCTGTATGTGTCCTTAAATTTACATACATATTACTAGCTAATTCAGACAAAAATAATTTAAAAGATTCATTTGAAGAATCATTTGAAATTTTCGAGTTAAAACTTCTAAGGTCTCAAGATATTCTAATAGTGATAAAATCTTGAAAATTGTATTTAGTTACGCCGCACAGTGGCGCCCGTAGAGCAAACGAGGTCGCAAAAATCAAAATTTTCATGTGCGCCGACGAAGTTTTGAAGAAACCCATGTTATAGGAAACTTTTCAACGATTTCAAATATGCTACTCTTAATAATAATCACATTTTTAGTTTAGAAGATATAACCGTTCAAAATTGACCGACTTTCAGTTTTCAAAAAAACACACAATTTTTAGTCAATTTGTTGCGATTTCAGGTGTAATATCACGAAAAATAGGTAACGAATCGCATTATTTGTTGTTTGTATTGATTGATGTATTTATTAAATGTATAATGATAAAAAAAAAATTAACTGTTTGCTTCGTGTTTCTCCTGGTAAATCACTATTTAAAAACTATCCGTTTTTTCACTATTTTTCAACTTTGACGGAAAAAAAAAATCTATATTTTTCTATATTTGCCATATTTGCAAAGCATGTTCTTTGTTTATTTCTTTACATAATTCGAAAGGTTTTATCTGCCCGTACGTGCCCGTTTGGCTTCTAGAGGTAAAAAAGGTTAAAAAGACATGGTTGCAGAAATTGTATGGCGTGCATCCCTTACATGTTTTGACTGATAGTAGTTTGATCTAATAGTTTGAAAATTGCATTTTAAGTCGGTTGTCTACCTGTGAGCCTCTGCCAAAGTCTACTCCCAATATTCTGTTACAGACACAGGATGCACAAAAAACTACTCATTGAAATTCGCAGGTACGCACCTCACTTAAAAATTACTTTGGAGTACAAATGGTCAAGAACAATATTGACTTATAGTCCCTCCAGGTAGGCACAAATCTTATTTAGACACGAGCATAATATCAAAATTGCATAATTCAGCCTAAATCCACATGAATGCAGGGAACAGGTAAATTTTTAGGCATGGTAGCATAAGCCTATATATTGCAAAATAAGCAGTCTACGACTGAAAGTTGGCGCAACAAGTACTGAAACCATGGCGTTGAACAATTTAAAATTATTTGAACTGTTTAGAAGGTCAACCAAACCAAAGTTTTTCACGGAAGCTGCTTTAGAAGAACTTGATAGCTTATACGGAAGGAAATATTGAGAGAAGCAAAATTATAAAAAATAATTTTTATCTGATATATGCAAATAATAAGGCAAAATGGGTGAAATCTAATCGAACCATTCAGAACTTCAACTCCAAATACGAGGACTGGCAGTAGATAAACCCACCACATCAACCAGAGGAGCAAAAGGAAGGCCAAAAAAAAGTATTGAGGAGTGTTCAATTTTCACAAGAAAGAGGAAACTTGCCGATGCCACCAATGACTTGACCACGAAGCATTTATCTGACGCGCTGTCTATTAAATATACAAAGGATAGTGAAAGAGTTAGGTCGCAGATTTCAAAATCTGTTGCTGATGCAAGCCCACTGCGACTAAAAATGCTTAAGGAAAGCATTCCCACGCCCACAAACGCACACATTAAAAAGTATGGTTCCGAAGAAGCCTTGGCCTTGTTTATGGATTTACAACTTCCCAAAGAAAAATATGAGATACTACGGGTATCCTTGATGCGACACGGGGCTGACGTTTTACCAGAATACAAGCATATTACGCAAGCCAAAATAAATTCACGACCACTGCATACGTAGTTTACGGAAGTCTCTGTGAAAGCCAATCTGCAGGTTCTCATGGGCCATACAGCAAAACGGTTGTTGGAGAGTCTTCCTGAAAATGAGGTGAAAATTCTTCCTGAGAAACTGACATTGATCAGCAAATGGGGCTGCGATAGATCATCCGGACAAAGCGTTTATAAGCAAAGGATATCTTCTGATGACGCTACAATATCGGACGGAAATATGTTTATGGCATCTGTTGTTCCTTTGCGGCTAAAATCTGATGTTTCCCTACACTGGAAAAATCCACGTCCGTCATCAGTGCATAATTGCCGACCAATAATGTTTCAGTTTGCAAGGGAATCGGCAGAACTCATAAGGACTACGGTGAAGGACATTGAAGAACAAATAAGAAAGATTAAGCAAATTGGAGAAGGAAAATATATTGAATGCAATTACGAGTTCCACCTGACCATGGTTGACGGCAAAGTCATAAACGCACTGACAGGAACAACTTCGACATTGTCATGCCCGATTTGCAAAAAGAGTCAGAAGAACTTTGGTAATTTAAACGATTCTACAAACGAGGAGAATTACGAATATGGAATGTCACCATTGCACGCAAGGATAAGGTGTATGGAGTTCTTGCTAAAACTGGCGTATACCCTAGCACAAGAGGATGAAAACTTCGATGAAAATATATCAATAAAAGATAAGGAAAAGATCAGAAAGAAGCAAATACAGGATGCTTTTTTTAAACAAGTTGGACTAAAAGTAGACCGTCGCAAGCACGGATACGGTAACTCAAATGATGGAAACTCTTCTAGGAGATTTTTTGAAAATGATGAGGCAGTAACTAGAATCACTGGAATTGACAATCAAATCGTGAAAAGATTGGGAACGATCTTGAATGTTTTAATCTGTAAAGAAAATGTCAATTCTACAAAATATGGAGAATATGCATCGAAAACTGCATCTCTTTTAGTAGAAATGTATCTACAGAAGAAGTTGACCCCGACCGTCCATAAAATATTGGCGCATGGCAAAGATATAATTGAGTACCAGTCTTTGCCAATTGGAGAGCTTTCTGAAGAAGCACAGGAGTCTCTTAACAAATTTTATAAAAAATATAGATTGCAGAACATATTCAAAACATCAAGGGTCAGGCAAAATGAGGACCTCTTCAACATGTTGGCAGCATCTTCCGATCCACTTATTTCTTCCCTGCGGCATGTGAAGTCACGAATAGAGTTAGAAAATAATTATAGTTTAGAAATGATTAGTCTTTTAGATATACCTTCTCTTACGAATTGTGATGAATATTTTACAGAAAATTTAAAAAATAAATTTAAAAAAGAAGTAATTTTTTTTAATTTGTTAGGTAATAATTTAAAACATAAAAACCGAAAAAAAAAAAAAACAATCTAAAAATGTAAAAATAATTTTTTTTAGTTACCATAAAATTGATTTTTCTACAAATTTTTATTTTGATAACCCATAAGTAGGCCCCTACAAAGCGTAGCACCCTTTCCAAATGCTCATTTCATAGGCTGAACAGTTATCTATCATATGCTGTTTAAACTGTTCAACTATGTTATTCGGTTCAAAAGATATGATTTTTGCAACGAAAAAACTCAAATGGCGCCACTGTGCGCTGGCCGCGTTAAATAATAAATTATATTGGTGTTTAATGAAGTACTTTGGAAACTTCTAGTTTTTCTGCTCTAGAAGATAGTAATTAATTCTTTTTAAAGATGAGATGATCATTGTCTTTTACAAAATGAAATTATAATAGAAACTGGCCAAAAGGAAAATCAATTAACTTCGAATTTAATTGGTTTTGGAATTTAAACATTCAGTATTGGCAACAGTTTCAAAGTGGTATCCGTACCCAACATTGGTTATAATATTGAGTTAAAGGCACAGATGGAGATTATCAAAGATCGGCACAGCCGGAATGGAAAACTAAGAACTTTGTTTTAACTCCATTTGATCTCTACTTACTCATGTTTTATTTTTGTATTCTTTCCTTACGGTGAAATATTTTAAAAAAACAACAGTGTGTACAAAAATTAAAAAACAAAAAAAGTAAGACAATTATAGTCGGTCTAGATCGACTATACGGTACCCTACACCGTGTGTTTAGAGACACTATGTCATAGGTCCAACTAATAGAAAATAAATAATAAATTTGGGTGGCATTATTATTTAATATCTTTGCCTTCGGATATATAACTATTTATGTGGGGACTAGGCCGAAAAATGGTCACTTTTTTTTGCAAAAACATATACAAACCAAATTTAAGAAAAATCTGTGCAATATTTTTGATTTTTGAGAGATTTAAGTGGAGACAGGGAATTAGCCTCATATGGAGACTATGACTAAGAAATCTCCTATAGGGTTTATTTTTGGACTACTGATAAATAGATGTAATAAACATACACAAACTTAATTTGACCGAGATCTATATGATAAATTGGATATTGTGGCAATTTAAGTAGATATTATAGGGATCATTTATATGGGGACTAGGTCTGAACATAAACCGATTTTCACCAATTTCAACAGCGTTCATTCTATGGCCGGTGGAAGTTTATACACTAAATTTCATCAAAAGATATTCATATTTGCGACCTGTAGTTTGATTGCAAGGTTTACATGGACACACAGACGGACAGATAGACGGGCAGAATATGATTGTGAGTCGATCGGTATAATAAAAGATGGGTCTAGGTCAAATATTTTTGATAGTTACAAACATCAGCACAAAGTCATTATACCCTGACCACATAGTGGTTCACATTTCGTGCGTAAATTTACGCATTCTCTGTTGGTGTAAATTTCGAGTCAATAGGTGTATTTCGTGTGAACCAATTACAGCATGCTTGACCTTCAGATGTTTGTTTTTTTTTTACCAGTTTAGTGTAAAAATTGGTTTAGGTAAAATAAAAAAAATTACTGATTACATATTTATATAAACTAATTCAAACTAATTGACATGCTCACAGACATTTGAGATTAGGTTAATTAGTTTTAAATACTATAAATCGAAACAGCCATTCATATATCGCTCTAAGCAAATAAGTGGCCAACTAACCGCACATTAGTTATGTGTCCGTGTATGTATTTCGTATGACTTATGGTAAATAAGAAAGTAAAATAATTGCAACAGTGTATATCAGGAAATGTTGGCGCGATATCACACCGCCAGCCATCATCATCATCATCATATGCTTGAAGGAAAATTGATAACGAGCACCAACACAACTACTGCTACGAGTACAAACAATCATTTTGAAGGTAAATTTGGGTGAATTATTTTTTATTTTATTTAATTTGCTTCGGTTTATTTTTTTTATTATTCTTTGTTTTTTTATTAGATTTGTTTGTTTTTTGATATGCGTCTAAGGCGATAACATAAAAATTCTGAATTTTGAGTTTATTTTTTTTTTATTTTTATTGACTTGTTGGTAATTGTTTGTATTTTTCCTCAATGCGTCCAAAACTAACTAATGCTCGACATTATAAATGCCAACGCAAATAAAGAAACAGAAACAGAGAAACAATTTTCATAATCGGTTGATTTTTATTGTTGTTATCGTTGTTCGTTTTGTTCACTGTGCTTTTTTTACGGGTTGACATGACAGCATGTTGGAGGTAATGTTTTGCCACTGACAAGCAAGACCCTACCGAATTTAAAATATCAAATATTTTTCAACTAAAACAAATTTATTTTTATCCCTTAATTCTCTTGTTCCATCAATCGTTCTCTCGTTGCTTTGGAAATAGTTTAAAGATTAGAAAAACAAAAAAACAAAAAAAACATCTACATAAGTATTTAGTTTTTTTTTATTATTAATATGGTTTCTAAGTTTTCTTTTCTTTTCAATTATTTGTAGGTTTCTAGCTTTTGAAACTTATTTTGTATGTATCTATTTTAACAATTTGTAATTTATCAAAATTTACATGAAGATGACTAAAAATGTGACATTTTCCGTTGTTATTTTCAATAAATTAAAATTACGAAAATATTTTGTTTTTATACACTAAGTTGGACAGATTGAAAACTATATTTAAAATTATACTTTTTTAAATTTCTCATTTAACGACGATTCCATTAGGCAATTCTTAAAATCACATTATTCATAGGAAATGAAAAATGTCATTTAACACATTTAGTTGAATTGATAAATTTGTTTATATTTAAGACTATTTCTATGTAAAATCAGTAATTTAAACAATATTTCTTGTGGCAGAGAATAAATTTTGAATAAAAAGATTATTACTTATTATACTCTCCTCACCAGTTTGCAGACCATATACATATATAAGTTTGTCATTCTGTTTTAAATAATTAGAAAAAAAATCTGGACCCCATAAAATATATATTGTGAGCGTCAAAATAAAGTAAACAGCAATTTTTAATCTTTAAATTGTCTTATAACAAAATTATTATTGACATACGATAAAAAGTAATATTGCAGAGTTTAGTACTATACCATTTAGAGATTGACTAACATAAAACATGAAATCAAATCGATTGGAAATATTGCACAAATCTCTCGAATGTAAAAATGCATCAGATTTTGCGCGTCAAAAAAAAGTAAACAGTGGTAACACTTATTTACACTTTTTTATATTTC
Organism: Cordilura impudica; assembly: GCA_963682025.1. NCBI lineage: Eukaryota > Metazoa > Arthropoda > Insecta > Diptera > Scathophagidae > Cordilura > Cordilura impudica. The sequence continues at coordinate 131,388,015 of OY821519.1, read as the reverse complement.
GGGGAAGAACCAAAATTTTTGTGATAAATGTATACTGATCACGTGTTCTACTTTACTTAAAATCATTTGAAGTTGATTTGTACAAATTAATAATAGCTAAAAAGATGTAAAAGCAAACATTCTCACTATGGGAAAGCAACTATCGGTTTATACTCCGAAAATATTTTAGATTAAAAAGAAAAATGTAAATCTTTAAGTGAAATTGGCGAAATTGTGGGTTGGAACCACTGCACAATAAAAAAAATTGTTGATGAATGCGCCAAACACCATCAGGTTGAAGATTTAATGAGATCTGGACGACCAAAGCAGCTTAGTGGTACTGAAGTTAGAGCTGTAGTAAGAGAAGTAAAGACATATTCAACCTAAAGTGCAGCTAAATTATCAGAAAACATAACGCAGACATCAGGCAAACCAATAAGTTCGAGTACAGTAAGGAGATCGCTTCACAAAATGTCTACATGGAAGGATACCATGCAAGAAACCATACATATCCAAAGCGGATCAGAGCAAGCTAATGAATTTCGATAAAAAGTAGAAAAATTAGGTTCTATCTTTGTGGGAAAGCATATTATATACAGATAAGAGGAAATTCGAAATTTTCGGCGCGAAAACGCCTCCAAAAATATGGCGTGCTAAGAATGAAACATGCAAAGAAAAGTGTGTTACCAAAACTGTTATATACAGTGGGGTTCAGTTATGTTTTGGGGCTATATGGCGGGAACAGGTGTTGGAAATTATGTTTTTATTTACTCCACTATGACCCAAATAGATTACTTAGAGATTTTGAAGGACAATGTTGGCCCTAGCGTCGAGAAATAAGGCATGGCTGGAAAAAGGATCTCCCAACAGGACAACGATCTTAAGCTTACATCTAAAATTGTGAAAGAGTGGCTACTGTACCGGACTCCTAAGACACCTGATCAACCGTCGCAGTCCCCAGACCTTAAACCAATCGAGCACCTGTGGGAAAATCTTGACAGAAAAATAGGTCGAAGGGCTTTTTCAAGCAAGGGAAACTTAAAGAATCTCCCCCGATATAACAAAAAAAATTGTGGAGTCGCTGCCTAGAAGACTACATAAGGGGCATAAGGCCAAATGAAAATAAACCAAATATTAAAAAATTGTAAAAGTTTACTTTTTGTATTGAAGTTCTGTTGCCTTTTCTTTGCTGTTTACTTTTTTTTGACGCGTAAAATTTGGTCATTTTCTAAATAAAATGCATTTATTTCTATTTTGTAATGCTTCTGTTTAATTTTTTTTATTGAGTTCAGCTATAACACAAGGGAACAAAATTGAACTTTTTTTTGTGTTGATTTGAAATTTATAGCAAATTTTTACTAATTTGAGGTCGCTGATTTCAAATCTGCACTTGGTTTTTTTCTATCAGCTCGACTTTTCGAGATATACCGTTATGTTCAAAATTAAGGCACTTCCGCTACATATATTGGAATAACTTGAAAACGGTTCACCATATTAAATTAAGAAAAAAATCCGAAACTCGCAAACAATATTCTCTTAAAGCCGTGCTTACTTTGTTTTTAAATTTTCCAGGTAGTTTTAGAGATATCGTTCAAGTTTTGAAAAAAAAATTAAAATTTTTAAAAAAAAAAAAACATTTTTTTTGTTCTTTAAAAATTCCTAAAAAATAAAAATGGGACAAAAATCACAGTTTTGGTCTACAAGCAGTTAGCTAAATATATTTCGAATAAAATGAGCTTTATTTCATTGCAATCGGTGCACAACTTTTGATTTTGTTCACGATTTACTGAATTGATATAAATCGCGATTTCCATACAAAAATAACATTTTCTAATGTGTAAGTGTTTGTATGTAATAAGTTAGTTTTTTATGATTCTAAGAATTAAAAAAATTAAGTAATAAAAAAAGATTATTTCATTTTTATGGTCAGCTATACTTTTTAATTTAACACAAAAAGAGAATTTTAAAGAAAAATAAAAAATTTTAATACACAAATATTACAATGTAATTACAACTCATCGAAAAATTTTCTTTTATAAGATTTTCTTAAATAACCTTGTTTAGAGGGATTTGTTTTAATGCTCCAGCAATAGTCCGCCATCATATGCTTATCCCAGTGACCCTGGTACCGCTCCTCTATAGTGCGGATATCTTGATGGAAACGTTCACCTTGTTCTTCACTGAAGTCTCGAAGATTTTCAGGGAAACAATCCAAATGACTGTGTAGGTAGTGCACCTTAATGCTCATATTACAACCAAGCTGCTTGAAATGTGACAACATGTTATCCACGTGGTCCGAATAGTGCTCACCCTTTTTGTTTCCCAGGAAATTGCGCACTATCCAAACAAATTCATTCCAAGCATTTCTTTCAATATCTGTCATGGAATTACTAAAATTTTCATCATTGATTAATTTTTTGATTTGAGGGCCATCAAAAATGCCAGCTTTCAGTTTCTCCGAACTCAAATTGTTGAACTTTTTACTGATATATCTAAAACAATCACCGTCCTTGTTGAGAGCTTTGACAAATTGTTTCATAAGTCCTAGCTTGATATGGAGAGGTGGCAGTATTATGCGATCCCTGGGCACAAGTGGTTGATTAACTATATTGTGGTTTCCTGGAACCATAGCTTCCCTCGAAGGCCAGTCTTTCTTACTCCAGTGTTCAGATCTGGCTCTCCTATCCCATAAACAAATGAAACATGGATATTTTGTGTAGCCACCTTGTTGGCCTAGAAGAAAATTCACCATTTTTAGATCCACACAAATTAGCCAGCGGTGTTCGTTGTACTTTATTTTATTTATAACTGAGGCAATTGTAGAATATTCTTCTTTAGCTTTAGTTGAATGTGCAATGGGCAACGAACCCAATTTATTACCGTTATGCAGAAGTACACATTTTAGGCTGCGTTTAGAAGAATCTATAAATAGTCGCCAGTCATTTGGATCATACTCCTCTAATCCCATCGCTGTTACTAAACCAGGAACATCTGAACAATAAACAAATTCATCGTCTTCGGAAAAGAATGGAAGTAAGTTTTTTTCTCTGTTACGGTAGTATGAAATTGTTGTTCCTTGGGTTAACAGATTTTTTTGCTTTAATCGAGAAGCAAAAATTTCAGATGCTTTTTTAGAAAGTTCAAGGTCTCTCACTAAATCACTAAGCTCCTCCTGATTAAATTGCTCGCGTTCAGAAGAAATATCTAAATGCAAGTCATCTGATCCAAATTCAGAAATTGGTGAAGGAACATTTTGTCGTAAGTCGTGGAAATTGTGTGTAGATGTAGATGGTTGTGGTTCTGAATCCTCACTAGAGTACAGGACTGGTTGGGTAATAGACAACACGTTAGGATAAATCCATTTAGACCGGTTTGTTTTATTAATGCCTGTTATGTTGACAGCGCAAAAATAACAATCATCATAATGATTCGAAGGTTCCCGCCAGATCATTGGTGTTTTATACTTGAAGTGGGTCCGTTGCTTGTTTGCCCATAACCTTAAATACTCTACACAGTTTTTACATACAGTATTAGGAATCCAGTACTTGTCACGGGTTTCCATGGTAAATCCGAAGTAGTCAAAATAAATTTTTTTAATAAAATCTGACACACTTTTTCTATATTTTATAAACGTGTATTCGCCACATATGTTACAAAAATAGTTGGGATTGATTTTACAGGTGTTTCTTGACGTAGCCATTGCACAATTTTGAAGTATATATCAAAGTAACACAATTTTCAATAAATAACACACGGGAACAAAATTGAACTTTTTTGTGTTGACTGATTAAATGTTCAATGTAAAATGATTTATATTTTTTGTCGTTATACTTTTCGCTTTCGTAAACACTTGTTGAATGAGAAAAATTGGTTGAATGAACCCATATAAATACTTAGTAGTTTTTTACTGAAGTACCAAAAAAAATTATATCCACAATTTTATTGACAGTCACTTATGAATGAACACATGTGTTCAGGGGAATTCCTTTAAAAAATCACCCGTTACCAACGGTAAACCACACATCAATAAAAACAAGTGGACTTTTCTTTTTTCTCTTTAATTGACTGTGAACTGACTAGGTGTCATAAAGGGACAATAAAATTTATAGGCGTTATGAGTTTGCTACCGCAACCATAAAAATGAAATAATCTTTTTTTATTACTTAATTTTTTTAATTCTTAGAATCATAAAAAACTAACTTATTACATACAAACACTTACACATTAGAAAATGTTATTTTTGTATGGAAATCGCGATTTATATCAATTCAGTAAATCGTGAACAAAATCAAAAGTTGTGCACCGATTGCAATGAAATAAAGCTCATTTTATTCGAAATATATTTAACTAACTGCTTGTAGACCAAAACTGTGATTTTTGTCCCATTTTTATTTTTTAGGAATTTTTAAAGAACAAAAAAAATGTTTTTTTTTTAAAAATTTTAATTTTTTTTTCAAAACTTGAACGATATCTCTAAAACTACTTGGAAAATTTAAAAACAAAGTAAGCACGGCTTTGAGAGAATATTGTTTGCGAGTTTCGGATTTTTTTTTTTAATTTAATATGGTGAACCGTTTTCAAGTTATTCCAATATATGTAGCGGAAGTGCCTTAATTTTGAACATAACGGTATATCTCGAAAAGTCGAGCTGATAGAAAAAAACCAAGGGCAGGTTTGGATTCAGCGTCCCAAATAACCTTAAAAACAATATTCAGTTCTTAATCAACAGAACCATTGTTCCCTTGTGTAATTAAATAATTCTTGAATTCCCTATATTTATTTTAGATTTTGTGTTAATTACTTCATTGTAATAAAACTTTTAATATGAGGAACTAAGGTGTTTACTTTATTCTGACGCTCACGGTATATTCTTAATCTTTATAACAAGCGGAGTTGATATAGCGATGTCAGTCTGTCCGTCTGTCCGCGATCGTGCTCACTTCTAGTGGAAATTAACCGTTTAAAATCATCAAAACCGGTTGACTAGCCCCGAGATTTCAATGAAAATGTAAATAAAAACTCTTGAAAAAATTGTATATCTCTGTTGCTAATCTTATTATAGTTATTCTAAATTTTGTAATTTGTGTAACATAAATAAGTGTAATTGTTCTTGTTGTTGTTGTGTTCGTTGTGCTTGCAGCATTTGCTTAATGAGTGTGCACACTTTTTTTAACGTTATCCCGAAGAAAATAAAAAACGGTCAATATGAAAAAAAAAATAACACAAATTTACATTTACTTAAAGGAGTACCTAGTAATTTCTAAAAAAAATGAATTAACTATTTATACATTTTAATAAAAATAGAAATAATCATATTTTCATATTTTTTTTTACAATTTAGATGTAAGCAGAATTTTCTTTAAGAACTTTAAATTTTAACAAATCTAACAAAGCTTATGAAAAGTTATTAAATAAAAATTCACTACACTTGCTTTTAAATAAAGAGTATACACATATAGGGCCATATGCAAAAAAAAAATAAAGTGTACTTCAAGTAGACTTTATTGTACGTTTTTCTTACCAAATTTGTTGATAAAGTCTACTTGAAGTACACTTTAATTTTTTTTTGCATACGGCTAATAATCTCTATCTCTTATGTTACTAGTAACGCATTCAGTTATTCGGCAACTATCATGTGGATCGCATTGTATCAACTGATTATAATTTTTTTTTTTGAAAATGACTTTAAGCATAATCTAAATTGCGCATCGATAAGCGAAAAAGTACAAAAAATCTACCTTAAAAACAAATTTGCAAAATAAAATTAAATTTTCAGAAGGGCAATATGATATTAATACATGGCATTAATATCTAAAAATGAATTTGGGCATATGGTCACCGCGGCTGTTCTTAACGAAACGCATTCTGGACGCCCAATATTGGGACACATTTTCGAGAATTGCCGAATTGTCACGAATAACGAGAACAATGTTGGCCTGCGAAGTGTCAGTTGTTGCTGGTTTAGCAGTGACTTCACGAAGCCCCACAGGAAATAAGCGCCTGACCTTGGCAGTCAATTGACAGATCTTCTCGAAATCAACTCATCGCAAAATTTTTATTTCAATAAGTTGATGGTTGTGGTCGCCGTATGTCACGTAGCTCCACATCTCGCCAGGATCAATGTCATCCATATTTTCAAAATATCATTGATCATGTTGCTGTTACGATCTCCTTGGACCGTAACGCGAATCTGGCTTCATTTTTGAGAAAGTGAGGTCCGATGATGCCACCAGCGTGCAAACCACATCAAACAGTGCATGGATGTAATGGAGTATGTAGGGTCTGTTGCGAATTGGCCTCACTCCATTCACGGCAATTTTGTTTACTAGCGACATACGTTGTTATTAATGAAAAAAAAAATGCAAAATAATTTTGAATTATTTTTCAGTTTATAACCACTTATAAAAACTTGTGTGTTTATTTCTGTTATTTTTTGTCACTATTATTCTTGATACGTTGTTATATTCTCATCCTAAGTCCCGTTAACTATTTGTTGACGAACAAAAAAAATCCATTTTTCAAACAACAACAAGTTATGTCTACATGGGTGGTTGCATTGGTAGTTTTCTTTTCCAAAGAAAACGACTTTTGTCGACATAAGTTGTTTTATCTGCACACACTTTAAGTGTAATTTACAAATTGTTTTTTTTCGTCCTTCTCTAGGATCTATTCCTCTGAAGATTTTTGACCCAAAATTTTATATAAAGTATTGATTGCCCATATCTACAGGACTGTTAAATAAAAAGCTCTAAAAACTTAATATCGAGCCCATAATTTCAAATATAACGTTTTTTGGCTCCCCTCAACATTTTGATTTTATGACATACGCTGTTATTCTAGAAAACCACAGAACTAACCCTTTCGAAAGTTCCATCTAAGAAAAAAAACTGCACTAAATGTAAATTTTGTTATTTGTCTGTCGTTTTATTTTTTTTACAACTATTTTTAGAGTTGTTTTAACCACAACTTTTATACACTCTCATCAATTTTCAAATATTTAACAAAAAAATGTCTCAAGAAAATATTTAACCAAAAATTAGAAAGAACCTCTTGTGTGGTTCTGATTTTTTTAAATTTCTATTAAAGGACACTTCTATAGCGAAATCTATTATAAACGCATCAAAAATAATCAAAGACAAAATTCGGGACTGAAAAACTTGGCTAAGGGATATCAGAAATGCAATTTACGGAAAATTCTAAGAAAATTTTGCGAAGAAGCCACGGTTCTAAAATCAAAATCGATTTTTTGGCGAGGAAATTAGTTTAATCCAAAAATATATGCCTTTTTTGTTGAAAAATTATTTCAATTGAGGGCTTGGTTACAAGAAAGCATGCAAAAAACACATGGGTAAAAAATGTATCAAAACAGAAACAAAAATAGAAACAAAGCGTAACTGACTGCAAGTGGGGTGAAGCGTTGGGTACATTCGTAAATGCAGTAAATTTGTGCATCACTGCGGCAGTTATGCCAAGTTTTGTAGTTGATGCGTGATCAGTTGTTGCAGATTATTTGTTACTGCTCAACAATTGCACAGAGTTTGCTTTTTAGAACGTTTTGCAAAAGATAAAAAACATGTTCACCACAATAACATTAACAAATAATATTGAAAATCTTGATTCTAAAAATGACAACTTTTTGTTAACTTATAATAAAAACAGAATTAAAGGAAAGATGACACGCCTTTTGGTTATTAAAAATCAATTAAAATGAAAAAGAAGGCGGATTCCTAAAATACAAAATGGATTTGAAATAATAAAACGATATTATTTTAATTTGTATTAAAAATTTTTATATAATGAAGTACTTACTCTGCCATTCTGCACCAATGTTTAACTTTTTTTAACTTCGCGCTCTATTGCATCAGTAATTAAAATGATGCTATAGTTGCAAAAATTTGCGTTTTTGAACATTTTACTTTTATTATGCTGCAGTGATGCATAACTACTGCATTTACGGTAGTACCCATTGTCATGTTGCTATTGTTTTGTCCCTCTCTAAAAGGTACGAATAAAATAAATTATATAATTATTGAGCTAATTTTCATGAATATCGCGAAAACAAAGTCAATTTCCTTCTTGAAAAGCTATGAATTTTAAATCGGAGGCTCGATTTTGATTTCTTCGCAAAATTTGTTTAGTATTTTCCGTAGATAACGTTTCTGATATACTCTTGGTTGACAAAAACAAACACTAATGTAAATACTACACTAATGTAAATACTATTCTTGTTTACTTATTAAGCTAGACTTTTGCTTTATCTATTATTTTTTTTGCCCCTCTGCACACTTTTTTTAAAAAAAAAGAGTGGAATTTTCAATGTGTATCTTTGAAATGTTTTAAGTAATGTAAATTAATTTCCTCCATATGGATTTTATGTTTAGTTTAATATATGGACTTATTGCACTATTTATAACATATGCAAATTTTTTTTTTTAAGTAAACAATTTGATAATTTTATAATAAACTAGCAGTAACCCGATGAGCTTCGCAACACCCTTCGTAACGAAATAAAAAGCAACTACTCACATTAATAACTTATGAACTCAAACAAAGTCGCCAGACTTCCATTACAGGACTTCGTATATATGACATTATACATTTACTTCGTATTTGAGGTACCACGCCCACTGATCGGATTTCGCCCATTTTCTTTTTCGAGTACTAACGTTGATAACTTTTGAACTCACACAAAGTTTCAAGACTTTATCTATTACAGTACTCTTGATATATAACATTTAATATTTACTTTGTATAGTGGGTACCACGCCCATTGGTCCGATCATGCCGCAAGCCTTCGAGTTATTTAAATATGTATATATGCATAGTTTCAGAGATCTTGCTATAGTAGTACTCCAGATATTATATGTTAAAATTAGATGTTAAAAATTCACTTTGTACGGGAGGTACCACGCTCACTTGAAAAAAAAATATAGCCTATTTTTCCTTCCTGATAGGCAGTTACCTACTGTAAAAATTTCGAGACGGTCGGTCCAGTGATGTAGTCTCCTATAAACCACAAACAAACAAACAAACATACACAACTCCATTTTTATATATAAGATTAATACCACAAACACTGACTTTTTAATATTTTTTAGACGTGTCTATATATTTTTGGGCATATATTGGCATAATGATGACTGATTTACCCGATTTTCAATAGCAACCTACTCAAGATAATGAAAAACAATAGCGCTCAAAGTTGTTTTAAGTAAATAGTTTAGTTTGTGAATGAGCGCGACTTTAACGGGCAGATGGACGGACGGACATCGCTATATCGACTCGGGTTGTTATAAGGATCAAGAATATATATACTTTATGGGGTCGCAGATGTATTTTTCGATGCGTTACAACCGGAATGACAAACTGAATGGTATAAATGGGGAAAAACCACAATATAACCATTTGGGAACATCCCTTAAAAACAAACTTTTTTAGGATAAAAATTTTTCGGTATTTTTTTTTTGTTGAGACTTAGACCTAAGGCATCATATAATACAGTTGGTTAGAAAATATTAGATAACGATTAAGACTATTTTGGAAAATGTAATTGAAGTCGGTATTGTCATTGCTGAGAACACATTTTTATTAAAAAGAGTTAAGTTTTTTCAAAGTTGTTTCATAATTTACTTTGTTATATAGTATAACACTTTGCTTCGATTCTCATTAAGTTGATTTCACAGTAAATGTTCATGAATTTAACTGTTTAGCAAACAAACTATCTACCTCTGTTGGTCACTGATAAGGTTTGGTTACTCGACCCGAAACAGCTGTATAATCCGTCTTGCAGAATATGCTTTTGGTTTTTGCTTTATTTAAAGTAAAAAAATATTTGATTTTGGGTTTGATTAATTTCTAATTCAATCATTAAAATGATGAAGATCGAAAAAAAGATTGAGTTAGAAATTAAATCAGGTTTTTATACCCTATACCACTATGTGGTTTGGGTATAATGACTTTGTGCTGCTGTTTGTAACAACCAAAAATATTTGACCTAGACCCATCTTTAATTATACCGATCGAATCAGAATCACTTTCTGAGTTGATTTAACAATGTCCGTCCGTCCCTCCGTCCGTCTGTGTGTCCATGTAAAGCTTGTAATCAAACTGGAGGTCGCAAATATGAATATGTTTTGATGAAATTTGATATATAAGCTTTTGTCCGCCATGGGATGAACGCTATTGAAATTGGTGAGAATCGGTCCATGTTCAGACCTAGCCCCCATACAAATTACCCCTATGAAATCGACATAAATTGCCATAAGATCCAAATTGTCATATAACGGGTGATTTTTTTGAGGTTAGGATTTTCATGCATTAGTATTTGACAGATCACGTGGGATTTCAGACATGGTGTCAAAGAGAAAGATGCTCAGTATGCTTTGACATTTCATCATGAATAGACTTACTAACGAGCAACGCTTGCAAATCATTGAATTTTATTACCAAAATCAGTGTTCGGTTCGAAATGTGTTTCGCGCTTTACGTCCGATTTATGGTCTACATAATCGACCAAGTGAGCAAACAATTAATGCGATTGTGACCAAGTTTCGCACTCAGTTTACTTTATTGGACATTAAACCAACCACACGAATGCGTACAGTGCGTACAGAAGAGAATATTGCGTCTGTTTCTGAGAGTGTTACTGAAGACCGTGAAATGTCGATTCGTCGCCGTTCGCAGCAATTGGGTTTGTGTTATTCGACCACATGGAAGATTTTACGCAAAGATCTTGGTGTAAAACCGTATAAAATACAGCTCGTGCAAGAACTGAAGCCGAACGATCTGCCACAACGTCTAATTTTCAGTGAATGGGCCCTAGAAAAGTTGGCAGAAAATCCGCTTTTTTATCGACAAATTTTGTTCAGCGATGAGGCTCATTTCTGGTTGAATGGCTTCGTAAATAAGCAAAATTGCCGTATTTGGAGTGAAGAGCAACCAGAAGCCGTTCAAGAACTGCCCATGCATCCCGAAAAATGCACTGTTTGGTGTGGTTTGTACGCTGGTGGAATCATTGGACCGTATTTTTTCAAAGATGCTGTTGGACGCAACGTTACGGTGAATGGCGATCGCTATCGTTCGATGCTAACAAACTTTTTGTTGCCAAAAATGGAAGAACTGAACTTGGTTGACATGTGGTTTCAACAAGATGGCGCTACATGCCACACAGCTCGCGATTCTATGGCCATTTTGAGGGAAAACTTCGGAGAACAATTCATCTCAAGAAATGGACCGGTAAGTTGGCCACCAAGATCATGCGATTTGACGCCTTTAGACTATTTTTTGTGGGGCTACGTCAAGTCTAAAGTCTACAGAAATAAGCCAGCAACTATTCCAGCTTTGGAAGACAACATTTCCGAAGAAATTCGGGCTATTCCGGCCGAAATGCTCGAAAAAGTTGCCCAAAATTGGACTTTCCGAATGGACCACCTAAGACGCAGCCGCGGTCAACATTTAAATGAAATTATCTTCAAAAAGTAAATGTCATGGACCAATCTAACGTTTCAAATAAAGAACCGATGAGATTTTGCAAATTTTATGCGTTTTTTTTTAAAAAAAAGTTATCAAGCTCTTAAAAAATCACCCGTTAGATCTTACTCAAATTGGGTTTATATGCGTTCATTACATCCATCCATGAGTAGTCCAAAAATGAGCCCTTTGGCCCCATATAGAGCTGCTTCCCGATCTTCATTTAAATCTTTAAAAAACAAAAATATTGCACTGATTCTTCTCAGATTTTGTTTGTATATATTTTTGCAAAATACAACAGACTTTACCAATGATCAGGATCGGTCCATTTTCGGACCTAGTCCCCATATAGATATAGCATCCGATATGAACTTTTTCATATCTGCAGGCAAAAAAATTAATAAAAATCAGACTCAAATTTGGTTTTTGCTTATTTTCTATGTCCAGTTAGTTGGGCCTAAGAGATAGGACATGGTATAGGGTATCGTATAGTCGGTTTAGACCGACTATAATTTTCTTACTTGTTTATGTTTATATTTCTGGGGTCACAAGCATTAATCGGCTAAGTCGAAAATCATGCTTTCGAGAAAAATAACTTTTAATATAAATGTAATGTTGCTTCATTCTTTTTTTATAATTGTCTATTTATTCAGTTGGTTACATTACAAAATTACAAATTTATCCCCAGCACCAAATATGGCTTTATAAAGGATATTAATAACTTTTTTTTTTTAAAACGGTGTTGTAGAAATGGGGATTTCACGTAAATATAAAGCGTTGTTAGTTGAATATGACAACATACATAACTCAAATTGTTCTTAATTCGACTTAGGCGGTTATCGCTTGTGACCACATATTTGTAAAAATAGAAATAAATAAATTAAAATAAATATATTTAACTACAGATTTTTTTAACGAACCCTTGAAACTATAAATACATGAATATTTGATTATTTCCTGATCAAAAAATATTGTGAAATAATTATTTCAGATAAATACATTAAAATATATTTTTATTATTAAAGAAAATATATATTAAAATTATTCAAAGATCATAGAACGGGTTTTTGCATATTTTATTTTAATTTTTTTTTTTATTTATCAACAAATTAAAATATCCCTGTAGATGACTAGTGCATTAGACAGACTATCGGATATAATGAAATTAAAAATAAGCAAATAAGAAAATTATAGTCTATCTCTTAGGCCAAACTAACTGGACATAGAAAATAAGCATAAACCAAATTTGAAAGATATATACAAACAAAATTTGAAAAGAATCAGTGCAATATTTTTGTTTTTTGATAGATTTAATTGCAGATCGGGAAGCAGCTCTACATGGGGCCTATGAGTAAGGGTTGTCCCATAGGGATAATTTTTGGAATACTCATTAATGGATGTAATAAACGCATACAAACCCAATTTGAGTAAGATCTATATGATAATTTGGAACTTATGGCAATGTATGTCGATTTCATAGGGGTCATTTGTATGGGGGCTAGGTCTGAACATAGACCGATTTTCACCAATTTCAATAGCGTTTATCCTATGGCCGACAAAAGCTTATATACCAAATTTTATCAAAACATACTCATATTTGCGACCTGCAGTTTGATTACAAGGTTTACATGGACACACAGACGGACGGACGGACGAACGGACACACGGATTGAAATCGTTAAATCGAATCAGATAGTGATTCTGATTCGATCGGTATAATAAAAGATGGGTCTATGTCAAATATTTTTGGTAGTTACAAACAGCAGCACAAAGTCATTCTACCCAAACCCCATAGTGGTATAGGGTATAAAAACCAAAATAAGTTTGCTAATTACTTTTCTTTTTTTTTAAGCAACAAAAAAAAAATTGTAACGAATTTAAAAATTTTTTTTTTGTCATATGTATATGGAACTAGCTGACTCGGCAAACTTCTCTTTATCCAAAAGATTTTTTTGATTGAAATAATTTTGAAATTTTTTTTATCGAAAATTATCGGCCGTTAACAGATAACGCAATAATATAATTTGAACACAACACTTTTCGAATTCAGTTGAATTCAATATCTCATAATTATACGGATAGCTGACCCGTCGGTTTTCGTCCCGTCCAACATATGGCGAAAATAGTACAAAATCAAGTATTGATTTAAAAAGGAATAGGTCGCACACTTCCAGGGACTCTCCTTGTGACTTGTTTATTGTCATCGCAAATGCAAGTTTCACTGGGAACTGAACACCTTTGAACTGGAACATCAAATCGGTTGAAGTCAAGGGAATTCGCGGAATTAAGCATCTCCCTTGAACCGCCCTTTCAAAATCCTTGCCACTATCACGTTACTCATTAATTTCGTCACAATTAATCGGGTTCCATTGCATAGTTTCGGTGCAAAAGGATGACAGATCCAACTTTAATTCGAATTAGGATATTCACCGTAAAGCAGTGTGCATAATGGCTTCCGTGGTGGAAGCAATTTGGCAATTCCACCTTTCCGCCCTCGCAACACTATCCAGGCGGTTCTTTCTCAAATTTAACTGCTTTGCAATGCTCACAAACGACAGACATCTGGCCGAATTGAACCGATGTGTGCGAACTGTATTGAATGTTGGGCTCATATCGAAAGAGTGCATGCTCAATGTTCACCGGAATAATTTGAGATTGAGATTTTTTGTACTTTTATTTTTTCCTATACCTTCGCGTGGCAGTTACAAACAAAGTCGCAGAAAAAAGTACCCCTTTTGGTCTTGTAGTTTCCAAGTTTTAAGCGGACGAACAAACCACGATTCATTTTTATATATATAGATTTAATTTTTTTTACTTCTATCAAATTGAAAAGACAAAAAATAAGATATATAGAAAATTTATTTGCTGTTAAACATATAATTCTGTGGTTTTCTAGAATAACCGCGTATGTCATAAAATCAAAATGTTCAGGGGAGCCAAAAAACGTTATATTTGAAATTATGGGCTTGATATAAAGTTTTTAGAGCTTTTTATTTAACAGTCCTGTAGATATTGGCAATAAATTTTTTATATAAAATTTTGAGTCTAAAATCTTCAGAGGAATACATCCTAGAGAAGGACGAAAAAAGCAATATGTAAATTACATTTAAAGTATTTGCAGATAAAATAACTTATGTCGACAAACGTCGTTTTCTTTGAAAAAGAAAACTAACAAGGCAACCACCCGTGTAGACATAAGTCGTTGTTGCTTGAAAAAATAATTTTTTTGTTCGTTAACAAAAAGTTAACGGGACTTAGGATGAGAATATAACAACGTATCAAGAATAATAGTGCAAAAAAATAGCAGAAATAAAGACACAAGTTTTTACAAGTGGTTATAAACTGAAACCTAATCCAAAATTATTTTGTATGGTTTTTTTTCATTAATAACAACTTGTGTCGCTATGTGTCGTTTTCTCAGAAAATAATTTGTCAGCGATCAAACGTAGGTTGACATACGTCGTTAGTTCTGCAAATTAATTTAATAAACATTTAAGTTACGTCGTTATTTAAAGAAAAAACTCAGAAATGGTCAATATTTTTTTAAAAAAATTTAACGCATGTAAAGAGCGTTAAAAACTAATATATTTGGCGTCGTTAACTCAAAACTGACAAAAATGGACATATGCGGTTATTCCAGAAAACCGCAGAATTCACCTTTATTGCGCCAGACTAAGGAGAATTATGCAACTAAAATTTCACGATACTTAACAGATTACAATTAATAAGGCACGTCTCTTTTCACTCATAACTTTTAAATCCAATGCACGATTCGCTAATAGGATAATAAAAATTACGAAGCTGAACAAAGTTTCGACAACGGATTCATAAACATTTTTTATTAGTAGAATATTTAAAATTTTTTATGGCTCAAGTAAAATCAAAATATATATGTATTTGGTAGTTCACACTACAAAATTATAGAAATTTTAATAAAAACAAGTAAGAGTGTTAAATTCGGCTGTGCCGAATCTTTGATACCCTCCACCTCGGTTTGAGTATTGATGATAAATGTAAACAAAATATTAGAAAAATATGCAGGCATTTCCTATATGCATGCGTTTCCGGTTATATGACATAACTTCTCGTTTAATTTAGTTTTTGCTAATTAAATAGCTCGCCCTAACCTCCATTGCAAAAGTAATGGTTGTGTAGGGTGGCTATATGCATTAAATCGTGCTTTTTTTGGCTTTTAACTGGCCAAATATTTCTTCATTGCGGCCATATAGGTCGGATGGAGTAACAAAATAATAACCGAAAAAAGCTCTCTCAACTTTTTTTCAAAAAAATATTGCCATATTTGGAAAACATAGAGAATAAATTTATAATAATAAATATTCAAATTAGGGATGCCAAACGTAAAAAACCAAATGTCCCAAATATTTTAAATAAAATAATTTGTTATCTTTATTTTCTGAAAAACTTCAAATTTTCATCCAAAAAAATTGTGAAAATTTATATATATATAACATTCTCATCAAATTGCGTTTATTTATGTAACAATTTTTATGTTCGCAATTCTTAAATATCATTTGAGGTTTTATAAAATTAATTGAATTTAAATTAATGTTTTCTGTAGTCCGATTCTCTAAATTTCAACGATCCGACAATGGCAAAATACATCGACAGCTATTGTTGTTTTTTTTTTTTTTTTTTTTTCGTTTATTGATTACTAATGAAATATAATACACTATAATAAACAATAGTTAACAAAATATATTTTTGGTATATAACGGGTGATTTTTTTGAGGTTAGGATTTTCATGCATTAGTATTTGACAGATCACGTGGGATTTCAGACATGGTGTCAAAGAGAAAGATGCTCAGTATGCTTTGACATTTCATCATGAATAGACTTACTAACGAACAACGCTTGCAAATCATTGAATTTTATTACCAAAATCAGTGTTCGGTTCGAAATGTGTTTCGCGCTTTACGTCCGATTTATGGTCTACATAATCGACCAAGTGAGCAAACAATTAATGCGATTGTGACCAAGTTTCGCACTCAGTTTACTTTATTGGTCATTAAACCAACCACACGAATGCGTACAGTGCGTACAGAAGAGAATATTGCGTCTGTTTCTGAGAGTGTTACTGAAGACCGTGAAATGTTGATTCGTCGCCGTTCGCAGCAATTGGGTTTGTGTTATTCGACCACATGGAAGATTTTACGCAAAGATCTTGGTGTAAAACCGTATAAAATACAGCTCGTGCAAGAACTGAAGCCGAACGATCTGCCACAACGTCTAATTTTCAGTGAATGGGCCCTAGAAAAGTTGGCAGAAAATCCGCTTTTTTATCGACAAATTTTGTTCAGCGATGAGGCTCATTTCTGGTTGAATGGCTTCGTAAATAAGCAAAATTGCCGTATTTGGAGTGAAGAGCAACCAGAAGCCGTTCAAGAACTGCCCATGCATCCCGAAAAATGCACTGTTTGGTGTGGTTTGTACGCTGGTGGAATCATTGGACCGTATTTTTTCAAAGATGCTGTTGGACGCAACGTTACGGTGAATGGCGATCGCTATCGTTCGATGCTAACAAACTTTTTGTTGCCAAAAATGGAAGAACTGAACTTGGTTGACATGTGGTTTCAACAAGATGGCGCTACATGCCACACAGCTCGCGATTCTATGGCCATTTTGAGAGAAAACTTCGGAGAACAATTCATCTCAAGAAATGGACCGGTAAGTTGGCCACCAAGATCATGCGATTTGACGCCTTTAGACTATTTTTTGTGGGGCTACGTCAAGTCTAAAGTCTACAGAAATAAGCCAGCAACTATTCCAGCTTTGGAAGACAACATTTCCGAAGAAATTCGGGCTATTCCGGCCGAAATGCTCGAAAAAGTTGCCCAAAATTGGACTTTCCGAATGGACCACCTAAGACGCAGCCGCGGTCAACATTTAAATGAAATTATCTTCAAAAAGTAAATGTCATGGACCAATCTAACGTTTCAAATAAAGAACCGATGAGATTTTGCAAATTTTATGCGTTTTTTTTTAAAAAAAAGTTATCAAGCTCTTAAAAAATCACCCGTTACAATGCCCCTTGATGGAGTACTCTAGTATTATAAATATGGTAAAAATGATTTTGACAAATAAATATTGGTATTTCTTATTACATATGAAGCATATATCATTATAATAATTTTTTTTTTTTTTATTGCAATGAAAAGTTTAAAAAAACATTGCTTTTGTAAGAAGGGTCAAGAGTTAAAAACGGAAAATTTATTTTTTATTCCGATAACCACCAAAACTTTTTGGTTTTTGATTCTTTAAAGGAATTTAAATCTCTTCTTGATATGTTTGTATCATATTTAATATTCAAATTTGATAAGTTGCAGTCCACTGCTTTTATATTTGCCCGTCTATAATTATGGTAAAAGATGGGTATGCCATGTTCATTTTGTATTAAATGTTTTTTGTCAAGGAAAATAAAGGCTTCAGGCGGAACAAATCCATTCTGTAAACTGCTAATAATATATCCTTCATGTATGTAATAAGGAGCCATTATACGATTATTATCAATACATTGGGTACATCTTAATATGTTATTTCTAATAAGCGTAATTATAAAATTATCTATTCTGATAATGTTAGCCTGGTTGTACAATTTTTTATTAGATACATATTTAATATAATTGCTTTCTGGAGATCTGTAAAGCGATGTACATGTTCGTAAACATTTCCTTTCAAAAAGTCTAATTTTTTCCATGTTTGATGGTGATATGTTAAACCATATTGGACAACCATATGTTATTATTGGTCTTATTAAGGACTGATACATTAATATTTTAATTTTTGAACTCACATATTTAGAGTAAAACAGTGATCTATATATAAAGAAGGCATTTCTTGCTTTTGTAATTATTTCCTTAACGTGTTGATTAAAATACAAAAACTTGTCTAAATAGACACCTAAGTATTTAACTATTTCCCTATTAGGAATGTTACAACTGAACGTGTTGGACTTGATTTGAAATTCTTTCCAGTTTTTTCTAATGTTATGGTTGCATTTATCAACTGGTAGTCTGAAGAGTATTGTTTCACATTTTTGTGCGTTAATTCTCATATTCCAATTAGTTGCGTAACTTTCAACTTTATTGTATTGTTTTTGGAGATTTTCATTAATACTTTGGACTTTATCATCAGCGTGGTATATAATAATATCATCTGCAAATGAGATTATATTATCTATATCAGATAAAAGATCCATTATGTATAAATTGAATAGAATGGGAGAGTTTACAGTTCCCTGTTGTAGTCCATTAGAAATCAAAAATTTGTTTTTGCTTGTTTTATTTTGGTAATAAATTATAAAATCTTTGTTGCTTATCATATTGTAGATCAATATAATTTAATTTAGAGGAAAATTGTATTGAAATAATTTATATATCAGGCCAGGTATCCATACACTGTCGAATGCTTTTTCCATGTCAATAAGGCAAGCACCCGTGCAATGTTTCTTATTCCAATTCCAATTTATAAATGAAGTAAGCTCATGAATAGCGTTAACCGTAGAGTGCTTGTATTTAAAGCCGAATTGTTTTTCGCTTTTTATATTTTTATTTACACAAAATTTGTTAATGTTGTTGTTAATGCATATTTCAAAAACTTTGCTAATATTTGGTAATAGGCTTATTGGACGAAAATTTTTTGGGTTATTGGGTTCCTTATCTTTTTTTGGCAGTAGCACTACTTTTGCAGTTTTCCATTTTACTGGAAAATATGAATTGTTAAGCATATTATTAAATAATTTGCAATAGTCGTTGATCATTATTTGTGGGAATTTTTTTAGTAATATATTTGGTATATTATCAATTCCAGAGGATAGTTTGTTCCTTAAACTAGAAAAAATATATGATAATTTGTTGTTTGTTATAAGAACATCATTAGTTTGTGTTTCGTCTAAATTATCTGATAGTCTTGTTTCATTAAAGTTAGTAAATGTGGTTTTATTGTTTTCGAATACCGATTTTATATCTAAAAACCTATTAAAAATCTCACTAACTTGGGTATGTACAATGTTTTCTGGATTAATCTCTTTTTGAGCATGAACTGACTCCAAAAACGCACCTATAGTATCTAACATATGAACTTGATCTTCTACTATATAATTATTGGAAACATCCTTTTTTAGGCTTTGAGGGTTTATTCCATCGTTGCTTAACAAGAATTCAGAGTTTTCTGGAATTTTTATTTCCTGAAGATTTAAGGGTGTGAACTTTTTAAATTTTTTTTAATTTGACCGAACATAGTTTTGGAATCCTTAGGATCAATATTTGTAAGTTTTTTCACGAATTTGATCATTAATAATTATTGTAAAGTTTTCTGTTATAAGCTTTTTAATCATTTTCAATTTACATTTAGCTATATTTAGAGTGGTTTCAGGTAGGGTATGTTCTAACCTATTGTGTGTCTTGATTATATTTAGAATTTTACTTTTTTCTTTATGCAACATTCTAATAGTTGAGTTAGTTATTTGGTTAAAAGTACCCTTTGTATTTTTTATTTGGAACTTTTTCATCTATTGTTCTTGTAGCTATAGTATTCAGTCTTTCTAAATGATGGTCTATTTCAGCGTTTGTAAGATTCCGATTGTTAGGAATATGTTCGCCGTGCTCAATTTGTTGTGTAAGCTTATTTTGAAATTTTTTCCAGTTGGTAATTTTATAATTGTATTTAGAATTAAAGCTATCTTTGAAAAATGTGAAATTTTGTTCATTGTTCATGGAAGTGATTATTTGTACAGCATTATGGTCACTGTCGTAGTCTAAGGTTTTAAGACAATTTAAGGTGTTATTTTTGGTAACAAAGTGCAATCTACAATCGGCTATACAAATATCTAAAAAGGACCCTATACGAGGGTATGATGGAGCATTTGAAGCATAAAACTTACATCGAAAACGTATTTCATTTTCTGTTAACCATTGTTTAAGAAGACATCCCTTTTGGTTGTTTGATGTGTTACCCCAATCTGTATGTTTAGAGTTAAGGTCTCTAGCTAAAATGTAATAACTGTTCTCATTTTCTAAGTTCATTGATTCAAAAAGTTTGTTAATTTCTCGTTTTAAGTGATTGTTATTATTACCAGACGGATAATATGCTGAAATAATGTACAATACTTTATTTGCAGCCAACGGAATTTTAATTATGCATGTTTCCAAAGTGTTAAATGAATTTACTACGCTATTTGTGTAACTGTAATATTTTAAGTTATGTTTGATTAATATTGCAGTGCCCCCAGATTGGGTTGCAGCTTTTCTATCTTTTCTTATCAAATTAAAATTTTCAAATTGAATTTTGTGTTTCGGGTTAAGTTTAGTCTCGCTTAGGAGTACAATATCAGGGTTATGTATGCCAATAAATTGGTGAAGGTCGTACCTTCTACTAATTAGTATTAACGAATTAACGTTTATTTGTATTATTTTAAGTTTTTTTGAAATTGTTTGGTTGTTTGATGCCATTATCCTTCAAGCATGGAAAAAATTGTATCTATTCTAGATACTTGTAAGGTTAGTTGTTTTTGAAAATTTATCATTTGATTACTAATATTTATCATAAAATTTTTAATTTCTTGCAGGAAGGAGTTAGTATATACATTATCAACATTATTTATATCTACATTATTACCCCTAACTACATTTGCATAGGAAGACTCGCGATTAGTGAATAAGTTAGTATTAAAGGTTTTTTTCTCCGATAATTTTTTTCTCTTAATATTAATTTTTTGTTTCAGCTGTTGATACTTTTCACAGCCCATATAAGATGCAGGATGACCATATGAATTGCATAGCACACAGAATAGCTTATCTTTCTCTTCTGTTGGAACATTTTGAGTTGGACACTTTCCTCTTTCATGACTCGTGTTACATTTTACACATCTTTTTGGAAGGTAACAGTTTGCTGCACTGTGGAAAAATCCCTGGCAGTTGCGGCATTGGGGTATTTCGGGACGTCTTACCTTTTCCCACTTAATACATCGGTATAAAAGCGTTTTAATATTTTTCAATTCGTTTATATTGCTTTCTGGAGATATTTGCACCAGAAACATTGGTAAATTTATTCCCTTCGTAACAGATGATTTTGTTGAGAATTGGTTGACCTTTATGAATTTCAAGTTATCACTTTCGAATTTGAGTAATTCAAGTAATATTTCGTCTGCGTCCACGTTTGCATCTATACCTTTTAATAAATAGGTTTTGATTTTCATATCTTTAGGTGTGAATGTAAAGAATTTTGTTTTCGTTTTTTCTAAATAAGATTTCACTCGCAGAAAATCTTGAATTGTGTTCATGAATAAAGATTTTTTATTTCTAAATTCTTTTACTTTTTACTTCACTAAGTACATACATCTTAACTACAGTCGACAAATCTATTTTTCTATTTATTTAAATTGTAAACGAGTGGCATCTCTGTCAAAATAAGGAAAAACACAAAGAAGAATAGAAAAAACAAATTACTTCGTGTTTGACAGGATGATTTTATGTTTATGTTTAATATCTCTATTTTTTTTTACTAATATTTCTGTTTATTTATTTGAAAATTAAATAATGAATTGAATATGTTATTTAATTTTTTTATTTATATAAAAAAGTTTTTTAATAGAAGCAAAATATTTTCACTATTTTATGATTTTTATTTATGTATGACGACATTTTAACCTAAAAATTTAAGTTTTTATCGATTGAATAAAAAACACAAAAATGGTTATCGTTTAGATAACAATAACAGCTGACTTTAACAATAGCGAAAATCGTTTAAAAATTTTACTGATAATTTTGCTTTTCTTTTTTTAACGATTCGACAATCGTTAAAAGAAGTTACTGAAAAGCTATTAATTTCTCCTGTATGCCAATATTTTTTTTAATGTAAACATTTTTTAATTGTAAACATAATTGGTGTTTTTTTTTTTTGGAATTTCATGCAATTGATGTCTTCTAAATTTAAAATTATTATTTCCGACGTTCTGATATGATTTTCTGAAATACAATTAATATTTTCTAATTTATAATTGGAAATTTTAGTTCCAGTTTTTAGAATTGATATTTTCTAAAATTTGCATGGAAAATTTAAAATGTGCAATTTGTATTTATGTGAATAATAATGCTTTAGTAATTATAAACAATTTTTGAAAATTAGATGTAATCGCAATCAGATATTTTATAGGTAAAACAGAATAATAATTATATATACCTATGTAGAACTGTTTTGAAAGCAAAAAACTCATTGATGAACTCGGTAACTCTATTTTGTAAAGACAACAAAAAGTTAGTATGCCAAAGTTATGTTCATATTTGTAAAAGAATAATGAAAAAACGTATGAAATAATAAAAGACCAGCCCGTGTATACTCTTAACATTGCGCTGTATGATATCTATTTGAAAATATTGACATTCATGTTAAAATAGAAATAACTATTGCAAAGCCAATTAGAACAAAAATTGTGGCGCCATCTACTATGGCATAGTCACGCTGAGCAAAATGAGGTGACACTCTGTTAATGCAAAAGAAATGTATTTTCCCCACAACAAAATATTGCAGAATTTTATGTAAATAAAATAATATACCGATTTATTTCTAACATGCAGTTATTATGGATATACATATATAGAATATATGTATATTATTTGTATTATTTAATATGTGTATGTATGTATATGTAAATATTACACACAAAAAATACAACATCAAACGTTATTTTTGTGTTTTTCTCTTTAAATAAATTAATATATAAAATTTTTTTTTGCTAAAT
Source organism: Cordilura impudica (assembly GCA_963682025.1). Classification (NCBI taxonomy): domain Eukaryota; kingdom Metazoa; phylum Arthropoda; class Insecta; order Diptera; family Scathophagidae; genus Cordilura; species Cordilura impudica. Next base: position 131,364,812 of record OY821519.1, on the reverse strand, counting down.
TTACATTGTTTTTTTTTATTAACAACTAGATACATATTTAAGCATTATTTGGTTTAGATGCTGGTTAATTTTTACTCCCTTTATATTAACTCGTAGTGTCTGCTTGTCGAAAAAATTTTGGATCGATTTCAACCCCTTTCCCGTGACCCAATCGATCTAAAACTTTGCAGGCAGGCTCGTGGCAATGACAGAAATGATATAGTAAATTTTTTTAAGTGATGCCAAAGCAATGGAAACTTTTAAATTTTTCTACCAGAGTTGATAAAAAAATTTACAATGGGTTAGTTTTTATTATATTATTACCACAACGACCACAAAAACAACAAGTCCAGCTATGACAACAATACAACATTTAGAATAACAACAAGAACAATATAGAAACATCATATTTTTAATTTTTTATTTTTAATTTTTCAGAGATTTACCTGGACCTGTTCGTGTTTAATGATTTTTGAAATAGAAATCTTCCCATGAATTTGGAGAATCATTCTCCCTAAAAATGATCCCCTTAGCTATCCTATTGAGGGCGTGATCGTGACAAGAACAACATAGAAAATTATACTTTTTCAAGACTTTTTTTAGTTCTTTATTCAAATCTCGGGCCCTAATTGACCGATTTCGACGATTTCAAACAGCAAACTTCTCAGGATGTTTATGAATCATTTCTTATGTCAACGAGTACCCTAGCTGCCCGAGTGATGCCGTCATCGTGATTTCCACAGACGGACAGACGGACAGACGGACATCGCTATATCAACTCCGGTTGTTATAAGGATCACAAATATATATATTTTATGGGGTCCAAATTTTTTTTCTAATTATTGCAAACGGAATGACAAACTTATATATACCTTTTGCACACTGGAGTGGAGGGTATAAAAAGACGGCTATTTTTCTTTTTACTTTGTAATTTTTTTGAGTGCATAAGTGTTGAATGAAATACATTGCTGGAATTGGAGTATTTCAAATAAGTGTTTAGTGCCTATTAAATCTACTTGTGAATTTTTGTATACAAATTGTACCTTCAATTCATTAGCATGCTGCAAATTAATGAATAACACAAAACTACGAAATCACGATTTGTTGTACACTTATTTTTCTTAAATGATTTAATTTTTTTGTTAGTCCCCACTTGTGTTCCCTACAAATGATTTCTCTTTGAATTCTGTTTAACTAAAGTTTTCTTAAACGATGTGGTTTCTGGTAATGCATCATCTTTAATTATTTCATTTATGCTATGGTGGATTAAAAAAAATATAAAAATAAAAATATTTCGTTTACACAATTCGGGGGGTGTAAATTGATGTTAATTAAAATTCGTTAAAAAAATTGAAAAATCGAATTGATTTTCAAATCACGATATGTGAAATGTAGAGACGAGTTTAATATTTATGATGAAATCATAGTTTGGTTTTCAATTAAAATTTAAGGTATTATTACCCACCAAAGGAGGCTCACGTGAGTAAAAAAAATTAATTTTTAAATCTACACAAAAGTAAGAAACTTGCAGCCAGTCAAGACAAGAAGATGCGGTAATTGATTATTCGAAAACCGGTTTAAAAATATTTGAAATAGTTGCGATTTGTATGGACTACGAATAGTATGGTTTCAAAGCTGGATTTGTCAGCAGATGTGATATCGAATGCGATTTTTAAATGATCCCACCACAATCATTAACACTAGCATTTGAACTTTGAGTCAAAAATTGAGAGGGTATTTTATAGGAAGACTGAAACTATGGGAATATAGCAGAATTCAGGTCCTATTTACAGGTACACTTGTATTGGTAGTAAATATAAATTAGTACTTGGTAGTGAACATTTATAGGCATAATTTATATTCATAAGTCCGTTTCTCAGATTTAGATCTTACGGGTATCTAAGTCCCATTTTTGTATTTTGAATAATTCATGTATCGATTCTATCCAATTTTTAAATATTTTTCGAATACATTTTATTTTACGACCTGAAGTTATTAACAAGATTTCAAAGTCGATCGCTAGCTAGCAGATGTAACAAGGTCAAATAAAGTATTTTTGTTAATATCATAAATCAAAACAAATTCATAATAGCCTGCACCTCAGGGGGTTGTAGGGTATTAACACACACCCACGAATTTACTGGATTCTAGGCATACTTGTTTGTTAAGGTGGCACTTATTTAGCTATTAAAGAATTTCTAGGGAACAGACATCACGTCATCAATTTACGGTCGCAATCATCACAAATCTAAAATTATTTAAAAGTATTCATATTGTCGACTGTCATCCTCTAAAAGAGTGTTAAATTTTCTGTTATATTGCTTTTTATTTTATTATATTGCTTTTTATGATAAAACTAAAGATTACGTCATGCGTAAATGATATACACCAAAAGCAAGAAAGATGTAGATATATGTTTTTAGTGTTCCAAAGCGCTGAATGAGTGCTACATTTTAGATATTGTGGAAAGTATTTAATTCAATTTAGTCGAAAGTTATAGGCAATTATGAAATGAAACGTGAAGCGCCTTTAGCAGTATATAAAGTTCAGCGATATTTGAAAACTTTGTTTCCTTATATACACATGGAAATGAACGCCAAAGGATAACTGTTGTTCGTAGACTTATGAAATATGTGAATTTTCTCTTAGTTTTTTTTTTAATTAAGTATAGCACAAATAAGGATGCGACATAACGGACGCGACAAATTTTTCTTATAGGAAAAAAATACGGTAATGATGTTCATTCACTTAAATTTTTAGGTCGAAAAATGGAGCGATCCTGACCATATTTGCAAAATATACAAACCAAATTTGAGAAAAATCTGTCCAATATTTTTGTTTTTTGATAGATTTAAGTTAATATCGGGAATCAGCTTTATATGGGGGCTATGATTAAGAATTGTCCTATAGGTTTTATTTGTGGACTACTGATTACTGGATGTAATAAACATACACAATCCCTATTTGACCGAGATCTATATGATAATGTGGATCTTATGGCAATTTAAGTCGATATCATAGGGGCCATTTGTATGGGGACTAGGTCTGAATATCAACCGATTTCCTCCAATTTCAAAAGGGCTTATCTTATTATGTTATCAAAATATATTCATATTAGCGACGTGTAGTTTGATTACAAGATTTACATGGACACACAGACGGACGGACGGTCGGACGGATATAGCTAAATCGACTCATAAAGTTATTCTGAGTCGATCGGTATAATTCGATCGGCTTACTTCAAATATTTTTGATAGCATCTATAAAATATTAATTTTAGTCCTATTTATACAACTTTATGGAATATTCAGAGCATACGGTTACGGACGCGACAAATTTTAAATATCAATAATTTTTAAACCGAATTTGCGGGAGCCAATTATTAAATTTTCTTGAGTAAAGTGATGAGCTTCCTTAAAATCTGAAAGCTAATTAAATTTCAAAAACTTGTCCACCAATGATATCAATGAATAGTGTTTTTGGTATAGGGACGCGACAATTAGATTTAGGAAGAAACAAACTCAAAAACTTCCGTTATTCGAACTAAACTATATGTTTGTTTATTAAAATATATTAGGTTACTGTCAGTAGAAAATTTTTTGTATTTCAACAACAATATAATATTACATTGAATAAGCTAAAGACATAAAGAAAAAAAATTGCTACAATTCGTCTAAAAATTCAGATTTTCTTTTTTTTTTGCAGTTGTATATTTTGGCTCAAAATGAAAAAAAAATTTTAAATGCCTTTATATTAATTAAATATAGTTACATATTATTTTAGCTTGATTATTAGATAACAAAAATTTATTCTGAGCAGTCTGAATTTTTCACTCGTGGTTGTCCTTTTTCGGGACATACCCATATGTGAAAATTAGTGGGCAAATGGAAGCTAGAGAACTCGACGTACTCATGGTTTAAACACCAAAGTGGGTGGGCTATGTAAGGCATCAAATTCATTAATGGAAACGCTTAAAGCATATGATACAATATTTTTAAAATTAAATGGCGAAAAATTGTTCCTTTCAAGCGAATTTTTGCAACAACATTTGTTAGAACCAAGGGGCATCGAAGCAAATGAAGAAGTAAAAAACTTTTTTGTAGATGTAGAATGTACTTTAGAATAAAGTACTAAATGCCGAAATTGTTCCAAATATCAATAGATGAAAATTAATAAAATAACAACGTAGTATAAAAGCATTTAGTAACCTTATGGCTTTAAAACTTTGTTCAAATATTGTGAATATAAAATAAATAGATAAACAAATTTATAAAAATAAAATTTATTGTTAACAAATTTGAGGAGAAAAATAATAATTTGTCCCACTGTTATGTTATGTTCCTACAAGAAACATAACAGTTTGACAGCTGGAAATTATTAGCCAATAGTAACACAGTTTGTGTGTCATCAGATCGTCTACATGCTCAGAAGATTTTAATTTTATCTGCATGATGGCGTAATCTTTAGTATTATCATTCTTGCCCTACACCACTCTGCGGTCAGGGTATAAGTAATGAGTTTGTGCTTATATTTCTAACCAAAGACACTAGACCTTGACCAACCTCTAATTAAACTTAGCGACTGTTGGTGCTAAATCTAATGCAATCGGACATGATAATATTCATCCAGTATTTGTGAGGATTTTGCTGGCCTTTCTCTTGTCTTATTTAACACATTTCTTTAACTCAATTATAACCACAAGCACTTTCCCTTACAAATGGAGACATGCCAAAATAATTCCTGTTCCTAAATCTACTAACGAATATCGCCCCATAGCAATCCTGTGTTACTCTTCAAAAGTACTCGAAAAGCTCCTTCACAAACAAATGACCACTTACATAAATGAGATTGGTTTGTTTTCGAATATACAATCAGGTTTTCGATCTAAACATAGTTGTGTTACTGCTTTGACAGAAATAACTGAAAATATAAGGCAGGAACTGGATGATAACAAAATTAATTTTTTGTTCCTACTTGACCATTCAAAGGCTTTCGATACTGTCGACCACTTAATGCTTTGTAATAAGCTGAAACATCTTTTTAATTTTTCTTCATCTTCTGTAAATCTCCTTCGATCCTACCTATCTGATCGTAGCCAATCCGTTTACGTGAAAAATAAAATCTCAACAACTTCGAATATTACAAGAGGAGTGCCCCAGCGATCCATCCTAGGGCCTTTTCTTTTTCTCTATATGCTAATGATCTACCTTCACAGCTTCTCCATTGCAAAATTCATATGTATGCCGATGACGTGCAGTTATATTTAAGCAGTCCGACTACTTCAATTAATCACAATATAGGAAAACTCGAAGAGGATTTAAATAATATCCATCGTTGGGCTACTGCCAACCAGCTCTTTTTAAACCTATTAAAATCTAAATGTTTGATGATAAGTAGACGGTCTAAACAACCATCCATGGTTCCTGATATTAAAATTAACGGTCAAAAGATTCCTATTGTTTCTTCTGCCAAAAATCTAGGTATTATCTTTAACAGCTCTCTATCGTTGTCAAATCATATAAATAATTAAGTTGGGCAAACTTACGTTCTTTATGGTCAACACAATATTTCACGCAAACGTCTACTCAATGTTGCATATAATAATATTATTCGTTATGTTTTTGGTATAAGAAGATTTTCTCATATAACTCCCTTCTCTGTAAGACTATTTGGTGTGTCTTTTGATAATCTTTTAAAAACTAGACTTCTTATTTTTATGCACAAAATTATTTCCACAAAAAAACCTAGCTACTTATTCGAAAAATTGCAATTTGCCAGATCTGAAAGAGGAAGAAAGCTCATAATTCCTATTCATAGGACACTTGTCTCAGAATAGCAATTCTTTGTGCATAGAGTTCGTCTTTGGAATGCACTTCCACAAACTTATCAACTAACAACCAAGACTTTTTAAAAAACTAATTTTTGATTATTTTGCATAGTAAAATTTTTTGAAATTTTTGATTTTTTTATTTTTTTTTTTTTTTTGTTATTTTATTTTATAAATAATTAATATATGTATGTAATTAATTTCATTTATATCAGCACATTGTATCCTTATATCTAATTAATCCTGTACTGCAATTATAAGAATAATATTCTTGTTGTACAGGAAAGCACAATAAATAAATAAATAAATAAAATAAATAAATAATATAAATAAATAAAATAAATAAATAACTTTTTGAGTCGATTTAATGACATCGGTCCATCCATCTATCTATGTGTTTCCAGACAAAAAAAACTACAGGTGGAAATTCCAAAGCTATCTAAATGCATTCAAACATTATATATTTGATAGTATTTGATATTTGAATATAAGTGACCTCAAAAATATGGTTAATATGGAACCATTTTTGGAATCAGTCCCCATATTATATTCATATTCCGATATTGACTTGAACAGAGATACCTACAGACTTAGATGTTATAGGTCTGGTAAAGTACATTACAAAATCGCATTCAAAAAATGTTTTCTTATTCCTGGTTTTGGGTTAACTAATTTAAAAAAAATATATACAAAACTTTATAAAAGGCTTCTTTTACTATAAATATATGATATCCTATGTTACTATTTAAAAAATTTAATTTTTTAAAAAAAGTTTAATTCAGATTTTCAAATGTATATCTTGTTTCCTATTTGTAACAAAACTATATAGAGATTCTACCAAGTTGAACTGAATATGACCTGAAAATCAAAAAGGTAAAAATGCATGTAATTGCTCTGCATTGACTTCTCGAAACTTGCAGTGGCTCTTTGATTTTGGCATCACTTAGAACAGATGAACTGTTCTTTCTTTAAGGGTTCTTCCTAGAAAAATTTTACCAACACGAGCGTCAAATAGGGTGATCGACATTTCCAACAAATATCTTTGCTCTCAAGGCATAACAGCATAACTAGTATCATGTTATGAACATCATTCTTCGTATCCGATTACATTTAGTATTAAATTTCAAGATATTACTCAAGACTTATTTGAATATCTCTGTCTGAAATTACACTACAAATGGAATACTAGTAGGAGGGCAGTCCCAAAAATACCCGACCAGACGTATAGATGGCGGCAGTAGTTTGAAAAATAATATTTTAAGGAACGGTATGTAATTCAGTATTTTCATTTGTAAGATCTCAGTCCAACCAATATTAAAGGCGAGCTGGATGTTACTCTTTGGGAGGGGTCTGCTCCTTCGTTAAACTATACAATATTGGCTGACAGTGTATATGAGGCCCTAGCAGCTCCTAAGACGATCACAGATGTAGTCGACCAATTCAGGTGTCCACGCCAGAAACGGTTAAGAAAATCACAAAATGGTATTGGATAATCGTCGGCTGATTGATTGGCAATTCAAAACGTGCTATACATCGCATATTGACCGAAAATTTTTTGATGAGAAATCTATCCGCAAGATGTGTGCCGCGTAAGGTCACAGAAACAGCGCCCTGAAGATGTTTCAATACAGTGTTTGGCGATGTTTCACCGCAATAAAGCCGAGTTTTTGCATCGATTCGTAGCCATGGATAGGATATGGGTCCACCACTTTATACCTAAGATAAAGAAACAGTCAAAAGAGAGGATTGAAATGGGCGAATCTTGTCCAAAAAAGGCGGAGACAGATCATCTGTAGGCAAGGTTATGGTGTCTGTTTTTTTGGGATGTGAAAGTAATAATTTTTATTGATTAGCTTTATAAAGGAAAAAGAATTAACGGCGAGTATTATGTTAACTTTTTGCAGATTAAAGAGATGAAATTTGGGGGGGGGCGAATCCACATTTGGCGGAAAGAAATGAAAATACACCAGCTTACACATCCACTATTACGATGTCCAAAATCCATGAATTAAAGTTAAATTTGCCACGTAACATACCACCGCATTTAGCTTTTCTATTTCCGAACTGGGATGGGTGGTAAAAGATTTGTCAACACTGATCAGGTAAACAGTTCTTATCAAAGGGTGATTTTTTTTGCTTACGTAGAACTTCCGAAAGGTTTAGCTGTCAACTATCATACTAACTTTTAATATTTATGATCAGTGTACTCTAGCAAATCATCATGAATAGATTCACTCTTGAGCAACGATCCCAAATTCCTTCGTCGATCAGGATCTGCAGCAATTGGAAACTGACCCGATGTTTTATAGCAAAATTGTGGCCCATTTTAGGCTTAAAGGGTTTGTTAATAAAGAAAATTGCCATATATGAAGTCTATCAACTGTTTGATTCAGTTTTGACGCTGGTGGCATCTCGGACCTTATATTTTCAAAAATGAAGCCGGAGCTCGCGTTGCGGTGAATGGAGATCGTTACCGCACCATGATTACTAATTTTTTTTTTTTTTGAAAATATGGGCGAGGTGTGCTTTCGACAGCATGGCGCTACATGCCATACGGCAACCACAACAATCGACTTATTGAAATCAAAATTTGGCGATAAGTTGATTTCGAGAAATGGACCTGTCAATTTGACACCTCTGGATTATATCCTACGTAATTTACTGGTTTATGCTTCTTAACCAGATACTATGACATATGACCAGCAATGCTCGAAAATGTGTCCCAAAAGTGGACGTCCAGAATGCGTTTTGTCAAGAACACCCAATTTCAAGTTCTATCGGACTGGAAAAATACTCTTTATAAGCAGGGTACCGAAGCTATTGAGTGTCGCTGAGAAAAATAGATTATGTTGAGAAATAAAGAAACATGTTCCCAAATTTGTTGTGTCTTCTTTGTCAGGTTGTGTTATTCTCGGACCACCCACGTACATCTCACAGTTTTAATATGCATTCCCGAAAATTTATACAAAATGATACATGTGCAGTTATTCCCTGAAACTACAGATATTGGGTATCGAAAAATCAAATTGGAATGGTGGCTAATTACCGTTAGTCACTAAATCAGAAACTGTATTTATCTTGAAAAGTAAAACGTTAAGTAGAATTTCAAAGTAATATTTACAATTGTTATTCAAATATATAACAAAATTTTATATTCGTACTTTAAATAATTTCTTCCTGCTATGGGCAGATTTCAAGAGCTCAACAACCTCAAGAGACATTGTAGCCATTCCAAAATCTCAATTTACTTGAATAGATTCAAATAAGCTTAATTTATTCCTACTTAAATACACTCTCAGAATATATATCCAACGAATTTTCCATGATATTTTAAGAAATTTTTAATAAAATATGAAGTAAAAATTTCCAATACTCTTAATAAAATTTAAACAGAATTTTGTTACAAATACTCTTTTGTAATTTTCGATTAATTCTCTTATCAAATTCGTTAGAAAATTCAAAATCGATTGCAAAATTTTTGAAGTTTTAAATGGGGAAGTAACTCACAAACGCTTTTTTGATAATAACTTATAAATGCTAGAATGTTACAAAATCTTTGAATGTGATTTTGTGATAAACTGATCCAGGCCTAAAACCTCCACTATGTTGTAGGAAAAGTAAAATCAAAAAGTTTTATTTTGTAGCAAAGTTATTATAATTTTCTAAGGATTGAGGAACCATAGAATTAATCTGTATGAAAAAAATTGGAAAAATTAAAACGCAAATTTTTAAGAATTTTTCTACAAAGACAAATAGTAAATTAAATTTTAGTTAAAAAATATGGCGGCTTTTTAATTTAATATATTACAATGTTGTTGCGGCTGCTTCACAATCCATTATTTGAAGTAATATCCCAATTGGAGATCTAGCTTTATTCAGTGTGACCTCTTTAGCGCTCACGACAACAATAATAATGTAACTGATAATTAAATGAGAGCAAATTAGGGAATTCTTGCACAGCTAAAAGACACAAATTAAAAATGTATGAATATTCTTAAATGTTTATGAATAAAAATATTTATTGATGTTTTATAAAACAAAATGTGCTTTAAACGAAATGTATATTTCACAGTTAAACTAAGCAGTTTTTTTTTTTTTTTTTAATACTACCTGTAATGTTTAACGAAGAATTAAGAAAAACTTTAAAAACTGTTTGAGTTACTTCGAAACATTCTTCAACGAATCTTTTCAATAATTATTGGCTATTAGAATTTATAATTTAAAATAGTTTAGCTTCTTTGTTAAAACCTTGTTTACAGAGAGCAAAAAAAAAATTTCATATTTTGTTATTTGAAGACAAATATCTTTAAAACCATATCTTCAAAACAATTTGTTGTTTTTTTCAAGAGCTTTTCTTCGACATCCGGAGCCACGATGTAGCTAAAACTTCATTACAGATTCCGATGATGAGTCCGCCCATGGTATTTTATTTTCCAGTCCAAATGTTGGTAAGCATTTTCTTTGACTGGAGATCACTGACGGAGACAATAACCACTTTTCGCTATTGTGCCGCAAACTGCTTTTTGATTCTGAAATTCAATTGAAAATTTCTGAAATACAATACAATTTTCTGAAAATACATCGAGAAATACTGTAGTTTTAGCAAGTTTATAAACCATTTATGCGACGCTAGCACTGAAGTATCTATAATATTAAGAGGCTAGGCGATTTCTTGTGACTGATATTTTGTTCTACCGTTTTATTCCGATTTTGACTAAACGTATATTAGTTGAAAGGTATTTCTTGTTAGCCTTTATTTTGAGTAAATTGCATTTAAAGTTGTTACTAACACATACACAAAATTATACAATGCTATGTGTGTGTTTTTAAATTTGTTAATATGTTTGCAATAAAATTGAGTTTGTTTTTTGTGTTGATTTGTGAAATGGCTATAATTGATTAACATACTTTTAGGGTATTTATTTAATGAAAAAAAAAAATACTAGAATTTGCGCTCGAATTTCCAGGGCTGGAATCTGCTAGTAGTTATAAATAAAAATAAGTGAGGAAATTGTCATCGGTCTAGATCATATGCCATGCGTTTAGAGACGCTTTGTCTTACATCCAAGTAATTGGATATAGAAAATAAGCACAAACCAAAATTTGAGTAAGTCGGAGACTTTTTTCATTTCTAGTTTAAATGAGAAGATGGCTTTTAGAAGACTGTTTGCAAGAAACAGAGATCCATTATAACAAACTGGAGACTCAGCAGTAGTCTAAACAAGGGATTTTTCGGGCGAATCGGCCATCACATGGATTACATTCAAACGGAAAAAACGATAAACGGTGAATAATATGTCAACTTATTTGACCGATTTAATAACGATATAAAAAAATTAGCATTGACTAAATTTCGTTTTCATGAAAAAAATGCAAATTATTTTTGTTAAAAATTATGATTCAACGTTGAAACTAAACAATTTCTTAAAAGAGAGTTTCTATATAGTGACAAGAGATTCTTTATTTAGCCCTTCCGACTTTGTTGCCAACCAAATTGGCCCTGAATTAAAAAACCGAATTTCATTTTATGTTGGCTAACATTATCAGAAATTTATTTGTTACAATTGAATTTCAACTGTGACAAACGAGTTTGTCCGTATTGTGTATATTAAATATTAAGAAATTTGAATAAATTATTTACACTCGCTTAAATAAGTTCCATACTAATTTCGAAAATGTGGAAGCATTGACGTAATAATAGTTATTAGCACACACACGCATACATTCACATTATACGAGCATTAAAATAACATAATAGATAATTGCACGAGTTAACTTTGAATATTATTTAGAAATAAAAATTTAGCTTAAAATAAACATAAGAAAGACATTATATCTCACAAATCTCTCATAACCTCCTGTTGTTCGGAGATTTAATTCAAGAGATGCTAATGATTTATTAAGTTTTTTAATAAAATTTATTTATCTGTTTTTATTAATTCTAGAAAAAATTTGTCTATTATTAACGTTGGACTTGGCAGACTTGTTTTAATTTTCTTAATTGAATTCCGATTTGTATTTAAATCCAGTCAAAAGTAAAAAGCGACAATGCTGAAATGCTGCTCTCAAATGTTTTATTAAATTAATCAATTAAAGAAATAAATTATTTTTGTTTGCTTTTATAACGATAGATATTAAGAAAGAAAAAAGTATACAACAGATATTATTAATGCATCTAAAGAATACGTTTTTTTAATTTTATTTTTATTAGCAAATATACAAAATTTACAACAAAACAAAAAATCACATTAATAAAATATATCTGCAAGTTTGAAATAACGTACAATCGTTTTTATACGCTGCTCTCTTTTAACTCGTGATTTTCTCTCTGTGTCTCTATGCGTTAATTAGAAAAAATGAGAGAAAATTGCTCACGTGGTTAAACAGTTTTTTTATTTTTTTTGTATTGGCTCACTATAAGTTAAAAATACTTAATTTTTTTTATAAACTAAAAAATTACAATTATATGTATGTTTTTTTTTTCTGTATAGAAACAACAAATTAGAAAAAATATTTGTGTATACTGAGCACATTAGAATATAAAATTGTGTAGAATTTTTTTTTGAATTTTACTTTTATTTTTTTTTTGTTTCGTGTACTTTTGTATCAGGGATGAAACGTGAGAAATTCTCAATGCTAATGCCATTTTATTGGAAAATGTACTTTTTGCCAGCCCTTAAGTCTGAATATTTATATTCGGTATATATCAATTCGTTTGATAGTATAAAAAACAATGAAATTTTTTATACATGAGAGAAAAATATGTAAAGGATGTATAACCAATTGAATATTGAGGCTATGTGACTTAAAAAGGAATACACAGTAGCGTAATAGCACTGATTTTAAAAAAGTGTCAATATAATACCATTACGAAATAACTACACTGAAATATTCATAACTTCGAATTAAAATTGCGAAAATACAAATTAATATTTAGAAAATACAAATTGATTTTACGAATTGTAATTACTATAACTGGACCACAAAATATGATAAAACTACAAACCCTGGGAACAGACTATAAGTATATATTTTTGTAAATCTTTGACGAACTGAATCTCAACTGAAACTGAATTTTCTTTTATTGCGGATACATTTTTTGTATACACACAAGGCATCTGAAAGTACTACTCTTTTCTCTTAAATACACTCCTTGAATTTTTTCAGATATCTTTTTTTGTTCTTGCACAAATCGTCCGTTGAAATTAATAAGGATAGAGATTAAGTTTCAAAATTTCGAAACAAATTCGAATTGGAATCTGAATTATACAAGAAATCATAACCTAAAAGCAAAAACAAACAAGATTGGGGTTTCCATTGATAAAGTTGGAAGAAATGTAATTGAGATGCAATTCCAAAGACCTTTACTCTGTTCTGGTGGTCTGGAATTTAATCGTTATTTTTTGTTAAAGATTATTTTTGTTTAAATATTATAGCATTTTTATATTAGAGCTGAATTGAATTTCTTGAAACTTTCTAGGCGTATTATTGTTCAAAAGGGGCATGGCACCTTCTATATAAACTTAAATACAAAATTATTCATCATTGCTACTACTATCTTATTCTAACGATATTTAATCTAGAATGTTATTTTGCATAAACCATCAACGGAATGGATGAGGGTCCTGGCGTCTATCAAAAAAAAAAAAAAAAAAAAAAAAATTATACATATATACGAGTACATGTATATTTTGAACTACTAACTCGGCTTTAATTAAATATTAAAATACCAAATTCATTACATCCATTAATGAGTAGTCGAAAAAGGATCCCTTTGGCCCCATATAGAGCTGCTTCCCGGTCTTCACTTAAATCTATTAAGAAACAAAAATATTGCACTGATTCTTCTTTAATTTTGTTTGTATATATTTTTGCAAAATACAAGAGACTTTACCAAACATGATCAGGATCGGTCAATTTTTGGACCTAGTCCCCATATAGATATAGTATCCGATATGAACTTTTTCATATCTGCAGCCAAAAAAATTAATAAAAATGCCACTCAAATTTGGTTTTTGCTTATTTTCTATGTCCAATTAGTTGGGCCTAAGAGATAGGGTTTCTAAACGCATGGTATAGGGTATCGTATAGTCGGTCTAGACCGACTATAATTTTCTTACTTGTTCTAACTTAGAATGTTATTGCATTCGAATGCGGCTTCACAAATGAAAGCGGTACACATTGGAACGTAAAAATTACGAGAAGCTCTATTGTGTTCTTTTCCCAAAAATATAGATTTATTTTCTATCCAAACCCCTTGATATCTGTAACTTTTGACTTCTTTGAAAGTCATACTTATGTATTTATTCCTCACAAAAAAAAGTCTAATTCCGAACTTACTTTCAATTTATAACGAAGCTTTCACAATTATTGACGACAAATCGACTTGAAAATTCAATCTCAGGAGTAAAATGCTCTACTATATTTCAACGTTAAATGAATATATGGCAGAAATTTTTGACCATGAATTAACGCATACTAGCTGATTCCAGCGCTGGAAATTCGAGTGCAATTTCTAGGCAACTTTATTTTTCAACTTAGCCAATTCACAAACCAACACTTTTTTGATTTATTATTATTGTGACTGACGATAACAAACTCATTAACAAACACGTTAAAAAATTTAATAAACATACACATAGTATATGTATAATTTTATGTATGTGTTAGTAGCAACTTTAAATGGAATTTACTCAAAATAAAGGAAGAAATTTAAAAATCTCTAAATCTGGTGAATAGCTAAAAAGAAGTACCTTTCAAATAATATACATTTGGTCAAAATCAGGATAAAACGGTAGAACAAAACATCGGTCACAAGAAATCACCTAGCTTATTAATATTATACTACTAGATTCCAGCCCTCGAAATTCGAGTGCAAATTCTAGGAAATTTAATTTTTTCATTAAATAAAGACGCTAAAGGTATGCTAATCAATTACAGCCAATTCGCAAATCAACACAAAAATGAAACTCATTTTTATTACAAACACATTAACAAATTTAATAAACACACACATAGTATATGTACAATTTTATGTATGTGTTAGTAGCAACTTTAAATGGAATTTACTCAAAATAAAGGAACAAATTTAATAATATCGTAATATGGTGAACAGCTAAAAAGAAATACCTTTCAAATAATATACATATGGTCAAAATCAGGATAAAACGGTAGAACAAAACATCGGTCACAAGAAATCGCCTAGCTTAATAATATTATAGATTAACTAATTAGTCATTTATTGTTCGGTTTAAGATCATGTATATATTTTTCTAATGAAAGAAAGATAAAAATTTTTGTAATGTAAGAGAAATATTGGAAAAAAATTGAAGACAGCGCTAGATGGAGTAGCTATTTTCGAACAAAGCGACTTGTTCGTCGTCAGCATCCTTCTGGCTATTACTTCAACTCATGCTTAATCAACTATTTAACTCAACATTTGAAAGAAAAGAACATGAGAAATGTTTTTCTTTTTATATACGAGAGTTTGTACGAACAAGCTGAGCTTTTCCAATTTTTAGCTTTCTCTACATTAACATAGCCAGATCAATTACAGGTCTTGCAATGTGAACAGCTCTTTGTTTTTGCCATTGTCCTCTAGATGGAACTATAATGGCATGTGAAATCTTAACAGATTACACAAATGCATTGTACCTCATGTGTTGTATGTTATTGTTATGTATCGTTGATCTGTATTTGAATAATTAGTCATTTATTGTTCGGTTTAAGATCATGTATATATTTTTCTAATGAAAGAAAGATAAAAATTTTTGTAATGTAAGAGAAATATTGGAAAAAAATTGAAGACAGCGCTAGATGGAGTAGCTACTTTCGAACAAAGCGACTTGTTCATCTTCAGCATCCTTCTGGTTATTACTTCAACTCATGCTTAATCAACTATTTAACTCAACATTTGAAAGAAAAGAACATGAGAAATGTTTTTCTTTTTATATACGAGAGTTTGTACGAACAAGCTGAGCTTTTCCAATTTTTAGCTTTCTCTACATTAACATAGCCAGATCAATTACTTGTAATGTGAACAGCTCTTTGTTTTTGCCATTGTCCTCTAGATGGAACTAGAACTAACAAAGAAGAGCGGGGCATAGGCAAAACTTGTCTCTTACATAGCTTTACTCAGTTACGTAATGATGCAAATTTTCCTATTACTGTTGCTTCCTCGGTCATAACGACAAATTAACTAGAAGATCGTCGAACTGCAAACTCTGCTCTAAAATTACCATTTAATTTAGCACGAACAAAGTATCCGTCTTATAACATCAGCAAAATCGTAGCCGTAAATTATTGTTGGAACAGCTCAAATTTGTATAGGATGAATGTATGGTACATGATTGAGGTATTACATTGGAGTCTGAAAGATATTAGAAGCTTCTGTTTCACTTAAGAATGAAATTGGCTTTCTTCTAGATGGGGACTTTTGGAAACATTATCGATACCAAAGTAAAGCTGTAAACACAAATGTTGGAATTCATGCTACTAAAACGCTTAAATTTGCTTTTCGACTTTTTAAAGACTTTATACTTAATCTCTTAGATCAACGCATACAAAGCCGGGTACAATAAACTGGTACTTAATACTTTTTATTGACGTCTTGACCAGAGTTCAGAAAAAAACACACACTGAATAAAAAACTCGTACGTATATGTAAACAAACATAACTTAGACCAACACACACATATTTTTATTTTCATACCAATTATGTTTGTTTTTAAATTTTCTTCGGTGTCCAACACAACCATGACTGTGTTCGTTTTAATATTTCGTTATTTACACGAACATTTTTGTATCACATACTTTTTGTTTCAATCACACATAAAGCACACATTTTTGAGTGTTGCTTTATTTGAAGTTCATGTTCTGGTACGTGTAATGAAAAAAAACACAGAACATGTACAATAAACAGGTTCGAGTTCAGTTATATTTTAAGTCGTGTTGTGGCTCGTGTAGTAAGAAAAAACACAACATGTACAATAAACAGGTTCGAGTTCAGTTATATTTTAAGTCGTGTTGTGGCTCGTGTAGTAAGAAAAAACACAACATGTACAATAAACAGGTTCGAGTTCAGTTATATTTTAAGTCGTGTTTAAAATATAACTGAACTCGAACCTGTTTATTGTACATGTTGTGTTTTTTCTCACTACACGAGCCACAACACGACTTAAAATATAACTGAACTCGAACCTGTTTATTGTATATGTTCTGTGTTTTTTTTCAGTACACTTACCAGAACATGAACTTCAAATAAAGCAACACTCAAAAATGTGTGCTTTATGTGTGATTGAAACAAAAAGTATGTGATACAAAAATGTTCGTGTAAATAACGAAATATTAAAACGAACACAGTCATGGTTGTGTTGGGCACCGTAGAAAATTTAGAAACGCACATAATTGATATGAAAATAAAGATATGTGTTGGCTGCTTTTGAACAGAACATTGTGTGTTTCGTGTGTGTATTTTCTGAACCTTGGTCTTGACTGAAACAATATATTATATCTGTGAAATTCATTCATGTTATAGAAAAGTCCCAAATATAGCTAAAAAAAGAAGGTGAATTTTGCGAAAATCTGATGTGAGGAAGAAGTTTTGAGTTCAGATTCGGATTCAGAGCGGTGAAATAAAGTAATCTCTCGACCAGAGACAAGAAAAAAAATTTCAGCCTCTGTAATGAAAATTCGAATTTTTCAATTAAGTATTGATTTTGGAAAAAAAAATATTTGATAATGAAAAATTTCTTAGATATTAAAAAAATCGTATCTTTCTTATTTGTTCCGGTGTTCGTCCGTCTGTTTGTTTGTCTTTGTGTCAGTCCATTTTGATGACATTTCAGCCATAAAAACTTGTCCACAAACAACAGGCCTCTATAACACATCTATCTATAAGAATGATATTTGGTACATAAGCTTTGATAGGCCCAAGGTCTAGAATTTTTCTAGAATCCAACTACGAGTTTCTTTCACATGCATAGATTCGCAATATTCACTTAAATTTTTTGTAAATACAAATAAAAATTTGACTCGGTTTATTTAGCATTCGATTTTTGAATTGCCTTGCGTTCTATTAAAAAAGAAATTTATATATTGAAAACTGAAAGTTTAAATTGATTAAAGTAATTATAAAAGTATTTCTAAATTATTGATTTTTAATCGCTATTTTGATCAATAACTTCAACTATTCACAAAGAGAATATCACTAGGAGAATGCAACAAAACTAAAAAAAACTCGGATGTTTGTAACTACCAAAAATATTTCACCTATAGTCAGAATCATTTCCTGAGTCGATTTAGTGATATCCGTCCGTCCTTCTGTGTATCCATCTAAACCTCGTACGGGTCGCACATATGAATATAAATTGACGAAATTCAGTATATAAGCTTCTATCGACCATAGAACCAAAGCTGTTGAAATTGGTGAAAATCGGTGAGTGTTCAGATGGACTTAAATAGCTATAAGATCCAACTTATCACATAGATGTCGCTCAAATTGTGCGTATGTGTATTTATTACATCCAAAATAAGCAATATAGGCCAATGGCGCCCATATCAGGTGCTTTTTGATCTGCACTATATCTATCTATCAAAAAACAAAAACATAGCACAGATTTTTCTCAAATTTGGTATGTCCATTTTCCGACCTAGTCTCCATATAAGTAAAGCATCCGCTTTGAAATTTTTCATATCTGCAGCCAAAAAATTAATAACATTGCCACTCAAATTTGGTTTATGCTTAATTTCTATATTCAATTAGTTGGACCTAAGAGAAAGGGACTCGAAATGCAATGTATAGGGTATTTTATAGTCAGTCTTGACCGAAATCGTGTGTATTGTTTTTGCAGTTAAATACTAATTCAGTAACTTAGATTATTAATTTTCGCATTTATCCATGGATTATCTTCCTACACATCTTGTTCCCTTTTACAAGTATAAACTCTACCCAGTTATGATGAAAGTGGGCACTTTTTTAAGAATTACCAGGTGATCTAATGAATTTTCAACTACGATTTTTAGCAAAAAACAATTTATTTCACATTTTTCTTTTGACTACACCTGCTCATAATTCAATTTAATACAATTGGTCGATTAAAACACGAGATATTTCTATTAAACGTCTAACTGCCTTCGAAAAAGTAAAAACATGCTTAAAAATCCCATAATTTTGGCTACAGAAATTATTTCCAACCGAATTCTTATCACAATAGAACATGGTTCTCTGCTATAAATTTTCTGTTCATTCAATCAAAATTAGATGTGTTAATCTTTTGAAGAATTCAGGTGGTGCATATTTTTTCTGTGCGGAAGAAAAAATTCCATACAAATAATTTTAAGCAACAATTTCGTATCTAGAGTGTCAATATATATATATGAATATGATAATGGAACCTGTTTTGCAAATTGTGAAATATATTTTAAAATATTTTTTTTATATAACTATTTAGCTGGACCCGGCAAACGTTGTTTTGCCCTCAATGAATTTTTTATTTTAGTTAGAATCTGTATAGACTTATATAAAAAAACGTTTTTGCATTTGTTAATATTAATTGAAAACTGTTCAAGAAAAACCATGTTTTATTTATGAAAATGAAAATATATATTTATTATAACATACATATAAGAATGACCAATATATTTCTATTATTGTAATTCTAAAAAGAATGAACAATATTTTTAGCTTCATTATTCTGACAGTAAATGAAAAAATTTGCTGGCTTTCCGACACGGGAACATGCCACATATAGTTGGCAAACCACATATTCGGAATGATTGTCCTTGAGATTTATTAATGGTCATGGCAACGCCCAATCTGATCGGAAATTGCAATCTTTTGAATATTATCGGTGTGTTGGTAGGAATCATAGGAATTCTTGGCAGCAAAGCATGCTCTCCTTGGGCATTATTCTCTCAACAATTAACCTGGTTCCATTACATAGTCTCGGAGCGTTGAGCAAAATTGTTGGAGAACCAACTTATAATTTTAATAAATGTGGCGGTAGACCGGGCACATCAAGTGAATTTAAAAATTCTGTTGAATAATTGACTGCTTCATTTTCTTCAACAACACTATCCATAGATTTGAAAGAAAACGTTTCGGAAGCAATCATGTCCTGAATAACAACACGTTATCGACATCGACATTTTTTGCGGCTAAAATAGCTCTTTCACTTAACCAATCATGGTTACGATATTCATTTTGAATGTCGGGGAATACATTTCCAATTAATTCATCGCGTGACGATATAATGACAAAAATCTTGTGAATATTTTAATACTTTGATTGGTTGGGTTAATATTGATTTTACCATTAATAAGATCAAGTAGTTGTTTTGAAAATTGGTCAGCCGTTGGATCATTTTGAATCATACTCGCATGTTTGTTGTTAATTTGAACGCTACTCCATAATATTAATGATTTTAAGCAGGAATTTATTTCGTCAGCATAGGTTGATTTTGGTGTGACTGGCAATATTTGATGAAAATCTCCAGTGCCCTTCAAATCTTTTAAAGTTCTATGTAATGCTTCTAAGGAATATTTTTGAGCCATGGTACATTCATCCCATACCGGAATGGTTTTTGATATTAGATACGGCATTCTCATTCGTTTGTACGTTTAGCGGTGATTTGAGTGCTGAATGAGCTGTACGACCACCATGCAATAATGTTGCGTTTATTCCGGACGAAGCAATAGCCAATGCAATTTTTCCTTACTTTTTGGTTACAATGTTTATATATAAAAACTTTTGTGAATTTTGTAACTTATAAAATTTAAATAAATTGGACAATTCATTATTTTTTGAACGCCAGCGCCATCTACTGGGTCCAACAAAAAAAATTTTCGCATCATCTAACATACATATATGTACGTATATTCTTAGTTTCAGTAAAATCGCACCGTAAATAAGAATATTCGAAATAACTTTACCCCAGCGCACCCATCGGGTCCCTTTATATATGCGAAAATTTCTTATGACAAAACATACATACGTTCTGAATTTCAGTCAAATCGCACTGAAAATAAGAATTTTGTTTATAACTTGACCCCAACTAGAGGGTAAAAACTGAAAAAAAACACAGAAGAGCTCGAATCTTAGCTGGACAGCTCTTATGGTTCCGGAGATCATTCGTTACAAACAAATGCACCAACGTTTTTATATATATAGATATAAAATACAAGTTTTATCATTATAATTTGCTAAAATGTGTGTGTAGAAATTCACAAAATAATAATTGTTATTATTCGAATTGATTATCTTTTTAAAATTGTACTCATATTAATATGTATATACGTACCTTTTGAATATGTACCATAAAAATATTATTTTGTACCAAATTCATCAACACTGATTTGTATATAGTAGATGTTGCTGTTGTGTTTTTATATTTTGAGTATCTCTGAGGTTGTACAATTTGTATTTGTGTGACGTTATTGTTGTTATTGTTTCGGCTGTTGTTTTTGTTGTTGTTGTCGTATACGTTCTACTAAAAGCTAAAGCGGCTGGGACCAAATGACAGTACACAACATTTGTACTCGTTTCACTCGTTAGTTTGGTTTGATGACTTACGGTGCGGCTATAGGATTTAGCACGCGAACAACAACACAATAATATCATAAAAAAAAAATAGTTACTAAAAATTCATTAAAGAAAATTCTCAATTTTTAACGACGTAGACGCGATAAAACTAAAACAGTGCTTAGCAAAAAAAAAAAAAAACTAATAATAACTAAATTATTAAAATCACAGAAATCAAAAATATATTAAAAAAAAATATACGAAGAATTGAAAAAAGTATACACGTTTTCGTAAAAATTTTCCAGTCCCCGATAAAGTTGTCAACACTAAAACAACAACGTGTAGAAGGCCTACCGAGCAAAGTTCATCATAATCGTACTCAATATAAAGTTATTAATTCAATAAAAAAAAAAAAACGAATTTATTCTGAAGTAATGCAAATTGCGCCTTTTTCTCATATGATATATACATAAAAAACCAGTTGTTTTTTTAAATAATTTTCCTAAAAAATAGTAACAAAATAAAATAATGTTCGTTGGTGGAGAAAAAACAAGAAAAAATTTAATTAAAATAACCTAAAAAATCAGCTGTTTTCTGTCATCTACCAATGTGTTAGTTTACACAATGCCCTTATTAACTATTACAACAATAACAATTAAGTAATTTTTTAAGAATTCAGATAAAAATTCAATAAAAATACAAATGTAATATATAAAATTTTGATAAATATCTTATTTTAATTTTTTTCTTCAAAATTTCCTCTACAAAAACTATGTCTCTTTTGTGTTTTCTTCAGCAAAGCTAAATTAGTTTCACTCTCTCTCCCCATTACTTTTCGAAAAGGAAAAAAGACACAGTTATCAAGTGTGGATTTTGTGTGGATTATAAATGAAAATAACGTGTTTATATCCTGGTTTTTCTTGAACACCCACACATGTTAGAACACGTTCATTTGCATGCGAAATTTTAGTTAGTTACACGCAAGGCAACTCTTTGGACTCAAAAAAAAAAGAAAAAAGAAAAAATCATAAAAAACGTTACAATATCTACAACCTCCACAAATAAGGACATTAAACGATTGCCTATTTTAAGAAGAAAAAAAGAGGAAAGAAATAAAACTAAAAATGTAATATATTGCAAATAATAAAGTACATAAAAGTAACTATAAAATCAATTAAACAACAACAAAAAACAATCTACAATTGACTGCCTTTTTCACGAAACACAAACATTTAATACAGAAAAATTGAAATTTTTTGTCTATAGACTATAAAATCATCGATTTTTTTATTTGTGCTCACGCTGAGAGTGTGTTTTTTTTTTTGTTAAGCATTTTTTTCTAATGCAAGTTTTCGTTTTAACTTTAGTAACAAGAAATAACTAACTACTTGAAAACATAATTAAAAAAAAGCGCTAAAATAAAAAAAGGTTGTTAAAAAAATTAAATAAAATATTATCATAAAAAGTAAAAGAAAAATTTTAAAATCGTAAAAAATCATACATGACATTAAAAGCAATTATAGATCAGAAAAAAAAGCGCTACTTTAAAAAATCGCTTAAATACTAAAAATGTTTAGATTTATAAAATTAATAATAAAAAATAAAAAGAACTTCAAAAATAGCTAAATTTCATAAAACCTATAAGAAAATATTGTCTACATGAACCCTTAAAATACCAAATAAGAAACAAAAACGCTAAACTCAAAATTAATTTAAAAATATACATAATTAAAACAGCAAAACAACAAAAAATTTCCGTTTAGCATTTAATGCAGAAAAAATAACCTTACAAAAAATTTGCTAAAAAAAATACCCACAATCTTAAATCAAGAACAAGAAACTAAATATTTTATTTTAAACCAATAATACATTGTTAAATTTGTTTATTTTTATAAAAGTTGTTATCGTTAAATAACATTAGATTTAAATATAAAATAAATCGAAATTGAACAAAAACTTAATAAAAGCTGTGCATTTTTAACATTCATTAAAAAAAAAAACACTAAAATTACCTTCTATAAAGCAAATAAAAATTAGCCGCAGTCAGCAAGTAGCATTCGCCTAAAATTACGAAAAACAAAACCTCCTAAAACACCCAAAGCTTCAATAAATCAAAAAAAAAAAAAAAAAAAAATAAAATAAATAAATAAATTACTAAGTTTTAGTTTTAATAATTGTTATTAAAAAATCATATAAGAAATATATAAAAGCAATTTGTTAAACCATAACAGAAAAAGAAAAATATTTTACAAATTAATTTATAATAAAATATAATAATAAATATATAAATAAAAGGTGCCTTTAATTTATAGCAAATTTTACACAAAATAAAATAAAAATAATAACAAAAGCTAAAAAAATATCACGTGCAATATTAAGATAATACAAATAAAAGTCTTATACCTTGTGATTTGTTTTAATTATTTATAAGCAAGCAATATAAAAAAAAATTAACTAAAAAAAATTTTTTGGTTCGCAAATAATTTACAACGTTTAAAAATTTCTTTAAGAAATTTTTAAATAGCTTTAACTGATTTATTTTTGTTGGTGCTTGTTTTTGTAAAAAATTTATGAAAAAATGAGTGACAGGGAGCGATCGTCCCCAACACTGATCGAAACTGGTTTAAAAAATTTAATTGGTGGACGTGATGGCAATTATCCATTAATAAGCGGCATAAATGGTGAGTTTATCAAATCAAGAAAAAAAAAAATATTGTAAATTATAAATATGAGAAGCTCAAAAGTTATTTTACAATTTAAAAAGAAATCGTTAAAAATTGGTCAGTATTTATTTACTATATATACATTTTATGGTAGTACATATGAAGAATTAAAAAAAAATTCTATTAAAAACTTCAGAGACAGCGAACCTCCGGAAGCGCCTCGAGAAAAAGTAGTTTTGCGATGAAAATGCGAAATGCGTTTAAAAGGTGAATTGCTATAAAATTTCGGTGAATTTATCTGGTGATTTATGTGTAGAAATAGTGTGTAAAATTTCAAAAGACTAGGTCAAGTAGATTTGGAGTTATGATGTTCACGGACATCAAACATGTTATTTGCGAGAAAATCGATTCAAAGTTTTTTAAAAACTGATTTATATACGATATACCGCAAGAGGCTGGCCGCTGGAAACGTTGTCTTCTTTAGGTTTGCTCCTCTTTACTTGAAATTTTGACATAACACTCTCGGCATGTTGTACATTCATAAAGAAATGCCAAAAAAGGTATTAAAACCTTATCCCCCTTTAAGATTAATTTGTGCTATCTGTGTACTGTGTTGTCATCATTTATTTGTTTTGTTTATTTATTTTCATTTTCTGTTTTCGTTAAGTCCAGTTCTTTTTTTTTTACATAAATAGGTGATCACAATTAAAAAGATGTAAAATAGAATCAATTTAATTTAAAAAAATATACTCTCCTGAAGAAACCTGAAAAAAGCAGACGGAACGTTTGGTGAAAAATGAAAATAAATTGATCTTTTTATTTAAAACAAATTTGACCATCATTAGGCCGTAAGGAAACTCCTTTTTTCAACAATAATGGCCACAAAAGAAAACTTCATAAAATGTCTATATTAAGTTTTTGTGAAAAATCAAATAAAAATTGAGATTGGCCAAATAATTAATGAAAATATAAATTGAAAAAAATTTATGTAAATGAAGTGAGAAAACTATATTCAGTCTAAGCCGACTATTCGATACCCTATACCATGCCTTAGAGTAAGGATCGTAGTCCAACTAATTAGATATAGAAAACAAGCATAAACAAAATTTGAGCAGCATTGTTAATTATTTTTTTTTTGCCTGCAGATATAAAAAAGTTTTAATGGACATTATATTTGTATGGGGACTAGGTCGAAAAATGTACACGATAATATTTGGTAAAGTCAGACTTTTTTTGAAAAAAGCTTGTACAAACCAAATTTGAGAAAAATATGTGCAATATTTTTTTGATAGATTTAAGGGAAGATTGGGGGACTACTGATTTATATATGGGGGATTTCATGTCAAGTGCACCAACTTTTGAAACCGATGTCTTCCGATCGGGATGAAATTTACACCAAGGTTAGTCCTATAGGATAGTAGTTTAGACACAATTTGTCAACAAGATCGGTCCAGATCTCTCTGAGTTAGAGGGGATCAAAATTTGACATTTTGGCCAAACAGGTGTTTTTTCTAATCCATGTAACTTATTACCTATTGTTCTTAGAAAATTTTCTCCCAAAGAGTTTAAATAGCTATTTCTTCAATATTTCGGAAAAAAATACTTTAAAAAAAATTTGTAGACTTCTTTTTTGCTAAATTAAAGCATTTTTTGCCTTTTTTTTCAAAAAGGGAATTTTTTTTTTTTTTTTTTCATAAGAAAGCTTAGGATTTTTCCTTTAAGAGTTTTTTGGTCGCTTAGTGGGATGGGAGTGGGATATCTATCAAAATAAATGTTTTGTAACTCAAGCCAACGGTTTTTCAATTTTTCACAAATGCACTATTTTGAATTTTTTCCTATTTGTGTCTAAAACCTTACAAATAAAACTTATACTGAGAAAGTAGAGAAACTAAACTTTCCGAAGGTATATAACCCAGAATATGTTAACCTTAGGAAAAAAATCGCTTTTTTTCTATAGAAATGTTGAAAATTATTATTTTTTATTTATTTTTAATAATAATTAAATTAATGTATAATAATAATAATATTAAAAAAAAAAAGATAAATAATTTATTAAAATTTGATCTTAATTGCATTAGATCCATTTATATCATAACTATTTTTATACTTAATTTATTATAGCTGATGAAGTATTTCAGTCTTGTAAATTTTTAAATACCCAGTCTTCCATCCAGCTTTTTTGTCGCCTTTATTTACTGCGTTCTTCTGTCAATCCTTTCTTGGCGTTACTAGGTTCAGCTGTTGATTTCGTTGCTGGTTTATTTGTTGTCTTTGGAAAGAAATCGCATTGAATAGAGGCAGAAAACTTTTTCAACTTAAGTCTTCGATCGACAAGCGGTATAAAAGCATGGTATTGAGCGGTGCCATCGATTGTTACCGCAGCGTCGAATCTGCTCTTCAGTGTTTTCATTGTTTCCAGATGATCCTCTTTGCTACTAAAAACTATTTTAGTTTCTTTACAATAACTCTTTGCCCAATGGAATAAAGCGATCGCATCTAACATGCGATCTTGATGAGAGCACTGGAGGCTATACTTCGGTGCATTTCTTTTAAAGTTTGCTCCAATACCATCACATGCTCCTTTACCATGAGCAGTAGGATGAAAATGCCACTCAGCTGGCATTCCAAAATCTTTTTCATGGGCCATAAGATTTGCCAAGCTACTTTTGTTTTTAAAATGTTGACGAGCTCCGTCCGAAACGTAGTCTACCTTCTTTACTGTAAATTTAGATTTGAGATATTTTAGTATTATCTTCTGGTACTCATAAACTGCAACGGCGTCATGTTTTAAATCGTCGGATATGATTGCCATACTTTTGTGTTCCAGTTTTTCATCTTTCATGTAGTAAATAACTACTGTGAATATAGTTGCTTGGTCGTTATTGAAGTGGAATGTTTGTATGGCATCCTGAAAAACATATTTATAGTTTTCTGCGAAATCATATGAAATAACGAATTCACCAGACTTCAAATGTATCTCCAAATCCTTGAAGAATGACCATTGCTCTTTGACTAAAAAGTCATGGTTTCTCAAGTTTAGCAATCCTGTACACATTTCTTCCACAAAATCATCCACATTTAAAATGATTGTTTTTAATGTGCATCTGTCAGTCTGAATCCAAGAATCAAATTCGGCATCCTCTATATATTCTCGATCGAAAGAGTTGATTAAATTTTCTTTGATGAATGTGGTTTTCGGGCAATTGGTACATTCACCTAAGTGGCAAGAAGTTGTTGCATTAGGACACATAGTCAATTTAAGGCAATCGCGGTAATCGTGTAAATCTTCTGCCGAATCATCTGTTAAATACTTTAAGTTGATTTCCTTCAACATCAGTTTAACATTTTCATGGTAAATGCAAACGCATACTGTGTGAGTTCCGCTGCTTTCTGCCAAAACGCGATGTTTTGGCCTCATTTGGGTTAATTTCGTGAAGCCAATTCTAACATCCTCGTGTTCAGATTGAAATGTTGCAAATAACTCTTTCAGGTTACAGATAACCATTCTCTGCTGTTATGTTATGAAGGTATGTTACATACCTTCGGAAAGTTTAGTTTGTCTAGTTTCTCAGTATAAGTTTTATTTGTAAAGTTTTAGACACAAATCGGAAAAAATTCAAAATAGTGCATTTGTGAAAAATTGAAAAACCGTTGTCTTGAGTTACAAAACATTTATTTTGATAGATATCCCACTGCCATCCCACTAAGCGACCAAAAAGCTCTTAAAGGAAAAATCCTAAGCTTTCTTATGAAAAAAAAAAATAAATAAAAAATGCCGTTTTTGAAAAATAAGGCAAAAATGCTTTTAGAAAAAAAAAAGTCTAAAAAAGTTTTTTTTTTAAAGTATATTTTTCCGAAATATTGAAGAAATAGCTATCTAAACTATTTGGGAGAAAATTTTCTAAGAACAATAGGTAATAAGTTACATGGTTGAGAAAAAACACCTGTTTGGCCAAAATGTCAAATTTTGATCCCCTCTAACCCAGAGAGATCTTGACCGGTCTTATTAAAAAATTGTTCTAAACTACTACCCAATAGGACTAACCTTGGTGCAAATTTCATCCCGATCGGAAGACATCGGTTTCAAAAGTTGGTGCACTTGACATGAAACCCCCCATATATAAGAAACAACAACAAACAAAATTAGACCTAGATTGACATGGTAATTTGGATAATATGCCAATTTAAGTCGATCTCAAAGGAGTCATTTGTGTGTGGACTGTGTTTGAACATGCTCCGATTTTCATAAGGTTTACATGTACACACAGACGGATGGACAGACGGACGGACTCAGAAAGTGATGATCGTTATAATGAAAGATGATAGTTGCAAACACCAGTACAAACTTATCATATCCTGATCACATAATATACCCCTGGGTATAAAAAAATAAAATATTATTGCGAATACAATAATTGCTGCTAAAATACATAAATAAAAGTCGATATTTAGTTAATGAAAGTTGTAATTAGGAAAATAAAAATATATGTATGTATATATTAAAAATTAAAAATTTAAATTGATAAAAAGTGCCAAGAAGAAGTAATGAAAATATTTTGGACAAAGAACTTTTCAGAAGAAATGTACTGGACAGGATAACTGCTGTCCCATGAAAAGTTCATACTAAATTCATTGGCTGTTTTTTTTCCTAGAATACAGTATAACCGCGCTAGGCCAAATAATATTATATCGTATGTGTCTATAATATTAATAGGTAAGGCGATTTCTTGTGATCGATTTTTTGTTCCACAATTTTTTCCCGACTTTGACCAAACGTATCTCATTTGAAAGGTATTTCTTTTTAGCTGTTCACCAGATTTACATATTTTTACATTTTTACACTCTTGTTTTTTGTAAAATGTATTTAAAGTTGCTACTAACACATATATAAAATTATGCAATGCTGTGTGTGTATTTATTAAATTTGTTAATATGTCTGCAAAAAAAAAAATGCATTTACAATAATAATTGTGTTGATTTGATCAATAATTTTTGACATAAACCAACAATATTTAAAAAGTGTTGAATTGTGAATTGGATAAAATTAATTAGGATACCTTTAGGGTCATTATTAAGCGAAAAAATAAAATTTCCTAGAATTTACTTTCGAATTTCGAGAACAATTCGCTATTCGAATAATGGATACAATAATGGGTACATCAAAACGAAACTCAGATATTGTAGAAATGTTTCCCGGTATATCTGTGGTTTTCTGGAATAACCGTGTATATCCATTTTTGTCAGTTTTGAGTTAAAGATATATATTAATTTTTAACGGTCTTTACATGTGTTAAATTTAAAAAAAAAAAAAAATATTGACCATTTCTGAGCTTTTTCTTTCAATAACGACGTAACTTAAATGTTTATTAAATTAATTTGTAGCACTATCGACGTATGTCAACCTACGTTTGGTCGCTGACATATTATTTTCTCAGAAAACGACACATAGCGAAATACGTTGTTATTAATGAAAAAAATACTAACTAATTTTGGATTATTTTTCAGTTTATAACCACTTATAAAAACTCGTGTGTTTATTTCTGTTATTTTTTTTATCACAATTATTGTTGATACGTTGTTATATTCTCATCCTAAGTCCCGTTATATTTCTGTTGACGAACAAAAAAATCCATTTTTCAAGCAACAACAACTTATGTCTACATGGGTGGTTGCGTTGTTAGTTTTCTTTTTCAAAGAAAAGCACGTTTATCGTTTATGTTTTATCTGCACACACTTTAAGTGTTATTTACATATTGTTTTTTTTTTTCGTCTTTTCCTAGGATCTCTTCATCTGAAGATTTTTGACTCAAAATTTTATATAAAGTATTTATTGCCCATATCTACAGGACTGTTAAATAAAAAGCTCTAAAAACTTTATATCGAGCCCATAATTTCAAGTACAACGTTTCTTGGCTCCCCTGAACATTTTGATTTTATGACATACGCAGTTATTCTAGAAAACCACAGATATATCCTGTTACCATTTTCAAATCTTTTATATTTGACAAAAAAAAAATAATAATATTGGAAATCAGAGTTTCGGGGCGGTCCAAGAATAACCCGACATGACGAAGAAAATACAACAACTTTGTGAAATTTTTTTCTATTTCTCAACATAATCTCCTTTTGGTTCGATAAACTTTACCAAGAGACATTTAATAGCTTTGATACCTTATTTATGGTAAGAACTGTCTAGCCCCTTCAAAAAGTCATCAAACGCAGACTCTATCCCTTTTTGCATTTTTTTAAGTTTGGAAATAGAAAATAATCCGAGGGAGCTTAATATGGCAAATAATAATTTGAGTATTAATTAATGAATTTTGGTCATCGGATGTGTGAACTGGTGATTGTCTTGATGATGCCATACTTTCTTTTTAGCCAAATGCTCCCTTTTTTCATAATTTCATCACTTAAACGCTGCAATAATGCTCGTCGTTGATTGTTTTTCCAGTTTGAAGATTATAAATTAAAATTATACCAGGCGCATCCCAAAAAACCAGATGCAGATTGAGCTGTCTTCGTCTCCTCTGGGCACGAATTGTCTCAGATGGTCCCAAAAACTCGTTTTGTTGCGGTGTTCTACTGTGAGCAAACGCTGCACAAATTTTGCGGAGAACTTTCTCATCTTCAAATTTTTCAAATGCCTATCATTGCAGCTAGCTCACGAACCTTCAGCCGACAGTCAGCCAATACAATTTATAAATTTTTATTAAATATTTCTGGCGTGGCCACCTCATTGGTGTTTGTCATGGTAACTCGTACAGACTCGTTTCAGCTCTGCCACCCAATATTTTATATTCATAAACGAAGGAGCTGAGTCCTCCAGAGTAGAATCTAGCTCGGCCTTAATATTTGTTGGTCTGAGACCTTTGAAATGAAGGTATTGAATTAAATAACAGTGTCCAATTTTTCTCATAATTACAAATTCATTGTTATGAGTTTCCTCTTGATGGCTCAAAAAAAGTATTAAGCAACGTGGCACCTTGAAATTTAAAATATATATTTTATGAGGTTCTCACTTTTCACCACCTTTACGTCAGGTCGGGTTGTTCTGGGACCAACCTTGTATGTAATTCAGAGGAAACATTTGTCGTGTTGTAGGCGAAAATTTTCAACGTCTTTCGAAATCTTTCGAATAGTGATATTTTTTAGCGAGTAATGCTACAACATTAATGCTAAAAATTTTGCGGCAAACATAAAATAGTATCGAAATTTTATCTGTACACTTATTTTGTAGATAAGAAGTTACAATACAGATTATTTCTACTGTAAAAAAAAGAGAGAGGGATTAAGTTTCTATATATACATATATTCGATGTACATGTTAGCCAATTTTAAGTAGAGAATTTATTAATTTCATAAAATTCGTGCTTGCTTAAAATTGAAGTAGTAAATACATGCATCTTCACTTCACTTCAGATATTTAATTGGTCAATATGCTTTAAAGGACAATCTTTTAATGATAATTTTAAGAATTTGCTGAACTGAGTATAAATTTAATTAATTATAGAACAATATTTAGAAAATAGGTATGATTAAAAATTTTCTTTCAAATTTAGAAAAGATTAAATTGGGAACACTTTACAGTGGGAAGTAGCGACATAGCGACTTCCCATATATCATTTCGGCTCTAAGCGGCATCTATGCAATTTTATGTACAAATAATATATCAGAAATTTTTATCTTCGAAAAATTGAACAATTTAAATTTAAATGTAAATTTTTTCTATATGTATTTGATCATTATAATGTAGATATAAAATATTTGTAGGTTAATATATTGCTAACACCGCTTAACTTGAGCACGGAAAAGGACCATATATTTGCAAAATTCCAACAATTGAAAGTATAATGAATGAAAATGATAATGAAATTATCAAATTTTTTCTATTATACGAGTATGATGGGCTAAACTTAAATGATTGAAACAAATAAGAAAATCTTTTTTTATCGGGGCTTGTAAGCTTTTTCTTGTAAAACTTAGATCCAAGACCTTCTTTTTATTTTTTTTAATATTTGAATTATTAATGAAAAATAGCAGAGCCCGGCACTCGAATTTCGGGTGCGAATTCTAGGAAATTTTATTTTTTCATTCAATTTTTTTCCTTCAAGTTTTTTTTAGTCTATACATATTTAAAAAATATTATGAATATTTAGATAAAATTGATTAAATTGTGAATTTTTAAATAAAATTCATCATATTTCATTATAAATATTTGATGAACACACAGAAGAAATATAAATGGGATTGTTAATAAATAATTTTATAAGAGCCTAAAGGTATGCTAATCAATTTTAGGCAAATCACAATTCAACACAGGGCGATTAAAATGTATCCTTTTTAAACTCTTTCTTTTAACTCATAATTTCTATCTGTCTGTCTGCCTGGCATGGGCCAACCCCATTGCCTTGCTTCCAATCGATCTGATGCTTGGCCCAAAGTCTTCTTGTGACTATAGATTAATTTTGAGGTAGTCACCTACAATCACGCATAGTCAAGCACATCACGGAGTGATTTAAAATCAATTTTCCCTTATCCGATCGATCTGAAACTTGACCGATAGTCTTGTTGTGCAAAAAGATTAACTTTGGCATAGTCACGCACGATCACGCATAGTCACGCACAGTCACGGAGAGATTAAAACCTCACTTTCCCTCATCCGATCGATCTGAAACTTTGTCCATAGACTTGTTGTGGCCAAAGATTTATTCTAAGACGGTCACACACAGTCACGCATAGTCACGCACAGTCACGGAGTAATTTAAACTCCATTTTCACTCATCCAATCAATCTGAAACTTGGTCCACAGACTTTTTGTTAATTTTAAAATAGTCACGCAAAGTCACGGACAGTCACGGAGTGGTTCAAACCTCATATGGGTTAGATTAGATTATTGAGACCATCAATTATAAATTCACAGACCATGAATTGTGAATTGGCTAAAATTGATTAGCACAGCTTTGGCCTCTTATAAAACTATTTATTATAAATATTTTATTTTATATAATTTAATATATTTTTAACATACATTTTACATAAATTTTATCATTCGCCACTTCTCCTACATACTCACACTCCTCCGTGGGCACATTTTGTTTAAAAACCCGTTGAAAGATTTACCTTCAGGTATTAATATATAGATATTGAAATTTACATCCGCTATTTTTACGTCCATTTGAATAAAACATAAAATATACATATACATATAATATTGTACAGAACAAAAGCAGCAAAAATAATATAAATATAAAAGTTTGTTTATTTCTGAGAGTAATCAATTTACTAAAATAAAAATTTTATGAAATTATACATTTACTAAAATATAAAATTTTCAGAGAGGTTAAACTTAAACAGCTGTACATGTAACAAAGTGAAAACTTTGCTTTTTACGTCCTTTCTACATTTGCGCGGTATGAATTTGTTTAAATTTTTAATTATGGCCACTTAGATCTTACGGCTTCAAACATCCTTATTAGAAAACCTTTGACCGACAATACAATAACTTTAATTCCATTGCATTTTGGAGTAATCCTTTAACACCTTCGAAATATGTTTTGGATCATTATCAAGGTGAAAAATCAAACGATGTTGCTTATTTTACTCTACATGTGAAATAATTTAAGACAACCATTATTTCATCTCCTCTATGATTAAAATTCTTTTTGCGATTGCGTGGATTAAGGGGTGTATCCCTTGATAGTGCCAGACTATATATATAGCGTCAAAGTTGATGACAATACCACTAATTTTTATGTGGTTTCCACTTTTGAGGACAAAAGTTAATCTGTTAGTATCAAGGTCCCACTTTTTTAAGTAGGAAAATGAAGATGAGAAAGTTTCTCTCTTCAAAAGCACTATATTCCTGGCTGGTGTGTAGCTTCTTAAATCGTTTTCATTTTCCTTCCTATGCGCTGTTATACAAACTACATTTAAATATAAAGTTTACAGAACCTGAAAAGATTTTTCGTATAACACGTTACAAATTTTTCTATCATGTCGCAGCACAGTTTTGAGAGGACGTCCTACCATATGCACTGCCGTGATACACTTTTGCAGAATAATACTTCTTTACCTTTCTTCTTTATTATTCTATACATACTTAGAATGCGTAGTTTTTTTTAGTGCTGCCGGTTGAAGAAATAATTAAATAAAAATAAAAAAAAAATTCTTTTATTATCTTTTAAAAACAAATTCAAGTTTAGAAAAGTGCCGTTTATTTTAATCATTAGTTCTATCAGCTTTTTGCATTTGCGTATTTTTCTGTTTTTGTTGCGCACGAAATTCATTTCTTGATTAGATCCTCTTATTGTTTTTGTAATAGTATGAAATTGTTGTTCAAATCAAAGTATTTTGCTATTTCTATCACTATAGAGTTCAAATATACATACATATATATTAACAGTAATCTGCAAAAAAAAAAATTGAGTCTATAATTTATTTTAAAATTTGGTATGCTGATTGCTGGTTTTGTTGTGCACAATACTGTAAGCATTACTGCAAGATACTGAAATAAAAATCCGTAAATTATATACACTTACTAGAACAAGCATCCGTACAACTAAAATTAACACTAACTATTATTATTTTTAAGCTATTTATTATTTTTTTAATTTATTTAAGATTTATTGCCTTAAACAAATTTTATGTAGTTGAAAAATGTAAATAATCTAAACCATAACAACAAAGTTTTTATTAAAGCTCTTTCGTTCCTTAAGCATATGAGTTTTGAATCTAGTCGTGACGGTGCGTGACTTTACGTGGCTATTTTAATATTAATCTTTGGTCACAACAAGTGTATGGACCAAGTTTCAGATTGATTGTGCGTAACTATACGTGACTATCTTTAAGTAAATATTTGATGACAAGTCTGTGGACCAAGTTTCAGATCGATCCGATGAAGGGAAATGACATTTAGATCACTCCGTGACTGTGCGTGGCTATGCGTTACTACCCCAAAATTAATCTGTAATCACAACAAGACTATTGGCCAAGTTTCAGATCAATTGGATAAGAGGGAATGGGGTTGCCCCACGACAGACAGACAGACAGACAGACAGAGAGTATGAGTTAAAAGAAAGAGTTTAAAAATACAAAAAATTATTCATACATTTGAAATATGAATACAGGAATTCTACTTTGCATTAAATATTGTTTAAGTTAGTAACTTGTAGTATATTATTTGGTCTTAAGGACCACTGTGAGCCATTCTGGCATCGACTTAACCATTTTTAAGGTATGTCCTAGCTTTCAATCCCAAAAAATAATATTTTTAAGAGTGCTGTAGCTCAGTCGTTTTTCAATTTATCAGCTTTGGGGTTTTTTACGTAAAAGTAGACGTAAATTTCTAACTTTTTCCTTAATTGTTTATGTTTCTGTTTTTTTATCCTCCCCTCCCAGAGTGATGAAAAGGGGTACGTAAAAATGAGAAGGCAAACAAGGTGTCTTTTTTCTTGGGAACCAGATGTCGTATCGAAATTCGGCGGACGGAATTTTGTTGGTAATCACGTTCGGCAGTTCTGAATTTCCGAAATATCGAAAATTGACAAAATGGAGCGATTTTTTTAAATTCAAAAATTATGTGTTTTATGGGGGTTTTGGCCCCACCCCTCCTCTGGTAGTAAAGTTAGCCCAATTATCCTAATTCAGGACCTGTCTGATATAATGACCTATAAAACGCCGCACGCCGAATTTCGATACGACTTCTGATTCTCGAGAAAAACGACACCCCAGTTTGAAAAAGTGATTTCGAGAAAAATGCATTTAAAGATTTATTAAAAGGATTTTCTATATTACCATACAATAGCTCTCTAACTCCAAAAATAATTCGAATTTTAAAAAATCCTTTTAAGGCATTATTTTTTTGAAGGATTTTAGAAGACATTTATGAAAAAAAATTCGAAATTTTTTTTTTTAAAGGGAGGTCAGACCAGGGATGGAAAAAGAGTTTTTTAAATGGTACTGAAACCTGACTAAAAGAGCACTTTTTTCACTAAAATAGTATTTTTCGTATTTTTCATATTTTTATTTATTTAATAAGAATTCAACAAAGCAAAAAAGATCATACATATGAAATAGAAATATAAGGTACTAAAAAATTATTGTCTAAAAGTGACATAAAACTGTTGATATCCAGCGTTTTAAAATTTAAGGAATATTGTTAATATTGTAAGAGATCGCTTGAAATTTTGTAATTGTGGCAGCAACTGTCGCTAGATTTTAACAAATACTATGTTTGGATTAAATTTGAAACTGTTTGTACGTGAAGACGGTTTCTTTCTTTGGTTTTTGTGGAATTTTGCATTGAAAATATACGCTCAACATTCGCTGAAGAATGGGGTATTGATAAAACTGCAAAAGCTGTACGGGAAATGTCAGGAAACATCAGTTCATTCATTTCATTTTTAATACTGCTAACATTTTTTCCAAAATTGCAAATATTTTCATTTTTTAAGTGTTTTAGATCTGGTGTATCGGCTAGAGCTCTGAATTGCGAATTTATGTTTTCAAAATTACGTTGTTTTCTTGGAAATAATTTAGTTAGAAGCGGAACAATACTGTTAGCTGTTCCGGATATAACCTTTTCTGGAGTAAAATTATTAAACATCATTAATAGTTTGTTATTAATATCAATTTTTTTTCTAAAACATTCACAAAATGTTATGTAAAACTTTTTAACAGTCTTATTAAACTCGCAAACAATGTATTTATCCACATTTTTTGTTTCAATAAATATTTCCACATCAGTTCCACAAAAAATGTCTTTTAATTCAAAATTTATTTCGTTCAGATTGATACAAAATACTTCAGTTTCTTCTAAAACCTCTTTTTTAAGAAAGTTTCGGGCCACCTGCATAAATAAAAATTTCATTCTGGGCAGTAAAATATGTATTCTGGCTTCTTGAGATTGCATTTCCAAATTGATATTGTTGACAATCTTTAAAACATATGCCAAAAATAAAAAATACATTTTCATTTTAAGATTCAATAATTCAGTGGCAATAAATTCGACATTTTCGGCAGTTTCAAAAGCACTGAGAGTAAAATAATATTTAAGTGGCTCCCACTGTTCCAATGTACGATCTACAACTACCATTCTAGACAGCCAACGGTTGAAGCATATCTTAAAATTACATGAATTTCTGCACCGAAATACTTTTGGAATTCGACCAATTCTTCTTTACGTTTTGGGCTATTGCAAAAATAAAAATTTATTGCTCTCATAAATTTGTCTACATCTGCAGGTAAGCAAGCAAACGCAGTAAATGATACCATGTTTAGGATGTGGCAAATGCAACCATTAGCATATAAATTCGGGATTATCAATTTTAATTTTGCTTGCACTCCATTGATCGCTCCCATCATCACTGGGCAATTATCAGATGTAAAACCTAGATGTAAAATCAGTTAGAGGTTCCAGGGATAGAAAACGATCCCTGCATATTCCATCAAAAATTCTAACAATTATTCCCAAATGTTTTGATACTGAGCAGTCAGTGCTTTCATCTATAGCAGTCGAGTAGTAGTTTTCGTTACAAAATTGTGTAATTATTTTAGTATTTTCTGGGTCAGTAACAGATGTAATAATTTGTTGGCCTTTATGACGATTTATTAAAAATTTCTTTACTATTTGAGAATCTGGAACACTAATTTTTATTACGTCATTTAAGTGATTTGTGCTCCGCCACAAACAAACACAACTTTACCTCCAATTTTTTTGCCATTTCAGTGGTAGGACATACCTTCATTTCCAAAAACGTATTTATTTTGGGTGTGCTTTTAGCAATTTGAGCTTTTCTCACGTGACACTCACGGACAGCATGACGCTCTATGTGGGTCAATCCTCCAACAATACCAACATTACATATAACACATTTTTTTCCATTGGTCTTGTCCTGGACAAGCCATGGAAATCTTTCTTTCCACTCATCGCGAAAGCTCGGCGCATATCGTTTAGTTTTTCTAAAAAAACATATAATCAGTAACGCTTTATTTCCTACCCTTTCTCTTTGTCATTCATTTTACTTATTTTTATTATAAGTGGTATGAAATCTGGTTTTCACCCCGTATTGATAGAGAAGCGCTTTTTAGAATAATATCAACAGCTTATCGAATAATTTTAGTGGTGTGCAAAACATTATAATTTCGATTACTTTGCATTATCACTTACAACAGTGTTGCCAATGATTTAAACATTTCTCACAATAAACCTACTAAAATAAATAAAAATAACGTATAAAGAAAAGGTACTAAATCACTTGCGGCGGTATTGCGGTATTTTTGCAAGTGAAAAAGTACTGAAAAAAATACTAAAGTATTAACTTTTCCATCACTGGGTCAGACCTTAAAATATCATCTTCACTTATTTTACCCACTCATGCTGATGGATTCTGCACTCCAGAAATCCAAAAATTGTCTACACGATTAGGATATGGTGCTTGAGGGTGGTGAGATCAATTGACCAACCACAGCTTGACATTTTGAGGCATATGTTTTAGATTGTTATCCTGTTGGAATCAGTATATCTATAATATTAATAGGCTAGGCGATTTCTTGTGACTAATGTTTTGTTCTACCGTTTTATCCCGATTTTGACCAAACGTATATTATTTGAAAAGTATTTCTTTTTAGCCGTTCTGCAGAATGATTTCTAAATTTTTTCCTTTGTTTTGAGTAAATTGCATTTAAAGTTGCTACTAACACATACTAAAATTATATAATGCTGTGTGCGTGTTTATTAAATTTGTTAATGTGTTTGTAATAAAAATTAGTTTGTTTTTTGTGTTGATTTGTGAATTGGCTGTAATTGATTAGCGTACTTTTAGGGTCTTTATTTAATGAAAAAATAAAATTTCCTAGAATTTGCGCTCGATTTTCGAGGGCTGGAATGTACTAGTAATAAATAAATGACTTTGTGCTGATGTTTGTAACTACCAAAAATATTTGACCCAGAACCATCTTTTATTATACCGATTGAATCAGAATCACCTTCTGAGTCGATTTAGCGAAGTCCGTCCGTCCGTCCGTCTATCTCGTAATCAAATTACAGGTCATAAATACGAATATATCTTGATGAAATTTTGTGTATGAGTTTCTGTCGGCCATAGAATGAACGCTGTTGGGATTAGTGTCCATACAACCGACCTTTATGAGATCGATCTAAATTGCTATCAGATCCAAGTTATTATGTAGATCTCGTTCAAAATGGGTTGGAATGTGTTTATTACATCCATTAGTCAAGAATCCAAAATGAACCCTATAGGACAATTCTTAGGCACAGCCCCCATATAAAGCTGCTTCCAGATCTTCACCTAAACCTATCAAAAACAAAAACAATCCATAGATTTTAATCAAATTTGGTTTGTATATGTTTTTGCAAAAATTAAGTGACTTTTAATCAAATTTGGTTTGCAAAAAGTAAGTGAGTTTACCAAGCATGGTCAGGATCAGTCCATTTTTCGACCTAGTCCCCATGGTATATAAAGTATACAATATGGATTTATTTAGATCTGCAAAAAAATTAAAAAATTTTTCACTCAGATAAAGCAAAGCTTATTTTCTATACCCAAGTAGTTGGACCTGAGACCAATTCACTAAACGCATAATCTATAATATTAATAGGCTAGGCGATTTCTTTTGGCCGATGTTTTGTTCTACCGTTTTATCCCGATTTTGACCAAACGTTCACTATTTGAAAGGTATTTCTTTTTAGCTGTTCACCAGATTTACAGATTTTTTAATTTTTTTCTTTATTTTGAGTAAATTGCATTTAAAGTTGCTACTAACACATACATAAAATTATACATACGCCAATTGTGATTTATTAAATTAGTTAATGTATTTGTTAATGAGTTTGTTATCTTCATTCACAATAATAATAAACCATAATAGTGTTGGTTTGTGAATTTGCTAAGTTGAAAAATAAAGCTGCCTAGAAACTACGCTCGAATTTCGAGCGCTGGAATTTTGTTTGTTTGTTTTAAAATATTTATGTGTCCAATTTGATCCATTGAACACTCGATAAATACGAGTTTACCACCCCTCTTGCTTGGCATATAAACCAAATGATTTTCTTCAGTTCCAATTTTTCGTCAAACTATTTCCCTTTAATGCATATTTCAAAAATTTTGGAGCCATGTTTACATATTCATTTGCAAATTTCGTATGGGTTTTTTTCTATTGATATCGGAGATATATGACTTTCTACGTGCTACACGACCATGATAATCTGGATTTTCAAATATTTTGCAAACGGTTCTTTGATTTTGGAGCTAATATGGGAAGTAGTATAATACTGGGATTCCGTTTAACTGACGCCAAAATAGTTCCCGTTTCACGCTTAGCAAGTTCGGAGGGGCTGCCAAAACGAAGTCAGTTTTTAAAGATTATATATGTTTTAGCTGCTTTATTCTAAGTTTATAATACTTTTTAAATAGTTTCAGAATGTTCACTTTATAAAATAAGATAAAAATATCAAGTAACATAGTTACAGTTTTTTTCTAGCGAAGTTGTTGCCAACGAAATTGTTTTACTTGTGAACCATTTTGTACAAAATTAATTTGCAACGAACTAATTTCTTTTTAAATAAAATATTTACTTTGTATTGAGACAAGCATATTGGCAGCTAGCTACGCAACCTTACATTCGATTTTCCAATTCTTCTTCCTTTTTACTTCCTTTTTCTTCAACGAAAAATATACAAAAAAAAGAAAACGCTCTTTGACGCAGAAAAATTTTAAAGTTTTGACGTTCTAGTATAAGTAAATCATGTACGCGTATGTGTGATATATAAAGCGATATATCACACATACTCGAACATGTCTGTATGCTTGTATTCGTATTTTGTTTATAAGACAATTCTAATCAACGTTGATTACCGCATTAAAAAAAAACAGTTTGATTAACCTAAAATATCTACAAGTGCTCGTATGTCGTAGTTATTGCGGATACTCAGTCTGATGTCGTTAAAATTGTTATCTTAATGATAGTGAAATGATAATATGAAATCTGTTTTACGACACACAAAACACAAGTATGAACAACGAGTACTTTAAAATAAATTACCTTTAAATTTAATGTTGTTTTATGTTGTTTAAATTGTTATTTTTTTAATACCTTTTTAAAGGAAATTTTTTACATTTTCTTTTTTTTTTGTATATTTTTAATTTATATATAACATATTTATTATTCTATGCTTTTATTTTCTTTTAGATTATTTTTTAAGACATCAATAAAAAACATGGTATCAATACTAAAAATATATATACATACATATATTTCGAAATATTCTGCGTGTTTAAAATTAATTGCAGCTAAAAAATATTATTTTATGAACTTTTAAAAAGATACCTTTTGCTTATTTAAAAAAATTGTTTAATGAATCTTTCGTTCTTAATATTTTAACTAGAGGACCCCTGCTGCTCTGCAGTGTTATATTATATTATATTAATTTTTATAATATAATACCAAAATTTGCCAAGAGAAGTTAACGTACAGTAATGCAAAAACATGCCAAGAGAAGTTAACGTACAGTAAAGGTGAAGTTGATTGTCCACGCATAACTTTCCTCAAACCCAACGAATTTAAGCAGTTAATAGCTCAAAAGAAAGAGCT
This sequence comes from Cordilura impudica, assembly GCA_963682025.1. Taxonomy (NCBI): domain Eukaryota; kingdom Metazoa; phylum Arthropoda; class Insecta; order Diptera; family Scathophagidae; genus Cordilura; species Cordilura impudica. The sequence continues at coordinate 131,323,213 of OY821519.1, read as the reverse complement.
TGATCCACTGAGTGGACTTATATCAACATGCTACGTTAATTAGAACTCTAGTTATAGAGGTTTGAGTGAAGGAAAATATTGAAAAAATCTTGAAAAAAGTATAACTTGAGTAAGGTGGGAGCTGAGTAAATTCCAATGCTTGATGACATATCTGTGTCTAAATACCTTTCATTAAAAAAAAAAATTAAGGAAATCGGCCGGATAGAACGACCAGACAGACTGATTTTAGTTTTCATAAATCCTTTTAATATATAAGATTATTTTTTGTGTTAAAAACCGGATAAATACAAATAAATTTTATTGAATATAAAACATTTAAAAACATCAAAATAAGTTTTTGCTCTAAAAGTATAAAAGAATTTAAAAAATTAAATAAATAATCCCACCCTTAAAAACAATGTTTTTTATTAAAACTCTTTCTTTCCTTATGCACATGAGTCAAGAATCTCTCCGTGACTGCATGACTTTGCGTGACTATTTTAAAATTAATCTGTGGTCACAGCAAGTCTATGGACCAAGTTTTAGTTTGATTGAATGAGGGGAAATTGGGGTTTTACAGCAAGTGTATGGATAAAGTTTCAGATGGATCGGATGAAGGAAAATGACATTTAGATCACTCCGTGACTGTGCGTGACTATACGTGACTGTGCGCGACTATGTCAAAGTTCATCTTTTTTCACAGCAAGTATATCCACCAAGTTTCAGATCGATCGGATAAGGGGAAATGGGTTTTAGATCACTACGTGACTGTGCGTGACCATGCGTGACCGTGCGTGACTGTGTCAAAATTAATCTTTTTTCACAGTAAGTCTATCGACCTAGCTTCAGATCGATCGGATAAGGGAAATGGGTTTTAGATCACTACGCGACTGCGCGTGACCATGCGTGACTGTGCGTGACTAAGTCAAAGTTAATCTTTTTTCCACAGCAAGTGTATGGACTAAATTTCTGATCGATCGGACGAAGGAAACTGACATATAGATCACTCCGTGACTGTGCGTGACTATGCGTGACTGTGCGTGACTATCTCAAACTTAATATTTTTTCACAGCAAGTCCATCGACCAAGTTTCAGATCGATCGGATAAGGGGAAATGGGTTTTATATCACTACGTGACTGCGCGTGACCATGCGTGACTGTGCGTGACTACCCCAAAAATAATCTTTAGTCACAACAAGACTATGGGCCAAGTTTAAGATCAATTGGATGAGGGCGAATGGGGTCCACCCACGACAGACATACAGAGAGTTAAAAGAAAGAGTTAAAAAAATACATTTTTGACAGAGAAAATTTTTTGAGGATTTGTGTGAAAATTTTACATTATCTCTCAAAACTTTTGATTCAATAAACAGATTATGCTCATTATCAAAATCAAACGGCCAACCAAAAACAAGCTGGATTACAGCCGGTTAGAAGACGTCGCTAAATCGAATCTGATTTCTCTAAGGAAGAAGTATCTTACACTTGCTAGGAAAAGGGTTAACTCGAAAATTTAAATTTTTAATATTAATAAAAATGTATAATTTTCATTTTTACAAATATAAATATTAAAAATATGTTATGTTATCTCAATCATTGATAAAAAGTTCAATAGAATCTTATCAATTTCGAACTTTTTACCATTTACACATTGGGAATTTTACTTGTTTTTCAAAAAACTTACGGTTGTTTTTATACCCCATATCACTATGTGGTCGGGGTATAATGACTTTGTCTCATGCTTGTAACTACCAAAAGCATTTGACATAGACCCATCTTTCATTATACCGTCCGACTCATAATCACTTTCAGAATCACTCTCACATTCCTTCCGTCCGTCCGTCAGTCCATCTGTGTGTCCATGTAAACCTTGAAATCCAACCACAGTTCGCAAATATGAAAGTATTTTGATGAAATTTTTTACATAAGTTTACATCATCCATGGAATGAACGCTATTAAAATTGGTGAAGATCGGTGCATGTTTAGCCCTAGTCCCCATACAAATGATCCCTACGAGATCGACTTAAATTGCTATAATATCTAAATTATCATATAGATCTCGGTGAAATTGGGTTTGTGTATGTTTATTGTATACAGAGAAATAAACCCTATAGGAAAATTCTTAGTCATAGTCCTCATATTAAGCTGATTCCCCATCTTCACTGAAATCAATCAAAAAACAATAATATTGTACAGATTTTTCTCGAATTTGGTTTTTGCAAAAAACAAGTGACTTTACCAAATATAGTCAGGATCGGTAAATTTTTCGACATAGCCTCCATATAAATATTATGTCCGATATGAACTTTTTCATATCTGAAGGCAAATAAATTAATAATTACTAGCAGATTCCTGCCCTCGCAAATTCTAGGAAATTTTATTTTTTCATTAAACACAAAAAAGAAACTCATTTTTATTACGAACACATTAACAAATTTTATAAACACACACATAGCATTGTATAATTTTATGTATGTGTTAGTAGCAACTTTAAATGCAATTTACTCAAAATGAAGGAAAAAATTAAAAAATCTGTAAATCTGCAAATCGGCTAAAAAGAAATACCTTTCAAATAATATACGTTTGGTGAAACGATACGTCGCCGGTTGCAGGAATTGGGGCTCTGTCCGTCCACTACGTGGAAAATTTTGCGCAAAAATCTTGGCCTACACCCGCATAAGATTTATCTGGTGCAGGAATTAAAGCCACAAGACCATCATATGGGTCTTTCTTTCGCCGAGCATTTGGAAACTAACCCGAGGTTTTAACGCAAAATTGTGTTCAGCGATATGTCTAATTTTTCGCTTAACGGGTTTATGTATAAACAAATATGGAGTGAGACCAATCCACAAAAGACACTGCAGACTCCATTACATCCAGAACAATGCAGCGTTTGGTGCGGTTGGCATTATCGGCCCATATTTCTTCAAAAAAGAAGCCGGATTTCACGTTAGGTTCAAAGTATATCGTAACCGTTACATGTTCAATGATTTATTGTTTGAAAATAAATCATTGAACATGTAACGAGATGTGGTTTCAACAGAATGGCGTTATGTGCCACACGGCGACCACAATCATCGACTTATTGAAATCAAAATTAGGCGATAAATTGATTTCGAGAAACGGATCTGTCAACTGGCCACCAAGGTCGTGTGATTTCACACCTCTCGATTATTTTCTGTGGGGCTACTTGAAGTCACTGGTTTATGCTGATAAACAGCAAAAATTTACGACTTGGAGACCAACCCTGTTCGTGTTATTCGTGACATACGGCTAGCAATGCTCGAAAAAGTGGTCCAAAATTGGACGTCCAGAATGCGCTTCATTAAGAACAAATATTAATGCCATGTATTGATCTTTCGAATCAAAATCCTTTTTTGATTAAAGTTTAATTTTTTGTGTTATTTTTACAATTTTAAATTATACCGGGCTTAAAAAACACCCTATATAAGTGGCAGAACATTTAGTCGCTTGGAATAAAAAACATTAATCTCAACTTAAAAATAAGAAAAACAAAATGTACAAAAATTATAGAAAATATAGAACATTGATAGATTATATGAAATACTCGTTATCAAGATCGGAATTTATTATTGCTAATTAATTGGCCTATAATAACTATTTAATTAAAGTAAGGAATAATCTAAAAAATAATCCAAAAGCATTTTATAAATTTATTAATTCTAAAAGACGTACTGCGGACTTTCCTTCGGTTATGAAGTATGGTGATTTAGAATCTTCAGATGATAACTCCATAAGTAATATGTTTGCAGACTTTTTTGCATCAACTTATTCTTCGACAGTATTTAATAGCAATAATCTGTACCCATACAATATCGGAATCTTCAATTATTAATATACCATCCATCAATCAACATACAGTTCTGAATGCCCTGAGAAAATTGAAATTGTCGTATGCTGCTGGTCCTGACGGTGTTCTAAGCTGCATTTTAAAGCGCTGCGCACATTTATTTTATATTCCTTTGACTTATGTATTTAACATATCCCTTGAATTGGGTTACTTTCCTCCCATTTGGAAAGAATCATTTATTATTCCCTTCTTTAAGTCTGGAACTAAAGCTGGTATTTCGAATTATAGAGGTATTGCTAAATTAAGTGTTATTCCAAAACTATTTGAAAAACTTATATATGACACGTTGTCATATCATGTGTCCTCTATCATATATCCAACGCAACATGGATTCTGCAAATCACGCTCTACAATAACAAATCTTTTGGAGCTTACAACTTTGGTAAATGATGGTTTTATTAATATGAAACAAACAGATGTTATTTATAATGATTTTAGCAAGGCATTCGATAAAGTAAATCATGATCTATTGTTGTTTAAGCTTGACCGTATGGGCTTTGGTATATTGCTTGGATCATATTGAAAAGACAGAACACAATGTATTAAGTTTCGTAACCCGTATTCCAACAACATAAAAGTATTATCTGGTGTACCTCAAGGTAGTCACTTGGGACCTCTATTATTTACGCTATTTATAAATGATCTTCCTTCTGTAATTAAACACTGAACTACATTAATGTATGCGGACGATGTAAAGTTAATTTTTACACTCAACAATCTTGATCAACCATCACTTTTACAGAATGATATTGATCGTTTAATTACTTGGTGTAATATTAATCTAATGGACCTAAATGTCAAAAATGCAAATATATGATTTTTACAAGATCAATTCCAATTAATGGTCGGCATATCATGAATAATGCTGTTTAGTGGATTCATTCAACGACCTTGGCGTACTTCTGGATAAAAAATTAGACTTTAGAAGTCTAAAGAGTTTTCGGATCCGTATACGACAAAACAATTGTTAACTACCTTGGTAAGACCAATACTCGAATATGGGTCTGTAGTCTGGGATCCGTAATATCATATACATTCGAATAAAATTGAATCAGTTCAAAAACAATTTTTGTTATTTTGTCTTCGTGGTTTGGGCTGGGATCCTAATATGAGGTTGCCATCTTATGAAAATCGTCTGGCTCTAATTAAGCTTACATTGAAAAGTCGCATTGAAAAGTCGCACCCATATGCTAAATGTTACTTTCCTGTTAAAACTGTTAAATGGTAGTCTCAAATCTGAATTTCTTATCAACAAAATAACTATAAATATTCCTTTTCGATCATCAAGAAATTATAACTTTCTAACTATCAAATATTATTGTACAAACTATGCTAATTTTAATCCACTTCGTAGAATTTGTGATGAGTTTAATATGCTGTATCAGTTTATTGATTTTGATAAAAGTTTGGATATTGTGAGAAGAGATATTATATTACACTTAAATGCATTAAATTAACTGAATTAAATAAATGTTATATATCAATTTTGTTAAATGTTTAATTACATATATAAATTATAATATAAATGTATACTTTAAGTAGTCTGTAAGGATGATTCCATAGACTGAATAAATAAATAAATAAATAAATTTTCAATTAGGGGAATCCCATAGATTATGCAAGGACATACAGTTCTGCTACATCGATTTTATTTTAAAAGAGGACAAACTTGTTTCTATAAAGCTTATTTGACTTAATTACATTTCTTTTGGAAACTATATCTTGAGAGAAATCGGTGCTGGGGAGTTAGACATTACGCTATAGCTTAGAAATGAGACTGAATCTTTTTGTGAAATAGCTCGAATTATAGTAAAACCTCACTTATCAGTGCAGTACGACGTTCAAAACAACAATCCAAAAGTATTATCATAAAATTTATTATTCGTTCTAACTTGCATTATCATGTATCTAATATATTATTGGCCTTTTTCCCCATGTAGTTTAGATTTTTCTTTTGAAACAAAAATACATACATAAATCTTGTAGAAAAAAATAAAACATGAAAAGAAAACACAACGATTGATTTTCTTTTTTTTAAAGAAAATAAATACATATTTATTGATTTTTAGTCTTATTTAGTTGCAAGTGGACAACAATGTTTTAAACTATGTGTCCGAATATTACGTTTTCATGTTTGCGTATCGAAATAGAAAAAGCTCTTTTTTTGTTTTTAAACGAATTGTATTTTTTTTGTGTCAATTTAGCATAAATGCCAAATTCAATAGGGGTGATCACAGTGATTTAAAAATTTTTTTGTTTTGCACTCAAAATTTTGCAAGACTTGGAATGCACTGGCAAAATATAAAAATGGGCAAAATGGTGCATACACTTTTTTAATATATGTAAATATATTTTTTAGTAGCTTAATTGATGTCACTTTATACTTTTTAAATTCTTTCTTTTAACTCAATCTCTCTGTCTGTCTGTCGTGGGGCAACCCCATTCCCCCTTATCCAAATGATCTGAAACTTGGCCCATAGTCTTATTGTGACTAAACATTTTGGGGTAGTCACGCACAATCATGCACAGTCACGCATAGTCATGCACAGTCACGGAGTGATTTAAAACCCATTTCCCCTTATCCGAGCGATCTGAAGCTTGGTTCATAGACTTGCTGTGAAAAAAGATTAACTTTGATATATTCACGCATAGTCACGCACAGTCACGGAGAGATTAAAACTCATATGCATAAAGGGCACTATACACTTATCAAATTCACCATCAAGCATTGTGGTGGTATTAGTGAAAACTTTTTTGTATGTGTGACACCGACGGTGCTTGATGGAAAATCAAAAAATTTAGATTTTGTCGGTGACACACATACAATTAAATTTTCACTTATACCTCCATAACGCTTGATATGAATTTGACAAGTGTATAGTGCCCTTAAGGAAAGAAAGAGTTTTAATAACAACTTTGTGGGTTAGATTATTTTTGTTTAAAATTTTTTACTAAAATTTTTACAATAAATTTTGAATGAGGCGAATAAGATTTAATTTTTGTACATGCTAAAATACACGTGATGTGAAAAAATAGACCTTTTTAATATTTAAATTTTTTTCTTAATAGTTGAAGTAGTGAAAAATTTATTTATAAATAATTTCAAATCTACAGGAAAAAAGCGACATTAAAAGCGATTTATATTATTTCAACGACCTTGTTTAAAAAAAAAAAGAATTTCAGTTTCATGAGTTCATATTTTTTGTTTTTCAAAATTATTTATATATCAAAATAGAATAGAAGAATTCCACGGCCATCTAAATTAATTCATTAGATATCTAATCTCTTTTATTTATTTAATAGATTACACAGTAGTATTTAATTCTACATAAATATTTACATGATAGTCACTCTGAGACGGGTCGAATCAATCATTATTCTGAATTGTTATCATTGTATTAAAATTTGAAGCTTGCTGCTGACGTGAAAAGATTTTCAATGCAAAACCAAGTCACATGTCCGACAGAGTTGTAGTTAAATTTATAAAATTGATAAGAAAAGCACATCAGCTTCGTTGCACATGAACCGGATGATATTCGTCTGAAACTGGGGAGCATTTCGTGATATTGTTTCCTTTTAAAAGGACTTCAAAGTTTCGAAGGATAACATATAAAAATATATATGTATATTTAAAATCTCACACCTTGTCCTACGATGCCGGTATAAATGCCAAATGAAAGAGGCAATTGGAAAATTTATTAATTTATTTATTTGAACATATCACGGCGAAAGGATGTTAATTATGCCCTTTCTAAACTTTAGTATATTCACACCATACGTTCATGTGGTGCTGTGGTGTGTTCTTATTCGCGTTAGAGTACGATCGGTTCAGTGGACATGCCACTTCCCATAGAAAGTAATTATTTAATATAAAATATCTCAAGTTAGGGAGAGCTTTACATATTTGTGTGAGATCATCTATTATTACTATGATGAATCGGATACGTGGGCTTGTCACCTCCCATACAAAGTGTGTTTTCAACATACTATGGCTTGAGTGATACAAAGGGGAGAATAGCGGTATTTTGTGCTATTTTACAGGTTATTAGTATGAGTAGCAATGATGAAAATGGGCAGTATCGGATCAGTACGGATGGCAACTTCCTTAGAATTAAGAGATATTACATATATCGACTAGTATGGCAGGCAGAGCTTTGAAACTTTTTGTGACGCCATGTTCTATTAGTGTAAGTAGCCGTGATGAAAACGGCTGGGATCGGATAAATGAGCGTGGTGCCTCCATTACAAAGATATTATTGAATACCATATATTTTGAGTACTGTTATAGGGAGAGCTTTGCAAATTTGTATAAGGTCGTCTATTATTACTGTAAATAGCCTTGCTGAAAATAGAAGGGATGGGATAAGTAGACGTGTCACTGCGTACAAAGTTCATTTTCAATATAATATAAATATATTAATTGAAAGAGAGATTAACGATACTTTGTGTAAATTCACTGGTTATAAATGTAAGTAGCCTTGCTGAAACTGGGTGTTATAGGATCAGTAGGCGTGGAACCTCCCATGCAAAATAAATATTCATTCAACATCACATATCTCAACTGCTATGATAGGGAGAGCTTTGCTAATGTGTGTGACGTCATATTAAAGTAAGTAGCTGTGTTGAAAATGGGTGTGAATGGATATATGGACATGGTACTCCCATGCAAACTAATTACTGAATCTTTATAAATCAAAACTTTGGTGCGTACGTATACCTGAGACCATCACGACTGAACCACTGAAGCTATACAACTTATATTCAATCAAAATATTCGCGAAGTGCTCTGAATTGTTTTTATTTGTGTTAGATCCCCTAGGCGGGGCTAGCGTCCCATTTTTTAAAATTCTTATTTATGGACCAAATTGGCTCAAACTGACGCCGAATAATCCTTAAATAAAAGGAAAGCATTTGGCAGAACCTATACGTGATATATTTGCAAAATTCATGCTTCGCTAATGGTTAATTATGCAGCCTGTTCCAGAGTTAATAAGTCAAAAGAGTTCGTATACACCGAAAATGTAATATATAATTTGCATTTAAAATAATATGGAACTTTATTTCACTTTTGTTAAAAAAAATTCCTACCGTAACTTAATTGCAGACCAAAACAAATCTTGGAATAAAATAACTGACGAGCTCCATAACAAACCGCAATAATTCCACTTTTTAAGTTTTTAGTTTTTTTGACTAAATCCGATTCTACATATTGAAATCTCATTTACATAAAAAATACCAAAGTTTAGACCAAAATGAAACAATTCCAATATATGTATATTAGGGTTAGTCACTTTTCTTTGCGAAGAATGCTCTCGCAGTATGAGGTAGGGCATGGAAAACTATGAAGAACTGCATGTTTAGTTTGTGGAAATGGTGAAAAAACATTCCCCGTAAAATGAATTTACTTTTGCTTGAAACCGATTTTTTATACCTTCCACTCCAGTGTGCAGAGGGTATATAAGTTTGTCATTCCGTTTGTAATAATTATAAAAAAAAATTTGGACCCCATAAAATATATATATTTGGGATCCTTATAACAACCGGAGTTGATATAACGATGTCCGTCTGTCTGTCTGTCCGTCTGTCCGTCTGTGGAAATCACGATGACGGCATCAGTCGGGGAGCTAGGGTGCTCGTTGACATAGAATATGATTAACTAACATCCTAGGAAGTTTGATATTTGAAATCGTCCAAATCGGTCGATTAGGGCCCGAGATTTGAATAAAGAACTAAAAAAAAGTCTTGAAAAAATATAATTTTCTATGTTGTTCTTGTCACGATCACGCCCTCAGCAGGATAGCTAAGGTGATCATTTTTAGAGAGAATGATTCAGGAAATCCATGGGAAGATTTCTGTTTCAAAAATCATTAACACCGGTGGAACAGGTCCAGGGAAATCTCTGAAAAAGTAAAAAAAAAATGAAAAATATGATGTTTCTATATTGTTCTTGTTGTTATTATAAATGTTGTATTGTTATCATAGCTGGGCTTGTTATTTTTGTGGTCGTTGTGGTAATAATATAATAAAAACTAACCCTTTGTACATTTTTTTTATCAACTTTGGTAGAAAAATTTAAAAGTTTCCATTGTTTTGGCACCACTAAAAAAATTTACTAGATCATTTCTGTCATTGCCACGAGCTTGCTTGCAAAGTTTCAGATCGGTTGGGTCACGGGAAATCGATCCAAAATTTTTTCGACAAGCAGACACTACGAGTTAATATAAAGGGAGTAAAAATTAACCAGCATCTAAAGCAAATAATGCTAAAATATGTACCTAGTTAAAAAAAAAAAAAACAATGTAAAAAAAACAATGTAAATTTAGCAAAAAAAAATTTTATATATTAATTTATTTAAAGAGAAAAACACAAAAATAACGTTTGATGTTGTATTTTTTGTGTGTAATATTTACGTATATACATACACATATTAAATAGTACAAATAATATACATATATTCTATATATGTATATTCATAATAACTGCATGTTAGAAATAAATCGGTATATTTTATTTACATAAAATTGTGCAACATTTTGTTGTGGGGAAAATACATTTCTTTTGAATTAACAGTCACTTCATTTTGCTCAGCGTGACTATGCCACAGTAGATGACGCCACAATTTTTGTTCTAATTAGCTTTGTAATAGTTATATCTATTTTAACATGAATGTCAAGATTTTCAAACTGATATCATACAGCACAATGTTAAGAGTATACACGGACTGGTCTTTTATTATTTCATACGTTTTTTCATTATTCTTTTACAAATATGAACATAAGTTTGGCATACTAACTTTTTGTTGTCTTTACAAAATAGAGTTACCGAGTTCATCAATGAGTTTTTTGCTTTCAAAACAGTTCTACATAGGTATATATAATTATTATTCTGCTTTACCTATAAAATATCTGATTGCGATTACATCTAATTTTTAAAAATTGTTTATAATTACTACAGCATTATTATACAAAATTGCACTTTTTAAATTTTCCATTCAAATTTTAGAAAATATCAATTCTAAAAACTGGAATTAAAATTTCCAATTATAAATTACAAAATATTAACTGAATTTCAGAAAATCATATCAAAACGTCGGAAATAATAATTTTAAATTTAGAGGACATCAATTGCTTCAAATTCAAAAAAAAAACACCAAATATGTTTACATTTAAAAAATGTTTACATTAAAAAAAAATATTGGCATTCAGGAGAAATTAATAGCTCTTCAGTAACTTCTCTAACCGATAGTCGAATCGTTAAAAAAAGAAAATAGCAGAATTATCAGTAAAATTTTTAAACGATATTCGCTATTGTTAAAGTCAGCTGATGTTGTTATCTAAACGACAACCATTTTTGTGTTGTTTATTCAATCGATAAAAACTTAAATTTTTAGGTTGAAATGTTGTCATACATAAATAAAAATCATAAAATAGTGAAAATATTTTGCTTTTATTAAAAAACTTTTTTATATAAATAAAATTAAATAGCATATTCAATTCATTATTTCATTTTCAAAGAAATAAACAGAAATATTAGTAAAAAAAAATAGAGATATTAAACATAATCATAAAATCATCTTGTCAAACACGAAGTAATTTATTTTTTTGTATTCTTCTTTGTGGTTTTCGCTTATTTTGACAGAGATGCCACTCGTTTACAATTTAAATAAATTGAAAAATAGGTCGACTGTCGTTAAGATGTATGTACTTAGTGATTCACTTAATCCTTAGTGCAAACAACAATAGCTGTCGAAATATTTTGCGATTGTCGGATCGTCGAAATTTACAGAATCGCACTACAGAAAACATTAATTTAAATCCAATGAATTTTAGAAAACTTCAAATGATATTTAAGAATTGCGAACATAAGAACTGTTACATAAATAAACGCAATTTGATGAGAATTTTATTTATATATAAATTTTCACAATTTTTTTTGGATGAATATTTGAAGTTCTTCAGAAAATAAAGATAACAATTTATTTTATTTAAAATTTTTGCGATATTTGGTTTTTGGCGTTTGGCATCCCTAATTTAATTATTTATTATTATAAATTTATTCTCTATGTTTTCCAAATATGGCAATATTTTTTTGAAAAAAAAGTTGAGAGAGCTTTTTTCGGTTATTATTTTGTTACTCCATCCGACCTATATGGCCGCAATGAAGAAATATTTGGCCAGTTAAAAGCCAAAAAAAGCACGGTTTAATGCATATAGACACCCTACACAACCATTACCTTTGCAATGGAGGTTAGGGCGAGCTATTTAATTAGCAAAAACTAAATTAAACGAGAAGTTATATCACATAACCGGAAACGCATGCATATTTTTCCAATATTTTGTTTACATTTATCATCAATACTCAAACCGAGGTGGAGGGTATCATAGATTCGGCACAGCCGAATTTAACACTCTTACTTGTTTTATAATAAATTTTTTGTGATTTCTAGCAAAAGTAAATCCATTTTACGGGGAACGTTTTTTTACCATTCCAAAAATATAAACATGCAGTTCTTCATGGTTTCCCATGCCCTACATCATATTGCGAGAGCAATTCGATATTCGACAAAAGTCAAAAAAGTGACTACCCCTAATGTATATTCTACTGACGTTAATTAAATTTATTCGCTTTTCCAAAAACTTTTTCTAATGGAATTACTGCGCTTTATTATGGTCCTCCTTAATTATTTTAGGCAGAACAACATTTGCTTATAAAAATTCGTTGGGTTTGAAGAAAGTTATGCGTGGACAATCAACTTTACTTTTTCTGTACGTTAACTTCTCTTGGCATATTTTGGCGTTACTGTACGTTAACTTCTCTTGGCAAATTTTGGTATTATATTATAAAAATTAATATAATATAATATAATGCTGCGGAGCAACAGGGGTCCTCTAGTGGGCAAGGCGATTTCTTGTGACCAATTTTAAACCTTTAATTATCAACCGATTTTGACAAAAAATTGCCAGAGGATTCTGGAATTATATTTAAACAACAGAAATTTTCGAGTAAGATACAAAAGTCACACCACTCATCAGTGGTGTTCCTCAGGCAAGGGTCCTAGAACCTTTTCTCTATATAGTTTTTACATGTGATATAGCAACGAACCAGAGATTAACCACGTCAACTTTTGCAGATGATACAGCCATTCTCAGCATTCACAATAACCCTAGAATTGCATCAATGTTGCTACATGAACACCTACGCGACGTCAATATATGGTTATATACCTGGAGAATCAAGGTAAATGAATAAAAGTGCAAACATATAACATTCAGCTTAATACCCGAAATCTGTCCTCCAGTTTCAGTGAATAACGTTGTAATCCCACACACCAACGATGTAGTCTAGCTTGACATTCATTTGGATCGACGACTCAGATGGCGCAAACACATTGAAGCTAAGAAAACCCAAATAAAATTAAAAGGCTCTAGTCTACATTGGCTAATAAACGAACAATCGAAACTGACACTTGAATATAAGGTCCTGTTGTATAACAGTATAATAAAGGGCCAATATGCACATATGGTGTCCATCTTTGGGGAAACGCATATAAAAATAAACATTGATGTTTTACAGAGGTCCCAATCGAGGATATTGCGAATAATAACAGAAGCTCCATGACACATAAGACTTAAATATTCCCCTCGTGAAGAATGAAATTCCCCGCCTGCAACCAAATTATAAGATGAAATTGGAAACTTACCCGAATTCACTTGCAAGAAAGCTGAAAAACACTGCAAATATAACACGTTTTCGATGAAAGGACCTGCCTACAATACCATATGACCCCGATGATTTTTTGGAGTACCGTTTTGAATGCCTCTTTATTTGTTGAAAATACCTTTGTTTAAAAAACAACTTATCTTTTTTATTTAAGTTCATAATATTTAGTTTTTAAGATTTGTATTCTTATTGTTAGGCTCACCACAGAGCAGATCCGATAAATAAAGGAAGCATTAAAAAAAAAGAAATAAAAACTATACAATAATATATGTGTGTTATTTAAGTATTCACCGAGTGGAACTGTACTTGGTATTGGCTATATACATTTTTTCCGGTATGGCCTCCCAACTATGTAATTTTATAATCTTCGCTTGATTGATTTTTATTGTGAAATATCCTTCTCGTCCTAGATTTTACTAATTTTGGATCATTGTTTTACTGGAAAGTTAATTTGATGGTCTAAATTTCTCTATATAAGGAGTATGATCTCTTGTGAAGTATCACAATAAATTGCAAACAACATGCCACTAAAAGGAACCCTATCGTAATATTCTACCACCGCCATTTCAAGTAGCGACCATTCTGCACCTTAATTTGTTGGGTGTCGAACACTTCCTCAAATGTTAGAATACAATTAAATTGATTTTAGACGTATCACTCTATAAAATAATAAAAAAATTTAACCTTTTAAACGATTCTACCAGGCAATTTCTTTTCTAGTTAATAAACTTCCTCGAAGTACTGAATCACTAATTACATTCCCTACTTTTGCAAAAAAGGCTTTCGATGACAAAAATATCGCTTGTCGAGAGTATTTTTCGTGGTGTACCCCTGATATTTTTACTGGATGATTTCCATTTATGTGCATTTCAAACCAATTTCTCAGATATTATAACTGATTTAGCTAAAAAAAATTCAGCATTTTTCTTTGGTCTTCTAACTGTTTTACAATTTCCAAATATTTGCAAATAAAGAATGGCCGACTTAAAATCTGATCGGACATGTTTGTCTTTCTGTCCAACCTCTGCAAAATACTTGTTCTATTTACTTAACATTAAATATTCAGTTTTTCTTCTTCTTTACTATCTTTTAATTTATTTTTCGTGTTTTAGCAACAGACTTCTGTTTTTCTGTACAGTTTGGGTGTTTAATCGCTCGTTAGGACTTTAGTACTCAGTTTGAGCATATGCGCTGCACAGTGGTTCTTATTGTATTGCAACTTTTGGCTCTATCTCGATCAGACATCCCAGGGTTATTTTTAATGGAAATTACTACTTTTTTCTTTAAAGTTGAATCCATAAAACTTTTTCACTTGTTTTGGTTTGTATTTATATTTGCTGTGGCCTTTTAACGTTTCAAAATACTGTTCACTGTAGATTTTTTAATTTTAAGGAGTTTTGCAATTTTAAAACCACTTTATGTTGGAGATTTTCCAAAAAAAAAGTGTGCATAGTTTTTTCACGTCTCTCATGGCCTGTATAAAATAATATTAAGTTGACAAACTTGAAACGTGTTAAAAGTAACGGTATATCGACGGTGTTGCGTAAAAGGGCCAATCTGCTGTTTTCAATCATGTTTCTAAGATTTGATACAAATAAAAAATCTTATGAATAAAAATAACTTACATACTGACATCGAGTGGAAACACTTATAAAAACAAAATATCTAATTTTTGAAGTACTTTATTAAGCAGTTTGGCCCTTTTTACTTGTCGTGCCAAGGTGAACAAAACCAGATTGGCCCTTGTAAAAAATGCAGATTGGCCCTTCTTACGCAACGCCATCGACATGTCTTGTCAATAAGATACCTAGAGTTTATACACCAGAGGCGCTGTAATCACGTTCTGAATGTTGTCAGATTTTGGGAATATATTCAAAGAAATTTTTATTTTTACTAAATTTACACTAAATTAATTAATTCTTAAAAGTATCAACAATATTAATGGGTACATTAGAAAAAATATCGGTACCAAATAATCTTAACCGAATTATTTTTTAGGAGAAATATATCGCAAGAAATATTTTCTCTTTATAACCATTCATTATTCTGCAAATCTTCTTCAAATTTTATTCATATATATTTTTTTTAGAGAAATTTTTCTCCAAATATATTTTTTTTAGAAAAAATATTAAATCAAAAATACATTTTTGGAAAAATATCGGGAGCTTTTATTCAATAAATGCTATTGACATTTTTTTCGAAAATGAGTTTTTGATAGGAATCTCTTCCGAATTATTCTGTTGGCTTATCCCGCCTTAAAATTTTATTTAGCTTTTTAATTATATTTCGGCCATTCGAACATAAAACATTATTTAACAAATATCTTTATCTACATAACCAGCATGCATAATTTTGCGTTTAGTGAATACCCTAAATATTATTTAATGTGTTCAGTTTGGTTTCATTTATTTCATAAATGTATTTTATTGATTTTCTACAATCATACTCTACCCAGAACATTAAGTTCTATTAAAAGGAATAGAGAAATATTAAATAAATGAATAAAAAATTGATTGGCTACCCCACTCAATTACCGGCCCAGTCCACTAACTTAATCTCAATCTCAACTATTATCAGTACGTAAATGGTAAAATGGCAATATGCCAATCTAGGTTCAATGTGTGTTATAACAAAAAAAAAAAAAAATAACAAAAAAAACAAAGAAAATAAATTATTTTTATATATTTTTTTCTATAACTGAATACTTTATGGAGTTGAGTATGGTGTATAAATAATTAGTAAACAATTTAATAAGACATACTCGGAGGTATTGAAAGTCAACTTTCGACATTTATGTGAATTATATAATTGGAAGATATTTATATTGCCACTGAATTGGATGAGTAATTGCAAGTTAAATCGAACGATTTGTGATAAACATTGACTTTGATGAACCCGAATTTGTTGCTCCAACCCTTAGACGCATTCTATGTGCAAAAATATTTTTCACGTGTTTAATGAAGACAGATTACAAGAAATTGTTCACATCCAAATGTGACAACATGCCAATATTATTTAAAGTGATGCAAAAAATCAAAAAAATTTATAAACGCAGATTTCGAATATTTTGATTTTAGTCTTCTAATTATTGTTTAATATCTTGCGTTTGTTATGACACATCTATAGCAAAGAAATCGTAAAATATCCCGCATAATTCAAATTTTCAAAGTTAACATTTGATTATGAATAGGAAACAGTATTCGTTCTTATTTTAAAATATGTTTTTCAGCTCATATTAGTATAAACAAAAATATTTTGTTAGTCTTCACTTACTAGCTATAACTGCCCCCCAAGCGTCTAAGAATTCAGCTTACCGAATTTGGAGTAGTTACCGCCGCACTGTGGCTGAAATTTTGATTTTATTGGCCAAAAGTCTAGTTTGAACGCCTTTTTGTAGCTAATATATCCAGATTAAGGTAGCCAAAAAATTAGGTTAAACTATGGCTAATTCTGCCAAATTCTACTGTTTTTTTAATATCAGAAAAAGGTGATTTTTTTTTGTTTTTTATCAAAAGTAAAAGGTTACTACTCGCAAGCTATCATCGATAATGACCTGTGGTCTTTTTTATAATGTTGGTAGGATTATAGTCTTTAGTTGTTGTAAGCCGATCACAGCTCCACCGTTTAATATTAGGGGCGCTATGAAATATTTATGAAACTACTATATTTTTCTCAAATTTTAACTTTAGTGGAATAGAACTTCTAGGGAACAAAAGGGAACAAGAAACGTATACCTTATGATGCCATTAATAAAGAAGTTAGTGATATGAAGGCCCAAATTGCAACACTACAGCCATTACAATTACAGTTAGATGGGCAGCAAATTGAAGTAAGCTATCAATTAGTGCTGACAATGATAGATGGAAAAGTGGATCAGGCTTTGACTAACCCGAAGACTGCATCCAGCTGCATCATATGCCAAGCAACATCAAGCCAATTAAACCAAGTCCCGACAAAATCATTAGATAAACGATGAATACGAATTTGGATTATCACCACTACTTGCAAGAATACGATTTATGGAACACATACTAAAAATCAGTTATGATTTGGATTTCGGGTCTCCAGGATCAATAAGAAACAACGAAACCAACAAAGAGTTAAGAAGTTCAAAAAAGAAACATGTTCAAGATGAATATCGCAAATTTGGATTGATTATAGATCAGCCAAAATAAGGGTCAGGCAATACAAATGATGGCAATACCGCAAAAAGATTCTTTTCAGATCCAGAAACAGCATCTGAAATAACAGGAGTGGATTTAAACCTTATTTTCAGATTCAAAATAATCCTAGAAGTACTTGCGTGCAATGAAGAAATTGACTCTAGAAAATTTGGAGATTATGCTAAGGAAACTGCAAAAATATATACAACCAACTACCCATGGAGAAATATGTCTGCAGCAGTTCACAAAATTCTTAATCATTGAGAAAATGTCATTAAATATCATTTGATGCCACTTGGAAATCTATCAGAGCAGTCTCAGGAAAAAAGGAATAAGGATTAGAGATTTTATAGAGAGCGAAATACTAGGAAAATTTCACGACATTCCACAAATGAAGATCTATTAAATATATTATTGGCAACGTCAGATCCGTTCATCTCCAGTATTCGAAATCAATGGAAAGTGGAACATCGGGATTTAAATAAAGAAGTCAAAAAAATACTAAAGAACAGAAATAACACAGAACAAAATATGGAAGATTTGCAATCAATATTTGAGTCTAATGAATAATAATTATAATTGCCTTTCATTGTTATTTAAGTACGAAAAGCATAGTATTAGTAAAAATTAATAATAAACAGAACCTACCATTGTTACAAATGCAATTAAATTCTATTTTTTATTTTTAAAATGTTTTTTAAAATGATCAAATTTGACAGCAAGAAATAATAAATTTTTCTGTATTAATAGCAAAATTTTTAGATAATATTATAAACGTTTTCTTTTAAGTGTAAATATTCTTTGAGTGTAAACAAATTTGCAAATTTGACAACAAAAAATTTTTAATTTTTCAGTGATCTCCAGTTGATTTTACAATTTTTTTTTTGAGTGTAAAAATTTTTTGAGTGTAACATTAAAAAATCCCATTATTACGAAAAATGTTTATAATTATTATTAAAATCCAAATATTAAATTTTTTAATAAATAAAAAAATAATAAACACATACTTCACTCTAAAAGTTAAAAAAAATCAAAAGTTCAACTTTAACCTAGAAACCCTTAAAACGTCGTCAATCAATTTTAATGTAATTAAAACTGAGTCAAGCTGAACTAAATAACTATCCATTAACAAATTACTTAAATATTTTGATCAGTTCAAAAGTTACAGAATTTTGGCCAATGAAATACGATTTTCAGCCACTGTGCACCGGGTGAATCTTGCGCCGGAGGCGATTTTTTTTTTAATTTTTCATAAGGGATTAAATCCAGATTGATGTTAGCTTGTAACTGTTTTTTCATTATTTAATATATTATAGAAAAAGATAAGTAGTTTTCATTACAGAACAAAAGTACGAGATACTGGAAGTTGGGTGTACCTTGTAAAATTTTTCCTACAGGAATAAATGTAGGTTGTTGTTAACTTGTAACTTTTTTTTCATTAATAACTATAACTTCAATAAACATACCTGTCATAAAATCGTTTGTATGCTGAGCGAATACAACTTATCGCGTTGGTTTGACCGAACGCACCCGCAATGTCAATGCAATTCCTTATACTCTTTCTTTTAACTCATGCTCTCTGTCTGTCTGTCTGTCTGCCATGGGCCAACTCCATTCCCCTTCACCCAATTGATCTGAAACTTTGAAACAGCCTTGTTGTGACTAAAAATTAATTTTGGGGTAGTCACGCACAGTCACGCATAATCACATACAGTCACGGAGTGACTTAAAGCCCATTTCCTCTTATCAGATCGATCTGAAACATAGTTGATAAACTTACTGTGAAAAAAGACTAAGTTCGACATAATCATGCACAGTCACGCATAGTCACGTACAGTCACGGAGAGACTAAAACCTCACTTCCCCTCATCCGATCGATCTGAAACTTTTTCCATAGATTTGTTGTGGCCAAAGATTAATTCTGAGATAATCACATACAGTCACGCATAGTCACGCACAGTCACGGAGTAATTTAAACCCCATTTCCCCTAATCCGATCGATCTGAAACTTTGTCTATAGACTTGTTATGGCCAAAGATTAATTCTAAGATAATCACACACAGTCATGCATGGTCACGCACAGTCGCGAAGTGATTTAAACCCCATTTCCCCTCATCCGATCGATCTGAAACTTGGTCCATAGACTATTTCTAAAATAGTCACACAAAGTCACGCACAGTCACATAGAGATTCAAAATTCATATGCATAAGGAAATAAAGTTTTAATAAAAAATTTGTTTTTATGGGTTAGATTATTTTCTTTTTTCAAGAGCTTTTAACTCAAGAAATGGTATATTCTTGGTTGTCATAAATATGATCTTTATATTTTTTTTTAGCTTCACACACATTTCATGAGCTAAAATGAATTGCATTAACAAAAAACCATGCGATACACCCAGCGTTTTAAAAATGCAACAACCGATTTGGTGGAAGAATTGAGCTCTTTTCACTGCCCATATTGTCATGCAGTTGTACAAGACACTCCAACTATTTTTTTAACTGTATGTGAATACATTTCATAAGCAAAACCAATTCATTATCTTTAATATTAATAGGCTAAGCGTTTTTTTGTTATCGATGTAAGTTTCACAGTTTTACCCCGATTTTGACAAAAAATTTATCATTTGAAAGGTATTTCTTTTTAGCTGGTACCCAGATTTAAAAATTTTTTGGAGTTATGATCGTTTAAAGTTGCTACTAACTCATACATAAAATTATATAATGCTATTTGTGTGTTTATGAAATTTGTTAATGTGTTTGTGTTAATGTATTGAGTTTGTTTTCTGCATTTCAAATTAGTTGAATTGTGAAGCATATCTTTAGGGCCTTTATTAAATGAAAAAATAACATTTCCTAGAATTTGCACTCGAATTTCGAGTGCTGGAATCTGCTAGTATTATTTAATGGGCTACTTTTCCACAACGAAAAATAAACTTATATCTATAATATTAATAGGCTAAGCGATTTCTTCTGACCGATGTTTTGTTATACGATTTTATACCGATCTTGACCAAGCGTATATTATTTGAAAGGTATTTCTTTTTAGCCATTTTGCAGATTTACAGATTTTTAAACTTTTTTCTTTATTTTGCGTAGATTGTGTTTTATTAAATTTGTTAATGTGTTTGTTAATGTTGTTATCTTCATTTACAATAATAATAAACCATAAAAGTGTTGGTTTGTGAATAGGCTAATTGAAAAATAAAGCTGCCTAGAAATTGCACCCGAATTTCGA
Organism: Cordilura impudica; assembly: GCA_963682025.1. Lineage (NCBI taxonomy): Eukaryota > Metazoa > Arthropoda > Insecta > Diptera > Scathophagidae > Cordilura > Cordilura impudica. The sequence goes on along the minus strand of OY821519.1, from coordinate 131,302,244 downwards.
GCGCTGGAATCTGCTAGTATAAATAAAAATTTAATTTGCATAATTTTAATTGATTTTTTAGTGAATTTTCATATGGAAAATATTGATTAATTTTTGGTAGTTTTTTTTTAATTTTTCGTATTTTTGGGCCATTTTTGATAATATTGGGCAACATTTTTATACCCTATACCACTATGTGGTTTGGGTATAATGACTTTGTGCTGCTGTTTGTAACTACCAAAAATATTTGACCTAGACCCGTCTTTTATTATACCGATCAGCTCAGAATCACTTTCTGAGTTGTTTTAGCGAAGTCCGTCCATCCGTATGTGTGTCCATGTAAACCTTGTAATCGAACTACAGGTCGCAAATATGATTATATTTTGACGAAATTTGGTACATAAGCTTTTATTGACCATAGGATGAACGCTGTTGAAATAAGTGAAAATCGGTCGATATTCAGACCTAGTCCGCATACAAATGAACCCATGAAATCGACATAAATTGCCATAAGATCCAAATTATCGCATAGATCTTAGTCAAATTGGGTTTGTATCTATTCATTGTATTCATTAATCAGTAGTCTAAAAATAATCCCCATAGGACAATTCTTAGTCATAGGCCCCATATAGAGCTTCTTCACTTAAATCTATCAAAAAACAAAAATATTGCACAGATTTTTCTCAAATTTGGGTTGTGTATATTTTTTCAAAATGTAAGTGACTTTACCAAGTATGGTCAGTATCGGTCCATTTTTTGACATAGTTCCCATATAAATATAGCACCCGATATAAACTTTTTAGTATCTGCAGCCAAAAAAAATAATAACAATGGCACTCAAATTTGGTTTATGCTTATTTTCTACATCCAATTAGTCGGTCGAGACCGACTATAATTTTCTTACGTGTTTTATTTTTTTTTGGGCGATTTTTAATTTTTTTTTTGGGTAATTTTTCAAATTGTTTTTGGCAAAGTTTCACTTCTTTTGGACGATTTTTCATATTTTTCGGGTAATTTTTTTTTTGCGATTTTTCATAGGAAGATATTTCCTAGAGCCAGCAAATAAAAGCTATTAATATTTGATCTCCTATGCTATGTATATATTGATAGTTTCCACACAAAATTTTCAAAAATAATCAGGCGCTATTACATTTTTGGCCGCAGGTGTATATAAAATGCGCGGTAGTGGCACGGTTTCACCCATTTGTTTTTTTTTTTTTACAAATGTGCAGCTTATCGCACAAACACATTACCCCAGAAACACAAAATCTTACACAGTGCCTTTTAAGAAAAACTGCGTTATTTCGCAAAACGAAATAGTTTCTTATATTACAAAATATTTTTTTTTAATTTCCGAACGAACTGCAAATCTCATAAACTTTTTTTTAGAAAACAAATTAAAATTTTTGAATTAGTAAAATACCATATTGACATCACTAAACAATCTGCGTGCAAAAATTTCACAAAAATTTTTCTAAATTGTAAGAAAAACTATGTTATTTCGCATCACGAAAACTTGGCGAGTACATACAAAAGCCGTTTCTAAACAGGTACAAACTATTTGTTTAATTCTTAATTATGAACAAAAGAATAAAATTGTAAGTTATACAAAAGTTGAAAAATTAAAACATTGTACAGATTTGGATTTTTTACAACAGCAGTATTATAAACATTAAGCTCAGATTACCGAACAATTTTTCGTTCGATAATCAACAACAATATGAAGAATTTTTGAAAATTTTATCAACGTCTAAATAAAAAAATTGTAATATACCTTTTATTATTACATTAGTAACAGTTGTTGAAAACAAACATAGAGCCTCAAACCTATATTTACTTATTTATGTTTCCGTTATTATCGTTAAATATAAAAAAGATTTAAATTATATTTTTTTTTTACGATTTTTTAAATTAATATGCTGCGAAAAAAGTGGCTAGACATGGACTTTTTCGGTGTACTTATTACAAATACAAATCAGGTTTTTTTTTTCGTAAAATGGTCGGTACTTTTTCGCAAACAAGCGCAAAATATTTTAAAAAATTTAATGCTTGTGCCAAGTTTTAGATTTCAACGTACTTAGTGATGCAATTCAGTGTTGTTTGCCTTGTCATGGAGTTATACAATTGTATGTATGTCGCAAAATACACACAATTGTACGTATCAGGGTATTCCTTCATAAATTCCTAGAATATGATTATTGATATTTAACTGTTGGTTAAATTAATACTTGTTATAATTGTAAATAATTATTTTTATGTAGAGAATAATTACACTAGTTAACAGATATTTGGTATCTGAGCAGTGATATGTCAATTAGTGCGTATATTGGTGTGTAGGTCTATAAAAATCTTCCATATCGTCTGTATTTTGAGATATTCAAACATACGAAAAATACGATTTGTCAAACTGTTCAAACTAGGCTTCCATCTCTGACATGACTTCTTCATTTGTTCAATATCTCTTTTCCTGGAGCCATCTTTTCAAGTTTGGGAACGAATAGTAATCGCTGGGTGCCAGATCTGGAGAATACGGGGGTAGGGAAGCAATTCGTAATATAAAAACTTAAATTTTTCTGAAGCCAAAGCAGATGACGATGATGCGCCGGTGCATTGTCATGATGGTACAATATTTTTTTTTTTATTTAAGTGAGGTCGTTTTTTTTTCTTAATTTCTTCATCCAATCTATCCAATAATTCAACATAGTACTTGGCAGTTATTGTTTCTTCTTTCTCAAAGTAATCAAAAAAATATTATACCACGTGCATCCCAAAAAATACTTGCCATTACCTTTCTAGCCGAGTTTTTGGCCGCTTTGGTCGGCTTTCGTCTCATCCGTTGTTATAAGTTGATGTTAAATTCTGTTGAATTTACCTCAAACATATCCAAAGCATACTTTGAATCATGAACACTTTTCAGTTTTTGTTCAACTGTTAAAAATCGCGGAACCCATCGAACAGAAAACTTTTTCATATATACATGATCATGCTGAACTAACTTTGTTGATATCTTTATGATAACAGCAATTTCACTCACTTTAATCTTTCGATCATCCAATACAACTTTTCATACGTTCTTGTGCTGCTGTTTGTGCTGCTGTTTGTAACTAACAAAAATGTTTGACCTAGACCCATCTTTTATTATACCGATCGAATCAGAATCACTTTCTGAGTAGATTTAACGATGTCCGTCCGTCCGTCCGTTCGTCTGTGTGTCTATGTAAACCTTGTAATCAAATTGTAGTATAGATCTTAGTCAAATTGGGTTTGCATGTGTTTATTACACCCATTAATGAGTAGTCCAAACACGATCCCTATGGGAAAACTCTTAGTCATAGACCCCATATAGAGCTGCTTCCCGATCTTCACTTAAATCTATAAAAAAAAAACAAAAATATTGCACTGATTCATCTCAAATTTTGTTTGTATATATTTTTGCAAAATACAAGAGACTTTACCAAGGATCGGTCCATTTTTGGACCTAGTCCCCATATAGATATAGCATCCGATATGATTTTTTTTATATCTGCAGCCAAGAAAATAGTAAAAATTCCACCCAAATTTGGTTTATGCTTATTTTCTATATCCAATTATTTGGGCCTAACAGATAAGGTCTCTAAAGGCATGGTATAGGGCATCGTATAGTCGGTCTAGACCGACTACAATTTATTTATTTGTTTCTAATTAATGAAATATCAGGAAATTTTTACACAATTTTTAACAGTTGGCCCTACTGAAAATAAAAAAAATGGCACTTGTCACGCCATCTCTATGTGAGGCCATGTACTTTTTACTCGATGTAGTATTTCTCTTATATTATGCGAGCGTGAATCAATGATTCGTAGACTTTGTAATGAAAGAAAAATTTCTTCGGTCCCTATATTAGACATTTTTTATTAATAATTTTATTATTGGAGCTAAGTCTCTTTTCGCTAAACTATTTCTTTATGTTTAGAAATAAAAAATAGTCACTGAGGGCTAAATGCGACGCCTATGGAGAATGAGGTAGCAATTCGTGTACATATGCGCATTTTCTTGATGCAAAAGTATTTTCGTTTTGGCTAAATCTGATCGCTTTTTAAATTTCGCATTTGTACGTAATCAGAATACTGTCGGCATGATCTTATTAGCCTATAAGCCCACCATAGCCTTCTTGGGCACTTGTTTACCTGAGGAAACCCTTCATTTAAACTACTGCTTGTTCTATGGTATATTATATGGATCCATATTTCATACACTCTTATATAATGACACATAAACTCATAGTTTTGCGGTCGAACAACGTCAAACACTCCTTTGAAGTTGCCATTGGATTACGGTCAATTGCACTATGCAACAGTCATTCCAAGTCAGGGTGAAGGTACTGGGCCAGTATAGTAAACCCCTCAAAGGGTTTGATTTCGCAGGCCAAACTTTATATTAATTTGGTTTTTCAGCTATAACTCAATAGCCATTGATGATTTCTCATTTCATTCTTCAGCAAAATTGCAGCTATGGCTTAATAAATCATGTAAAAAATCCAGTTGGACTAACTTGTCCGAATGAAATATTCGTCAATAACTCCACATTTCTGGCCATAAATACCTAAAAAAACACATTTGAAAATATTTTTGAGTAAGGGGAAATAAAAGACATAATTTTCATTAAAAAAATCAATTTATCTTTAAATAAAGTCTTTACTCGAGTCCTACAAATTGTAACTATAAAAAAGTATGCATATGTTTAGCATAGTTAACCATTTTTTAAATTTTTCCTATAATATACGATTGGAACCGAATTTTTTTATTGGTCTTATGCAGAAAAATCGCTTTAAAGTTGCACATACCTTTTTTTTTTAATTGAATGTATATATCTGTAAAACTAAGCAAATAGACTTCAAGTTTGGAAAAAATATGAAAGGTCATAAAAACTGTTTGGCCTCAGAACGCTAAACCGTTCACACTGAATACGAATTTCTCGCCCTCAGACAATGACCTCAAAAATGTTGCACAGTGTTGTGTGCCTGTGCGGAACCCATGTTGCAGCCAGTTTTCTAAACCCTAATTGACCATTAAAAATCAAAATCATAGAGTTTAAAATGTCGCGCACGTATTGTTCCGGCCTCGTACGTTATTAGTTAAAATAAGTCATAAAATATGAGAAATTTTAAGTGGAATTAGTAAGGTATAAAATTTTCTATAGTTCTAAAAATTTGACCACAGCAAATATCTCGTATACACATTTCAACAAATAACATCATAAGGAATCCGAATCTGTAAGCTAAAATGCCGATAAAGGGCATTTTGACATTCTTAAATATCACAAACCCTGACATGATGGAGAACCACTGCATTTAACAATGAATTTACTACCTCAAAACTAATACACGTAGTCACAAATCACATGCTGAAGAAATAGTTTTAATGTGTTAACTAGTGTTATTATTCTTAACATAATAAAAAAACTTATAAAAACTAGTAAACAACTATGTAGTTATACAAAAAAATATTATCTATACTCGTACTTTTTTTTAATAATTTCAAATTAGTCACAAGTACTTGCTTGCTTTATTAAAATAACAAATCATTTTCATGATATATTAATAAATTCAAAAGCCAGACTTTATGCTTTGATGGGTTGTATGACAAGTGCCTGTCCTTGGCAAAATTCTAAAAAAACTTTAAAATCGTTATCCGATTCGTTATAAAATTTAACATACTTTGACCCGTGATCAAGTATTAAAAAAAAAAAACTAATTATAAAATTAAAGTGGAAAGAGCAAACGCTATGGGGAGGAGACTAAAATAATGCACAGTTGAATTTAAATCCAGTCGGACAATTGTATTTGAGGTTACTTGTCAAAAATGTTAATGTTACTAATTACTAATTACTAATTACTAATTACTAATTACTAATTACTAATTACTAATTACTAATTACTAATTACTAATTACTAATTACTAATTACTAATTACTAATTACTAATTACTAATTACTAATTACTAATTACTAATTACTACTTACTAATTACTAATTACTAATTACTAATTACTAATTACTAATTACTAATTACTAATTACTAATTACTAATTACTAATTACTAATTACTAATTACTAATTACTAATTACTAATTACTAATTACTAATTACTAATTACTAATTACTAATTACTAATTACTAATTACTAATTACTAATTACTAATTACTAATTACTAATTACTAATTACTAATTACTAATTACTAATTACTAATTACTAATTACTTATTACTAATTACTAATTTTTTTTTTTTTTTTTTTTAAATTCAATTTATTTATTTAATAACAATTTGGTTTTACATTTTATACATCAAATCCCACGAAGCCTTTTGGCTTGTCTGTAGGATGTCGAAAGGTTTAAATCATTTATATTAGTTTTTCATTGCGAATCTATATAAAATTTTTTTAACATTTTTTTTCTTTTATTAATATTATTTAAGTTCATTAAATTCAGTGGCAGATCATTAAATATTTTAGGTAAGGCTACTGCTAATGTATTTTTGCCGTATACATTTCGGTGACGATCAACCTTATAACGTCCTTCAGCTCGACGTCTGGTGTTGTAGATGTGGTCTATTGGTTTTAAAAATCGCGAGTCGTTGTAATATTCATTTATCAGCGTTATGCAGTAAATGCTATTAATATTTAAAATTTGTAAATTTGTGGCGATATTCTTGTGGTTGGCGGTATTGTTGTGATTGTTTATTTTGTTGTTGCCTTGTCTGTTGTTGAGTGATGCATTGTTGTTTGTGGTGCTGCTATTGTTGGGTGTGTTGTTGTTTATTGGGTTGATATTTGCGTTGGTATGGCTGGTAGGGTTGTTGTTGATGGTTGAGCTGTTGGTTGTTTCTATGTTGTTGATGGTTGAGTTGTTGTTGATGATTGAGTTGTTGCTGATGGTTGAGTTGTTGATAGTTAAATTACTGTTAGCGGTTGTGCTGTTGTTGATAGTTGCGTTGTTATTATTTCTATAGTTAGAGTCATTAGCGGTTGATGTGTTGTTGATATGTGTGTTGTTTATTATATTAGTGTTTCTCGTATTTCCGTAAATCATACTGTAGTCTAAGATTTGTTTGTTTCGTTGTTGATTTTTCCACAAAATTTTTAAAATTTGATTTTGTGATTGTTGCAACGATCTACAATAGGTAGCATTACCCCACGCTGTTATGCCATGCCTAATGTATGACTCAGCTAAGGAGAAATAGGCCTGTTTTAATACGCTGAAAGTAGAGCAATTTCCTAAATGGTACAGGCTATATGCAGTTTTTCGTAGTTTCTTACGAAGCTGTTGTATATGTGATAGCCACTTAAAGTTTTGATCAACGTAGACTCCTAGATATTTATATGTTGTTACCATTTCTATGTATGTACTACAGGTATCAGTATTAGAAGAGTTGATATTTTTGGCTGTGCTATGCAAACATTCTATATCATGAAATTTTAAATTGATATTTGAGTGGGCAAAATGTCGCGACTTGATATGCATTAGCTTAGTTTTAGATGCGTTCACAATAATCCCGTTGTCGTGACACCATTTTGCTACTGTATCTAGTTGGTTTTGCATAATACCGCTTGCAATATTAACGTTTTTATGTGATACGATAATTGCAGTATCATCTGCGTAGGCATACGTTGTACTTTCCTTCAAGATACTTATTAGGTCATTTGAGTAAATTAGGTAGAGGATAGGCCCTAATTTTGAGCCTTGGGGTACTCCGTTGTTTGTGGGACTTTCATTACTTAAAGTATTATTGATTTTTACGCGGTACGTTCTAAAATCGAGATAATTTTTGAACCATTTTAAACTGTTGCCTCTTATGCCGTTCCTTTCTAGAATATTTAATAAGTTGTTATGTGATAGCGTATCGAATGCCTTGCTAAAATCAATAAATAATGTTAAGCAGTGCATGTGATCACTTAAGCATTTATTTATGTAGTTGGAAAAGTTTCCCAACAGTTTATTTATATTTTTTCCTTTTTGGAAGCCATATTGGTTTGTGTTAATAATGTACTTTCTCAAAAACTCGGTAAGCCTTCTAACTACGATTTCTTCTAGCACTTTCTCAATGACGGATAAAATAGCTATAGGTCTATAGTTATTGTAATCGGTTTTTGTACCACTTTTGAAAATTGGACGTATTAGAGATGTTTCTAGTAGATTTGGTATCGAAGCACTATTAATACTTGAGTTAATAAAGGCAGTTATTACTGGTGTTACAACGCTAGCATTATATTTTAAATCTATTGGCCTGATTCTATCTGACCCTGCACCTTTATTAGTGTTCAAGTGTTTTAGTATATCATAAATTTCTTCTTCATTAGTTGGAGCTATATATATTGAGTTTTGTATTGTAGGTTTTGGGTATTGTAGGGTTGTAATGTCACATTTATGAATTATTTTTTGTACATTATCATTAAAACTTTTGGCAAAATTGTTTGAAATGTTTAAAATGTTTTCGTTTTTAAAGTTTTTAATAATTGTTTTATCTATATTGCTCGTTATTTTACCTGTGATTTCATTTATAAGTTGCCACGTTACTCTCACATTATTTCTATTCTCTATAAATTTATTTTTGTAATAATTGTTTTTTGCATAAAAAAGTTTTTTGTTTAAAATGTTTCTAAATTTTTTATATTCAAATTCATATTCTTTATTTTTTCGATTATTAAGCCATTTGCTATAAAGTTTATCCCGAATTTGGCACCATTTCACTAAATCTTCACTCATCCACGGATTTGTTATTCTAGTTTTGCGATTGTTTATGTTAATTTTAGTAGAGTTTTCATAGATATTATTAAAAGTCTTACATATTTCGTTAAATATTTGATTTGCACTGAGGTTCTGATTAACTAACCCATTCCAATTAAATTCTTTAATTTTAGAATTAACTTTGGCTCTGTCTATTTGGGCCCCTTGAAAAGCTATGTTTTCGCTACCCTGGTTTTCTTGCTCTTTTTCTTCGTTAATACAACAGAAGAGCGAGTAGTGGTCAGAAATTGTAGTTCTCACTACTGCAGCATGAGTTGGTGTGGTTGTTTTCTTATTTCTAACATGCAGATGATCAATACAAGTACTAGTGTTTTTATTAAAGTCTTCCCTTGTGCTCTCATACACAATGCATTGCAGTCCATTAGACGATATCATTTCTATGTACCTTGTTGTTGTGATATTTTGTTTTGTTATATCAATATTCATGTCCCCAATAACAATAACATCATGCTTACTTTTAATTTTGTTGAGTGTTTTATCGAGTTCTATTATGAACTCTTTTACGTTGCTGCTTGGTGGACGATATATTGTTAAAATTGTAGTGGTTTTATTGTTTTCACTTACTTCAAGAAGTACGCTTTCAAAATAAATTGTGTTTAATGAGATGTTTGTGTATATAATATGCTCTCTAATATAGACAGCTATGCCACCCCCCTTGCCTTCTCTGTTTAGAAAACAAGAGTTAAAGCCTTTAATATTAAAGAGATGATTTTCATCGTTTTTGATGTTGGTTTCTACAAGTAGTATAAAGTTAACTTTGTTTATTATGTTATGCAAACTCGCTAGGAACGGTGTAAAGTTTAATCGGAGTGAGCGAATGTTCATGTAAATGGTTGATGTGGGATAACTTAAAAAGTCTTTATTAATTTGGACAAAATTATCTATAATTTGCGGTTGGTTGTAATTCATTTTTATTTAAGATTTTACAAATTTTTGGTAGTAGGATTTCTATTATTGGTAATATTTATTATTTAAATTGTAGAAGTTATTAACTCAATATCAGCAGCATTGTGGACGATGATTGGGTTTGAGTTTTAATTTTTTTTGGCATATATAATTCCATGTCGCACCCACACAAATTTCCAATTGGACTCTTTTGCTTTAGTTTTAACTAACCAAAGCAATTTGCGGTTGTGTGCCGTAAGTTGGTCGTTGATATATATGTAGTTGATTTTCTTATTGTTGTTGTTACTATCATCAATGTTGTTACTATTATTATTGTTGTTGTTTTTGTTACCATCATCATTGTTTATTATTGTTGATTCTATTCTATGTCGACTAATTTTGCTAAGTAGCTCTCTTTTTTTGTTCAAAGAGGTAAATTCAACAATTACTTTCTCTGTTTTTTTTAGATAGTATGAGTTGCTTATATCGGTTTCGTTAATTTCTACGTTGACCGAAGCTGCAATTTTTTTCACAGCATCATTAGGAATTATGTTTTGGTTTGTAATATTCTTAATTTCAATGTTTTTGTTTATGAGTTGTTGTTCTAAGCTGTTGATTCGATTATTCATTTCTTGCATTTGTTTTTCCTTCTCAACATTTCTCTCACAAAGTTCACTGACCTGAGTAGATAGGCTTGCAAGGGTGTTTGTAATTGTATTAAGGGCCGTTTGAATATTTGTGTTAAGTTGAGTATTGTTGTGGTTCATGTTAATTGCTAGTTGCTGCATAGTAGTTTTTATGTCAGTAATATCAGTTTTCATAGACGTTACATCGGTTTTTAGTCCATGAATATCTGTTTTTACTACTTGTACACTTTTATTGACATCAGTAAGCGACAAATCGTCTTTGAAACGCTTAGGATCATCATTATCATCATTATCTTCTTCACGTTGTTGCTTCTGTTGGTTGATTTGTTGCGGATTATTGCCTACAATGACATGATATGCATTGTTGCTGTTCGTCGATGCCTTTCGGGGTTTACATTTTTGGCACTTCCACTCTTCTCTTCGTTCAGCATGCATACTCGTGTACGTTTTCTCCGATAAGGAGCAACAGGGGGAGAAGTGATATTGCGATTTGCAACTATAACAAGTAACACATTTTGTTGGTAAATCTTTGTTGCACTGACCACAGACACTCATTTTTTCTATTTGTTTTAAGTTTGTTTCTTTTAAGTTATTTGTGTTTAAGTTTTTTTAATATTATTTTTGGTTTTAATTAAAATAAAGAAAAACACGGTTATTAGTGGTTCGATTTTCTTGTATTTTTCACAAAATTTTAGGAAATTTTTTGCACATTTATTTGATTATTTTTCTATATTTTTTGTGACACTTGAGCACATTAAATTTCGCTTTTATTTGAGCACTCTTCAAAAACACGTCCGTTCGCAATGAAATCTACAAAACTAATTACTAATTACTAATTACTAATTACTAATTACTAATTACTAATTACTAATTACTAATTACTAATTACTAATTACTAATTACTAATTACTAATTACTAATTACTAATTACTAATTACTAATTACTAATTACTAATTACTAATTACTAATTACTAATTACTAATTACTAATTACTAATTACTAATTACTAATTACTAATTACTAATTACTAATTACTAATTACTAATTACTAATTACTAATTACTAATTACTAATTACTAATTACTAATTACTAATTACTAATTACTAATTACTAATTACTAATTACTAATTACTAATTACTAATTACTAATTACTAATTACTAATTACTAATTACTAATTACTAATTACTAATTACTAATTACTAATTACTAATTACTAATTAACTAATTACTAAATACTAATTACTAATTACTAATTACTAATTACTAATTACTAATTACTAATTACTAATTACTAATTACTAATTACTAATTACTAATTACTAATTACTAATTACTAATTACTAATTACTAATTACTAATTACTAATTACTAATTACTAATTACTAATTACTAATTACTAATTACTAATTACTAATTACTAATTACTAATTAACTAATTACTAAATACTAATTACTAATTACTAATTACTAATTAACTAATTACTAAATACTAATTACTAATTACTAATTACTAATTATTAATTACTAATTACTAATTACTAATTACTAATTACTAATTACTAATTACTAATTACTAATTACTAATTACTAATTACTAATTACTAATTACTAATTAGTAATTACTAATTACTAATTACTAATTACTAATTACTAATTACTAATTACTAATTACTAATTACTAATTACTAATTACTAATTACTAATTACTAATTAGTAATTACTAATTACTAATTACTAATTACTAATTACTAATTACTAATTACTAATTACTAATTACTAATTACTAATTACTAATTACTAATTACTAATTACTAATTACTAATTACTAATTACTAATTACTAATTACTAATTACTAATTACTAATTACTAATTACTAATTACTAATTACTAATTACTAATTACTAATTACTAATTACTAATTACTAATTACTAATTACTAATTACTTATTACTAATTACTAATTACTAATTTATTAGTAAGATATTTTGTTAACTTAATTATTAAAAATTATTTTCAAAACTATATAAAATAGCAAATTTCATTAAGTATGGGATCGACCTCATCCTCCAAATAATCTAATTTAGGCATAGCTGCAATTATACACTTTGTTCGACTATTTAATAACTGATAAAAATAACCAACAAGTTTTGTGTGGTCTGCGTTTTGGGCATCGAATCTTAGGTTCACTTTTTCTACTTCAGATAAAATTGAGCTAAGTACGTTTTGGTTTTTGGAATCATTTTTTAACAGCGTCGTCTCAAACGATATTTCATTAACAACGTTACAATTATGCCGTTTTGTTTTCTGACAAAAAATGTCGCCCTATTTTTTGCCCTTTTTTGGATAAGTGTATTTTTTTATATATTCTGAACTAAGAGCAACCTTGTATTATATATCAATCGAAAGGTCTGAAAGTGCTGTATTCATAAATACAAAAAAGATTTGATTATTATCCTCTTGGAAGTCATAGGGTGAAAATATTCAAAAAAGGGGAATAATGGGGAAATATTCTCCCACTATGACCTGAAAGAAGTCAATGGCTCGAATTTTTTGTGATTTATGAGGGCTCAACTTTGAGACCTTTCGATTGATATATAAGATAAGGTTGCTCTTAATTCAGAATATATAAAAAAATACACTTTTCGAAAAAAGGGCAAAAAAAGGGCGACATTTTTTGTCAGGAAAGAAAACGGCATCAGTTTTCAACTCAGGCCACATAGTCAGAATTACATTAGTGGCTATTTCGATAGAAAGCCATCTGACTAATTATAAAGTCACTCTGACAATAAAGTTGAAATTTGAACAGAAATTTTTCAAATAAGTTCAGTATTTCTTAACATGCACTGTTGCATTGAATTATACAACTCGTTACTCTTTTATTCTAAATATAACTTGTAAATTCTTGGTTTTTTTTAACAATTTAAACAACTCATATTTTCTATTTTGAAATAAAAATAATTATTAAAAAAAGGAGTTAAGAGCACAGAGAAATAAAAACGGAAAACGCCAATTTATCACGTTTTAAAAAGGCGCTAAATCCAGCACGAAAGTTGAGATCTTTGGGTAACATTAAAAAAGTGTGTTAACACACGTTCCCAAACTAACTCAAGTTTAGACAAACTTATCCAAATGAATACCCGTACATGAAAATTGTATAATTGGGAGCGCTGATGATAGAGTTATTATGTTTGTCTTCCTAATAGAACTTACCCAATCTTTTTCTTTGGGTTAATTGGAAAAAGTGTCAAAGCATCAGCTGTAAAATCAAATCAGCTGTGTTATTAAACTCTTTCTTTTAACGCATACACTCTGTCTGTCTGCCATGCGGCAACCCCATTCCCCCTCATCCAATTGATCTGAAACTTGGTCCACAGACTTGTTGTGGCCAAAATTAATTTTAATATAATCACACACAGTCACGCACAGTCTCGGAGAGATTCAAAACTCATATGCATAAGGAAAGAAAGAGTTTTAATAAAAAATTTGTTTTTATGGGTTTGATTATTTTAATATAAAAAATTTAAATTTAACATTATTTTTGAAAATGAAATAACCAGGAATATTTCAGAAAACGATCTAAAAACCAAATTGTTTTTTTTACATACTCAAAATATGTTTAAATTTTTTTTTTTTGCATTTAACAGTTGGCATTTATTTTTGGCGTTCGAAATGATTTTATGCGTTGTTTGTCTCTTCGAGAGAGAATTTTCTTTTGCTTCTGATTTTAACAAACCTTAGGTAAGGGAACGAACTTATTACAACAATTTTTTTTTTATTGATAAAATAATGTACGTAGTTCTCTTTAATTTTATTTAATGATGCTTTAAGATTAAATAAAACATATCATTTGCGTCAAAGAAATAGCAACAATGTTAACAAATATTGTGTGAAAATCATATATCTTAAAAATTAATTAAAATATTTTATAAAATACATAGCGAATACATAATTTTTATTTTAGATATAGACGAACTAATGTACGTACTAATAAATTAATATATTGTTTATTTAACGTACACAGAGATCAACAGACAGACAGATATTTGTTGAATTTTGAAGTGTATAATAATTTCGATCTTATGAGTTTTAGTGTTAAACAATGAAATTAGTATAAATAAATAATAATAATAAAATTAATGAAAATGAGGCTGAGAATGAAATTTTAATTTGTAAAACTGAGGAATAATCATAAATTATTATATTCGTTTTTTTTTTCTTCTAAAAACTAAAAAAACATTTTTTAATTTGCAAACAATACACATTAAATTTGTATTTATTTAATTTTATTTATATACAAACATTTATTTAGTTTTGTGTTTAAAAATATTAATACAAGTTTCATTGTGTAAATCAATATATGAATTTAAGAAAAATAAACAACTAATACAATTAAAGTTGTTCAGGCTTGAAAACATATTACGCAGTAGTCCAAAAATCTGATTTTCTACTGCCACCGATTTAGAAAGTAGTTTTCTCTTCTGATATGAGATTTTATGGAGCCAAAAATGTAAATCTATGTTTCAACTATTTCATTACTTCGCTAAAACTAACAATTTTTTTGTAGCAAATTTTAAAATGTTAATTCATAAATTGTTGTATTTTAAAGACTTTTTGTTGTTAACTTTTGTGTAATAAATGTATATTATTATAACTTATTGCACGTTAAGTTAGTAGTTGAGAGATCATTAGGTAGCAATGATCCCAATATCCGAAGTCATATTCTGGAGGGCGCCGGGCAATAGCATAGTAAATATTCGATACTCTCCACTTCCGCCTACCGTCGAAATATCTCCACGAGTGTGTGACTCAGAGATGGACGGATTTGTCTTGTAATCGTACATGATTTCCCATTAGCCCATTTATTTTGTGAGCCATTGTGTATAGAATATTTCAACCCTGCCGTTCATCAACTTTCCGCCACCATCTCCTCCGCCTAATATATACTGCAGTGGTCTAGTAACTTTCGAGCCAGACTCCATAAAAGTTTCATTGAGTAGACTGTGAAACCAACTTGGTTACGTTATTAATGCAACGTCTCCTATCCATGATCGCTATAGATGAAGATTCTATGGTCGGTATAGGGGTGTTCTGGTGTCATAAGAAAGGTGTTATGGGTAAGAGGATGTTAAACACATTCGAAAGTGTAGTACGAAGAGCTCCAGTTATTCACTTTGATGCCATTCTCTGTACTCTTGTATCTCGCTCAAATTTTGTTTGTGTGTGTTTATTTCATCCATTAATCAGTAGTCAATAAATAAACGCTGAAGGACTTTTCTAGTCATAGCTCTCATATAAAATTGCTTCCCGATCTTCAAATTTTGCATAAAAAAGTGACCTTATCAAATAAGGCCAGGATCGGTCCATTTTTTTTAGATCCGATATGAATTTTTTTAGATCTGCAGGCAAAAAAATTAATAAAAATTCAACTCAGATTTGTGTAGGCTTCTTTTTACCCAATTAATTGGACGTAAGACCAAATCTCTAAACGCATGGTAGAGGCCATCGCATAGTCGATCTAGGCCGACTATACTTTTCTTACTTGTTTTTCATTTGTCTAAAGTTGAATAAATGCTTCCGAATATGTGACACTCATATTTAATTTATTTATTTTATTCAAAAGTTATAGGGATATAGGTGCAATTTTATCACTATTGAAACTGGGGCACTTTTCCGTCATTTATGTTATATATGATGTCATACATAAGTAAGTCTGATAATTTGATAATTTTTAAGATATTTCAGCACCGCAAGGGTCGGTTCAGTATGTTTGGTTTTTAAAGTAACTGTATACGTTTATAAATTAATGAAAATTTATTGAAGTTTATCGGACATTGTTATCTTCATCATTAAAGGAGGAAACTCACCTGGAATGTTTATTGAACATAATTTTATAGTATTCTTAGAAAAAGATCTCAGCTTAATGGCAATTTCCTAATGATCAAAAGTCAAGACCGTAACGAACAAAAATTTGGGTATTTCGTTTTAACTGGTAAAAAGTTAATTTATAAAAAATAAAATTCAATTTGTTGTTAATGAAAATAAGGGCAATAAAATGCCAATATATTTTAAATATACATTTGCTAGAAAAAGTATTCGTACATTTGAATATGATAATTTTAATAAAATATTTTGAATAACGAACTTTTGAATTAAGAACTGTTTAAATTAAATTAAATTTTTGTTTCTTTCTATTAATATCTGAAATGTACTGATGATTTTTTCTTTTTTTTTTATATTTTTTACCTGCATAAAATTTGTTAAAGGATGTCAAACTTAAATAAATGCAAAAATCTATAATATTAATATGTAAGACAATTTCTTGTGACCGATGATTTGTTCTACAGTTTTCTTCCTATTTTGACCAAATAAAATTTTATTTGAAAGGTATTTCTTTTTAGCTGTCCACCAGATTTACAGATGTCTAAATTTTTAATTTTTTTTTTGGAGAAAAATGCATTTAAGTTTGCTACTAACACATACGTAAAATCGTACAACGCTATGTGCATCTTTATTAAAATTGTAAATGTGCTTGCAAAAAATTTGGGTGTTTTTTTCATTCACAATAATAATTGTGTTGAATTGAAAAATAATTTTGGACATAAACCAATAACATTGAAAAATAATTTTGGACATAAACCAATATTAAAAAGTGCTGAATAGTGAATTGGCTAAAATTGATGAGTTTAGAGTCTTTATTAAATGAAAAAATAAAATTTCCTGCATTTTGCCTCGAATTTAGAGGGCTGGAATCTGCTAGTAAAAAGAAATAGTTTAATTATTTATTAGAAAAAATAATAATTCCACTTGGTTAAATTTTTCTTAGTATGGAAGATATAATTTTAGGTATACGTATACTTTTTCTAGCAAGTGTATGATGATAGAGTCTAGTTTCGTGTGTTTGATTTCAAATAGCAATCATTTTATATATGTATGTAAATATTTATGTATATTTATTCATGATTCAATGAATACATACTCCAATGTTTACAAATCAATGAAAATTTATTGAAGTGTTTTGAAAATTAATCAAATACTATTTTGTTTATCGGACATACATACATACATACTTACTTATGAAAGTCATCTAGCATGTTTATTGAATATAATTTTATAGTATTCTTAGAAAAAGGTTTCTATTTAATGGCATTTTTCGAATTATTATAAGTTAGGTCTTTAGTGTTAAAAAAAAATCGCTAATTATGGAATTTAGTTTGTTTACCAGTTAATTTTTTGAAAAAAGAACTATTTAATTTGTAGTTAATTCAAATGAGGTCACTAAAATTCCAACATATTTTAAATATATAAATAAATCAATCAGGATTATTTGTTCTTTTCATAATTTACAACAAAAAGGTGCGAACAAGCATACACAACGCACGCAATTAGTATGCTTAAGGTGACCAGGTCACCTAGAAAAGACATTTGTGACAGCAAATCAAAATATATTTAAACTAACTACTTATATACCCTCTTATACAAAGACAAAATAAAGTCTCAATGTTCAGACTTATTCCAATATTTCGATTATTCGAAGTTTGTTTCCGTGAATTCATGTCATAGTTTGGTCAGTCTATATTAGTTTTTTTAAATAAAACTGACGTGAATCAGCCTGACATTTTGACAATGCCAGAAAAATGTAAAATGTATGTACGTACTCGTAGTTTTAAATTTTGTTTTTTTTTCGAACAAACATAAAATTAATAATTGTTGGCTTTGCATTTATTCAATGTATTACGAGTAATTATGTGTGTGTTTGTTTGTTGCCACTACGTCTGTGTTGTTGTTGCTGTTGTTGGTCACTAAACCATACTATTTTTGTGTGCTTTTAATTTGCATGCTACTAAACTGTGGCATTTTATTTTTACAACCTACAATGATCGTTAGTGTGGGCCAAATTTGATATTTTTATTTACTAAAAATTGTTTAACATGTAGTAACATGTTTTCAAACTAACGTATCCCAAGTTGTAAATATTAAAATAACTTTTAATATTTTCAAAAGAATTCTTGTAGTTTTTTTTTTTTGTTCTTGTTTTAAAAGCTGTCAATCTTTCGTCTCAGGAACTGTCATTTTTGAAATTTGGCCCATTCTAGCAGACTCGTATGTACATATTTATGTAAGTACGTATTTAGTATGTATGTTAGATATTTAAGCATGTTGCATATTAAATAAGTAAAGTGTGAAAAATATGATTGTGTTATTATAATTAAAAAAAATAATAAAAAAAATTGGTGTAATATTTTGAACTGACAAGTTTTTGCATGTTAACAAAAATAATTAAATACATAACAAATAATAAAATTAATGTGCATGTATATATTTTGAATAATATATAAAAACGATATGTGATTTATCAACGATAAATGTGGAATTCGATCTATAAAATTATTTAATATTTCACAAAAATGAAAGGGAATAAATATGCTATCTTAATATAGTACAATATTTAAGAAAAAAAAAATTGAATATAAAATTAATGCAACCGTCTCAACAAATAACACTTCTTGCATAGATTAGTTACTGTTTATGAAAATTATTGCCAATCATCAATCTTCAAAACAGTTCTTAAAAATATTTATGTAGAAAAGTTTTAAATAAAGTACCATTTCTTTAAAAAACAAGTAAGAGTGTTAAATTCGGCTGTGCCGAATCTTTGATACCCTCCACCTCGGTTTGAGTCTTGATATTAAATGTAAATGAAAAAGTAAACAATTTGTTAAACTTAATACCAAATTATTTCAGCAAATTCTTTGGGTTGGTTTTCGTCTTTTCTATTATTTCGGATTTAATTCGGTGTTTGCTTTTTGGTCATCGTGGTTGCTGATCGGCATGCATTTTGGTTATATACCTATATGCATGCGTTTCCGGTTATATGACATAACTTCTCTTTTAGTTTTTGCTAATTAAATAGCTCGCTCTAACCTCCATTGCAAAGGTAATGGTTGTGTAGTGTGGCTATATGCACTGAATCGTGTTAATTGGAGATGGCTGTATAGTTTATTTTAACTGCGGTCATGTAGGTCGGATGGAGTAACAAATAATAACCAAAAAAAAAGCTCTCTCAACTTTTTTATTAAAACATTGCCATATTTGGAAAACATAGAGAATAAATTTATAATAATAAATATTCAAATTAGGGATGCCAAACGCAAAAAAACCAAATGTCCCAAACATTTTAAATAAAATAATTTGTTATCTTTTTTTTCTGAAAAACTTCAAATTTTTATCCAAAAAAAGTTATGAAAATTTCTATATAACTAACATTCTCATCAAATTGCGTTTATTTATGTAACAGTTTTTATGTTCGCAATTCTTAAATATCATTTGACGTTTTCTAAAATTCATTGAATTTAATTAATGTTTTCTGTAGTGTGAATTTCAACGATCCGACAATCGCAAAATATATCGACAGCTATTGTTGTTTGCACTAAGGATTAAGTGATTCACTTAGTACATACATACATCTTAACGACAGTCGACAAATCTATTTTTCCATTTATTTAAATTGTAAACGAGTGACATCTCTGTCAAAATAAGCGAAAAACACAAAGAAGAATAGAAAAAAAACAAATTACTTCGTGTTTGACAGGATGATTTTATGTTTATGTTTAATATCTTTATTTTTTTACAAATATTTCTGTGTATTTATTTGAAAATGAAATAATGAATTGATTATGCTATTTAATTTTTTTATTTATATAAAAAGTTTTTTAATTAAAGCAAAATATTTTCACTATTTTATGATTTTTATTTATGCATGATGACATTTCAACCTAAAAATTTAAGTTTTTATCGATTGAATAAACAACACAAAATGGTTGCCGTTTAGATAACAACAACAGCTGACTTTAACTATAGCGAATATCGTTTAAAAATTTTACTGATAATTTTGCAATTTTCTTTTTTTAACGATTCGACTATCGTTAAAAGAAGTTACTGAATCGCGGTACTGAAAAGCTATTAATTTCTCCTGAATGTCAATATTTTTTTAAATGTAAAAATTTTTTAAATGTAAGCATAGGTATTTGGAGTTTTTTTTTGGAATTTCAATATGTGTTTAACGAATAAAATTTATATATGAAAAATGCAATTGATGTCTTCTAAATTTAAAATTATTTCCGACGTTTTGATATGATTTTCTGAAATTCAATTAATATTTTTGATATTTTAATTCCAGTTTTTAGAATTGATATATTCTAAAATTTGAATGGAAAATTTAAAAAGTGCAATTTTGTATTTATGTGAATACTAATAATGCTTTAGTAATTATAAACAATTTTTAAAAATTAGATGTAATCGCAATCAGATATTTTGTAGGTAAAGCAGAATAATAATTATATATAGCTATGTAGAACTGTTTTGAAAGCAAAAAACTCATTGATGAACTCGGTAACTCTATTTTGTAAAGACAATTAAAAGTTAATATGCCAAACTTATGTTCATGTTTGTAAAAGAATAATGAAAAAACGTATGAAATAAAAGACCAGCCCGTGTAAACCCTTAACATTGTTCTGTATGATATCTAGTTGAAAATATTAACATTCATGTTAAAATAGAAATAACTATTGCAAAGCTAATTAGAACAAACAAAAATTGTGGCGCCATCTACTGTGGCATAGTCACGCTGAGCAAAACGAAGTGACACTCTGTTAATGCAAAAGAAATGTAGTTTCCCCACAACAAAATATTGCAGAATTTTATGTAAATAAAATAATATACCGATTTATTTCTAACATGCAGTTGTTATGGATATACATATATAGAATATGTGTATATTATTTGTGTTATTTAATATGTTCATGTATGTATATGTAAATATTACACACAAAAAATGCAACATCAAACGTGTTTTTATCTTTAAATGTATTTATACATAATATTTTTTTTGCTAAAATTACATTGTTTTTTTTTTTATTTACAACTAGGTATTTTAGCATTATTTGCTTTAGATGTTGGTGAATTTTTACTCCCTTTATATTAACTCGTAGTGTCTGCTTGTCGAAAAAATTTTGGATCGATTTTAACCCCTTTCCCGTGACCCATTCGATCTGAAATTTTGCAAGCAGGCTCGTGGTAATAACAGAAATGATCTAACAATTTCTTTTAGTGATGCCAAAACAATGGAAACTTTTAAAATTTTCTACCAGATTTAATAAGAAAATGTACAAAGGGTTAGTTTTTATTATATTATTACCACAACGACCACAAAAACAACAAGTCCAGCTATGACAACAATACAACATTTAGAATAACAACAAGAACAATATAGAAACATCATATTTTTCATTTTTTTTTTTAATTTTTCAGAGTTTTTCCTGGACGTGTTCCACCGATTTTAATGATTTTTGAAACAGGAATCTTCCCATGAATTTAGTGAACCATCCTCACTAAAAATTATTACTGTAGCTGCACTATTGAGGGCGTGATCGTGACAAGAACAACATAGAAAATTATATTTTTCAAGACTTTTTTTAGTTCTTCATTCAAATCTCGGGCCCTAATCAACCGATTTGGACGATTTTAAATAGCAAACTTTTCAGGATGTTAGTGAATCATTTTTTATGTCAACGAGCACCCTAGCTGCCCGACGGATGCCGTCATCGTGATTTCCACAGACGGACAGACGGACATCGCTATACCAACTCCGGTTGTTATAAGGATCACAAATTTTTTTTTGTAATTATTACAAACGGAACGACAAAACTTATATATACCCTCTGCACACTGGAGTGGAGGGTATAAAAAAGTAACGTATTTTCGAATAAATACTCAATATATATCAAATAGTACTAAAAAATGTACACTTCAATAAAATTGTAACATAATACATAACATACATACTTGTGTATGGATATACATAAATTCGTTGAAATAAAGACTTAGTATTAATTTTCGTTAAAGATAATTTTCTTTAGCTTGTAATAATTAAAAACAAAATACACAAAATAAAGAGTGAGCCATTTCGAGGTTCCCTACTTTTTTAAAGAAAAAGAACACAGAAAGTTCAAATTTAATGGGGAATGTTTATTCTCATTTGAAAGAACATTCTTTGGCATTTATTTTTTGAAGATTATGTCTATCAAATGTTGGCCACGGCTACGTCTCAGATGGTCCATCCGTTGAGTCTAATTTTCGATGACTCGTTCGAGCATTTCGACTGGTAACTGGCGAATGACACGCGTGATGTTTTGCTCCAAGGCCTGAATCGAAGCGGGATTGTCCGCATAAACTTTAGACTTTACATATCCCCACAGGAAAAAGTCTAACGGTGTGATATCACACGATCTTGGTGGCCAATTGACCGGCCCAAAACGTGAAAGTATCTGCTCACCGAAGTGTTCTCTCAATAAATCCATTGATTGATGCGCTGTGTTGAAACCAAAATAAATGAAAGTAAGAAGTTCAATTCGGAATATGCAGACTCACTGTTCTCATGGTATGCTAAGAGTTTTGAAAAAATAAAAAAATTTTGTAAAAAATAAAACCACGTTTTTACATACTGACTCCTAAACAATTTTAAGCATTTAAATGAACATTTCTTCCAATTTTTAGTAACTATCCTATTTCTAGCAAAAAATAAAATAAAAAAATAAAATAAATATCAAAATAATTAAAAGAAAATGGTGATATACAGAGAGTGACAATACCACGGAAACTTTTGGCGAAATATTTTTTTTTTAATGATTTGGACGGTCAGTACCCAAAAAATTGTTGGCATACGTTTAATTTTTTTTTAATGTCAAAAAATGTCTCCAAAAATTCTGAAAAAGGTTGCGAATATTCCATGAGTGATTCTTTTCTTTTTCAGTTTTTATCGAAACGAAGATTCTTTGCTGAAAATAAAAAAAAAAATCATTCTTTGGTAACATTTGCGCCTTAAATCTTTTTTTTTTTGTAAAAAAACAAGTTTATTAGACTAATTCTAGAAAAATTTGAGCCAAAATCGAAAATCCTAAAAGACGGATCGGCGGGTAAATTCAAGACGAATATTAAATTAAAATTGATTGAGGACTTTTTAAGGAATTCTAGTTGAACTTTTGATTTTTTTTAGCTTTTAGAGCTTTTTATGTGTTTATTTTTTTTTTTATTTATTAAAAAATTTAATGTTTGGATTTTAATAATAATTATAAACATTTCTTTTAATAATGGGATTTTTTTAATTTTACACTCAAAAAAATTTTTACACTCAAAAAAAAAAAGGAGTAAAATCAACTGGAGATTTTGCAATTATTATTAAAAAATTAAAAATTTTTTGTTGTCAAATTTGCAAATTGGTTTACGCTCAAAGAATATTTACACTTTAAAAAAAACGTTAATAATATTATCTAAAAATCTTGCTATTATTACAGAAAAATTTATAATTTTTTCTGTCAAATTAAATAATTTGACAAACATTTAAAAAATAAAAACTGCAATAGATTTTAATTGCATTTGTAACAATGGTAGGTTCTGCTTATTATTATTTTTTTACTAATACTATGTTTTTCGTACTTAAATAACAATGAAAGGCAATTATAATTATTATTCACTTCTTCATTTAAATCCCGATGTTCCATATTCCATTGATTTCGAATACTATAGATGAACGGATCTAAAGTTGCCAATAATAGATCTTCATTTGTGGAATTTCGTGAAATTTTTCTAGTATTGTTCTCTCTATAAAATCTGTAATCCTTATTCCTTTTTTCCTGAGCCTCCTCTGATAGATCTCCAAGTGGTACCAAATGATATTTAATGATATCTCCTCCATGATAAAGGATTTTGTGAACTGTTGTAGACATATTTCTCCATGGGTAGTTGGTTGTAGGAATATATTTTTGCAGTTTCCTTAGCTAATCTCCAAATTTTCTAGAGTTAATTTCTTCATTGCACGCAAGTACTTCTAGGATTATTTTAAATCTGAAAATAAGGTTTAAATCCACTCCTGTTATTTCAGATGCTGTTTCTGGATCTGAAAAGAATCTTCTTGTGGTATTGCCATCCTTTGTATTGCCTGACCCTTGTTTTGGCTGATCTATAATCAATCCAAATCTGCGATGTTCATCTTGGACATGATTCTTTTTTGAACCTACAAATATTTATATGGTGATAATAGAACAAATAGTGACTATTATAAGCTTAAAATACTTAAGCACAAATTTAATACACCATTGCTTATAGGGCTGTTTAAATTATCGTAATTTGAATTTTTTTAGACTAATTTCATTATAATGAAAAAAGTTTTCTACCCACGGGCCGTAATGGGTGCAATAGTATATATAGGGCTAAAGAGGACACTTTCGCCTTTCTCCGGGTGGTATACGTTTCTTGTTCCCTTTTGTTCCCCAGAAGTTCTATTCCACTAAAGTTGTATTTGAGAAAAATATAGTATTTCATAAATATTTCATAACGCCCCTAATATTAAACGGTAGAGCTGTGACCGCTTACAACGACTAAGGACTATAATCCTACCAACATTATAAAAAAAGACAGCAAAATTTCAGCCACAGTGCGGCGCACAGTGGACCATTAGACGAGAAGTCGGTCAAAAATCTATAACTTTTGATTGGATTGGAATTTTGATTTGCGTTTTTTTTTTTTGTTTGGTAGGTGAGACTTTAGCCTTTAAGTTTTGCTATAAAGCGTAATTCTTAACCGAAAATGAAAAAGTTACGGAGGGTTTAAAATACATTTTCATTTGTAGTTGAATTTTAGTACAAAAGTGAAGTGTTAAAAGGTAAAAAAAGTTTTTTTTTTAATATAATGTCTTATTTTTTCAGTTAATTTTACAACTAATACTTTTTAACAATTTTTTAAGTTAATTTTTTCAGAAAATGCCAACTTTGGCCCCCGTAAACTTTTTAGACCTAATGTGCACAAGGGCCAAAGGTTGTTTTTTTTTCTGAAGATCCCGAGTTAAAATATAATTTATTAAGCAGCGAACGTAAAAGTTACCTTATATTGATTCAAGATAGAGAAGTTTCAATGAAAAACTCGTATGTTTTTGCTTTAGTTAAATTTTTTTTTATTGTCTTTTTAAATATTTCTATATCAATTTTTATGGTAAATTTATGAAATATAACAATTTTTATTGTAAATTTACAAAATATATAAATTTTTAAATCAAGAAAATATTTTAACTATATAAAAAAAAGTGTAACTTATTGTTATTGTAATGAAAAAGTACTTTAAATCAACCAATTTTAGTAAAAATTTCTTCTAAATAGCCTTAATTTTCATCTTCTAGAAGTTGTTTAGCTTCTTCGTCTAATTCAATAGAGGTAGTTTTCCATTTTTGACGAATGTTGGATATATATGGATCTGAAGTGCACAATAAAATAGTGATAAGGTCTTCATTTGTACAACATCTGGACATTTTCCTTGTGTTGTGCTCGCGAAAGAATCTGTAGTCTTTGTTCCTTTTTTCTTGCGCTTCTTCAGATAGATCTCCTATTGGTAGCATATTGTCTTGAATTATTTGTTCCCCATGGTACAAGATTTTATGAACTGTGGATGGTATATATCTCCAAGAGTATTTTTCATTATAAAGTATAGCTGTTTTATTGGCGTACGCTCCAAATTTATGTGTATTTATCTTTCTGCTGCATGCTAGAACTTGTAATATTAATTCATGATCTACACCTGTAATAGATGCTGCAGTTTCCGGATCGGAAAAAAATCTCCTTGCAGTATTTCCATCATTTGTGTTTCGTTCCCCTTGTTTTGGTTGGTCGATTACGAGGCCTAGCTGTATATATTTTTGTTGAATTTGTTTTTTTTTTGCTTTCTTTTTCTTCATTTTCTTTGTTTTTTCTCACTGTTTCGCCTAACGGACCAAATTCCGAATCATAACCCAATTTAAGAATATGCTCCATGAAACGTATTCTAGCATGAAGAGGGGACATTCCAAATTCGTAGGCTTCCTTAAAACTATCGTCTTCTGGTGGGGGTTGGCTTAATTGACTTGATGTCTTTTGGCATATAATGCAGCTTGACGTTGACTTTGTTCCAGTTAAAGCTCGTGCAATTTCCATCAATCATTGTGAGACACATTTTAAAA
Organism: Cordilura impudica; assembly: GCA_963682025.1. Taxonomy (NCBI): domain Eukaryota; kingdom Metazoa; phylum Arthropoda; class Insecta; order Diptera; family Scathophagidae; genus Cordilura; species Cordilura impudica. The sequence continues at coordinate 131,275,906 of OY821519.1, read as the reverse complement.
TGTACTTCAATGTCTTGGTCATCAAATTTAAATGTTACTGGTTGAAGTTCCTTAATGTTTCTCTTCTGAGCGTAACAGTAACATGGATACATTTTTGTTTATTTACTCTTCTTTTCCTATATAATCAGTACTCCAATTCTATAATATGTCGTTGTAAAAGCCTAGACTCTGTTGTTTTCAATAGTTGGCAGTTCTGCTGTAGAGAGAATGTATAGGAGCAGGCCAAGAATACTGCCCTGTGGAACACTAGCTTTTGTATACTGTGGGGGACTTACCAAGTTTTTTTCTTTTATTGAGAATTTCCTGTTTATTTTATAGATTTCCATTAGTTTATGAGTAATTTTATGGAGTAAATCCTCGTGCCAAACATTATCGAAAGCTTGAAAGCTTGGGTTGAAACGTATCAAAAGTGAGGATTAATTAAAAAATTTAAGTTAACATATTGTAATAAGTTTTGGTACCGATTTAAATCAGATAAAATTCACCACCAAGAGCTGTGACAAAAATGTTCCACTTAGTTTACTTTTTTTGTTATATTCACAAAGTTCAATAATTTTCGCTAATTAAGTGCAAAGTGGTAAAAAGTAATAACTACGAATTTCAAATATATTTTTTTGGTTGTTTATTATAAAATCAAAACTTTTTTAAATTAAAGCTTCAGCTTCAGGTATTGTGGATCTATCTTGAGGATAAATTTTTTTGTAGAAAAATGTTACAGTTATATTTTGAACATTTTTTTTAATATTATCCCAAAAAAGGTATTTTTGAAATAAATATAGAGTTTCAAAGTGTTATCGGGTGAGGTCGGGTAAAACTGCTTCCACAGTATATAACTGTAGGATTTCAGCTTGTGGATTCATAAAAAAATATTTGCGTATACTTGCAATCACGCAAGATATGCAACTTTCTTTTAAAAATCGCCAGTTTCAAATCAAAATATGTTGCAAACGCTTTAGCTAATACTTTTTCATAGTTTTGGTTTTAGTTTTTTCTTTATTTTCATTACTTCGATTTTTGTTAAAGCTGCTGCTAAATATGTAACCTAGTATATCAAAATTTATTTTAAGGGTCATGTATATTAGATTGGGAAGAAAAGTGAAAAAGTACAATGATAAGACAAAATGTAGAAAACTCTTTAAATTTTATTAAAAGTTTCCGGTTTGCCAAAAATTCATCGTCTAAATGCAAATGCATTTTATATAAGAAAAATCACTACTTTTAATTTATTCTAAAAATTGAAGAGTACAGGAAATCTCAATATTGCAAATTGTGGAATAACATTGTTTAGTTCAACATAGTTAATATGTCTTAATGTAAAAACCCAAATAGAAATGATAAAAAAATGCCGTCAAAATCCTATTCAATGATATCATATTACTGATCGTTGGAAACTCTAACGATGGCATCACTGCCAAACGTGTTTTTCAGAATGCCACTGTTTCTGCACAAATTACAAAAGTGGACAAAGAATTGATAGAACGAATGCATGTGATACTTATTATTGTTTCCTGTGGACATCAAACGCAAGCTGAAAAGTTTACAAACTATACTTATAAAACGGCCAGACATTTCGTAAGCTCTCACATTACATAATTCTTTATTCATAGTATCACATTCATTATTGCCAATTGGCCAACTATCTGAGAAAGCTCGAAACAAAGATTTTAAAAATTATAGAGAACACTATGCCCTTAAATAAAGTCGGGAGAAGTCGAACGAAGACATATATAATTAATTTCTACTCAGTTCAGGTCCATTACTTACCATCACTATTAGAAGTTATAAGAAAAAAATTCATCATATACCACAGATTTAATAATTTTGCAAAACACAATAGGTGAAGAAGAGGTTAATAATGATGAATATGAAGATGATGACTATTTAAGTGATGATGATTATGATGAGTGTGAAATATGATGTAATGATGATTAAAATAATGATAATGATGTTGATATGGAGCATAATTATAAAAAAAATAAAAAAAAAAAAAAAAATAAATAATCTAATACTTGATATTAAATATATTATAATAAAAAAACATATTTATTTGCCTACTTGTTTTTTGTTTTTTTGCTAGAGCATTAAGTACGCTATAGTTTGCAATTTGACTCATTAATTTATATCTTTAGAATCCAAAGTTATTTCAAAACTTGTCAACCAAAAAAAATTTTTCTGAAAAACAAAAACGCGTTTAACAGGTTTAAAAAAATTTTTTTTAAGTATTTTTTTTTACTCAAATGTAATAATAATAATTAGTATAGCCTAGCACTCGAAATTCGAGTGCAAATTCTAGGAAATATTATTTTTTCAATCAATTTTTGTCTGCCAATATTTTTAATCTATATAGATAAAATAAATTTATGAATATTTAAATGAGCCTACAGGTATCAATTTAAGTAACTCGCAGTTCAACACAGAGCGCCTGATATTTATTGTGAGCGTCATAATAAAGTAAACAGCAATTCTTAATCTCCAAATTGTCTTACAACAATATTATTATTGACATATGATAAAAAGTAATATTACAGAGTTTAGTACTATACCATTTAGAGGTTGACTACTATAAAACTTAAAATCAAATCAGTTGGGAATATTGCACAAATCTCTCGAATGTGAAAATGCATCAGATTTTACGCGTAAAAAAAGTAAACAGTACTTAAAAGTAAACACTTACTTACGCTTTTTTATATTTCGGGAAAAAACCTAAGCTTTTTGAGACAAATGTGTACTGATCACATGTTCTACTCTACTAAAAATCATTTGAAGTTGATTTGTACTAATTAATAATAGCTAAAAAGATATAAAAGCAAATATTCTCACGATGAGAATGCAAATATCAGATGAGATCTGGACGACCAAAGCAGCTTAGTGGTACTGAAGTTAGAGCTGTAGTAAGAGAAGTAAAGACATATTCAGCCTAAAGTGCAGCTAAATTATCAGAAAACATAACGCAGACATCAGGCAAACCAGTAAGTTCCGGTACAGTAAGGAGATAGCTTCACAAAAATGGTCTACATGGAAGGATACCATGCAAAAAACCATACATATCCAAGGCGAATAAGAGCAAGCTAATGAATTTTGATAAAAAGTAGAAACATTAGGTTCTATCTTTGTTGGAATGCATATTATATACAGATAAGAAGAAATTCGCAGTTTTCAGCGCAAAAAAGCCTCCAAAAATATGGCGTGCTAGGAATGAAACATGCAAAGAAAAGTGTGTTAACAAAACTGTTATATACAGTGGGGTTTCAGATATGTTTTGGGGCTATATGGCGGGAACAGGTGTTGGTAACTATGTTTTTATTTACTCCACTATGAACCAAATGGATGACTTTGCCATTTTGAAGGACAATGTTGGCCCTAGCGTCGAGAAATAAGGCATGGCTGGAAATAGGATCTTCCAACAGGACAACGAGCTAAAACTTACATCTAAAATTGTGAAAGAGTGGCACTGTACCGGACTCCTAAGACACCTGATCAGCCGTCGCAGTCCCCGAACCTTAACCCAATCGAGCATCTGTGGGTAAATCTTGACAGAAAAATATGTCGAAGGGCTTTTTCAAGCAAGGCAAACTTAAAAATGTCTCAAAAGAAAGAATGGAGCTTAATCTCCTCTGATATAACAAAAAAAAAAAATTGTCGAGTCGCTGACTAGAAGACTACATAAGGCGCTAAGGCCAAATGAAAATAAACCAAATATTAAAAAATTTTAAAAGTTTACTTTTGTATTGAAGTTCTGTTGCCTTTTTTTTTTGGCTGTTTACTTTTTTGTGACGCGTAAAATTTGGTTATTTTCTAAATAACGTGCATTTATTTCTGTTTTGTAATGCTTCTGTTTAATTTTTTTTATTGAGTTCACCTATAATTAAATAATTCTTGAATTCCTTATATCTATTTTTGATTTTGTGTTAATTACTGCATTTTAAGAAAACTTTTAATATGAGAAACTAAGGTGTTTACTTTATTTCGACGCTCACGTAGTTTAAATCATTCGCATTAACAGGGTGTAACGAATTATTATTAATATTTTATTTTATTTAATTTAATATATTTTCAAGACAGATTAAACATAAATTTTATCATTCCCAGCCTCTCCTTTATATGAGCTATAACTATGCCAATTTTCACACTCCTCTGTGCCCGCATATTGCTGAAAAAGGGAAATTTACCTTCACGTATTTTATACATGGCTTTCTGAGTTAATCATCATTTTGACTATCGTTCAACCCTCTTTACGTTGATGAAGAGAGCAGGGAAGTACTTTTTTTCTTCAATGTAAATTGCGGGATATATAAATGGGAAAATGTCACAGCTTCCGATGGATAATATTTCGAATAATGTACATATTAATTATACCCTCCACTCCAGTGTGCAGAGGGTATATATAAGTTTGTCATTCCGTTTGTAATAATTAGAAAAAAAATTTTGGACCCCATAAAATTTATATATTTGTGATCCTTATAACAACCGGAGTTGATATAGCGATGTCCGTCTGTCCGTCTGTCCGTCTGTGGAAATCACGATGACGGCATCAATCGGGCAGCTAGGGTGCTCGTTGGCATAAAAAATGATTCACTAACATCCTTAAAAGTTTGCTGTTGAAAATCGTCCAAATCGGTCGATTAGGGCCCGAGATTTGAATGAAGAACTAAAAAAGTCTTGAAAAAAAATAATTTTCTATGTTGTTCTTGTCGCGATTACGCCCTCAATAGTGCAGCTACAGTGATCATTTTTAGTGAGAATGATTCACCAAATTCATGGGAAGATTTCTGCTTCAAAAATCATTAAAATCGGTGGAACAGGTCCAGGGAAATCTCTGAAAAAGGAAAAAAAAAATGAAAAACATGATATTTCTATATTGTTCTTGTTGTTATTCTAAATGTTGCATTGTTTTCGTAGCTGGAGTTGTTGTTTTTGTGGTCGTTATGGTAATAATATAACAAAAACAAACCCTTTGTACATTTTTTTTATCAACTCTGGTAGAAAAATTTAAAAGTTTGCATTGTTTTGGCATCACTAAAAAAATATGTTAGATCAGTTCCGTCACTGCCACGAGCCTGCCTGCAAAATTTCAGATCGATTGGGTCACGGGAAAGTGGTTAAAATCGATCCAAAATTTTTTCGACAAGCAGACACGAGTTAATATAAAGGGAGTAAAAATTCACCAACATCTAAAGCAAATAATGCTAAAATACCTAGTTGTTAATAAAAAAAAACAATTGGGCAATTCACAATGGGTAATGTATCGTTGTATCTGTTGTATCGTGTATCAGTTTACAATAGCGTAAAATTGTTGTTGGTAATTTTCACTGAAAAATCTGATACACAATCCAACTTCATTTTCTATGTTTAGTAAATGTTGTATATTGTATCATAACATATCAGTTCCAAGTGAATGCCACTTTTTATGAAAAAGAAAAAACAAATACATAGAATTTTATCAGCATAAATAATTATAAAATAAAATATGGCAAATAATGCAAATAACCCAAATACATCGATAAGTTTATTTATATAAAAATTAATGTTTATATTTTTTTAGTATGTATTTTCTCTTTCAGTACCAACCAAAATATTTAACATTTTTTTTTCATTATAAATTAAAATGCAAGAGGTACGTAACTAAAACTCCAGGGTATATCTCACGACCAAAAAGCAAACACTGACAAGTGTTTTCTCTTATACAAAATAGCAGAAGCGACGAAGCGATCTTTCCTCGTTGGATCGAAAATTACTAAAGAAAGCGTTTTACAATATGAAAATACAACTGAGTGTTCACAACAAATGATTGTATTGTGTATTTCAATACAACATACAATATACAACACCTGTTGTGAATTGCCCAAATGTAAATTTAGCAAAAAAATTTGTGTATTAATTTATTTAAAGAGAAAAACACAAAAATAACGTTTGATGTTGTATTTTTTGTGTGTAATATTTAAATATACATACATACACATATTAAATAATACAAAAAATATACATATATTATATATATATATGTATGTATGTATATTCATAGTAACTGCATGTTAGAAATAAATCGGTTATTTTATTTACATAAAATTCTGCAGTATTTTGTTGTGGGGAAAATACATTTCTTTTGCATTAACAGAGTGTCACTTCATTTTGCTCAGCGTGACTATGCCACAGTAGATGGCGCCATAATTTTTGTTTGTTCTAATTAGCTTTGCAATAGTTATTTCTATTTTAACATGAATGTTAATATTTTGAACTAGATATCATACAGAACAATGTTAAGAGTATACACGGGCTGGTCTTTTATTTCATACGTTTTTTCATTATTCTTTTACAAATATGAACATAAGTTTGGCATACTAACTTTTTGTTGTCTTTACAAAATAAGTTACCGAGTTCGTCAGTGAGTTTTTTGCTTACAAAACAGTTCTACATAGTTATATAGAATTATTATTCTGCTTTACCTATAAAATATCTGATTGCGATTGCATCTAATTTTTAAAAATTGTTTATAATTACTAAAGCATTATTATTCACATAAAAAAAAAATTGCACTTTTTAAATATTCCATTCAAATTTAAGAAAATATCAATTCTAAAAACTTTAATTAAAATTTTCAATTATAAATTAGAAAATATTAATTGAATTTCAGAAAATCATATCACAACGTCGGATATAATAATTTTAAATTTAGAAATATGTTTACATTTAAAAATGTTTACATTTAAAAAAAATATTGCCATTCAAGAGATATTAATAACTTTTCAGTACCGCGATTCAGTAACTTCTTTCAACGATAGTCGAATCGTAAAAAAAAAGAAAATTGCAAAATTATCAGTAAAATTTTTAAACGATATTCGCTATTGTTAAAGTCAGCTGTTGTTGTTATCTAAACGACAACCATTATTGTGTTGTTTATTCAATCGATAAAAACTTAAATTTTTAGGTTGAAATGTCGTCATACATAAATAAAAATCATGAAATAGTGAAAATATTTTGCTTTAATTAAAAAACTTTTTTATATAAAAAAAAAAATTAAATTCATTATTTCATTTTCAAATAAATAAACAGAAATATTAGTAAAAAAAATAAACTTAAACATAAAATCATCCTGTCAAACACGAAGTAATTTGTTTCTTTCTATTCTTTGTGTTTTTCGCTTATTTTGACAGAGATGCCACTCCTTTACAATTTAAATAAATAGAAAAACAGATTTGTCGATATTAATTTAAATTCAATGAATTTAAGAAAACCTCAAATGATATTTAAGAATTGCTAACATAAAAATTGTTACATAAGTAAACGTAATTTTATGAGAATGTTATTTTTTATATATAAATTTTCACAATTCTTTTTGGATGAAAATTTGATGTTTTTCAGAAAATAAAGATAACATTAAATTATTTTATTTAAAATGTTTGGGACTTTTCGTTTTTTGCGTTTTTCATCCCTAATTTGATTATTTATTATTATAAATTTATTCTCTATGTTTTCAAAAAATGGCAATATTTTAAAAAAAGTTGAGAGAGCTTTTTTTTTTTTGGTTATTATTTTGTTACTCCATCCGACCTATATGGCCACAATGAAGAAATATTTGGCCAGTTAAAAGAAGCTATACAGCCATCTCCAATTAGCACGATTTAATGCATATAGCCACTCTACACAACCATTACCTTTGCAATGGAGGTTAGGGCGAGCTATTTAATTAGCAAAAACTAAATTAAACGAGAAGTTATGTCATATAACCGGAAACGCATGCATATAGGTATATAACCTAAATGCATGCCGATCAGCAACTACGATGACCAAAAAGCAAACACCGAAATAAATCCGAAATAATAGAAAAGACGAAAACCAACCCAAAGAATTTTCTGAAAAAAAATTGGTATTAAGTTTAACAAATTGTTTACTTTTTCCAATATTTTGTTTACATTTATTATCAATACTCAAACCGAGGTGGAGGGTATCAAAGATTCGGCACAGCCGAATTTAACACTCTTACTTGTTTTATTATAGAAATAGAGCTATGTTATTGCAAAAAAAAAAATGCTGAATTTAATAATATTTATTTCAAATAAGACACAACCTTGGCATGTATTCCTTAAGAGATCTAAGCGTGTTACCCTTGTAAAATAAAAATTGGTGCAATTTACTTAGGTCGAGAATATTTCCCTGCTCTTTAATTTTCCCTCCATGTGATTCGATAGAGGGTAAAAGTGAAGAATTTTCAAAAACAAAACAAAATATCCTCTTTTTTTTTGATGCTGCCTTGCGCCCACTCTTCCCTAATCCACTGAAACTTAAATTTTCTTTTTACAAATTTTTGTTTTCATTGGCCAGTTTTTTCTTTTTTTTTTTCTTTTATTTATTTATTTATTTGTTTTTCATGAATCGTTTTATTTTAGCATTCTTCACTTGACAGTATGAAACTCAAATATATGTATATTGTAAATTGTATTAAAGGACAAAATAGACTCGAATGCTTAGTAATCATTTGGAATGATTTAAAGTTACAAATATTTAATTAAAAATTGTATATTATAAAATGAATATAAATGAAAAAAAAAAACTAAACATTTAATATTATGAAGTTATTGAAATCTTGAATTAAATCCCCAAAATCTTGTAAAACTAAGAAATCCTCAGTTGGGGGCTAAATTTCCTTTTCTTACAACAGTGATAGAAGTACTTTAAAAAGTACTGGATTATAACAATATTCCTTCTTCAAAAGCCACCAAAAAATACTTTTTCTTAAAAAGACATATAAGAAAAAATTTCAAATATTGTATCATTCAAATACACAAATGTAGGCTACGAGCAATTCCCCAAAGTGTCACAAAGGGTCGACCATAATTTATTAACAACTGCTGCTCCTATATTTGTAGCGGTAAATAAAGTTGTTTGTTTTGTTTAGTTGTATGACATAATCATGCAAATTATTCGCACACGTAATTACTGTTATTTTATTATTTATTTTAAATTGATAATAATAAATGTATTTATTATGACTTCATGTATAATAAACTAATAACACAAATACTTTTGAAAATACAAAAAATAAATATAACAACAATAACAACTATATATATGTTATGCAATAATTGAATTTAATTAATGACAAGAACTTTGTTTTCTGTTGTGGTCTGTTTGCACGAGGGTGTTGTGCGTGAATAAATGCACTTTAATTGATTAGTTTGTCATTGAATGCACGATTATTATCAAAGAAATAATTTGATTAGAACGAAATTAGTTTTTTTTTATACTCTATAGAACTATGTGATCGGGGTATAATGAGTTTGTGCTGATGTTTGTAACTACTAAAAATATTTGCCTCAGATCGATGTAGTGATATCTGTTCGGTTTTTCGTCTGTCTGTCCACCTGCCATCTTTCTATCTGTCCATCTGTGAGTCCACGTAAACCTTGTCCACAGGACTAACACTTAAATTGATTTAAATTGCCATAAGTTACAAATTATCGTATAGATCTTATTCATAGCGCTTTCCGATCGTCAAAAAAAAAAAAAAAATAAAAAAAAATCTATCAAAAATTTGTAAAAAATTTTTCTCAAATTTGTCTTGTATATGTTTTCGGAAAAAATAAGTAACTTTACCAAACATATGGTCACTATCGGTTTATTTTTCGACCTTATCCCCATATATCCGTTATGAACTTTTACAGATCTGCAAGCAAAATAATTAATAACAATGCAACACAAGTTTGGTTTATGTTTACATTCCATAAGCAATTAGATGGATCGAAGACCCTTTCTCTAAACGCATGGTATAGGGTATCGTATAGTCGCCTCTTATTTTCACAGTTGCCTTTTTTTGTAGTTGATGTGATATTTTAAATTTATTTATTTCTTCTATTTTTTATATTATATGTTGAATCGATTGAATTTAGTAAAATACTCAAGGAATGTTTTAGATTAAATCAATGGAAAATTACTGCAAATTTCATTTAAATATTCTTAAAAGTGGCTGACATTTGATTTTTTATTTTTATGCCATCCACATCAATGTTCAGATGGTTTATATATGTAAGTTTGTCAATCCGTTTGTAATAATTAAAAAAAAAATATCTGAGCCGCATAAAATACGTATATTCTTGATCCTTATAATGAGCAGAAATGCTACAGCGATATCCGTCTGTCCGTCTGTGCATTCACATCCTGAGCAGGTTGTTGTTTAAAATGATCAAATTTTAAAGAAAATGTAGAAAAACTCTATGATTATTTTATGTTATTCTTGTTATTGTTACTAATATAATTTGTTTTTCCTGTGAGTGATAGCTGCAATTATTCTTGTTGTTGTGTTCATTGTCTTCGTAGTAATTGCTATATAAGTGTATGTTTGGTTATGCTCCACGTGTCATATTAATTTAAGCGGGCATTGCTACACTTTTTTTTAACCTTATCAGGAAATAAATACAAAAAATCGCCGATTAGAAAGCAAAATTACAATAAGCATCTTTTTTTTTTAACTCTTAACTATTTAACTATAACTATTTATAGATTTTAATAAATTTGAAATTTAATAAGATTTTCATAATAGAAAATATCCATGTTGCAATTGGTTTCATTTGAAAACATTTCCAATTTCCCTAATTTGAATTTTTTGTTACAATTTATCATTTTTTTATGAATTCAAGATATTTGTTTTATAGAAAAAGTGTCAGATTAAAAACTTTAAGCATTCTAAATATACTGGCGGAGCCCAGCACTCGAAATTCGGGTGCAAATTCAAGGAAATTTTATTTTTTCATAAATTTTATTTCTCTCAATGTTTTTTAGTCTATATACATACATAAAAAATTTATTAATATTTAAATAAAATTCATTAAATTGTGAATTTTTAAATAAAATTCATTAAATTTCATTATAAATATTTGTTGAACACATATCATAAATAATTTTTAAGAGCTTAAAGTTATGCCAATAAATTTTTAACCAATTCACAATTCAACACAGGGATTTTGATATACAATTTTTGCAAACACATTAACAAATTTAAGAAACACATACGCGTAATTGTATACTTTTATGTGTTTTATGTATGCGTTAGAAGCAACTTTAAATGATTATTACTCCAAACAAATGTATCAGCTGGTGCACATCTATAAAGATGGTGCACGTCTGCAAAAAATGCGTTTCAAATAGTATATTTTTTTTGTCCAAATCGGTTGATAACTAAAGCGTAGAAGAGGCCACAAGATATAATATTACGTAACCAATCAATTCAGAATTGGGTTCTCTCAAAATAACAAGATGAGGTTCTTTTACCATCCTAGTGTGATACTTCTCATCAATTTTATCTATCGTTAAAGTATCATCTTTTCTGCCATCGAATGAAAACGCTAACAAATTGGTATCATCGAACCGTTTGCGAAGCACTTCTTGTCTGCATTTCTCTTTTTCTCTGCGAACTTTCGATTTAACCATGATGAGAGGTTTCCCATGTTTATCTTTAATTTTAAAATCTTGAAAAAGAGCGGTTCCCAATGCTGATGCTACTCTATCAGGCACACTAAATCTGTCACATACCAAGGCAAAGTTAAAACAATCGTATGTCTCTGTGTATTGTGAACTTGTATTTCTATCCATATCTTCCTGAACCGGTGGCGGTGCGTATGTTGAATCATCGGGATCTTGATATGTTGGCATTGATGACATACACGTTGCTCCTTGCTCTTCAATTTCCATCACAAATGCATCCATTGTTAGTCTTCTCTGATTATGTTGATCGTGCATAAACTCTTTGAGGCGTTCGGGAACCAAGCCGCATGCACATGGAGCTGCCTTCAAATCGCATTTACATGTTCCAATGTAAAAAATTGTTTCCAGAGATTTTACATACTCTGTAAATTGTTGGGTTTTGTTTCTTCTCTTGATTTGGTCTTGATATTTGTCAAGCAATCTATTCAATTTATTACACACACTTTTTTCAGCATTATTTCCATACCAAGTTTTTCCCAAATTCCAATCAACTTATCTTGTACTTGAATAGTGAATGATTTATAGGAAGACTTTTTTTGTTCTGTTGTAGCACGTAAGCTTAAGTAAAAATAATATCTCAAGATATCCAGATGGGTCGATAAATTAAGATCAGTCAAATCAGTAGACACACCAAAAACAGTAACATCATGTTGTTGCTTCATCTTGCGGTGTAAACTTTTTGATTTGGAATGGTCACTTCACTTATTAATTTTTTTAAAATATTTTTTTATCTGAAATTAGCACTTCACACTTTGAGTTCTTCACAACGACATTCACAAAAACTGTTGCGTTATATATGGTTTACGAGACGAGGTAATAAGAATGAAATGGTAATTTCAATTATACCTGCTGTGTCTTGTGGTGGCTTAAAAACCCACACAAGCAATTTTACGACCTGCAATTGTGTCACAGTGATACTTTCGTTTTTTAAAAGGGTTGCGGTGCATTACAGTGATACCTTAAATGTTAAAATGGTTGCAAAAAACGCGCATTTCTTAAGAAGGTGCCATAAAAAACCCATAAAAAGGGTTGTAAAAACAACCTTCATTTCTTAAGTAAGTGCTATAAAAAAACTACACAAGTAAGTTTAAGACATGCAGCTGTGTCTTGTGGTGGCTTAAAAAAACCCACACAAGCAATTTTACGACCTGCAATTGTGTCACAGTGATACGTTCATTTTTTCAAAGGGTTGAATAAAAAACCCACACAACTAAGTTTACGACATGCAAATGCATCACAGTGATGCCTTGGTTTTAAAAGGGTTGTAAAAAACGCTAATTTCTAATAAATTTTTTTAATTTCTTTTCTATTACTAAGTTAAATTAATTTTTTCATTTACATATGTTCTGACTAAATAAATTTCTAAAGAGAAAAATAGACTCCAAAAAGAAAAAACATAGGCATTTCGCTGATTTTTTCATGTAAAGTGGCAAAACTGGCGATTTTTTGAAATATTTATATGGGGAACCCCACAGGGGAGTTCCAGGGGGTGTGCCGCTGGCATGGGTGGGTCGGCACTCCAAATTAGTGGGGGTCGGTCATACATTTGGACTCGATTGGAGCACTCTAAATGGGTCAAAGTGGGATTTTTCAAAATTTGCCCCTACCCAAAAGTTCGACCCAAATTCTGGGACATCAGAAATCGTTTTAGAGGTATGGTTCCTTCGCAAAGTTTCTTATTTTGGTCCCTAGAATACGATTTTCACTGAGCGATTTTTTTGCCTCCCCACAAATCGACCCGGCCTAATGTCTACGTATCTATATTTAGGGTATTCACAAAGGTGTCCAAACTGTTGTATGTGTCGTATGTGCTAAAATTTTACAACAGTTATATAATTGCTGTTGATTTTTTCAATACAAAAAATGATACGACAATACAACGGTATGTTTTTGAGGTGTACTATGGGATCAGCTGTTTTTTGTTTACTATTTAATTAGTTTTTGTTGTTTATTCCAAATGTTGAGGCAAAAATGGTAGAAATTATTTAAAAATGGAAGGAAATAATTACATTCAGTTAAGTTTTTGTAAAAGAACAATTACGAGTATTTTTTTTTTTTTTTATTTTTATACCCTATACGTTTTGGTATAATGACTTTGTGCTGCTGTTTGTAACTACGAAAAGTATTTGACATAGACTCATAATCACTTTCTGAGTTGATTTAGTCCGAGTGTCCATGTAAACTTTGTAATCAAACTAAAGGCCGCAAATATGAATATATTTCGATGAAATTTGGTATATAAACTTTTATCGGCCATAGGATGAACGCTATTGACACTGATGAAATTCGGTCCATGTTCAGACCTAGTCCCCATACAAATGACCCCTATGAAATCGACATGAATTGCCATAAGATCCAAATTATCATATAGATCTCAGTCAAATTGGGTTTGTATGTGTTTATTATAACCATTAATTAGTAGTCCAAAAGTAATGCATATAGGACAATTCTTAGTTATAGGCCCCATATAGAGCTGCTTCCCGATCTTCACTTAAATCTATTAAAAACCAAAATATTCCACAGATTTTTCTCAAATTTGGTTTGTATATATTTTTTCAAAATATGAGTGACTTTAACAAAGATGGTTAGGATCGGTCCATTTTTGGACCTAGTCCCCATATAAATATAGCATCCGATATGAACTTTTTCATATCTGGAGCCAATAAATTAATAACAATGCCACTCAAATTTGGTTTATGCTTATTTTCTATATCGAATTAGTTGGACCGATAGATAGGGTTGAGATTGTAGTATACGAATATTCGAAGGTTGTTCACGTATGTACTTTTTGACGTCTTGTATTTCTTTACAACATACTACCTTAGTACACCTTATGCATTCCCTAATTGTCTAATTCTCTTGTTATTTTTCGTTAGATATTTAATTATTTGACGGACGATGTGTGGATCGGATTTTCTAAATTAATTTTTATATATTAAAAATTTCTTTAAACATGACTTGATTTTTCTTACAGAGATAGAAAAATTGATATGCACATTTTTTGGATAGTTTCTGTGATCTCGATTTATTTCAATATTATTTGTATTGATATTTCAGCTGCAAATTTGTAGAATAGTTACGAAAAATGTATTACATGTTGATTTAAATGCCTAAAATTATTTAGGAGTCCAAAAATACTTAAATATTAATCTAAACATGTAAATATTAATTTTATTTCTTTTTAATTTTGTAATTTTTCCAAAACTAGTGTATATCTTTGGTCCATATAGACCAACTTTAATTTGTTATATGTATTTATTGTATTTTTTTGTATTTTTTTTTATCTTAGTACTAAAATGTTACAAGCCCATTGCGACAAAAATATACAATTAGATTTTTTTAAGTTTTATATTTGGACATTTTACAAAATTAGTCAAGACTAATTAAAAACTTTTTTTTTATCATTGTTTTTATAACAAAAAATAAACAATAAAAAGAAATCGTAATAAATGCTGGTCAAAAAAGGAAAAACAAATAACTTAAAATGAAAATGGTATTAGAATTTAAAGGCTACTTTCCGGAAACAGTTTTAAAATGGTAATCGGATCCGATATTGTTTAAAATAGTGTGAAAAGATTCGGCGCAGACAAATTTAATAACTTTTTTTTATTTAATCACTGCAATTGGCTTTAATTAAAACGGTCGAAGTAATGAACCTTTCATTCTTTATTGTGCCTAAAAGTTAATCCACTTTTTGAGTTACCTTCACTTAAACCTTAAAAGGATTTAACTTTATAAAACAAGATATAAAGTTAAATCTTTCTCCGTTCTACATCAATGAATATTAATCATTCCACCTGATGGACGCTTAAATTGATAACTACCCAGCAAAGCAAGGAATAACAAAATTGAAGAAACAACCACAAAAAAAGACATTACAAAAATTCTGTGAATAATCACAATTCTGAGGCAACATATGGGCACCAAAATATGGAAAATAAATTTTTTTTTTCCAAATCTAATATTTTCTGAGCTACTCTAAATATCAAATATCTATTCTAGAAAAATTTTAATTTTCCGGAAAAAATCCGCTTAAACTAAATACAATAAAATTGTTCGCCATTTAAAGATTAAAGTATTTTATATAAATAAAAACTAAAACTGAAACTGCATTTTGAATTATTAAAAATTTTAATAAAAAAAAGTGTATTACCTAATCAAATTGTTCTAGTGGTAACCGAATTCCAAGCAATTCTTTTTCTGTTTGTACTTTTTAAACGAATTTTCATTTAAAAATTTACATTTTCTTTAAAATAAATAAAGTCGATTTGATTAGCCATATCAGCTTTTTCCATTCAATTTCTGAAATTCTCTTTTGTTTCTTGCTTCGCAATTATCAAAGTGAAGTTATTTTACGTTTTCTTTCAGTTTTATGTTCGTTGGTATTAAAAAAGATAATAAATTGAAATAAAGTTAATTTTAATGAAATAATATGATAAAATAAGATGATGTAGTAAATATCAAAACATCTTTAATTTCAGTACAAAAATTTCAGTGTGTAGACACGGATGAAAGTTTGAAAGAGAATTTCAAAGTTTCAGAAAGAAAAATTTCATGTCTAAACCGGGACTTAAAAGATGCTTAATAATTTAAAAAGAAAATATATATATGTCCTTATTTTAATATTCATATACTTCAAATGAAAATTTGGAAAATAAAAGTATGATCATCTGTTTAAATATGTACAATTTTTTTTTAACAAAAACTGTGCCATTTAATCACTTGAACTAATAAAAGAAAATGTCCATTTAGCGCGTTTTTTAAATGAAAATAATGGAAAAAGGCGCTAAGCTGGCATCGCTGAATTTAATATATTTTTAACAGCTTCAAATATTCAAATCAACGTTGATAAATTTATATATGTATGCGAAGTAAATAATTTAGATAAATACATTAATCATTAAAATATTTCTAAGTCATAAATTGTTTTATGACTTATTTTGATTTTAAAAATTATTCAAAATTATGACAAACTGAAATTTGTTATGTGATTTATTATACACAACTGTATCTCTTAAGGGCCACTTGATGTGAAAACTCTCATATTTAAAAAAAAAATAATAAACACAAAGCTAAATATATATTTAATACAATAATTTCTTTAAGTAACATGGCAAAATCAAATTTAGGTTAAATACTTTGTTACTCCTACCACATTATGTGTCTGCAAGTCAAATTCTCAGCACGAATTGAACAAGTAGGGTACGAGCAGCAAACAGCTGTACGAAAATAACCAAAAACAAAAACAAACTATATGTGTGTATGCAAATATAAGCATGTATGGTTAGTAGTACGTACCTATCGGTATCATACAATGTGAATAATAGAATGAAGCATGGAATAGAGAACAAAAATGGCAAGAAAATAAATCAGGATTCTCCCTCAACAAAAGCCTTAAGCCACTTTAGCAAAGATATAATGTTGAATGGTAAAGTCAGAGCAAATAAAACAAATAGCGTCGACATACATAAATAAGGCCCTCATACATATGTACTTAACAGCCCTTAAACACCTGACTCAAGATAAACGGCTTCCGGCAATAATTAATATTTCAAACAGCTGAAGATATTTCTTTTATTTTGGAAGAATAATTAATTTTTTAGCAGTTTTTTCATTAGATTGAAAAATATGTTACAAAATAAAAAACTTTTTAAAACAAACATCCTTATTTGGATGTTTATTATTTTTATATTATTATTCAATACATATATTTTTTTTTATGTCAAGTGATTGTTTAAAAACTAAAAATAAAACTTTCATAATTCGTAATATCTCTTCAATAATTTTTTTAAAAATATTTCTTTAATCATTTTCGGAACAATATGACCGTTAAACTTAGGTATGGGTTTACAGTGTTCAAATGTTCCTTATTGTTTTGAAGCCTTTGGGTAACGGTTTTGTTAAACAACAATGCTCTTGTAGTCGTGTTCTTCATACGCCCAAAAAAAACTGTTAGTTGAATTTATATGAAATAACATTTTTCTTTCGAAAGTATCTTCGGCTCTAAGCGCGATATATGCCATTACACCAGATGTAAAATATTAGGATTACCGGAGCCACTGAATATTTTGCAAAAAAAAAAATTATTTTGTTGAATAATCCTTGCAGAACATATAAAAACTTAGTAAACAACAACTCAAAAACCAAAATTTTATTTTACAGAAAAAAATTATCTCTGCACTTTTGTTAGAAAAATTTTCGATTACACTTTTGTGGGTTTTTAAAATCGAAAATCGAATAAAGATGTGAATTTTATGATTAAAATGTTGTATTATTTTTTCTGATGCAGTTTGACTATATGAATAGATGTCATTATAAAATAATAAAAACTGCAAAAAGATATTCAAACATTTTTTGTTTTAAATATATTATTTATTTCAATATGCCACATGTTTGCTGACTTTTTTGCTTCAACATACTCCTCAACAGTTTTTGACAATACTTCTGAGTATCCATACTTGATTCCAGAAGCATCTTTTATAAATATTCCATTTATTCAAGAACAAGGTGTTTTAAAGAATTTGATGAAACTAAATTTTTCATATGCTCCTGGTCCTGATGGTGTTCCAAATTGTGTTTTGAAGCGATGTGCTAACCTGCTGTATATTCTCCTAACGTTTCTATATAATAAATCACTTAAATTGGCATATTTCCCAAATTATTGGAAAAAATCCTTTATAATTCCATTATTTAAAGCTGGTAGTAAATCCGTGATTTCAAATTATAGAGGGATTGCAAAATTAAGCTCTATTCCAAAACTATTTGAAAAACTCATAACTGATGCTTTGTCTCACCAAGTATCTACAATCCTAGCTCCTGAACAACATGGTTTCCGTAAATCCCGCTCAACTGTTACCAATCTTCTTGAACTTACAACGATTGTTAATGAAGCTTTTTTAAACAAAATGCAAACTGATGCTATTTATACGGATTTTAGTAAAGCATTCGACAGGGTTAACCATGATCTTCTATTGTTTAAGCTTGATCGTATGGGTTTTAGTAATACGCTATTGAAATGGATATATTCCTATTTAACTGGCCGAAAACAGTGTATAAAATTTCGTAATCTTCAGTCAAAATCGATTAATGTTTTATCTGGTATGCCTCAAGGAAGTCATTTGGGTCCACTCTTATTTACACTATTTATTAATGATCTGCCTTCAGCTATTAAGTTCTGTAAATGCCTGATGTATGCAGATGACGTTAAAATACTTTACTCATCCAACAATAATGAGAAACAATCACGTTTACAGCTGGATATTAATAATTTCACAGCATGGTGTAATATAAACTTAATGGACCTTAATGTAAAAAAATGTAAATATGTGGTGTTTTCAAGATCTTTTCCTATTAGTGGCCAGTTTTTGATGAACAACGATCGATTGGAAATGATGGAAACATTTAATGATCTCGGGGTTTTATTGGACAAGCGCCTGGATTTTCGTAAACATATATCACTCACAATTAACAAGGCATTTGGTGTGCTTGGTTTTATCAAGCGTTGGGCGAAAGAGTTTTCTGATCCTTACACAACAAAGCAACTTTTTACTACACTAGTAAGGCCAATTTTGGAATATGGTTCTGTAGTTTGGGATCCTTTTTACACCGTTCATTCAAATTCAATTGAGTCTGTTCAAAAACAATTTCTAATATTTTGCCTTCGTGGACTTGGATGGGATCCAAATATACAATTACCTTCTTATAGAAGCCGTCTCGCTCTTATTAAGCTTCCTACGCTTAAAAGCCGAAGAAGTATGCTTAATATAACTTTTTTGTTCAACTTGATAAATGGAAATATATATTCCGAATTTCTCCTTAGCAGAATCAATATTAATACCTCACAGCGCTGTTCACGGTATTTTCAGTTCCTAATTGTAAATTATGCCAAATCTGATCCTTTTCGTCGGCTGTGTATTGAATTTAATCAACTGTATAACATTATTGATTTTCAGAAAAGTTTAGATTTGATTAAAAGGGATACAATACTTTATCTAAATAATGTGTGATAAATATTTAGCTAGCCATTTTTAATTATAAATTGTATTTATACATAATATAATATAATACTTTATCTAAATAATATGTAACAAGTATTTAGCTTGCATTTTTTAATTTTAAATTGTTTTTAAACATGTTTGGTCGAATTTATATATGTATGTTTACAAATGTTATGTTTCTTACTTTTATAGTCTGTAAGGAAAAATTTCCATAGACTAATAAATAAATAAAAATAAAAAAATCAAAGAAGGCAATAAATTTATTTTGTCGTTCCATCTTTGAATTTTCAGGGATATTCAAACTTGATAACTAAAGATTTATTTGAAATTTTGAACTTAGATCTAGCAGTTCCTGAAATATGATGCTACGTGAAGTGAAAAATCTATTTAAAAAACTGAATGCAGTGGTCTAGAATAATTTTGTGATGGGGTACGTTAAAAAATGATATACTGTTTTAATTCTTTTAAAAAACTATATAATACTGTTGTTTGATTCGTTTTCAGTTCCTGCGTTATAAATAAAATTTTAAATTCTCACTTGATCTTATATTTTTCAATTTGCAACTTATTTAAGAAAAATTCAAACATATAAAAAACAATTTGTATACCCCGCACCAGTGTGTAGAGGGAATATATAAGCTTGTTGTTTAATTTGTAATAAATAGAAAAAAATTCTGGATCCCATAAAATATATATATTCTAGACTCTTATATCAAGCGGTTTTGATACAGCAATGTCCGTCTGTCCGTCTGTGAAAATGACGATCCCATCCTCTCTAGGCTAACTGGGCAGTTAATTTTTATTGAAAATAATACACTTGTTAGATAAAATCATCACAGTCGGTTTAATTTCAATCAAAATGTAATAAAACTCTAAAATTAATATTAATTTTCTATGTTATTCTCGTTATTGTTGTTATTCAAAATTTTAGATTTTATGTGTCTAATTCTTCATCTTTTTGTGATCGTTGTATTTATTGCATTTGTATTGTATTGAATTGTATTGTATAAAAGAGGTGACGAAAGTACTGCGACCAAATGATCTATTGTACTGCCCTCTACTAATAGTTGTTCCTATAAAATCTCACCCAATCCTGAAGCCCTCAGAAATTCGAGGATGTGGGTTGGTTCCAGTGATTTTATTTCGCTCCCTGGTATTTGGAAAGAACCCAGGTACTTTTTCCTCTTATGCATTAAAGCTCCACAATCCCCCAGTATGTGCTCCGCTGATTCTGCCTTCTCGTCGCAAAATCTGCACATGGGGTGCGCTTCAATTCCTAACCTGCTCAGATGCTCCCTGAGCCTACAGTGACCGGTTAGAATCCCGGTTAATATTCTCAGTCCGTTCTTCGATAGTCCGATACATGACTCAAATCTCTTACCGTTGTAGTTACCTAGCAGTAGTTTTGATTGCCTTAAGCCCAAGTGGCTCGAGAAAAGCTCCTGTCTGATATGATTCTCACATTCTTTGAGTACGCCTTCCCATACTCCTTTTCCTATTCCACAAAACGGTTCCGGCCCCATTAGTTTTGTGGTAGCTCCCTTTCTGGCAAGCTCATCCGCTTGCTCATTTCCCCGAATCCCAATATGTCCTGGGACCCAACAGAGGCTGACTTTATTCTGTCTGCCTAGCTCACTCAGTCTTTGCAGACAGTCCCATACTAACTTAGAGTTTACTACATGGGAGCCTAGTGCTCGAATAGCAGCTTGACTATCTGATAATATGGTTATGTCCTGTCTTTTATACTTTCTATTTAAGTTAATCTGTGCACATCTATCGATGGCATAAATTTCCGCCTGGAAAATACTCGTGTGCATTCCCATTGATTCGTAGTATTTGGTTCTAGGCCCAAAGACTCCCGCCCCTGTTCCATTTCCGGTCTTTGACCCGTCCGTGTACCATTTGATCGTATTCTCCTTAAGAGAATATGCTGTGCTCAAACTACTCCATTCCTTTTTGTTACTAAGTTTTGTAACAAAGTTTTTCCTGAAATCGTATTTCTTCTCCATCCTGTCCATTGGACAATCTAGGAGGGAGTAATCTTTAACCTGACTTATTTGGTTCCATTGCCCTTCATAAAGCCTGGATATAGGTTTATCCCCCTTTATCCTGATTGCCGTTGCCAGGGCTTTCTTTTGCACCACTATATGCAGTGGGCTCTGATCCAAGAGTACTTCAAGTGATGCCGTTGGGCACGTCCTCATTGCACCCGTTATTCCAATACACGCTAGTCTTTGTATTCTACTTAACTCCATTTGAGTTGATTTTAGCTCCGTCCTTTTGGCCCACGCAATAGCTCCATAGGTCACGATTGGACGGACCATCATGGAGTACATCCAGTGTAGGATGCTGGGTTTACATCCCCAGGTTCTACCCGCTACCCTTCTACATATCATTGTAGCACGCTTGGCTTTCTCTGTAATATGGTTGACGTGTGCCTTCCATGTTAACTTGCTGTCTAGTATTATGCCTAGATATTTCACTTCTGTCCTTGGTTCGATGAGTTCTCCAAGAATTTGAATTGCCTTCCATCTTGGAAGTTTTCTTTTCCTGGTAAATGGTACAATAGTGTCTTTGTCGGATTGATGTTCAGTCCTGTTGCCCTACACCATTGATTGATAATTCTCAGCCCTCTTTGGACAATGTCACAGAGGGTTTCCTCGAATTTGCCTCTTGCTATTATGACTATATCGTCCGCATAGCCTTGACATTCTATACCTGCTTCTGACAGTTTCACTAGTAGTTCGTCCACAACCAGACTCCACATTAGAGGTGAAAGAACCCCTCCCTGTGGACATCCTCTGGTTGTGTTGACGGCTAAGGTTTCCCCTTCTGCTAGTGTTTCTGCTGATCTTGTGTTGAGAACTTCTACCATCCATCTTGATATCACTGAGTGTACTCCTTTTCGGTTTAATGCCCTTTCTATTACATCATGTGAAGTATTATCAAAGGCTCCTTCTATATCTAGGAAGGCACAAACTGCTATTTCCTTCTCATCTAGGGATTTTTGAATAGTGCCCACTAGTTTGGTAAGAGCGGTCTCTGTTGATTTGCCCGCTCTATACGCATGCTGGTTTGGATGCAAAGGCAACTGTTGTAATATCCCACATCTTAAATAGTTGTCCACTGCTTTTTCAAGTGTCTTTAACATGAAAGATGTTAGGCTTATTGGTCTGAAGGATTTTGGATGTGCAGTGTCTTTTTTCCCCACTTTGGGTATGAACACCACTTTTGCCCTCCTCCATGCCTCTGATATGTACCCTAAGGCCAAGCTACTCCGCCCAATATTCATTAAGAATGGTAAAATTCCCTTTAAGCCCTTTTGTAATAAGGCAGGAAAAATACCATCCGTTCCAGGGGACTTGTAGGGTTGAAAGGTGCCTAAAGCCCATTCTAGTCTTGCCCTTGAACAAATTTCGTTTGCTATTTGTCTATTTTCCCGACTAGGGTTTCTTAGATTGTTACTTGGCCATTCGTTGTCTACTGCCACACTTCCTGGAAAGTGTGTCTTTAATAACAACTCTGCCCTTTCTTGGCCATTTTTTGTGTAACTACCGTCTTCTTTCCTAAGTGGCATTGTTAGTTCTTGCATTTACTTCATGAGTGTCTATGTACCTATCATTATACTCCACGTGTCCACCGTCGACTCTTCCGATAGTGCTGGAGCCGCCGCCGAAATATGTGGCAGATTCGTCTAACATTTACTTGCCAAATTTAATATTTTAGTTAGTTTTTCATTTTTAACTATTAGCATAAAAATATGGTTAAAAGAGAAAATGTTTTTAAACAATTCGTCTGTGCCAAATCTTTGATACCCTCCATCCGTGTTCCAAACAAATTATGATAACCAATTTTGTTAACACTAAGCTACAAACAAGGCTAAATTTCACATTATAATGGCTAGATTTTTAAAATTATTATTAATAAGATAATTACAAAAATTTTAGTTAATTTCATGCTTCTTCAATTGAAAGCAATTATTAAATGTAATCAGCATAAATGTAAACATATAAAATTATATTTTGTTTGTTGCTAGTTCACATGTACAAAAAAAAAAACATCAACAAAAGCATCTAGCAACATCATAACGTTATGCACATGTTCTGTTATGTATAAACATTTTTCACAATTTTTGATTTTTTATAGGAAATTTTATTTGGCCTAGAAGCTTCAAATGCAACTCCAAACTGCTACATATTACGACGAACATTCTAAGTCTAAGTACAATGACCTATTTGACCAATTGCGGACAGGAGAATTTTTTCAACAGACAGACGGACAGACGGACATCGCCAGATCGACTTCTCCTATTATAAGGAATAAGAATATATTTATACAGTCTATGTGGGCTTCGGAATTTATATCGATGAGTTACAAATGGATTGACGAACTGATATGACACTGATATGTGGAGGGTATATTGAAGCTAAAATAAATAAAATCTTGTGTTTTTCTGAAGATTTTAAAGGCTTAACCAACTTGAATTATCATAAACTAATATCGATTTATTTTCTCATTTCAGTATGAGCCAGGAAAGCCTACTTTGATAATAGAAAAATAATGCAATATTTCAGTTAGAAATTAATTCTTTCTATGATAAAACCATCAATGTCTTGAAAAAAAAAACAAGAAATAAAATGTTATAATTAATACTGGAAAACGAAGCCATTAACTGTTAATTAAAAAGTATTAGAATTTTGAGGTTAAGTACCTGTATTTTAACCATGCCCCATATTGGTTATAATATTGAGTTTAAGACACAGCTGGAGCGTATCAAAGATTCGGCACAGCCGAATGTAACACTCTTACTTGTTATATTATTTGTATACCCTCTACCACTTTCTGATCAGGCCATAATGAGTTTGTACTGGTGCTTGTAACTACCAAAAATATTTGACCTAGACCCATCTCTTATTATAACGATTGACTTAGAATCACTTTCTGAGTCGATTAAGCGATGCACGTCCATCCGTCTGTTCGTCGTTTGTCCGTCTGAGTGTTCATGTAAACTTCTAAATCAAACTGCAGGTCGCAAATATGGATATACAGTGTGGTGCAAAAATGAGCCAATGTCTTAAACAAAATAAGCAACTCAATTTTTTTACAGTTTTTATTAAATTATTTCCAAACTTTTTGCTAAAATAAAAATATGCATATATAGAAAATATAAAACAATAACAAAAACATTTATTCATAACATAAGTTTATAAAAAACATAACATTTTCTCATTCAGACCATTGGCACACTTTTGCTCCAAGATTTCCCCCATCTAAATTTAATAATTAGTCCAGTATCCTTTTGCTTTCTTTAACTGATCCATCCTTTTTGGCATAGATTGGTAAAGTATAGCCACATAATCTACAGGAACTTTGTCCCATTCATACTGAACCCTCTCCCACAGCTCATTAATACTTTTCGGGGCTTCTTCATATTCTGCTAGCCGGCGTTTTAAATAAGCCCACAGGTTTTCTATCGGTTCTTAGATCTGCACTCTGCGGTGGCCACTCCATGACCTCAAGCAACTGAATATTAATCCATTCCTTGACAATTTTTGCAGAGTGTTTCGGGTCATTGTCATGTTGAAAGATTATATTCTCTGGTCTATCTGGCATTTTGGCCGTTGCTAAAGGCAAATTATCTTTCAAATTGCGAAGATAGTCTTCCTTTCGCATTAAGCCTTCAATTCGTACAAGTGGACCCACACAATCTGGGGTTATACATCCCCACACCATAAGAGAACCGCCTCCGTACTTAATGGTTTGAGATACATGAGCTGGATTTGGTGTGGTTGATGGCTTGGCCCAATACCAAACCTTCCCATCTGGTTGAAATCTATTTATTTTGGTCTCATCTGACCATATGACCTACAAAATAAACAGGAAAGGTGATATGTATTAAAAAAAAGTTGAAACAAATACCAACCATGTGCCAATCTGGTACTGTAAACGACTTGTATTTTTCATAAAAAGACTTTCGTGATTTCACGTTTTTGTGGGATAATTTAGGCTTTTTCTTCTCTATAGAAGCTGCCTCTTTCGTGCTATTTATTTTGCCTGAAATCAATAAACGTCCAAGGGCTCTGGCTTCAGCGTCAGTAATTTTTTTCGGCCTTCCATTTTTTCTTTGAAAACTTTGATCTGAATTACAGTTTTTGTATTTAGCAATTATTCTAGACACTGACCGCTGTCCTATTTTATAAAAATTTGCGATTTTTCGAGTTGAATCTCCATTTTTAGCCTTTTCTAGAACTGCGTTTTTTAAATTAGCAGATAATGGCTTCATTATATTTTTTACTTTTATTTTTCACTTTAATATGTTCACAATTTTTAAGTTTTCCAAATTGATAATGTTAAATGTAAAAACTTATCTAGTAATGCACCGTTAATTGAGTATTTTTTAGCTGGTGCAAAAGTGAGCCAATGCGATTGCGTAAAAGAGATCGATAAAAAACAAAACTATTGCAAAGATTTTTCTCATATTTAGTTCGTATAAATTTTTGCCAAAAATATCGAACATCGTCCGGATTTTTCCATTTTTGACATAGTCGCCATGTAAATATAGCATCAGATATGAACTTTTTCATATCTGCAGGCAAAAAATAAATAACATTGCCACTCAAATTTGGTTTATGCCTATTTTCTTTATCATATTAGTTGGACGTGGGACCCCCTCTCTAAACGACTATAATTTTCCTACTTGTTTATTTTTTTTTTTTTCGTAAATATATTAATAAAATTTATTTATTTAAGACAGAGCTAAAATTTGTCTAACGTATGATATGAGTTATAGCTGAAAAATTAAGCAAACAAACATCGGGATAAGGAAAAAATGTAAAAGTTCACAACAAAAAAAATTAGTCTGAAAAAACCAATCGCTTTGGAAGTTTTACTACACTGGCCTAATGATTTCACCCTGACTTGGAACTCCTCACCCCCTGGGAACAAATGGCCACGAAAATGTTAAAAAGATCATACGTATAAACATAAAAAAAAAAAATTGGTGAAGTTAAAAAAAGTTAAAAATTTGTGATATATTTGCAATTCAATCAGTTTTCATTGAAAATTATAATTCTTGAAACGCCTGTTTCTAATTTACTTTTTATAAAATTTTCTTAGAAAATCCTTTTAACCATTTTATAATATTTAATTTACAAAAATTTTCTTCGAGTGTAAATAAAATGGGGTTAGTGGTATCTATTGTCCTGTCCTATAGCATGTTTTTTTTTTGTTATACTATTAACTTAAACCGGATTTTGTATTTGAGAGAAATTATACACATAAAGAACAGTGAGGAAAAAACAGATTGTAACTGGTTTCTACTTTTTTGTGTTTCTTTTATTATTTTTTGGCTATCAGTATTTATTTTCATACAAAAAAGGTGCTTTTGAAGACTTTTTTAAAATTGTTTTTCCATTGTTATTGCAGGAATCTATATAAAGTAATTTAGCTACAAACAAAGTAATAGTTTCAGTTATAACAACAGCCGCAACTACAAAAAATATGAAGGTTGAACTAATTTTTTTTTAGAAACTAAAAATATGCTAGACATTTTTGTACATATAAAGAATTAAAGAGAATTTCAAACAGGAAATAGGAAGTGGCAATTTTGCAACACAAAGGTAAATAAATATCGAATAAATAAACGAAAATTAGAAGGAATTTTGACAATATTTGAACTGCATTCCAAATAAAACTAAGTCCCAATATGTAGGTTTTAACTGGTCGCTTGTGTTGAGAAAAGGTAATTCTGTTTTAGCAATTCTTGTTTTCATCACGTGTTTTTATTAAATTTAAAAAATATAAAGGAAAAACAAAACGAATTGCTATTGCGAGCAAGTCTGTACTCGTCACCGTTCTTCTCTTCTAATCTTTAACTTGACGCAAGTTAATTTGTCTTGGTTGAGTGCAAGCTAATATTAAAAAAAATAAAAAATAAGTATCTGTATTCAAAAATTTTTTACTGCCGCCAATGTGTCTTAAAATGTTTTCACGGGTTTTAATTAATTATCTATGAGAATATGCATTTAATATCAATGTTGCCAAAATCTTGACTTATCACTTTGTTTTACTTTGCACTTGTACCAATTTAAGCAATTTAACTAATTACACATTTTATTTTTTATATTTTCAGGTAAGATATATCAAAAGTCGAACATAAATTATCAATAAGAATATTTGGTGAGTTAGAAATTATTCGAATTAAAATATTCTATTTCTTGGTATGTCAATAAATTTTTGTATCTACTTTCGGAACAGGATAATCGAGACAATCACATAAAATATCAGATCTTAAGTCTTAAGTATCACATAGTGAAAAGTGCTATTAAAAAAACATTATTTATTTATTTATTTATTTATTTGATATTTATTACTATTCAAATTATAATAATTCTTAAAGTTAAAGCACCAGCAACTTAAGCTATCGACTAGTATTTATTTAATTGAATTATTAGAACAATAAGAATATAATTCTTTTATAAATATATAGTTCAAAAACTTTTATATAATGAAAGTCATAATAAGTATATTTTTAAAATACATATATATATGGGGGGTTTCATGTCAAGTGCACCAACTTTTGAAACCGATGTCTTCCGATCGGGATGAAATTTGCACCAAGGTTAGTCTTATTGGGTAGTAGTTTAGACACAATTTTTCAATAAGATCGGTCCAGATCTCTCTGAGTTAGAGGGGGATCAAAATCTGACATTTTGGCCAAACAGGTATTTTTCTCATCCATGTAACTTATTACCTATTGTTCCTAGAAAATTTTCTCCCAAATAGTTTTGATAGCTATTTCTTCAATATTTCGGAAAAAAATACTTAAAAAAAAATTTTTTTTTTTTACTTTTTTTTGCTAAATCAAAGCATTTTTTGCCTTTTTTTTCAAAAAGGGCATTTTTTTTTTTTTCATAAGAAAGCTTAGGATTTTTACTTTAAGAGCTTTTTGGTCGCTTAGTGGGATGGGAGTGGTATATATCTATCAAAATAAATGGTTTGTAACTCAAGACAACGGTTTTTCAATTTTTCACAAATGCACTATTTTAAATTTTTTCCTATTTGTGTGTAAAACCTTACAAATTAACAAATTAACATTTCCGATGGTATGTAACATACCTAACTAAAATTTCATACCCTCGATACTGTAATACTCAGAATATGTTAACCTCAGGAAAAAAAATCACTTTTTTTCTATAGAAATGTTGAAAAATTATTATTTTTTATTTATTTGCAATATTAATTAAATTAATATATAATAATAATATTATTAAAAATAAAAAGATAAATAATTTAATAAAATTTAATCTTAATTACATTAGATCCATTTATGTCATAACTATTTTTTTTACTTATTTTATTGTAGCTGATGAAGTATTTAAGTGGTAAATTTTAAAATACCCAGTCTTTTATCCAGCTTTTTTGTCGCCTTTATTTACTGCGTTTTTTGTCAATCCTTTCTTGGCGTTACTAGGTTCAGCTGTTGATTTCGCTGCTTGTTTATTTGTTGTCTTTGGAAAGAAATCGCATTGAATAGAGGCAGAAAACTTTTTCAACTTGAGTCTTCCATCGACAAGCGGTATAAAAGCATGGTATTGAGCGGTGCCATCGATTGTTATCACAGCATCGAATCTGCTTTTCAGTGTTTTCAATGTTTCCTGATGATCCTCTTTGCTACTAAAAACTATTTTAGTTTCTTTACAATAATTCTTTGCCCAATGGAATAAAGCAATCGCATCTAAGATGTGATCATGATGAGAGCACTGGAGGCTATACTTCGATGCATTTCTTTTAAGGTTTGTTCTTGGTGCAAATTTCATCCCGCTCGGAAGCCATCGGTTTCAAAAGTTGGTGCACTTGACACGAAACCCCCCACATATTAAATGTTTAAAATTTTTTTTTGCTCTTACCCCCTCAAATGTTTTTATTTAATAAAAAAAAATTCACCATCCTACAATCTATCTAAATTCATTATTGATATTCTGAAGAATTTTACCAAAGACTCCAAATATAAAGTAAAAGACGCCATAGAATTTAAATCTAGAATTAAAGATAAACGCATTTGTAACGATGAAATGTTAATATCATTCTCATTCGACGTCATGTCATTATTCCCCAGCATACCAGTAAATTTTGCCTTGAAATCTATAGAGAAGAAATGGCATATATTAGAAAGACATACACGAATACCTAAGGACTTATTTTTTCAATTATTGGCATTTTGCATTAAAGACACAAGATATTTCAAATTTGAAGGTAAAATATATGAGCAACTTAAAGGTCTGCCAATGGGTTCCCCAGCCTCACCAGTAATTGCTGATATTATAATGGAAGAACTACTAGTTGCTTCGATGGACAAAATGGAGAAAAACCAAGAATTTTTACCAAATATGTGGACGATTTATTTGGAATTATAAAAATGGACTATGTTTCAGATACTCTTAATATTTTTAATTCATTTAATCGACAAATCCAATTTACAATGGAAGAAGAAATTGATGGAAATTTACCTTATCTTGATTCGATAATATTAAGAAAAGGGACCTTATTAAAACTAAATTGGTACCAGAAGCCAACATCGTCAAGCAGATTAATAAACTTTTACTCCAAACACCCAAAACGAATAATTATTAACACAGCAATAAATTTTATTAGTAGAGTTTTAGATATTAGTGACAAATATTTTCACAAATCATATATAGATTAGATCAAGAATATATTAATAATGAATGATTTCCCAAAGAAAACTATTAATGACTTAATAAAATTTGTGAACAATAAAAGACTTAGGACGGACAATGAGGAACAAAGAAAAATTTACAAATCAATTACTTACGTTCCAAAATACTCAGAACGGTTCAAAAATTCCAATATTTATGACAAAGAGAAGTACAATTTAGCATTTAAAACACCAATACGGTTAACAAACTTTTTAGCAGAACAAAATCTAGGATAAACAAGGATGAAAAATCGAATTTAGTGTATAAGATTAGCTGTAATGGGGACAAGTCCAGCGTATGCCAGAAGGTATATGTTGGTACGACCAGGACAAAATTAAAAACTGGACTATCATCACATAAATCAGATATAAGATTACAGGAAAAACCATTAGAGCTAAAAACAGCACTTGCTGCCCACTGTGCAATAACTGGACACACTCCAAAATTTGACGATGTTGAAATATTAAAAGAAGAGACTAACAATGGGAGAAGGTTTATTTTAGAAATGCTACATATTATTGATGTACCT
The DNA here is from genome assembly GCA_963682025.1 of Cordilura impudica. NCBI lineage: Eukaryota > Metazoa > Arthropoda > Insecta > Diptera > Scathophagidae > Cordilura > Cordilura impudica. The sequence goes on along the minus strand of OY821519.1, from coordinate 131,245,187 downwards.
TCCGAAAAGAGACTAAATTACAAGAGCGACACTGGGAAATGTGCTCAAATATATCGACACACAATAAGACAACATAGAAAGTTTAAGTAGATATTAGTTTGACAAAAATCAACACTAGGACGACACCACATAATTATTTTTAAGAAAAATGTAATTATTTTTATTTTTGTAAAAACGTTTTTTGTTTACTATTTTTGTGCTTTTTTGTTATTTATATTGTTTTTTGGGTTATAGATTTCCCTGATGATGACCAACAAAGTTGGTCGAAATATTGGAAAATAAAATATTAAAATATATTATATATAAAAAAAATCGTTTAAAATTTTTTATAAAAAAGAATTTTTTTTTATTTCGTAATGACCTCATGGCGAACAATTTAATACTAAAAAAAAATCCTCACCAGAGATGAGCTTTCCAGCTCAACTTTATGAGATCGCTATTTTAGTTTAAGTTTCCCATATAATTAACATGGGAAAAATTCCTTTTTAAACAAAATTGGATTTACTTATAATTAACGCAATTTTTATAAAAAAAACCATTATATCTGTGGTTTTCTGGAATAACCGCGTATGTCAATTTTATCAGTTTTGACTTAACGATGCCAAATATATTAATTTTTAACGCTCTTTACATGTGTACATTTTTTTTATTAAATATTGACCATTTATGAGTTTTTTCTTTAAATAACGACGTAACTTAAATGTTTATTAAATTAATTTGCAGCACTAACGACGTATGTCAACCTACATTTGATCGCTGACAAATTATTTTCTCAGAAAACGACACATAGCTACATACTTTGTTATTAATGAAAATAAATGCAAAATAATTTTTGATTATTTTTCAGTTTATAACCACTTATAAAAACTTGTGTGTTTATTTCAGTTATTTTTTGTCCCTATTAATCTTGATACGTTGTTATATTCTCATCCTAAGTCCCGTTAACTTTTTGTTGACGAACAAAAAAATCCATTTTTCAAGCAACAACAGCTAATGTCTACATGGGTGGTTGCATTGTTAGTTTTCTTTTTCAAAGAAAACGACGTTTGTCGACATAAGTTGTTTTATCTGCACACACTTTAAGTGTAATTTACATATTGTTTTTTCGTTCTTCTCTAGGATCTATTCCTCTGAAGATTTTTGATTCAAAATTTTATATAAAGTATTTATTGCCCATATCTACGGGACTGTTAATTAAAAAGCTCTAAAGTCTTTATATCAGCCCATAATTTCAAATATAACGTTTTTTGCTCCCCTGATCATTTTGATTTAATGACATAATCGGTCATTCTAGAAAACCACAGATATATTCTTAAAGCTTAGTCTTTAAGCTTTCCATAGAAATAAAACTAAATATCAAATTTTAAATGAAGACTTTTTTCAATTGAATAAATTTAATTTTGTTTCACACATTGTAAAGTCAACGTGCGGATAATATTATCTGTTCCCCCATTTTCGCATTTACAAACGGCGTTGGGCACTTAGTCACCAATGAACAAATCCCTCCCCAAGAAAAAAGAACTTGTTTCCCAAAAATTTGCATGGAATTGGGGACTGTGTTCATGATGAGGAATTCATAAGGAATTGGAATTGGGAAGCAAATTCGTTTTTTATTTCAATTAAATTTTTTTTGGGGTATTTGTTCATTTTTATACCCTATACCACTATGTGGTTTGGGTATAATGACTTTGTGCTGCTGTTTGTAACAACCAAAAATATTTGACCTAGATCCATCTTTAATTATACCGATCTAATCAGAATCACTTTCTGAGTTGATTTAACAATGTCCGTCCGTCCGTCCGTCCATCCGTCTGTGTGTCCATGTAAACCTTGTAATCAAACTGCAGGTCGCAAATATGAACATATTTTGATGAAATTTGATATATAAGCTTTTATTAGACATGGGATGAACGCTATTGAAATTGGTGAGAATCGGTCCATGTTCAGACCTAGTCCCCATACAAAGTACCCCTATGAAATCGACATAAATTGCCATAAGATCCAAATTGTCATATAGATCTTACTCAAATTGGATTTATATGCGTTCATTACATCAATTAATGAGTAGTCCAAAAATTATCCATTTGGCACCATATAGAGCTGCTTCACCGATCTTCACTTAAATCTATTAAAAAACAAAAATATTGCACTGATTCTTCTCAAATTTTGTTTGTATATATTTTTGCAAAATACAAGAGACTTTACCAAACATGATCAGGATCGGTCCATTTTTGGACCTAGTCCCCATATAGATATAGCATCCGATATGAACTTTTTCATATCTGCAACCAAAAAAATTGATCAAAATCCCACTCAAATTTGGTTTTTGCTTATTTTCTATGTCCAGTTAGTTGGGCCTAAGAGATAGGGTCTCTAAACGCATGATTTAGGGTACCTTACTTGTTTAATTTAGCAGCTTGGGGACTAAGTTCATTTCTTTACAAGACGACATAGCAAAAAAATACTTCAAAAATAAGCTGCAAAACTGGGGTAGTTTTTTTTGGTAGTTTATTTTTTAAACATCAAAAATAGCGGAATCGTTTGAAAATTAAAGAAAGCGGAACTTTTAAAAATCGTCACAGAGGCATTTAATTTAGAATCCATAGCCACTTTTTACTGCCTGCACTGAGGGTGAACATTTTTCGGCGAATTACGAATTCCCATTACTTTCTTAAAAGAATTGCCGCCTGTCGTAAGCATTATTTTGAAAGGATAAGAAGACATGATACATGCTTCCACTTTTGTTTCTAAAAATAAAGTGAAGGTAATGCATGTTATCACTCGAGAATCTTCGTGTTTGGATTCCACAACAACTTCTTTTTGGCAATGAAAGTGTAATGCATTGCAATATTATGAACGTGGATTCCGAATATGGTTTCCTTTTGGAAGAATTTGTAAGTTATGCTTTCCAAAAGCATGCATTTTCACCTTCTCGATACATGAAAAGGTTAGCAATAATACTTCATTTCTCGCTTACAGTGTAATGTATGCGTAAGGCATAAAAACGTATTTAAAATTTGTATTTTATCAAATAAAATTTGAAAATTTATAAAATGTAGATAATATTTACTTGTTTTTATTAAATTAATATATAATAATATTATTTTATTAAATTAATATACAATAAATGTAATTTATAATAACTTTGTATTTCTCGCCAAGCAGGCTTTTTTATACAACGTGTTTTTATAATTTTTAATCGTGGCCCGAATTTCTGAAATAAATTCCAACTCGGTGTTACCGTTCCGTCGTGACGGCTTCTGTAAAGAGGAATGATTAAGAAGGAAAGTCATTGTAATTAGTTTTATTATGAAAATCAAAAATTTTATTATGACTTACCAAACACCATCGCATTGAAGGCCTTATAGTCTTTTAAAGGCATTTTATCTCTGACTCCATCATAATTTATATCATGTATCAGAGTTCTGTCAATGATTCGATGAAAATTTTTGGCAACACCCTCAGGACTTATTAGTTTATTTACTATGTCAACCTACAATAGAAAAATGTATTAATTCATATTCCAAAATCAATTACCAAGCATATTTAACCGTTATTTAACTTGTATGCCTACATTCCTCATCAACTTTTTCCAGGTCTGCGATAGAGTTTATGGGGAAAATAAGGTTTGCAGTGGTTGAAGTATTGGGAAATAATTTTTGTACTTACTGCATAACTGCTGTACTTTTGCTTAATGCAGCAATGTTTCGTTCTACAAAAAAAGAAAAAGTACAAAGTTTACATAATCTTAAAATTGTATATAATCATTACAATTACCTTCTAATTTATTCAACTTTTCCAAAATAACATTTTGGATTTCAATAATATTGTTGACCTTTTCTTCAACGGAATCCAAACAATCTGTTACGCTGTGATCTGCGAAAATGGGATTATTAATGGTCAAACCAACTATCGTAAAAAAAGTATGATAAAAAAGTATGATAAAGAATTCGCTCGTCATTCTGCTTTGGCTTTATTTTTATAACGTGAATTTGCTTAAATTGAAAGGTATTTCAGATAGTATTACGTTTATTTGCAAAAGTGTTTCATTTTGTACTAAGAGTACCAAGGGTTAAATTAGATTGAATTCGTGTTTTAGTTTTAAGTGTTTAACTAGATTAAATAATATTTAATGCGAATTGGTATGCAAAGTTGGAATAAGCAGACATCTGTCATTTAATGGGAGGCACATAAATTAAAATAATATTTAGAGACAGGGAAATCCTCAACTTTATCATCGGTTTCTTTATTTACTGTGACAATACCGAGATCACTTCCTGATTGTACCGGACCAGATAAGAAGTTGCTTATATTTTTAAATCTGTAACCCACGACACTGTCAATGTTGTTTAATATTGAAAATTTATGCACTTTAATTGGGATAAATGGGCTAATGCAGCAAACGTTATCTGGAGCAGTAAGTACATCTCAAAACGAAGAATTTAGCGAAGTAGTGTGTAATAACACCGCTTCTGTTTATTTTAAAACCAATTTGTACAACTTCACAAATTTTATCATATCTGGAGTACCAATTCTGTGGTTTTCTGGAATAACCGCATATGTCCATTTATGTCCGTTTTGAGCTAACAATGACAAATATATTAATTTTTAACGCTTTTTATATGTGTATTTTTTTAAAAAATATTGACCATTTTTGACTTTTTTCTTTAATAACGACGTAACTTAAATGTTTATTAAATTAATTTGCAGCACTAAAGACGTATGTCAACCTACTTTTGATCGCTGACATATTATTTTCCCAGAAATCAACACATAGCGACATACGTTGTTATTAATAATAAAAAAAAATGCTAAATAATTTTGGATTATTTTTCAGTTTATAACCGCTTATAAAAACTTGTGTTTACTTCTGTTATTTTTTGTTTCTTTATTATTCTTGATACGTTGTTATATTCTATATCCTAAGTCCCGTTAACTTTTTGTTGACGAACAAAAAAATTTAATTTTTCAAGCAACAACAACTTATGTCTACATGGGTGGTTGCATTGGTAGTTTTCTTTTTCAAAGAAAGCGACGTTTGTCGACATAAGTTGTTTTATCTGCACACACTTTAAGTGTAATTTAAATATTGTTTTTTTCGTCCTTCTCTAGGATCTATTCCTCTGAAGATTTTTGACTCAAAATTTTATATAAAGTATTTCTTGCCCATATCTACAGGACTGTTAAATAAAAAGCTCTTAAAATTTTATATCGAGCCCATAATTTCAAGTACAACGTTTCTTGGCTCCCCTGAACATTTTGATTTTATGACATACGCAGTTATTCTAGAAAACCACATAATTATATGTTTAACAGCAAACAAATTTTCTATATACAGTGGCTCACAGCTTATTTTATGCAGTGAATATTTTCCTTTTTAAGGCTCCATAGCAAAGAAGTTAACAGGAATTAAAAAAAAACCTGATATCATTTGAAAGAGAACGAATTCTAGTTTAACAAAAACACTTCATTTATTGCAAAAATCTACATTTAAATAACTTAAAAATAAGAAAACAAAAAATATTGCATTTTTTCATCTCACACCTTATTTTATGCAGGCACTTATGATTTTCGAAACTTGACATTACGCCCATAATTTGAAATGTAACGTTTTTTGGCTCCCCGGAATATTTTGATTTTATGACATATGCGGTTATTCTAGAAAACCACAGAATTATGAAGTTACTCTAAAATCTTCGAGGGTTTTTTAACCTTTTTTTTTTTTTTTTTTTATATTTTGAAGTTTATTTTCAAATTTATATGCTGAAAAACTCTCAATGTGGCCTATTTCTCGCACACATTGACCAACGTGGACCTTGTAATGTATGGGTGAGTATTAGTTGCTGTAACTCTCTACAAAATCATTTAATAAGATTTCAGCTGCATTGATGTTATTCACGTACTTTTTCGACATAAGCAAGCGGTATGCGCAGTGAAACAACAAAAAATGGTAATAATAATCCCTTGGAAAAATATCTTTTAATACGAATGGGCCGGTATATAAAATAAACTGGCGAAATTCCACAGCTTTCGATCTAGCTAGGTCACCAAGGCCTCTAGGTTTTCTGGCGAATTCTCTTGGAATGAAGCAGGATATGCCACAAAGATTTGAAGATATTTTGTTGATGCCATCTGCATCTAATTTAAATTGCAGGGTCTTTTTTTGAATTAAGCAAAGCAAAATCTTTTTACAAACTCCTAAAACAAAAAGATGCATCGGGTCTAGTGGAAACTGCATGACCATTCTCACATAAATATCTTCTAATCTTGACTTTGTTTCTTGAAACGAAGAATTATGATAAGAAACATATACGAAAAGTCTGCATCATTTCTTAAAGGCCCAGATGTACTTGAAAAAACGGTCACATTTTCAATCCGTTTTCCAACCTGTAAACATTTAGAGCACCCATTGAAGGCGTTGTGGCCCACAACCCCGTAAAGGGAAGTTCTAGCTGGGGCATCACAAACAAAACATCTAATTTTAACTTTTATGAAAATTGAGTCTACTTCAAGACCTATTTCACTCAGATATGAAATTTCCTGTGCGAAATTATCTAGGTATTCGTCAACGCTGCTTGGTTTACTTGTACCTAAATACGCCCCCATTAAGAAAACTGTGTTATTTTGAAAATTGCACACATGACCAAGAATTGGACAAAGACTTTGCTTTGAACTTTTGAATAATGGTAATCCATCAATTTCGACATCAAGAAGTATCTCAGAAAAACTTTTTAACTTTTCTGTTATGCTCAGCAAATAACGCTTGATTCCTAAATGAAAATATTGTCCGGGTGCCACTAAACGAATAACAATATTGTTCGCGCTTTTAATTATTGTTTTTGACGATTGTGGAACGTCTATGTTTTGCGACTTCAAAATCTTTAAAATATCATCTAAAGCGTCGCGTATCGGATGGTGTTTCTTATGAAACGCAATCATTTTATCCGCAATACGAATTTTCGAACACATCTTCAAACACTTCATTATTGTTAACTGATTCTGAGTCGAACACAGCTTTAAACACTTCGTTATTATTAACCGATTCTTGGAAAATATTTTCACTATTTTGCTGCAAATCCATTTGTTCATTCTGACTGCTATTTCCAATTTGCATTATATATTTTTTGTTTTTAGCTGCCACGACCCGTAAATTTCTTCTTGAAAACCCCTGCATTATATGTAAAGTCTAAAAGCGGCAAATAAGGTATAGAAGCACAATGAAGTCTAAAACACTGTTCTTTGAATAAACTCAATACCACTTTTCCTAAATAACACTAACTTACAGAAATATTTTATTAAACTTTTTATTTATAATCAAAAAACACGCCGTCTCACGCCAGTAGCAGAAATGAAATGACAGAGAATGACATTTTTTCATTTATCGTCCAACAACAAAAAACAAAGTGACAAGGAAAATCATATTCTAGGGACCAAAATTTGAAACTTTGCCCAAGGAACCATACCTCTAAAACGAATTCTGATGTCCCCACTTTTGACCTGACTGTCTGTCTGACATGGGGCAACCACATTCCCCCTCATGCAATTGATGTGAAACTTGGTCCATAGTCTTGTTGTGACTACAGATTAATTTTGTGGTAGTCACGCATAGTCACGGAGTGATCTAAAAGTTATTTACCCTCATCCGATCGATCTTTTTGAATAACATAACATAGACAGGGCGTATGATTATTATTTATTAGCAGAGTAGAAGATACGTAACGTATGAGTGTTAATTTTAATATTAAATCAAACATAGGCAGCCCAATTCTAAACAAAAAATGGTGATTTTTATAAATGTTTGTATGGGGAACCCCCAGGGGGGTTCCAGTGGGTGGGTCGGCCCTCCAAAGTTAGTGGGGGTCCGTCGTACATTTTGACTCGATTGGGGCACTCTAAATGGGTCAAAGTGAGACAGACAGACAGACAGACAGGTCAAATTCGTTTTAGAGGTATGGTTCCTCGGGCAAAATTTCTTATTTTGATAACTAGAATACGATTTTCCTTGTCACTTGGGCGATTTTTAAATCGACCCGCCCTATTGACCACATAGTGGTATAGGGTATAATTATATTTCTTAACGAGTTTTTTTTTATATTTCTATTGCAATCTCGGGATATTGATTTTGATGTTTATAAATAGTAACCTGGTCAGGATATCAATAAATTATTTTCTCTAAAATCAGCAAACCAGCTGAAATATTGAAGGCGTGATCGTGACTTACACAGACGGACAGACGGACATTGCAATATCAGCTCCTCTTCTTATAAGTACTAAGAATATATATATTTTTGGATCTAGATTAAAATCTAATTATTATTACACTGGTGTGTAGGGGATGCAGTACTCTTTGTCATCATTTATTTTTATTTTTTTTTTCAATTAACTGTCAAATCCAATAAACAAAAACTCTTGCGAACAGTTCAGGGTCATTTATTGTCTTTTTAAGAAATTGTTTTTTTTTTTTTCATTAATCTTTTGGCTACGAAATAAAAAACAATATATTTTTTTGTAACGTATAAGTAATGTGCTAAGATTAATTCTAAACTATAAATCATACGCCTCAAAGGCATATTGAATAAAGGAGTGCTGAATTTTTAAATAGGAAATTACAGGAATTATTTTGTATTGATTAATTTCATGTAATTTTAATTTTTATTATCTTTTTAATAAATAAATATCTATGAAATTATGAACCAGTGGCTTGTTTGATACCGCAATTTTTGTATTGGCTTATTTTTTGGCCTCAAGGGTGTCTTCACGTTCTTTATTGTTATATTCTTTTTTCGAAATTATTTGTTTATAATTTTTTTTTATTTAGCAAAATAAAAATTTTAGAATAATTTTGTTCTATCAAAAATAATTTAATTTTAATCTTATTGTTCTTTGCATTTTATATAAAGAAAATTTGTAATTAGTTATTAATTTATTAACGATTTTATAATTTTAAATACAATCAGTTCCATACTGCAAAATAAGACTTTTAGTCTTGTGTATGGAACAGTTCCAATAAATAAATAAATAAAAATAAATAAATAAATAAGTAATTATGGCCTCTGAGATAGAATAAAGAGGAAACAACATCTAGCTGTTGTTCATCTTTAAAGACTTTGATTAGCTCCTGGGGTAACGACATTCTAAAAGAGTCTTTTATTTTGAAAGCATCATACGTCACTTTAGTTTTGAATCCATATTTTTAAGGGATTGCATTTAAGATGTTTCAAAATATGGATTTCAGCTGTTGGCAAATGTTGGCATAGTCATAGAAAAATATTTTTTCTTCGTTATGGTATGCCACTTTCAGTATTTAATTATTGAAGTGAAAAGGTTGTCGAAAATTCAGATTGTGCTGTATTGGTGTCCATGTGAGCGAAATCATGGTTAAATAAAAATATTAATACATAGATAATATTTATTAAGAAAGGTAGGTAGGCGTAAAAGAATATTTTAATTAAATATTCATAATATACAAAAACTTTTTATATATTTGGAAAAATAATTGATTTTAAGAAAATATAATACAATAAACACAAAACACTGCTTTAGTGCTGCCTTCTTCTAAAATAGTGTAAGAAAATAAAAACAAGTAAGAAAATTATAGTCGGTTTAGACCGACTATACGATACCCTATACCATGCGGTTAGAGGCTCTATCTCTCAGGCCCAACTAACTGGATATAGAAAATAAGCATAAACCAAATTTGAGTGGGATTTTTATTATTTTTTTTGGCTGCAGATATGAAAAAGTTCATATCGGAAGCTATATCTATATGGCGACTAGGCCCCAAAATGGACCGATCCTGACCATGTTTGGCAAAGTCTCTTGTATTTTGCAAAAATATATACAAACAAAATTTGAGAAGAATCAGTGCAATATTTTTGTTTTTTGATAGATTTAAGTGAAGATCGGGAAGCAGCTCTATATGGGGCCTATGACTAAGAGTTGTCCAATAGGGATCATTTTTGGACTACTGATTAATGGATGTAATAAATACATACAAACCCAATTTGACTAAGATTTATATGATAATTTGAATCTTGTGGCAATTTATGTTGATTTCATAGGGGTCATTTGTATGGGGGCTCGGTCTGAACATGGACCGATTCTCACCAATTTCAGTAGCGTTCATTCTATGGCCGAGAAAAGCTTATGCACCAAATTCCATCGAAATGCATTCATAGTTGCGACCTGCAGTTTGATTACAAACCTTAAATGGACACACAGACGGACGGACGGACATCGTTAAATCGAATCAGCTGGTGATTCTGATTCGAACGGTATAATAAAAGATCTAGGTCAAATATTTTTGGTAGTTACAAACAGCAGCACAAAGTCATTATACCCAAACCACATAGTGGTATAGGGTATAAAAATGTCGAATGACTTAAGAGAATTTCAGTTTATTATATCACCTTTATAAATGGTGTTTTTTCAGCCCGATAGAACTTGATATTGTAAAATAATACAAAAAATTAAATTTTAATAAAAAAAAAAATATTTTATTATATACGGCATTAATATCTAAAAACGACTACGCGCATATGGCCACCGCGGCTGTTTTTGACGAAGCGCCTGCTGGACACACAATTTTAGGTGGATTTTTCGGACATTGCTGGCTGCATGTCACGGTAACACGATCAATTTTGGCCTCCAAAGCGTCAACTATTGCCGATTTATCATCATATATCAGTGACTGCAAGTGGCTCCATAGGAAATAATGGAGAGGTGTCAAATCAGACGGCCTTGGAGGACATTTTTTGAAATCAAGTTAATACTAAATTTTGATTTCAATAAGTCGACGGTCGAGGTCAACGTATGGCGCGTAGCGCCATTCTATTGAAAATGCATCTCGCCCTTATCAATGTCATTCAGACAAAAAATCATTGACCGTAACGTGAGTTCCAGCTTCATTTCTGAAGAAATAAGGCCCGATTATTCGACCAGCATGGAGTCTGTAGGATCTGCTGTGAATTGGTCTCACTCCATATGCGGTAATTTTGCCTATTAACAAACCTATTAAGCCAAAAATAATTTTGCGAGAAAACATCGTCTTTAAGTTCCGCAAATCAATGTCTGTTTTTCAACGAAAATTTGCTTAATTTGGTAGCATTGTTCAAGCTAATACTGATTATAAATGCAAAAAAGTGAGCGCAGTATGACCGCTCGTTTGACAACTAACCTTTTCATACATTCCATCTAAGCAATATGTATCGCCCATTCCATGAGAGAACTGGAAATTTTATTCAGGTTAATAATATTTTGAAAACAAGGATGCTATTGCATTTATCAGAACAAAAATATAAAAAAATCTCACGCATTATTTCATCTTCTTAATTTTTTCAAAATCGCAAAAAAAAATAAAAGATTTTGTACTTTTAACGAACCATATCTCTGGCAATATTTTATTTAAATTACGTTTGAATATTCTATTTAAAAAAAAAAAGTAAAAATATTATTTACAAAAATTGGCACTTTTTCATAATTGCACTTTGTAAATTTATTTGTCGTGCAATATACCCGCTCTAATTTATTATTTTTTAGCATTATTAGAAAATATGGAATTTTTCGTTAAGCAAGCATTCTTAGGCATCGTTTTACACTATTCAATAATCCGTCTCAAGAAACTTTTCACCATTTTTTCATATAAGTAAAATACAAAATATTTCAAAAATTGGCCTTTTTAGTTCTTTCTTCAATTTACCTGTAATAAAATTCTTATATCAAAATAACCAAAGATTTTTATATCTTTTTAATAAAAAGCCAAATATTAGAAGTAGTTTTTATTTTATATATAGGAAAATGCTGAAAGGTACCCATAAATGAAATATTCAACATTTAAATTGGCGGGACTTAAAATATTTTATATTTTATATTTTCTGCAATTAATCCTTGGCCACAAAAAGTCTATGGACAAAGTTTCAGATCGATCGGAGGAGGGGAAGTAAGGTTTTAATCTCTCCGTGGCTGTGTGTGGCTATGGGTGACTGTGCGTGACTATGTCAAAGTTAATCTTTTTCACAGAAAATCTATCGACCAAGTCTCAGATAGATCGGATAAGGGGAAATGGGTTTCAAACCACTCCGTGACTGTGCGTGACTATGCGTGACTGCGCGTGATACCATAAAATTAATCTATTGTCAAAACAAGACTATGGCCCAAGTTTCAGATCAATTGAATGAGGGGGAATGGGGTTACCCAATGGCAGACAGACAGACAGATAGACAGAGAGTATGTGTTATAAGGAAGAGTTTAAAGTTAATAGGATATCCTTTTTTTTTTGGAAATTTTCGTGTCTGATAAATAAAATCTCTAATATATTAAAATTGAAAAACCAGGGCAAAAAATAGTAATTTTTGGCCGATATCTCATGGAAATGCTGATGTATATTTTATATAAAAGATAAAGGAACACCAGTTCAATATAAATAATTGTGTGTACTAATTAATAGATATCATTTAACATTAAGTTACAATGCTGTACTGTTATATTTCCTACAAATAAGTATGGTCAATGATCAATGTGTACACAATTAAAAGCCACTATCTCTCACAAATTTTTTTAACATTAAAAATTATATATCTTATCCACTAATCACCTCCATTAATTTTCTTAGTAAAAGCACTTATGCCACTTCGAATCTGTACATGTTGGTTAGCAAAAGTGCTATCAAACAATATCTAAATAGCTCTCAATATATTGACTGTAATATTTTTTCCAATATATTGATGGCAATTGAAATGAATAGATATCATTAAATCATTATTTGGATCTTGTTGGAAAAGTGACTTATACCATTTTCATAATAAATTGTTCTTATAATGTTTTCCAATTTTATTTATTTTTCAACAACATTTCATAAATTAGCAATGGAAGAGATTAGTTTCAATTCGGAAGTCCTTAATTTAAAATAATTTATGTCTGTTTTGTGCTTCCAGAATAGTCACTTTTAATTAAAATTATTCCTTTTGAGTCAAAAATATGTATTTGTCATTAAGAAAAGTAAAATGTAATTTTTTTATTTTGTAATTTTTTTCATTCTATTCTATTCGTTTTCAAAAAATGGACTATAAATTGTGCCAAATAAATCACCAAAGGTACTGTTTATTTATTTAAAAATATTTTGGTTCTATCTTAACTCATTTTCTATTTGCATTATATTGTTGACTATGATTACCCTAATTCTGTAAAAAAAAAAATTTCCTGGCCTTTACGTCAAAGTGCATGTAACAAAAATATCTTTACATTACAGTTTTTTTTTTAAGGTATGAGTCAGAAATTTAGTAACATATTTTCATCTCTAAGTGAGTATACATGTACAAGGAGATGAGGAGCTTAAACGTAAACATATAAACGCAGAAAAAAGAAATTCTATACATACAACCTAAGCGATGGGGCAAAAGAACCATAAAATGCAAAGTTTTCATAACAACAAAACAACAGAACATTAAAAAAAATATATGAAGAATTTCAAAAACAACGAAATGTTCCATAGCATTTGTTTAAATATAGAATATATATAAATATATATATATACATACTTATATACATATATTTGCTTATATATAAGTTATATCTTTGGCTCCTAATGTTCCTGTTGTTCATATTTAACGCATTAAATATATATATATAAAACAACAACAAGAAATGTAATAAAACATGCAAATGTCAAACTAACAAAACCCGGAAATTCGAAGGACATTTTCGAATATTAGGTTTTTCTTATTTTCTTTTATAAATAAAATAAACCCACACACACATACACCAACTCCCACAAACTCACCAAAAACATAAAACAGATGTTTTTTCCTTTAAACAAGATCCACAAATGGAAGAATGTAGCAGAATATTTTATAAAAAAAACTAGTTATTGTTGGTTAAAGCTTCTTTGTTTATAAAAGTTTATAATTCTCTCTCTCTCTCTCTCTCTCTCTCTCTCTCTCTCTTACTCTCTGTGGTATCATTCTGGAGTATGTATTGTAATGCGCATGCTTTGGCTCGAACAAACGCAACCGATGTATAGTATTTTCGAACATTATGTTCGAATTTTGTTGTTTTTGTTTTTCTTTATAGTTTTTTTTTTATTCACTAAAATAAAAATAAACACTTTGGCAAAGTTTTCATATATGAGAGATAGTAAAAAAAGAGCAGAGAATAAGCAGTTGAGAAAGAGAGGAAGTGCTTTTAGAAAAACAAGTGTATGTATGACTATTTAAATTCAGAGATGGTAAATTACAGTTCAGAAATGCTACTGAAACTAGGGCCAAAAAGTACTTTTCGAGATTTTGTTTTTATTAAGTACGATGTAGGACAATATTGGTAGGCTGCGCTTTTACTAAATATAATCTTCCGCAATTTCTTTTGGGCTGATAAATTATGGTTGACATAATCACGTATCTGGATATGAGTAAATTAAGTCGAGTTCATAGATTATTCTTTATTCATCAAAATTTTACAAGTAAATATAACAAGTTTATCTTAAAACTTAGAACAAGAAAGAATTTATATGTGTTAGTAAATTTACAGTCAGCCGTTGAGCTAATAGGGGGTCTTTGTACGGGGTCAAGTTAGGAACATGTGATGAGTCCTATAGTTGTACCTGTAGTTTGCGTACTGTTTATTATGGCCAAACAGTCAGATAGCGAGCATCGCTGAATATACAAAAAGGACAGTCCATTTCAAAAATTCATTAAATATCGTGACCACGTTTTGATATAAATATAAAACTTTGGTACACAAACATTTTGGACATTAGAATTTAAACATTTTTGTTAAAAAAGTATTATTGATGTGTAAACATATATGCGCCCAGGGGGGGGGGGGTAAAATCCAATTTCACAATACAATCACAAAATCAGCGTAAGGGAAAAACGGTGTGTGGTATATGTCAGTGTATTGGCGTTTTTAGTAAGCAGAACCGCCGAGTTCGTTGTCTGTTTAGCAAAATCACAAACCTTTTTCGTTAATTTTAAATATTCAAAGTATTGACCGCTAGTTGTGCTGTGAGTTTAAAAAGCTAAATACTAGGAAAACTTTGAAGAAGTCCAAAATAAACTTAGGTGTTTTTTTAATTACTAAACCTTTTCCAATAGTATTTCAGAAAATATCAATTGAATTTCAGAAAGTATCAATTGTGCTTCATAAAACATTATATTGATTTTCAGAAAATATCAATTGTATTTCAGAAAGTATCAATTGTATGTCAGAAAACATCAATTGATTTTCAGAAAGTATCAATTGAATTTTAGAAAACATCAATTGATTTACAGAAAATATCAATTGTGTTTCAGAAAATATCAATTGTATTTCAGAAAACAGCAATTGACTTTCAGAAAGTAGGAATTGTTTTTCAGAAAATATCAATTGGCTTTCAGAAAATATCAACTGAATTTCAGAAAACATCAATTGATTTTCGGTAATAATAAATTGTATTTCAGAAAGCATCAATTGATTTTCAGAAAATATCAATGGAATTTCAGAAAAAAAAGCAATTGAGTTTCAGAAATTATCAAATGTATTTCAGAAAACATCAAATGTATTTAAGAAATTATCAAATGTATTTCAGAAACCATCAAATGTATTTTAGAAAATTTTAAATGTATTCAGTCGAGTAATATGAAAAAGTCGTATCATATAAAAAGCTTATGTTATGAAATTGACAGTCAGTATGATTTTATTTTCGAAGTCCGATGTTTTTTTTTTTTCAATTTTAGAAATATTTCATCGGCCCAAAGTTGTTTTTTTTTTTTTTTTTGTAATACTAAAAAAAAGGTAAACAAAAACAAAGAAAGTGGAAATAAAATATAAATTTCGAAATAAATTTGTTTGTTATTCTAAACAGCTATTTTCATAAGACTTGAGTGTGATGGTTTAAATGGCCTAAGTATGCAGAAATTATGTCGTTACGTCTTTATGACAGTCCGATGAGTTTCATCGAATTTTTGTGTAGAAAAATTATAGGACTGAGCGGTATCATGAAAATAGGCCTTTAATGATTTAAAATATTGTAATGTGAGAACATGTTGGCTTTATTTTGTTGTCGTTGAATCGGTCGCAATAATACTGCAGTACTTTTCATATTTCAAATAGTACTAGAAAAAGTACAATAGTAGTAGATTTTGTATCCCTGTTTGAAATGTTGCCATAAATTATTGAAGATTTTGTTTTGTACCTTTGCCATTTATGCCGGTAATCATCATGGCACATACAAACGTATAAACGTAAATACCTTAAATTCTGAATGTATTCACAATTAAGTTAATGAAATATGTAAGCATACATGTCACATGTTCAAAATGAGAAATGCACTGTTTAAATTGTTGTATGATTCTAAAAACCTCACACACAGATTTACAAGGGGTTTTATTAATTTTATTTTTCACTATAAGCAGAAGTGTTGAAATTAAAAAACAAAAATAAATATAGAAAATGAAATTTAAAAGTCACATGCTTAGATGTCATATCATGACGGCCGTTGGCAGAACATCAAACATCATAAATTGTTACTTTCGATCAATTTAAATATATGAATGACATTTATGGGTATTATAAGCTCTTTTTGCCCATTCATGTCAACTAACAGAGCCATCAAATGCTACAAATTAAACATGGTAAACATTTCAAAGAAATTTTAAAAATATGAGTTCAAATTGTTTTAATGACATCTGAATCACATGCGAAAGATTTGCTTAAAACTAAACTGGTTTGAAGGTTGGCAACGGAGCCGTTACTCTATCATCAATATGTTCCAGCATTCTTGCTCAATGTAGATTTAGCTTTTAATTACTAAAACCAACTACATACATATATACAATATTTTATTTGTAAATCTGGAATGGGTTGACCAAGATGTTAATTGGTTATGAGCTTTGTAATGTAAGCAATTATCTATGGTTTCGTTGCATACATAAAATGCATGCATATAGTGTGCTTTAATTTTTTTTTATCAACAATTTATGCTCTCTTGCTCACACATATTTGTAGCGTGCATGTGTGCATAACTGGTACTCATTTCTATGCACATACAGATGTACATATGAATATATTTATCTGAGTACAAAGTCTTAGTACAGATTTATGCAGTGTTAGCCTTGAAAATTTATATTTGAAAACCCATCACAAGCATTCTACATGTTTGAATATGTAAATATGTTTTAGTTTTGCATTTAATTTAATTATGCTTTATAACCCAGCAAACTTATCGCTACCAAAGCACTAATGAGTTTTGTTCGAAATTATTTCATTACCTAGAGGTTCTTTCGTTTCAAACTACCTACTTTTATGCTGTTAAACTTTTATGTTTGGTTTTTCAAAATATGCTGGGAAATTTTTGGCTATTTGTTTTGTTTACAAACCCAGCAAAGAGTTAACTTAATTGAAAATCAATTAAAAAAGTATAATATTTAGTTTCAAAAATTTTCAGTGATGAAACGAAAAATATAAATATTTTTAACACAAAATTTTCTGTTACGAAAACGTTTTTTTATGTGTAAACATCTATCTATACGCGCAGGGAATAAATTTCTATTCACAATACAATAAAAAAACAAGTAAGAAAATTATAGTCGGTCTAGACCGACTATACGATACCCTATACCATGCGTTTAGAAACCCTATCTCTTAGGCCCAACTAACTGGACATAGAAAATAAGCTAAAACCAAATTTGAAAAAATTTTGAAAAAGTTCATATCGGATGCTATATCTATATGGGGACTAGGTCCAAAAGTGGACCGATCCTGACCATGGTTGGTAACGTCTCTTGTATTTTGCAAAAACATATACAAACAAAATTTGAGAAGAATCAGGCAATATTTTTGTTTTTTAATAGATTTAAGTGAATATCGGGAAGCACCTCTATATGGGGCCAAAGGGAGCATTTTTGGACTAGTCATTAGTGGATGTAATGAACGCATATAAACCCAATTTGAGTAAGATCTATATGACAATTTGGATCCTATGGCAATTTATGTCGATTTCATAAGGGTAATTTGTATGGGGGCTAGGTCTGAACATGGACCGATTCTCACCAATTTCAATAGCGTTCATCCCATGGCCGATAAAAGCTCATATACCAAATTTCATCGAAATATATTCATATTTGCGACCTGCAGTTTGATTACAAGGTTTACATGGACACACAGACGGACGGACGGACGGACGGACATTGTTAAATCAACTCAAAAAGTGATTCTGATTCGATCGGTATAATTAAAGATGGGTCTGGGTCAAATATTTTTGGTTGTTACAAACAGCAGCACAAAGTCATTATACCCAAACCACATAGTGGTATAGGGTATAAACAGCGTAACATGTGAGGGGTAAGACAAAATCGGTGTGATTTATGATTGTATTGGTGAAGAAATAATGAAATGTAATAACCTGTTTGAAAATGAAAAATGAAAAATGAAAAATAAAAAATGAAAAATGAAAAATGAAAAATAAAAAATTAAAAATGAAAAACGAAAAATGAAAAATGAAAAATGAAAAATGAAAAATGAAAAATAAAAAATGAAAAATAAAAAATTCAAAATAAAAATGAAAAATAAAAAATGATAAATCAAAAATGAAAAACGAAAAATTAAAAATGAAAAACAAAAAATTAAAAATTAACCGGTTGAAATAATAAATCTATAATATTAATAGGCTTGGCGATTTCTTTTGACCGATGTTTCGTTCTACCGTTTTATTCCGATTTTGACCAAACGTATATTATTTGAAAGGTATTTTTTTTAGCCATTTTGCAGATTTACAGATTTTAAAATTTTTTCCTTTATTTTGACTAAATTGCATTTAAAGTTGCTACTAACACATACATAAAATTATACAATGCTATGTGTGCGTTTATTAAATTTGTTAACCCTACGATTCATAACCGGGTACCCGTGTACCTTTTTTGACTTTAAAGTGCTGCTGTGCCTATAATTTTTGAGATATGGACATAAAACTCCGAATCATGAGAGATTTTGGCTAAACTAAGATTTAAATACGAAAAAATTCAAAATATTTTCAATATTTTCTTTAAAAAATGATTTTAAATGTTTTACCCCCATAAACACACAACCGGGTCCCCGGGTACCCTAATGCAATTCCTATGTAAATGCCTGACATGTAAATGAAAAAACGTTTTTTTGTGTTGTTTTTATTGGAAATAAATGTCTTTATTTATTTTATCATATTTTATATATATTATATTATAATTCATCCGAATCACTATCGTTGTTATTGTGGCAATTGTAGCATTTAGTAATTGTTATGGCGTGCTCATCGCATATCGGCGTGCTACATATGCTGCAATTTTTTCTAGTTTTTCTTCTGCGCTTATTTGGAAGAAGGTTGCACATGTAGCACACGCCCGTATGTACTTTTTTGCCCCTTTGTCGTGCTGACGGAGATGTTGCACAAAGCACACTCTCCAACGGCCTTCCGATGATGCTTTCAATTGCATTTTTTGTTGAAAATTGGCGCACGCTTTGCACATTTGAAATTCTATTTTCTATAACAGGAATGCACAGGTTTTCTGCCAGTTGACGCAGGAAATTCTTCCTGCGCGTCGTGGTGTATCGTGCAGTTGGATGATTTCCATAATATATGATGTGTGATGCAAATGCGCTCATATCAATGATGTTATAGAAAAATGCCATCGGCCATCTTCTTGTTTGTCACTGGTTCGTGTATTCTTGGAGCGTTTGGTCCATTACGTCCACCCCACCTTTTGTTTGGTTATAAAAATTTATAATTTCTGGTTTCCCATTCTCGTCAATTTGTGCATCATCATGCATACTAGAAAGAAGGATGACCGAGTTGGACTTCCGCTGCTTATATGAGAGCAGTGTTACGTTGTCGTAGAAGCCAAATAAACTTGAACCAACGTCTTTTTTTTGTCTTCTTTCATCTCCGCAGGGATGTAAGCTTTGTTGCGGCGGAGTGTACCCACAATGCTGAGCTTTTCTACTTTTAGTTGCCTAGCCAACAGCAGCGTCGTAAAAAAATTATCCATTGTTATATTTCGTCCGCTACCGTAGTATGGCCCAACTAAATCTCTCACCACTCTTTCGCCAACACCAACTTCACGACCAGTTTCTTGTTTGCCAGTATATATTTGGCCATGAAGTGGATATGAGTTTTTGGCATCGCAAATCCACCATACTTTTATGCCATATTTTGCTGGCTTCGAGGGTATATATTGGGTGAATTTGGTTCTACCAAATATCGCGAATTGGCGCCGCTTTGTCTTGACGCTGCCGCTCTACCCGTGTTCTGGGGTCGTCAAACCGCATAAAACGCAGCAAATCGAAAAACCTGTTTATTCCCATGGTGGCGCGGAATATTGGGTGAGCCTGTGACGTCCACAAATCTCTTGCGTTTTCGTCATTAGAATGATTTGTGCCAGCCATCAAAATCATTCCAATGAACGCATAAATTTCGTTGATTGTCGTGTCTTTCCACTTCAACTGACGTCTATTGGGATTCGCTTCATTGTACGCATTATATGTGGCATGCGCTTTTCTATTTGTGTGGCGCACTGTTATATCCACCATTTCCACTGTGAGGTATGATTTGAAACACTGCAAAGGCGTCATATTTTCAGTAATCCGCGCTGGACCACAGCGGTCTCTGAATATATTGTGGCTTCTCACTTGTTGGCAACTACGTGGTGTTCGCTGCCATTGTGTGCCGTCACGTGCAGTCATGTAGTCTGCTGGGTTTGTTGTTAGTGCATCTTCTTGCATATCATCATCTTCACTTTCATCATCAAAGAAAATTTCCTCTGGTGCGTCAATAGCAGCTGCAATTTCGTTTGCGTTGTCAACATTCAAATCTGCATTCTCTGATTCCGAAACTTCGCCAGTATAGGACACATTTCCTTCATTTTGGTCTTCCACAGGGTCCACTTCAAGGTCCTCATCTTGAGTCGCTTCCTCAAATAAACGTTGAATATATGTGCTTCTTGCTTCATCACTCAAATTCCAGTATTCCCTTGTAGACAAATATCGGTCGTTGCGGCTCATTTTCACCAACTTCACTGTTCAAATATTCAACACAGACTGGCGAAGCAAATGAAATATTTCAATTTTACGTCACAAATGAACATCTGCTATCTAATTCAAAAGCAATTAAGCAAGTATGTAGGTACCGAAAATAAGCAAAATAAGCAAATAAACAACCCTTACATAAAACCAGTTTCTGCCTACTTGTGTCGCTTTAGGTACTTATATACGAACAGAAACCAGTTTTTTTTTCCAAATATCAAATTTGTACAGTTGAGAACGCAAAATATAATCAACAACAAAAATATTTACAGGAAAATATTATTTTATTTCAATAAACGCAAAACAACCTACTTCGGGTACACGGGTACCTGTTTATGAAATTAAAGGAGTTTTGCTGGTTATGAATCGTACGGTTAATGTGTTTGTAATAAAAATGATTTTGTTTTTTGTGTTGATTTGTGAATTGGCTATAATTGATTAGCATACCTTTAGGGCCTTTATTTAATGAAAAAATAAAATATCCTCGAATTTGCACTCGAATTTCGAGGGCTGGAATCTGCTAGTAATAATAAATATTTTTATATTAGTAGAGCCCCTGCAGTTGATTGCTATAAGTGATACATAGATGACACTTTCTGTTTGATTTTAAAAAAGTGCCATAAAATAACCTTTAGTATTTAATTACACAACTCCCCTGTGATCAGACTCACATGATTTTTTTTTTTTTTTGGATGAACTCTCACACATAAATGTTATCGAATAAAGAAAACCCATTTTAATAGAGTACGTGAAAGTTTACAGTATTCGAAAAACATGTCATACCCTCCACTGTATGTCACAAAGTGTATACATCAGTTTGCTATTCGAAATATAAATTTCCGAGGTCGCGTGTATATTTTTGAATCTTATCAGAAATCGGGTCAATATAGTGATGTCCATCTGACCGCTGGCTGTTGAAATCATACTCATGACGCTTTAAGGTGAAATAATCTGCAGAAGCATAGCGTTCTTTTTTAGCTACTACATTTCCGACATAAAATGCTCCATAATATGGCTGTAGTTGCAATGATATGACACTCCTTACTTTAAACCTTTAATGAAACAAGAGTTAAAAACAACGATTTTAACAAAATGGAAGCAGATTATTTAAACTAATAAAAGTTTGTTTAAAACAAGCCAGATCTGATAACATATGTTGTTTGGTTTTAATGATAACATGTTGTTTTTCATCAAATCTATGTAGTTTTTTAAAATACCTCAAACTGAAAACTTTTTGTCTCTGGGGGGGATTTTTAATTTTAGCCTTCTAGTTTCTTAAAATAATTTTCTTAGAATTTTCTGTAGAATTAGTTTTTGCTATCACCTGTTTTTTTTCTCACCCGAACAATTTGACCCACTATAATTGAAGTGTATATATTTATGTATACCAGTATAGCCCAGCACTTGAAATGCGAGGGCAAATTCTAGGAAATATTATTTTTCATTCAATTTTTGTCTTCCAATATTTTTTTAAATCTATATATATAAAAAATTTATGAATATTTAAATGAGCCTAAAGGTATGTTAATCAATTTTAGCAATGAATATTTAAATGAGCCTAAAGGTATGTTAATCAATTTTAGCAATTCACAATTCAACAGAGAACGTCTGATAAATAATTTAAATCATTTCCATTAACAGGGTGAGTTATTATAAATATTTTATTTTATTTAATTTAATATATTTTTAAGACAGATTAAACACAAATTTTATTATTCTCAGCTTCTCTTCCATATGAGCTATAAATATGCCAATTTTCACACACCTCGCGCCGGCATATTGCTTAAAAAGGGAACTTAAAATTTCCTTCACTTATTAATATATAGATTAGTAATTTTTAAAATTAAAACAATTTTTTGTTTAAAAATTTTGGAAAATAATTATTGGTTATGATGGCTTTCATCTGCCCAAACATACATAAAGGAAATATAGTACAAACCAATATATAATGTTTTGTGGTCCCTAGGAGTATATATTCGTGTTTCTGCCTTCTGCTATTATTATGCATTGAAACCTATAGATATTTTGTCTTAAATGCGACATAGAGGTTTTCAAACAAAATTTTTTTTTTTTTTTGGTCCAAAGTCTTACAAAATCATAGTAAAGCCCCACTTATCTTTAGATTTGAAGGAGTTTTTAAAGACATTTTAGTTATATGTAAAATGTAAATATATAGATTTCTGCTTTGGGGATCCAGCAGTGATTAAGTGAATATATTATTATTTTACTTTTTATTTTTTGTGCAACAATTATAACAATGATGAAATATAGTGTATTTGTCTAAAAGTTACAACTTAAATGTCAATAGGTTAATAAACAACCATGAGTTATTTAAAAACCAACCCTTTAAAAAAACATCATTTAATTGATGATGAATCAAGCTATTCAATTTGAATTCATTCTTGGTGATATTACAAAATATGCATACATATACATATATTTGGTTAGCTTATAGCAAAAACGTGCTATGTCCATTTTTGAAATTTTTTTTAGAAGCACCAAAAACTTTTCTATTTTTCATATCTGTAGACGCAGTTCTCCTTTTGTTATTTCAATAATAAATGCAAAAATATGAATTTTTGGCTATCTACTCGTATATCATTATTCTTCTAATTTCAAAAATATAGCGAAATACACAAGGGGCAATAAAGTACTTTTACTGCAATAAAGTACTTTAAAATATATTGAGAAACTGGTTACTTGTTACCAAAGTTGGTATAATTGTTTTTTAAAATTAGATGACAATCATCCAAATCGGTTAAGCTGTAAATGATATATCTGTGGTTTTCTGGAATAACCGCGTATGTCCATTTTTGTCAGTTTTGATTTAACGATTCCAAATATATTAATTTTTATCGCTCTTTACATGTGTTTTTCAAAAAAATTTACCATTTCTGAGTTTTTTCTTTAAATAACGACGTAACTTAAATGTTTATTAAATTAATTTGCAGCACTAACGACGTATGTCAACCTACGTTTGATCGCTGACAAATTATTTTCTCAGAAAACGACACATAGCGACGTACGTTGTTATTAATGAAAAAAATACAAAAAACTTTTAGATTACTTTTCAGTTTATAACCACTTGTAAAAATTTGTGTGTTTATTTCTGTTTCTTTACTTCTTGATACGTTGTTATATTCTCATCCTAAGTCCCGTTAACTTTTTGTTGACGAACAAAAAAATCCATTTTTCAAGCAACAACAACTTATGTCTACATGGGTGTTTGCATTGGTAGTTTTCGTTTTCAAAGAAAACGACGTGTGTCGACATAAGTTGTTTTATCTGCACACACTTTAAGTGTAATTTACATAGAGTTTTCTTCGTCCTTCTCTAGGATCTATTCCTCTGAAGATTTTTGACTCAAACTTTTATATAAAGTATTTATTGCCCATATCTACAGGACTGTTAAATAAAAAGCTCTAAAATCTTTATATTGAGCCCATAATTTCAAATATAACGTTTTTTGGCTCCCCTGAACATTTTATGACATACGCGGTTATTATAGAAAACCACGGATATGAGCTGTAATTTTGTTTATTAATGCTAATTTATTGTACATAATTTTATATTGTCATTTTAAAGCCTATAAAAAAATACGTGATTGGACATTAAAAAGTGATCACTATTATTGCTGAAATTAAACATTATAAGAAAAAATTCTCATCATTTGCCCTATCTTGTAGAATGAAAGTAAAAGCGTTATTAATTTTCAAAAAAGTTATATAATGTTTGTCCATTTGAGACCATTCAATTTTTGATGAGACTTTCTGAAATGTATATCAATCATAAAAAAATGAAATACTTTAACAACTTTTTTACACACCCGTTCATTTTAAAATAAAATAAAAACGTGTTATTTTCTAAATTATCTGCAGGTGTTATTTTGATATAAATTTAATTTTTAAACTCTTTCTTTTAACTCATACTCTCTCTGTCTGTCTGTCTGGCCATCTGCCAATGGGCAACCTATTCCCCCTCATCCAATTGAGCTGAAACTTAGCCCATAGACTTGCCGTGAAAAATGATTAACTTTGACATAGTTACACACAGTCACGCATAGTCAGGCACAATCACGGAGAGATTAAAATCTCGCTTCCCCTCATCCGATCGATCTGAAACTTTTTTGCCCATAGACTTCTTGCGGCCAAAGATTAATTTTAAGATAGTATATTCGAGGTATTCGGGTAAGGCTTTTTAGAGTTACTCGATTCTTTGCAATTACGCGCTGTGCGAAATGCGGTGGAATTTCATGGATCATCAGAACTTTTTTTGTTTGAAATGCTTGCAGTAAATGTAAATATAATATGTTGTCATTATCTAAATCGCCTAAATCCGTATAATCTGTGTAATGGGATGCCACGTATAAGTTCTGAGTTTAGCTGACGGTTGTTCATGATAATACAGAATTTCTTTAATGGATCTTTCGCAAAGAGGTTTCCTTTTTATCGAAGAACACTATATACAATAGTTTCTTCATCTGAAACTTTGTCCATAGACTTTTTGTCGCCACAGATTAATTTTAAGATAGGCACACAAAGTCACGCATAGTCACGGAGTGATTTAAACCCAATTTCTACTCATCCAATCAATCTGAAACTTGGTCCACAGACTTGTTGTCACCAAATATTAACTTAAAGATAGTCGCGCATAGTCACACCCAGTCACGGAGTGATTTAAATCCCATTTCCCCTTAACCAATCAATCTGAAACTTGGCAAATAGACTTGTTGTGACCAAATCTTAATTTTAAAAATGTCACGCAAAGTCATACAAAGTCACGGTGAGATTCAAAACTCATATCGCACCTGTACCTCTAAAGTGAGTCAACTCAAAATTTTTCAATTCTCACTTTTTGCAAGAAAACGATGCAGAGTGGTCATATCTATCCACTGTAAAAATCTTACGTCGATTTTTCTAGTCTTTCGCAGAAAAAATACAGTTGTTACCCTCTTTGTGTTAAAAGAGTATCTTCTTTAGAATCCACTAAATATATATTTCGAGGTGCACCCAAAAAACTTGTTATTTTTGATGATCACTGAAAAAATCGCAAAAACAACTACTGTTGTATACTTATTATTTGCAATTCTTTACAATGAAACAACTGTTTTTTAATTTTATATTAAATATTAAAAAAAGCGTTTTTTGCCTTTAGTGAAAATTTGTAAATTTTGCGTTGACTCACTTTCGCGGTACAGGTGCGATATGTACAAGTTAAGAAGGAGTTTTAATAAAAACTTGGTTTTTACGGGTTAGATTATTTATAATTTTAGTTGGAATGTCTGATAAAATTTTATGATTATTCAACGGAAAGTACCGAAAATTAAATATTTTTATATTTGAACTTGATAATATAAAAAAAAAATGAGAAATCATTGGCTGAGTTTTTGCTGTTATATAATTCAATAGAAAATAAATCAGTTCTGTCTCTATATATACCCCATAACACTATGTGGTCAGTGTATAAAGACTTTGTGCTGATGTTTGTAACTATCAAAAATATTTGACCTAGACTCATCTTTTATTATAGCGAAAGTGATTCTGAGTCGATTTAGTGATATCCGTCCGTCCGTCTGTCTGTCTGTCTATCCGTCCATCTGTCTGTGTGTCCATGTACACATTCTAATCAAACTACAGGTCGCAAATATGAATATATTTTTATGAAATTCATTACATAAGCGTCTATCGCCCATAGAATGAATGTTATTGAAATTGGTGAAAATCGATTCATGTTCAGACCTAGCCCCCATACTTATGACCCTTATGAGATCGATTTAAAATGCCATAATATCCAAATTGTCATATAGATCTCGGTCAAATTGGGTTCGTATATGTTTATTACATCCATTTACTAGTAGTCCACAAATAAACCCTATAGAACAATTCTTAGTCATAGTCCCCATATGAAGCTAATTCTCGATCTTCACTTAAATCTATCAAAAAACAAAAATATTGCACAGATTTTTCTCAAATTTTGTTTGTATATGTTTTTGCAAAAAATAAGTGACCTTGCCTAATATGGTCAGGATCGTTCCATTTTTCGACCCAGTCCCCATATAGATATAGCATCCGATATCAACTTTTTCATATCCGAAGACAAAAACATTAATAACAATGTCACTCAAATTTGGTATATGCTTATTTTCTATATCTATTTAGTTAGATAAGTAAGGTCTCCAAACGCATGGTATAGGGTATCGCCTACTCGATCTAGACCTACTACCTTACTTGTTTTCAATTTACGTTGTTTTAAATTGTCGAGATAGTGTTCGTACTCTGCGATTTGTGTTTACCTTTCACAATTATTTGATAAAATTTTTAAATTTTCAGAGAATAAGGATATTTTTTAGTTTTTAAATTCGATGATAATTCCGCTCTTAGCTTTTGTGAACTGAATTTTTAGGTTTTTTGATTTGATAATTTGTCCGATTCTTCAATATTATTGATAACAGCATTAACATGAATTTGATACTGAAACCACATACCCGGAATTGTTTTAATTTCTCTTTGTATAAGCCATCGTTACATATAGGAATCTTTGTTAATCAAATTTTATATATATATATGTACATATACATATATCTCGTTATATAATGTTTGCTTACTGACAAATTAGAGAGCCAATTATGAGTCTCTTTGACCAAAGAGTTTAAATTTGAAGGGAAGTTGTTCAAATAAGTAACAATTTCGTTAGAAAGCGCTAAAAGCACTGCTAAAAAATGAATAGAGCTAATTTAGTGATTTAAAAAAAGCCGCAAATTGCAAATAAGTGCTTTTTGGTTAGTTAAAAGTCGCTAAATATAGCGTAAAAATCGCTAAGTTGGCGTCACTGTGAATGAGTATCCCCTTATATATAACAGAGACTAATACATTTTTGTGACTTAACTAAACCAATTTAGGATATTGTGCATGCCTAATAAAGCATATCATCATACTATTCGAATTAATCGCCCACCATTTTACCCCATTTTCCCTCTAAATGTGAGATTAGGCATCTAAAGAAAACTGGTGCCTTTTGTTTTGGCTCATATCTATCACATATCTAAGTTGGAGTGCATTCTGAGAGGACCAACCAGGACGCTTCTCTTGTGAGCACTTTTTCATGCAATCTGTGTTATTATTCATTATTGTTAACTAAAAATAAAATATATTTTTTATAGTCATAAATAATAACGAGATGTATCCTGTTAAGAAAAATAATAATTTTGATATAAAAATACTTGTAAACACTGAATAATTATATGCACTTTATACATTGTGTTTTTTACCCACATCACCTTTTTAATTCATCAAACTTTCCCGTTTTCTCAATAAGCGTTTATATTTTACCCCAACGAGAAACTACCGATTAAAGAAATTTGGTTTCTCAGTGTCTGGTTGGCTTCTATTTTGTCGCAAAGCTAACCGGCACTCATCTGCCTATTATTTATTTATCGTACAGATAAATTATTCTCCCAACTTTCATAACAATTTTGAGAGGCATTGCCAACTGCAAATAATTCTCCCAACTTTCATACATATTTTGGGAGGCATTGCCAACTGAAAATAATGTTTTCGTCGGTACATGGAGAAAACCAAAATTGTTTATGTCCTGGTTTAGTAACAGGCAGTTTGACGATTACTGGCATTACTCTTTTTTTTTTATTATTTTTATTAAAAACGAATAAAAACATTGAAGTTCATACGAATATTTGAAAAAATAAAAAATTAAAATTCAGTCAATTGTAAATTACGAGTAATCTGTATATTAACACGTGAAGGTAAATTTCTAGTTCCCTTTTTACGCAATATGCGGACACGGAGGAGTTTGAAAATTGGCATAGTTATGGAGGAGAAGCTGAGAATGATAAAATTTACCTTTCAACTGTCTTAAAAATATCTTAAATTACTTAATATAAAATATTTATAACAATTCATTACACTCTGTTAATGCGAATGATTTAA
Source organism: Cordilura impudica (assembly GCA_963682025.1). Taxonomy (NCBI): domain Eukaryota; kingdom Metazoa; phylum Arthropoda; class Insecta; order Diptera; family Scathophagidae; genus Cordilura; species Cordilura impudica. Next base: position 131,216,220 of record OY821519.1, on the reverse strand, counting down.
ATTTTATAGAAATGCCCTGTGTTACATTATGAATTACTAAAATTGGTTACCATACCTGTAGGCTCATTTAAATATTCATAAATTTTTATATATGTATATAGTTAAGAAAAACATTGAAAAAAAAAATTTATGACAAAATAACATTGCCTAGAATTTGCACTCGAATTTGGGCTATAATAGTTTAATCTATTAAGTAAATTTAAATTATGTTTTTATTTGTTTAAATAAATAATTCTTATATTTTTACGTAAAAGCTTTAAATTTTTAAATTCAAAATATCTTAGCAAAAAATGCTAGAAAATCAAAATATAAGCAAAAATCAAAATATGCAAATATATGTATTTATAAACAAGCATGTAATAACTAGTCTTTGAATCGGAAAGGTATTTGGTCAAAATTGCTTTTGGGCTACTGACTACAAACAAGAATGTTGCAACCCTGAAAATAAATGATAAACGTAATACCTTTTGTATCTAAAGTTAAATTAAGCAAATTTTAGCATGGCTTTGTCTAATTAACAAAAATTGACGGAAAATAATAATTGTCTGTTGGTTTCACGTGTTTTTTTTTTTTTTTTTTTGTTGCTCTAGACTTAGAACTGCATAACAAAAAGTGAGACTATTAAATTTATTTAATTTTTTTTTAATGATATAATCTCAATTTTCATAAAAAGTTGACTTATCACGTTTGTACACTAAGCGAATGATTTACTTGTTGTAGTTTTAATAGTGAATTTGTTTACGTCTTTTGAATTTGAATCTATTGCGAGAACGTCATTAAATGTTGTTATTGTTGTTTCGCTGAATTGTGTGAAAACTAAATCATGTGATCAATGAATTTGTTTTGCTTTCATACTTGTATGTGTGCGTACTTCGTCAGCCTGTTCATTTATTTGAATTTAATGTGAACACACTACTCACTTGTTGTACGGTTTTGTGCCATTATACAAGAGCTATATTTTTTTTTTAAATTTAAATTTATGTACAGTAAATATGAGGGCAGAGTTAATAGAAAATAATATGTAAAGGAGAGGATAAATATTTTTAATTTGTATTTCTATATTTTTAACTGAAGGCCGTACACTGAAAACACGGTGTTAAAGTTGTTTATGTTTTTTTGCTTTATTGTGAATGTTTTTTAAGTGCTTTAGTATTTGTAAAATTTTTTGCTATATTATGCATAAACAATTACACTATGAAAATAAATTGAAATCTTAATATGTACACATATCGCAAAACATATACGTAACATGAGTTCTATATATTTAATACTTTTTATACCCTTTAAAGTATAAGGTGTTTCTGCTGATATTTGTAATTAACAGAAAATATCTGAGCTAGGCTCACATTTTGTTATACCGGTCACTGTCGATTTAACGATGTCCGTTCATCTGTCTGTAAACCTTGCTATCAAACTACGATTAGCAAGTATAAATATATTTTGCTGAAATTTGTTTTATATAAGGTCTAGTCGGAACTGAAATAGCTTCGCGTTCAGACCTAATGCCTATGTGATGGACTTAAATTTCTCTGATCCAAATTATAATTCAAAGCTCGGAAAAATTTAACGTATATCTGTTTATTTCACCTGATCTTCACTTAAGTCTATCGAAAAAAATATATTTTGATTAATATTTTCTCTAATTTAGTTTATACCGGTTTTTGGGTTGATTTGATAACAAGTTTGTTGTCTTAACAGTATTAATTTTATTACTGCGATAAATTTCCAATCTAGACATAAAAATTTGTGTAGCTTAATATGTGGAAAACATATCCGATCTCGGTAAATCTTTATATATAAAAACGTTGGTGCATTTGTTTGTAACGAATGATCTCCGAAACCATAAGAGCTGTCGAGGTAGGATTTGCACCATAGGTTCGGTTCGAGCTCTTCTGTGTTTTTTTTTTAGTTGTAACCCTCTAGCCGGCGCGATTTGAGAAACAAATGTGCCAATGTTTTTATACCCTATACCACTATGTGGTTTGGTTATAATGCCTTTATGCTGCTGTTTGTAACTACCAAAAATATTTGACCTTTTATTATACGGATCGACTCGGAATCAATTTCTGAGTCGATTTAGCGATATCCGTCCGTCTGTGTGTCCATGTAAACCTTTTAATCAAACTACAGGTCGCAACTATGAATATATTTTGATGAAATTTGGTATATAAGTTTTATCCGCTATAGGCTAAACACTGTTGGAATTGGTGAAATTCGGTCTATGTTCAGACCTAGTCCCCAAACAAATGACCCCTATGAAATCGACATAAATTTCCATAAGATCCAAATTATCATACAGATCTCAGTGAAATTGGGTTTGTATTTGTTTATTATATCCATTAATCAGTAGTCCGAAAGTAATCCCTTTAGGACAATTCTTATTCACAGGCCCCATATAGAGCTGCTTCCCGATCTTCACTAAAATCTATCAATAAACAAAAATATTGTACAGATTTTTTTCAAATTTGGTTTGTTTATATTTTTTCAAAATATAAGTGTCTTTGCCAAATATGGTCAGGGTGGGTCCATTTTTCGACCTAGTTCCCATATATATGGCACCCGATATTGAACTTTTTCATATCTGCAGCCAAAAAACTTAATAACAATGCCACTCAAATTTGGTTTATGCTTATTTTCTATATCTAATTAGTTGGACCTAAACGCATGGTATAGGGTATCATATAGTCGGTCTAGACCGACTTAGTCTATTATCCAAATGAACTCCCAAATCTATGAATGAAATTATTTTTTTATCATGGATGACATAGTCCTTCATGGTTGGAGAATATGAAGAGAAAGTTTTAGACTGATTTTTTTAAATATTAAACTCCACTAAGTTAATAGTACACCAGTTGTAAAAGCTATTTAAGTCAGACTGGAAACATGTACACTGTATATGCGCCTTTCTGGTTCCTTGTGAAAAGCAAACCGCTGGCAATTCATGGAAGTCGAAACATTTTCCAATACATAGCATGGATTCGTCAGTTGCCGGAAGACGTTCAACAGACCCTCCGTCCTGTTATCCAAAATAACTCGTACTTTTTCCACCCTGAGAATGTTTTGTTATCGATGATAATAGACGAAGATGCGATAGTTCATTCAGATGGCTATACTAAAATTTTATTAAACCGTAATGATACAACTGAATGCATTCGTCAAATGTTCGGTCCACAAGTTGTTAATTTTATAAACTTCGAAAGTGACTCATACATCCATATGATCAATTGGAATAAACTCGAATTGACAGAGCCGCCATGATTGCAGTTCTATACCCAAGAGCATCTGGAAGCATTACAATGTTCACAAGATGTAATCGAATTACCAGGTAAGCGCAAGAAAAATATCTTCATTTGATAGTTTTCTTTGCTAAACCTATTTATTTTCACAGCTTATCCAGCATTTTGTTCATGTAGTACATGAATCTGCCATGGCGGTCACCGACGAGCAACGCATGGGCCACGTTTTATCTAAACTCGACAGCCGTCAAAAATATAGCCAACTGGAATCACGTCGAGATATGATCGATTAAAATTTCTATTATTTTACTTTGCTTTTTGTTGCTTATTTCTTGTTGTATAATTTGAGGTATGATGTAAAGGTTACTTGAGGTCAAAGACTTTTGAATTAAAAAAAATTGGTCTGCCACAGACAAACCCATCGATATATCATACTTTAATATCTGAATGTAAATACTGAAGCTATGACAAATTTAAAAAGGTGACCCCTACGGTCTGCAACAATGAATTTATAAAAGCATTTTTTAAATAGTTGTGCCGTAATTATCGAAATACTTTCTGAGCAAAAGTTTTATGATTTTTCGCGAGCTATAAATTTCTAGGTACTAGAACGGTACACTTGAGGTCAATGGACCTAAGAATAAAATTATTGGCCTCCCTGAAGCAAAAAAATTCGCTATATCAAACTTTAAGATCGGACTATAAATATGGAAGATATAACGAAAAAACTAAAAAGGCGACCTACGTTCGGCAAAAAAAAATTTTTTTTTTCAAATGTCCTTGGAACAATATTTTATATTCGCTGGTGGACGGAGAACTTTTTTTTTCGATACGGTCTAATGTACAGTCTGCTATTTATGAGGGTTGAGGTGATTTCTACATTGTCGGCGTACATACATAGGTCCGAGGTGACTCCCTTGAGGAACAGCGGAAGTAACATTTATATATTTCGAGATAGATACTGCAAATTACACATTTTTTACGGTTTTTTAAGTAGGATCGAACCCATTTTAGAAACTTGCCTCGGAATAATATAATATCAAGCTTTGCTATCATATTTCATCGAAAAATCGTCAAGGTTTAAAAAAAGAACTTCATAATTAATCATAACAAATCGTCAAATATCATCGATACCGCTGGAACGTTACCGGCTTATCGTTAGGAATTTAACTGCACATTCTAGTGTGTGGTTTTCACTGTGTCATTTTCAATGTCAGTAGTGAAATTGGTTATTTTTTTTTCATTTGAATATTTTTTTCTTGTCGGTTTATAGTTATAATGAAAATTTAATTCACGGAAAACGAACAGATGTCAGTTGAGGCAGTTTTTAGTATGTCTACATTCTAAGAATAAAGTAAAGATAATTTTAAAAACCTGATGTACACTGTTAGAGGAAAGAGTTAAGTCGTCACCATATTAACCTTTTTAAAAAAAACATTAATCGTCATTTTATAATATTTTTGTCAAAAACTAACTTGACAAAAAATATTATTGATATGGCGTTATTAAATTTTTGTATACATTAAATTCAAATTTAATTTATATATTTTTGAAAATGTTTGTTATAATTTTCTATTTTTACAAATATGTATGAGTATGTTAGAAATTAACCAGGCTCCAGATCATATGTTTTTACTTACAGTTCAGCTATTAAATTTGATTTGTATTCTGCACGACTAGTTATACAGTTGTTTCAGGTGCAACGGGTTAAGTCACCTACCTTCATTAGTAACGAAAAGCAATGCTTCTTAAAAATAAGTACTTGTAATTTTTTTTTCAAAATTTTACTAACAGCTTTTTTTATATTTATGATAATTATTGAGAATAAAGCACAAACCACAACGAGTCAATTTGTTTTTTTATTTAAAAAACATATTTTGAGAAAGTTACAAAAAAAATATAATCGTACTTTACGTTTACGTATGAGTAATACAGGCTTACGCATAGCGAAAGGCTATTGTTAGTTTCTTTATCGATACTCGAATGACTGTTTATCAAATTCAATCCACACATAATAAATAAATAACAAAATATGAACAACATTTCTTAAAATTTCTATTCAAAATCCCATAATCCATTAACATACATATCTGCTGACGCAGTTTCGTAACATACTCGTATTGTCTCCCTCCCTCCCATTCATCTATTTGTTTACACTCACACTTTTGTATATTTGCAATAGACAACTTCTTATTAATTCTCACTAAATTGCTATTGTCAAGTTAGTTTTTGCTATATAAATTTTCAATAAATCATTGAAACTTTTGTTGGAATCTGAGACATGTGTGAATATTAAATTTGAAAGAATTTTTGAGAACTTGTTTGCTTACACAATTGCCAATTCAAATTGAGAAAATTTCAAATGAAGTTGAGAAAATAACAACTGATTTTTTTATGATTCAGTTTTGTTCTACATGAACAATAATGAGAAACAATTTAATAAGGGCAATCGAAGTAGATTCCATTATTAAGCAGTATTTTTAAAAATAAAAATGAGGAGTAGTTTCAATTTATTTTCCAAGAAATATTGCCCAATGAAAATTTACCCACAAAAAAAAAAAATAAAATAAAAATGGCCAAAAAAAAACAAACAGTCCTTCCCATACAAAATTCCCTCAAATGAGAAATGACTCGAATTAAGTCAAATATAGGTCAATTTGTATATTTGTACCCAGCGTTTTAAAAATACAAGCACCCAGTTTGGCGAAAGGGTTCAGCTCTTTTCATAGGCTATTTTTCCATAATGAAAAATAAACTTCTATATAAATAAATATTTAATATTGCATAATTTTAATTGACTTTTAGGTGAATTTTCATATTGAAAATATTGTACAGCGTTTTACAAATGTTAATTAAAAAGCACTTAAAAAGTCAAACGTTATAAAAGATTTGCTGATTTATTACTGTTTTTGAAATTAAATTATTATTTATCGTACTTATTTAATATCTTTAAAAATTTTTAAAAACGGTATTGCAAAGCGCAAACTCGTCGCTCTGACTACTTTCATTGTTATATGTACGTATTTCAATATTTGTTTCTCTTGTAAATTCCAAATTAATACTTGATATACTATAAATCTACATACATTTGTATGTGGAGCATTTCATGTTAAGTGATCCAACTTCTAAAACCGATGTCATCAGATCGGTATGAAATTTGCACCAAGGTTAGTACTATTGGATAGCAGCTTAGACGCAATTTTTCAACAAGATCGGTCCAGAGCTCTCTGAGTTAGAGGGGGTCAAAATTTGACGTTTTGACCAAACATCTGTTTTTTCTCATCCATGTAACTTTTTATCTATTGTTCTTAGCAAAATTTGTCCAAATTAGTTTAGATGGCAATGTTTTCAGTCTTTCGGAAAAAAATTAAAATAAAATAAAAAAATTGGTTGACTTTTTTTAAAAAAAGGAATTTTTTTTTTGGGCTCAAATGAAAGCTTAAGCTTTTTCATTTAAAGGCTTTTTTGGTCGGTTAGTGGGATGCAAGTGGGATATCTATCAAAAAAATGTTTTGTAACTCAAGACAACGGTTTTTCAATTTTTAGCATATGCACTAATATGAATATTTTCCTATTAGTGTGTAAGTGTTTCCAAAAACTTAAAAATAAAGCATACACTGAGAAACTAGACAAACTAAACTTTCCGAAGGTATGTAACATACCTAACAAAATTTCATACCTTCGATACTGTAATACCCGCAATATGTTAACCTCAGGGAAAAAAATCACTTTTTATACCCTCCACAACTCAGTGGCAGAGCGCATATATAGGTTTGTCATTCAGTTTGTAACGCATCGAAATAAATTCCTGAGACCCCAAAAAAATATATTTTCTTGATCCTTATAACGAGGGAAGTTGATTTACCGATGACCGTCTGTCCGTCTGTCTGTGGAAATCACGATCACGCCGTCAGCATCTAAGCTAGACCGTTCGTTTTTGTATAAAATCGTTTACTAACATCCCAAAGGATTTGCTATTTTAAATCGTTGGTCAAAGGGTTCACGAGCTATGAATGAAACTTTAAAAAATCTCTTGAAAAAATAAAATTTTTCAGTGTGTTTGTTGTTTTTCTTAAGATATGTTTTATATGTTGTAATTCTTCGTATTGTTGAAGTCATTACAGTTGTGTGTATATTAATACTGCACGTGTCACATTGGCCTAAGCAAGTTTGACCACATATTTTTTTTATCATTAAAATTAAATATTAAAAAATTAAATAAAAAATTGAAAATGAAAAATGAAAAATGGAAAATAGAAAATGGAAAATGAAAAATGAAAAATGGAAAATGAAAAATGAAAATTGAAAAATTGAATATGAGAAATGAAAAATCGAAAATCGAAAACCGAAAATGGAAAATGAAAAGTGGAAAATTGAAAATAGAAATTAAAAATAAAAAATAAAAATGAAAAACGAAAGATGAAAATTGAAAAGTGAAAAATGGAATATGATAAAAAAAAATGAAAATTGAAAATGAAAAAGGTGGAGGGTATCAAAGATTCGGCCCAGCCTAATTTCAAACTCTTACTTGTTTTTCTATAGCAATGTTGAAAAATTATTTTTTTTAATTTATTTGTAATAATAATTAAATTAATATATAATAATAATAAAAATAAAAAAATAAATAATTTATTAGATCCATTTATAACATAACTATTTTTCTTGGCGTTACTACGCTCAGCTGTTGCTTAAACTGATGTTGAAGGAAATCAACTTAAAGTGCTTAACAGATGACTCGCCAGAAGATTTACACGAATACCACGATTGCCTTAAATTGACTATGTGTTCCAATGCAACAACTTCTTGCCAATTAATTGCCCGGAAAACACATTCATCAAAGAGAATTTAATCAAGTTTTTGATCGCGAATATATTAAGGAGGTGATATTTGAATCTTAGATTCAGACTGACAGATGCACATTGAAAACAATAATTTTTAATGTGGATGATTTTGTAGAAGAAAGAATTGCTAAACTTGAGAACCCATGACTTTTTAGTCAAAGACCAATGGTCATTCTTCAAGGATTCAAGAAATCTGGTGAATTCGTTATTTTGCATAATTTCGCAGAAATCTATAAATACTAGCAGATTCCAGCCCTCGAAATTCGAGCGCAAATTCTAGGAAATTTAATTTTTTCATTAAATAAAGACCCTAAAAGTATGCTAATCAATTAAAGCCAATTCACAAATCAACACAAAACACAAACTCATTTTATTAAAAACAAAAACAAATTTAATAAACACACACATAGCATTGTATAATTTTATGTATGTTTTAGTAGCAACTTTAAATGCAATTTACTCAAAATAAAGGAAAAAATTTAAAAATCTGTAAATCTGCAAAACGGCTAAAAAGAGATACCTTTCAAATAATATAGTTTGGTCAAAATTTTCATAAAACGGTAGAACAAAACATCAGTCACAAGAAATCGCCTAGCCTATTAATATTATAGATGTTCTTCAGGATGCCATACAATCTTTCTACTTCAATAACGACCAAGCAACTATATTCACAGTAGTTATTTACTACATGAGAGATGAAAAAGTGGAACACAAAAGTGTGGCAATCATATCCCACGATTTAAAACATGATACCATTGCAATTTATGAGTACCAGAAGATAATACTAAATTATCTAAAATCTAAATTTACAGTAGAGAAGGTATACTACGTTTCGGACGTAGCTCGTCAAGTATAGCCTCCAGTACTCTCATCAAGATCGCATCTTATATGCGACTGCTCTATTCCATTGGGCAATGAATTATTGTAAACAAACTAAAATAGTTTTTATTAGCAAAGAGGATCATGACAAAACATTGAACACACTGAAGAACATATTCGATGCTGCGATAACAATCTCAATACCATGCTTTTACACCGCTGGACGATGGAAGACCCAAGTTTTCTGCCTCCACTCAATGCGAGTTTTTTCTAAAGCCAAAAAAAAAAAAACAAGCAACGAAATCAACAGCTGAACCTAGTAACGCCAAGAAAAGATTGGCAAAAACGCAGCAAATAAAGGCGATAAAGAAGGTGGATGAAAGACTAGGTATTTAAAAATGTACAAAACTTAAATACTTCATCAGCTACAATAAATTAATTAAAAAATAGTTATGTTATAAATGGACCTAATATGATTACGATAAAATTTTACTAAATTCTTTATTTTTTTATTTTTATTATTATTATTATTATTATTATTATTATTATTATTATTATTATTATTAATATTATTATTATTATTATTAATATTATTATTATTATTATTATTATTATTATTATTATTATTATTATTATTATTATTATTATTATATATTAAGTTAATTATTATTACAAATAAATAAAAAAAAATAATTTTTCAACATTTCTATAGAAAAAAAGTGATTTTTTTCCTGAGGTTAACATATTGCGGATATTACAGTATCGAAGATATGAAATTTTAGTTAGGTATGTTACATACCGTCGGAAAGTTTAGTTTGTCTAGTTTCTCAGTGTATGCTTTATTTTTAAGTGTTTGAAAACACTTACACACTAATAGGAAAAATTCATATAAGTGCATATGCTAAAAATTGAAAAACCGTTGTCTTGAATTAAAAAACATTTTTTTTGATTGATATCCCACTCGCATCCCACTAACCGACAAAAAAGGTTTTAAAGGAAAAAAAAACCGAAGCCTTCTTTTGAGCCAAAAAAAAAAAAAATCCTTTTTTGAAAAAAAAGTCCAAAAAAATTGTTTATTTTTTTTAAATACTTTTTTTCCGAAAGACTGAAGACAAAGCTATCTAAACTATTTGGGACAAATTTTGCTAAGAACAATAGGTAGAAAGTTTATATGGATGAGAAAAAAACCTGTTTGGTCAAAATGTCAAAATTTGACCCCCACTAAATCAGGGAGTTCTGGACCGATCTTGTTGAAAAAGTGTGTCTAAACTATTATCGAATAGGACTAAGCTTGGTGCAAATTTCATCTCGATCGGAAGACTTCGGTTTTATAAGTTGGATCACTTGACATGAAACGCTGCATGTATATTAAATTCACATATTTTGACCAACGGCAATCGTTGTTGTAAAAATATTTAGTTAAGAAATTGTTTTTCCATTATTTTCATATTATTATTATCCGGTGTGAATCTATAAATGCTTCAATGAGCGGAACTATAAGAATGAAATAATTAATATAAAAGTTCTCCACAGTGTGCTTCGAAGCTACAACGTCTCTTGCTTCAGTCTAGCTCTTAGGCACCCAGAGATGCTAATTTAGGTACGGCAGAGGTTATTTAAAAATTTATGAACTATTAAAGATTTTTTTTTAAGTTCTAATTATATACATTTAACAAAAACTGAAAATTTCTTCTCCTAGTTGTCTTTGCGATTAAGTTTGTGAAAAGTGGTAGTTATGGTTCTGTTTTGACAATAATATTTTGACACAACACTTAATTTTTGTTTAAAGTTCAAGTTTGGGGTGTTTTCTTGTATTTATTTTTCACCAAAACGTCTGATGAACTTTTTAGCGATATGACAAATTAATAAAAGCATCCGATTTGAAGAGTTGCCACATACCTTTATTTGGATGTGCCAATTAACATTTTTGGAAATTTTGAAAATGACATTTTTGTGTGTGATTTTCGGAAAGGGTATCCGCAATTAAACGCAACTCATTTAAAAGGGGATTTTTTCATAAACATTATATTGATATTTTTCATTGCTTTTTTTTTGAGAATAGTTAAGCGGATAAATCAATTGTGCTGGGATCAGTTAAGTGGAAACTGCATTATATAAAATTGATATGCTATACAAAGCACCATTTATTTTTATTGTCAAGAATTTGTAAATTGCCTGACATGCCCAAAGTGTGCGTTTAAGTGTTTAAAAAGTTTTCTGTTTTAGTATTTCATCTGAAAAGAGTAAAAATTTTATTGTCAGGGATTATAGGTCCGACTAATAGAACATAGAAATTAAACATTAACAAAAATAGAACAGCATTGTTATGAATTTGTTGCTGAAACTTTTTTTATATGAGGACTAAAACGAAAGATGATCCAAAACATAAATAATTTAAATTTAAGGAAAATATATGCTTCATTTTTGTGTTTAGATAGATTTAAGTAAAATTCTGGAAGCAGATTTTTATCGGGGCTATGCCAAATATTATGCCTACAGGGTCATTTTTATAATACATATTAATGTGTATAAAAAATATACATATACCGAATTTGACCAACATCTTTATAATAATATAGTTCTTGTTGCAATTAAGTCAATCTCGCAGGTGTCATTTATTTGATGTTTGGTACTGATTTTCGCCAATTTCAATAGTGATCGTCTTATAGTTGACAAAGCTTATATACTAAATTTCATCACAATATATTTATTTATATTTACGACATGTTTACATGGCCACAAGTTTTACATGGCCACGCAGACATCCGGACAGACAGACAGACGATCGATATAATAAAAGTTTAGTGGTATAGGGTGTAAAAATATAAATATAAAATAATAAAAATAAAAAAATAAAATAAAAAATATAAATATAAAAGCTTAGTAGTATAGGGTGTAAAAATATCAATTTAAACTATTGTATTGAGCACCATAAAGTTTTGTTAATTAAACTATTATCTTCACAATATTTTATAAATTTTATTTATTCGTAGAACAACTCTAAACAAAAAAATTCTAAATTTTTTTATTTAAATTAAATTTTTGTTATTTTTATTCATGGAATAAAAATTTTATTTAAATTTTTTTTGGACACGATAATTTATTAGCATGTTTTAGGCTACGAAAAAATAAATAACAAAATTTTATATGAATGTGATTCATGCTTGAGACAATTTTATGGTTTCCTATACTTATTTAATTTCATTTAAAATTTTCAAGTTTGCAAAAAAAAAGTTCAATGGAAAATTTTAAATGTTATAAACAGAAATTCAAATTAAATTGGTTTTGTTGTATTTTCATGATTTTCTAAATTTTATTTTGTAAATTTTTACATTTGCCAGACACCAGACATTTTGTGTATTGCTTACGTTACACTAAATGGTTTTCTTTCAATGATCATTAATTTTAATTGAGAAGAATGTACACTAGGGCGGGTCGATTTGTAGGAAGAGAAAAAAATCGCTCAAGTGACAAGGAAAATCATATTCTAGGGATCAAAACAAGAAACTTTGCCCAAGGAACCATACCTCTAAAACGAATTCTGATGTCCCGACTTTTGACCTGTCTGTCTATCTGTCTATCTGCCATGGGGCAACCCCATTCCCCCTCATGCAATTGATCTGAAACTTGGCTCATAGTCTTGTTGTGACTACAGATTAATTTTGGGGTAGTCACGCATAGTCACGGAGTCATCTAAAAGTTATTTGCCCTGATCCGATCGATCTTTTTGAATAACATAACATTGTCAAGGCTTATGATTATTATTTATTAGCAGAGTAGAAGATACGTATACTTATGAGTGTTAATTTTAATATTAAATCAAACATAGTCAGCCCAATTCTAAACAAAAAATGCTGATTTTTTTAAATGTTTGTATGGGGTACCCCCAGGGGGTTCCAGGTGGTGAGCCACTGACATGGGTGGGTCGGCCCTCCAAAGTTAGTGGGGGTCGATCATACATTTGGACTCGATTGAGGCACTCTAAATGGGTCAAAGTGAGACGGACAGACAGACAGGTCAAAAGTCGGGACATCAGAATTCGTTTTAGAGGTATGGTACCTCGGGCAAAGTTTCTTATTTTGATCCCTAGAATACGATTTTCCTTGTCACTTTGGCCAGTTTTAAATCGACCCGCCCTAATGTGTACATATGTATTTGAAACACCTGAATAATCTCAGCAAAAGCAATGTGTAAAATCAATTTATTTTCTCATTTTGATTTGTTAAGGAAAAGAAAAAATTTATGTCTGCACATAAATTATTCGCAGAGGAAAATGGGCAGCATTGTGGGAAATCCAAAATTTTAAAAATGATTTTGCATTTTCATAAAAATTCAAAACTGTCAAGTGCAAGTTGAATGAAAAATGCTTTATTCGTGATCTTTTTTGAATATCTTTTAATAATACAGATTAAACTGTTTTATCGTAATGTTCGTATTATATGACTCGCTAAAACCAATTTTAAACAACAAAAACAATTAGGAAAATTATAGTCGGTCTAGACCGACTATACGATACCCTATACCATGGTTTAGACACCCTTTCGCTTCGGTCCAACTAATTGCATATAGAAAATAAGCATAAAGCAAATTTGACTGGCATTGCAATGGTATAAATTTTTTTTGCTGCAGATATGAAAAAGCTAATATCGGGTGCTACATTTATACGGGGACTAGGTCGAAAAGTGGACCGATCCTAACCATATTTAGTAAGGTCAGTCATATTTTGAAAAAATATATACGAACCAAATTTGAGAAAAATCTGTGGAATAGTTTTGTTATACCCTATACCACTATGTGGTTTGGGTATAATGACTTTGTGCTGCTGTTTGTAACTACCAAAAATATTTGACCTAGACCCATCTTTTATTATACCAATCGACTCAGAATCACTTTCTGAGTCGATTTAGCGATGTCCGTCCGTCCGTCAAACTACAGGTCGCAAATATGAATATATTTTGATGAAATTTGGTACGTGAGCTTTCATCGGCCATAGGATGAACGCTATTGAAATTGGTGATATTCGGTCCATGTTCAGAACTTCTCCCCATACAAATGACCCCTATGAAATCGACATATATTGCCATAAGATCCAAATTGTCATATAGAACTCAGTCAAATTGGGTTTGTATGTGTTTATTATGTATGTATGTGTTTATTATATCAATCGGTAGTCCAAAAATAATCCCTATAGGACAATACTTAGTCATAGGCCCCATATAGAGCTGCTTCCCGATCCTCACTTTAATCTATCAAAAAAGAAAAATATTGCACAGATTTTTCTCAAATTTGGTTTGTATATATTTTTTCAAAATATAAGTGACTCTACCAAATATGGTCAGGATCGGTCAATTTTTCGACCTAGTCCTCATATAAATATAGCACCCGATATGAACTTTTCATGCCTGCAGCCACAAAAATTAATGACAATGCCACTCAAATTTGGTTTATGCTTAATTTCTATATCCAATTAGTTGGACCGAAGAGATAGGGTCTCTAAACCATGGTATAGGGTATCGTATAGTCGGTCTTACTTGTTAAGTAATTAAAAATTGTTAATTGTTAACACATTTTGCACAATTAGAAATATGATTAAAAATACTTTTTACAAATAAAAATAAAAACTGAAATAAATTCTAATTATAGATTGATCATGTGCTAACTCGTACGATAAATTAAAACTAAAATCGAGAAATTGCTTATAGCGCCGCTATATCCCGAGCAATTTATGACAGATAGACGGATGGACATTATTAAGCTTATATTTTAATCTCCTTTTTTAAGTTATGATTTTAATATATTCTAATCTAACTAGCTACGATTCTTTAGGTTCAAAGTTATGTAAAAATTCTGCCGCTATTAGTTCTAGTGCTCGATCTGCATTCTTTACTTTCAATAAAATTTTGAAATTTTAAAAGGTTTCCGTTTATAATTTTGATGTCTGGTATATGGCACAGACGCATATAATTACAAACATAATGAATATCTATTTATTTCCCTCAGTTTAACAACACTTATACTCGATTTAGTATTACTACAAATTAGCGTAGGGTATCAAAAGTAATTTTGTTCCTCATTTAAAATACATAAATATTTAAGAAAATGTTTTGTTTTTTTTTTAACTTGACATTTGCGAACACTTAATTTTGTTTTTTTTTTTACCAATTTCCTTTTTTTAAATACATCTTTGGCAAATGACAATATTTCTTTTTCTTAAAATTTTCCGCCAATATACTCGTAGAATATAAAATCAACAAATGTTAGATAGATTAACAAAACTAATACCTTTAGACATATTATTCTTTTTGCTGTTGTTGTGTAAAAGTTCCCATTAGAAAGATTTGTAACAAAAAAGAAAAATTAAATTAAAATAACTCTACACAGCAGTTTAAAATACTCAAACATTTGGCCAACATTTCTTTCAGTAATAGTTGTGGCTCTCAAGCTAAACAATTCAAATTCTTTTCGGCTTTTGTTGTTGGCGTTGTCTTTAGTTAAAATGCTTCTTCAGCAAGATGGCAGTGTTTGCTGGCATATTGCCAACTAGTATTAAAAAAAAAATAACAATAATATTCTATTCATTTCCTTTTCTTTATATATAGAAACGCACGGTACTGCGATAAGGTACAATATTAGAACTGATTAGATTTAACAACTGCTGAAGTGGTTTCCATTCCAACTGCCAGGCAGTTTAAGTATTTCAAAACAAAATAATGTTTGTGTCATTTTAAGAAGTTATTAGTTTCAATATCTATAGAATATTTATCATTTTCTCAATTGTTTATTCTACTCTTTGGAAGATTATAGAATCGAAATTTCATATAAGTTGTACACTTTACTGTGTTTATAATTTTATAAGAGCTGTCCAATATAGATTATATTGTTTCGACATAAATTATCGTGTTGTTTTCAGTTCTGGCCCTTATCGATTATTACAAAATTGCTTTTTAAGTCGATTTAGCGCAGAGGTCCGTCTATTCTTGCACAATAGCTTTTATATGCACTGACTAACTGGGACAACTACATACAATTCTACTACAGATAAAGCTCAATATAAATTTCTTACTTGGAATAAAGCTTGAACAAGTCTTATCCTTTCAAATAAAATGAACCTCATGGATTTCAATTATGTATTATAAAATCAGTTATATACATATTATTAGTTGCTGACTACTTTTGGGGCTAAATCTCCATTATCACCTGAAATCGAACTCGTGTGGGGTATGGATGGTTTAGACCTTAATGTGTGTTGCAAGATCGAAGATAAAAATGGTAATTGCATTTT
Source organism: Cordilura impudica (assembly GCA_963682025.1). Taxonomy (NCBI): domain Eukaryota; kingdom Metazoa; phylum Arthropoda; class Insecta; order Diptera; family Scathophagidae; genus Cordilura; species Cordilura impudica. The sequence goes on along the minus strand of OY821519.1, from coordinate 131,200,042 downwards.
ATTTACTTCGAATACGCACAAACTCCCGCGATCTAGAACATTTTGAAAAATTTTCTAAAAATGGTATTTTTATATAATAAAATCAAACTAAAGCAAGAATCAACTATACACTACCGTGAGCTGCGGCAAAGGAACATATGTCAGATAGCGGGTGAGGTCATTAATAGACATTATATTCGAGAAAGATTGCAAGAAATTTTTGACAGAAAATATTTTAATATTAATATCGGCTACGATTTTTATATGAGGACTAGGTCAATTCAAATCAATTCAGAGTAATGCACGAAACACATAGACGGCTGCGGCTACACAACAACACGACTACTGATGCTGCTGGCTGAAATTGTAGTCGTGTAATCAGCTACTTAATTTTTTTGAAAATATCAGCAACATATAACACCAATATAAACACCTGGGGCCAAATCACCGCATTCGATATCGAAATTTTTCGATGGAAATCATTTTTTTGTTCCCAAAATAAAATGTTAAGAATAATTTTTCTTTCTCACAGTTGAAGAATTATGGCCTCTGGTTAAGAATGGATTATTGATTATTAATGGAATTATAGCATTTCATTTTGCGATTTTTATTTTTTTTTTCACAAAATAGAATATTTCATAGCACTACTTTCTTTTACATGTTTTGTTATATTGTCAACACTATTTCGGTTTTTTAGCCAACAAAAATAGAAATTATCATAAGTTGATTATAGCGGCAAAAGTTGTCGTGTAGCCGTGTAGCTGCGTTGGTGTCAAAATAATCGTTTTCATATAAACGTGTGTATTTTATTTTTGACAGGATGTAGTCGTGCTGTCGTCTATTTCCTTCATGCATAAAGCATATTGCAGTTGTAAGTCTCAAGAAAATTGGGAGCTTGCTTTATACAGAGACAATAAATAACAGGTAAGCAAATTATAGTCGGTCTAGCCCGACCATACGATACCCTATACCATGGTTAAGAGACCCTATCTCTTCGGTCCAACTAATTGCATATAGCAAATAAGCATAAACCAAATTTGAGTGGCATTTTTATTAATTTTTTTCGCTGCAGATATGAAAAAGTTCATATCGGATACTATATTTATATGGGGACTAGGTCGAAAAATGGACCGATCCTGACCATATTTGGTAAAGTCACTTATACTTTGAAAAAATATATACAAACCAAATTTGAGAAAAATCTGTAAAATATTTTTTTTTTTTTTGATAGATTTAAGTGAAGAGCGGGATGCAGCTCTATATGGGGCCTATGACTAAAAATTTTCCTATAGGTAGTATTTTTGAACTACTGATTAATGGATGTAATATACGCATACAAACCCAATTTGACTGAGATCTATATGATAATTTGGAACTTATGGCAATTTATGTCGATTTCATAGGGGTCATTTGTGTGGCGGATAGGTCTGAACATGGACCAATTCCCACCAATTTCAACAGCGTTTATCCTATGGCCGATGGAAGATTATATACCAAATTTCATCAAAATATATTCATATTTGCGACCTGTAGTTTGATTACAAGCTTTACATGGACACACAGACGGACGGACGGACGGACGGACATTGCTATTTCGACTCAAAAAGTGATTCTGAGTCGATCGGTATAATTAAAGATGGGCCTAGGACGAATATTTTTGGTTGTTACAAACAGCACCACAAAGTCATTATACCCAAACCACATAGTGGTATTGGACATAAAAATGGCGCTACTGATTATCTATAATATTAACAGGCTAGGCAATTTCTTGTGACTGATGTTTTGTTCCTCCGTTTTATCTCGATTTTGACCAAACGTATATTATTTGAAAGGTATTTCTTTTTAGCCGATTTGCAGATTTACAAATTATTAAATTTTGTCCCTTATTTTGGGTAAATTCCATTTAAAGTTGCTACTAACACATACATAAAATTATACAATGCTATGTGGGTGTTTATCAAATTTGTTAATGTGTTTGTAATAAAAATGAGTTTGTTTTTTGTGTTGATTTGTGCATTGGCTATAATTGATAAGCATACTTTTAGGGACTTTATTTAATGAAAAAATAAAATTTTCTAGAATTTGCGCTCGAATTTCGAAGACTGGAATCTGCTAGTATATCTGAATGGGTCTAAAAACACATAGAAACCAATTTTGTCCGATATACTCAATTTACCTCTAGTTTGCATACAAAGTTAACTGGACATAAATAGGATGGACATCGTTAAATAAGGGGGAGGGGGGGGGGGTATTGCAAGCCAGGATGAAAGTACTAGACCAGTGTAATAAAACCTTCAAAGGGTTTGCCGGTATCAGGCCAAACTTTTTTTATGGCCTTTTATATATTATCCTTATCTTGATAGTTGTTTGCTAAGTTTTTCAACTATAAATCAAGAACCATTGATGGCTGCTCATTTCATTTTGCGTCAAATAGTTCAGCAAATCAAGTTGGACTTATTTTATCCAACGACATCTTCAAAAACTCAAATTTTTCTCCTGTTTTTAATCAATCTTAAAAACATAACATATTCAGGGAGTACGACCATAATGCATTTATGAGTAACTAGCAGATTCCAGCGCTCGAAATTCGAGTGCATGTTCTAGGAAATGTCACTGTTTAATTTAATTAAGACCCTAAAGGCATGCTTCACGATTCATCTCATTTTAAATGAAGAAAAGAAACTCAACACATCAAAAAATTTAAAAAAAACACACAGATAGCATTGTATAATTTTTTGCATGTGCTAGTAGCAACTTTAAACAATCATAACTTCAAAAAAATATTTCAGACGATTAAAATCTGTAAATCTGGGTAACAGCTAAAAAGAAATACCTTTCAAATGATAAATTTGTTGTCAAAATCGGGGTAAAACTGTGAAACTTACATCGGTCACAAGAAATCACCTTGCCTATTAATATTATAGATATGATTAATATTGACTCAAACACACATCACTTTTTTTTTATATTTTTACACGGATATATTAATAAGAACTAGATAATTCAGATAAAAATTTTTTCGAGTGAGAATTCTAGGAAATTAAATTTTTTCGTTTAATAAATTATTTTATAATATAATTCACAATTCAATACCTTTGAAATGTCGATTGCATTATTGGTTTATGTCCAAAATTATTATTCAAGTCAACACAATTATTATTGGGATTGAAGGAAACAAATTGTTTTTTTTACAAACACATTAATAAATTTAATAAACACAGACATGGAATTTTATATTTATATGTATGTGTAAGTAGCAACTTTAAATGCATTTTACTCAAAATAAAGGAAAAAATTTAAAAATCTGCAAATCGGCTGAAAAGAAATACCTTTCAAATAATATATGTTTGGTCAAAATTGGGATAAAACGGTAGAACAAAACATCAGTCACAAGATATCGCATTTCGCTCCAAAAAAAAAATGTTCCAGACGGTGCAAATCTGCTGGAGAGCTTAAACGAAATACCTTTCAAATAAGATAAGTTTGATCAAAATCGGGAGAAAACTGTTTAACGAATCATCGGTCACAAGAAATCGCCATACCTATTAATATTATAGATTATTTATTTAACCTTTTGGCTACAATTTTGCTGAAGAGTGAAATTAGAAATCATCAATGTTTCTTGAGTTATAGCTGAAAAACTAAGCAAATTAAGTATAAAGGGTCATAAAAAGTTTAACGTGATAACGTCAAAACCTTTGGAGGGTTTACTATACCCTTTCTCGGACCCCCCTCCAGATAACGGTCCCGAACATGTTACACATTGTAATAGGTCAAGCATTTTTGGTAGTGATTTAAATGGTTTAAGAATATATTCTGACTAAAAACATTTCATATCATTATTTTAATGTTTGAATTTCGATTTTCATTGTAATAACTTCCTCGTTCCTTATCTGTTTTTCAGACTGATTCGTTTTTAGATTTTCTAGCAAGACGTATTCAAAGAAATTATCAGAAATTCACACTCTCACATACACATATTGCTATTTTTTCACTCACTGTGCTTAATTTAATAGTCCACTATGTCCAACCTTCTCGTGAAGTCCCTTTAAAAACATATATATGTATATATCTTAAAATTTTTTTTTTTTTTCATTAGAAAATTCAACGAGTTTCGCTTTCAAACTATTTATAACGATGTGCTCAGGCTTCAATACCGATTAAGAAGGGACCGAAAACAAAATTTTTTCTTGCTTTTTATAAAAAAAAAAATATCATGCTTATTATTTTTTTTTTATAATTAGAAATTAGTATTCGTCTTCAAAAACTAAAATAAGTAAAAAGAAAAAAGAAAAAAAGATATTTTATTTAAAAATAAAAGAATTTTTTTTTTTAAGAAATATTAGTTTTTTATAGACAATGTTTTAATCACTAACTATACATATTTCGTGTATTAATCATTGTCATTAATGCTAAACGGAAAATCTTTCCTTAATGTTTGAGACTTTTAAAGCGGAATATGAATTTGAAGGTCGCGGAAAACGATTTTATCCAAAAAATTTGGTTAGGAAATATAATTTTTTTATTTTTTCCTGTTCTTTATTTTCAGAAAACGAAGAAAATTACTTTTAAGGAGTACGCGCCACTTAAGAAATTAAAGGCGATAAAAATCATTACTCACGAAAAAGGAAATGTATAATAGCGGAATTAAATTGGTTAGATGTGTTTTCACAATACGTATAAACTTGTTGGCCAAATCTCATTGAATGGTTTTAGTTTTATCTTTATCATTGTAAAAAACTCTTAAACTAAATTTGTATTATACCGTGGACCATAACATCAAAGTTAAGCGATTGTTTATAAAATAAAACAAATGTGAATTTTATGCAAAAAATCCAATTATGATCTTAGGAGAAATTTTTTCAAAACTGTTAAAATTTATGAAATTTAAACGGCCAAAATCAACAGACATAATGTCAGATTTGTCTCCCACACATTTTCTGATTTCTACCAACTAGAAAAGCAGAATAATAAACCTGAATACAAAACATTAATAATATTGGTCAACTCTGCTGACATTTATTGTTTGGTTTGTAAAACTCTTAACGGTTTCAAAACCATAAAAATATCCACATTTTCATGTTTTCCTTCAATAAGAATTACATATTCGAATGTTTGCTATTTCTTTGCAAGTTTTCAGCAGACTTGTAATTTTGCAATAAAAATAAGACAAAAAAAGTCTGTAACAAATAATAACAGAAAAAATTACTTCTACTTCCCCAACAAATTACACTAAACCTTTGGCATTTGCAATGTGATTTGTAATTTCAATCACTATAAATATGAATTTATGTGTGTGTGTGTATGTGTGTGTTTGTGTGTGTATGGGTTAGTTTAACCTGATTTGAAATTAGGAGTTTTCAGAGCAAATTTAGCGAAACATTTCGTAAAATGATTATATTTACTTAGCCTTTCAAAAAAAAAACACCATACTTATATATTTGCAATTTAGTTTTGTCTGTTTAGCAAAGAGTTTAGAAAATTAAAAATAGCTTTTGTTTAGACATTAACCTCTTGACGTCCTTGGCGACATACAGTATACGTTTGAATATGTAGCTATAATTTGATTCAATTCAAAACGAACAACAATTTAGGAGGTAGAATTCCCTCAACAAAAAGAAAATAAATGTAAGGCGACAGTTGTGCCGAAGAAAGCTGTAGAAATAATTTACTAAGGAGTGAGCACAAAAAAGTCTTAATATACATAAAATGTTAAAATAAGGAAGCCATTGAGCCGAGAGCTTCGCATTTCTCTATTCAATATAAAATAGCAGATTCCAGCCCTCGAAATTCGAGTGTAAATTCTAGGAAATTTTATTTTTTCATTAAGTAACCACCCTAAAGGTATGCTAATCAATTATAGCCAATTAACAAATCAACACAAAAAACCTCATTTTTTTACAAAAACACTAACAAATTTAATAAACACACACATAGCATTGTATAATTTTATGTATGTGTTAGCAGCAACTTTAAATGCAATTTACTTAAAATAAAGAAAAAAATTTAAAAATCTGAAAATCTGCAAAACGGCTAAAAATAAATACCTTTCAAATAATATACTCTTAGTAAAAATCGGAATAAAACGGTAGAACAAAACATCGGTCACAAGAAATCGCCTAGCCTATTAATATTATAGATTGTGTTAAAGCTTACAAACAAAGATAACTTTCATAAATCTAATCACTACTTATGAACTTATGGACCTTTTCAGGAAACCCCTCTTTATGGATTTTGTAGTAGTTTTTAGAACAGTTAAAATCTTGGGACATATTTTTTTGTCCTCAAGCCCAGTAACTTTCCACAAACTCTACCTAATATAAATTTCGTTATTAATAGAGCCCTTTGTAACAAATAACTTCCTTCCTTTGCCGCAATTGCATATTGCTTGCAATAACAAGAATTTTTTTCAATTTAGCAATTTAGCAATTTTGTCTGCTTTTGGACCCTGGAGTTATCATTTCCCCGCATTTAATTTTTGTTTCTTTTTAGAAATATCTACTTATTAGCCGATCGAAGCTAATTCGTAACGCAATAACTCGCGATAATCAATGCAAGCTATTAACATGACATAGTTTTACTTTTTGAACGATGTTCCGTTGATTGGTCGGTATTTCCTTGCCCTAGGCATAGAGTCTCTTCATCCATAGTCTTGCGTTTTATTTCGTTCTGGTAGTCCGAAAGTATTGTGATAGTGCTGTGACGCTCTTTTAAAAAAAATAATTAGTTTTGGAATCAATCCAGATTTGACGATTAAAATGGCAACGAATTTTCTATGCCAAAAGCACTAGAAAGACCTCTAATTGTGAAGCGAAGATTTCTCAGAATAAAATCTTTGATTTCATTGACGTGTTGTTCATTAGTTGATGCTTTTATCGTCCGGGACGCTCTTTATCTTAAACGCTTTCTCTGCATTTTTGAAAGGATTTGCGCAAATTGTAAATATTATTTTTCAACATGTAGAACATCCTTAATGTTTCTATAACACACATTTTGATCCGCAAACGAAATTTTTTGGAACTTCTTTGCTGAACAAAATCAGACATTATTGAAATCGGCAAATTTACTTTTAGTTGTTTACAAAAACGAGTGTTACTATTGAACCAATGAAGATATTGACATCAAATTTGATGATTAATTGAAAAAGTCACATTTTCATTTGAATACAATACTGCTAACTATAATTGGGTATTTTATGTCGACCTGACAGGGGAAATTTGTATGTGGACTAGATCTGAACATGCATTGATTTTCGAGAATTTCAATAGCGACTTTCATTAGCCGATAGAAGCTAATCTACGGAATTTCATCGAAAGACCTTCACAATCCCAAGTTAAATATAATTAAATATACTCAGAAAGTGATTTTAAGTCCATTGGTGTAATTAAAGTTGGCTGCAGGTCAAGTATTTTTTTGGTTGTAACAAATTCATTATACCCTCACTATCGTGTTTTAATCAAAACTTTTAAAAAATATCCCTGAAAAGGTTAAGAAAATTCTGTAAGCAAAATTTAATATAAAAACTATTGAAATATTAAAAACAAAACAAATAAATTACTCAAATGACTCACCGGAAAAACTTTTGGCAGCCATATTTTATGCTAGAGATACACTTAAACAATGCGATGCGTACAAGAATGATTATGGGAGGGAAAAGTTTGTTGATTCAATGCTGGAGTCAACAAAAACCACTTACATACTCGTACATAGTCAACACGAAGACGTACCTGTTTGCGATTATTTTCTGCTACTTGTTGTAGGTGAAAAGTTTTCTTTTGTGTTCTTTGGAGATTTATAGCTAGACTTGCTTGCACTCTTCGGCATCTTTATTGTTTTTGGATTTTGGACACACATTTTTTTCCCAGTGTAAGAATGTGTAGTATTTGTATGTTGTTGAGAGCTATAATAACTTATTTTATGTTATAAATCTTTTTTGTTCCTTTATTTTAAATAAAAGTTAACAAGAGCATACATTGTTGGGTTCATTTTTGTTGTTATTATTGCCGTTCTTTAATTTTTTTTGTGATAATGTATGTTTTTGTTTTGTACCATTTGTTATTTTGGCTAAATTTCATTTGTTTTAACCTTCGAAATCGTTTAGACGTCATTCATCTCTAAATTTTGTAGTAGATTTTATTTTTCTTACTAAAAATAAAGATGTGACGATATTTTTATGATTAAATGACATTGTGACACAGAAATGGTGAAGAATTTCCACAAAGTAAAGGGTTTTTCAATAACAGCGCTACAAAAGTTTTTTTAAATAAAACAAAAACGGTTTTGGATATCAATGAAATTCTTTATTCCTGTGAAAGCACGTTCGATGCCATTATGTATGGAAATCGACCTCCTTTGCATGGCCACCACGGGCACGCTTGCAGAAGTCCAGACGCTGAATCCCATTTTCGACGGTTTTCAAGCATAAATCGGCCGATACTGCTGCAATTTCACGTTCGATATTCGTACGAAGTTCATCAATCGTCGCTGGCTTGTTGGCATAGACCAAAGACTTGACGTAGCCCCACAGGAAATAGTCTAACGGCGTCAAATCGCACGACCGAGGCGGCCAATCGGCTGGACCATTTCGTGAGATAACACGTTCTCCAAACTTGGTTTCCAATAAATTGATTGTGACATTCGCTGTGTGGCTTGTGGCGCCATCCTGTTTGAACCACATGCCCTCCAAGTCCATATCATCCAATTGGGGCCAAAAATATTCGGTTATCATTGAACGGTAGCGATTCCCATTCACAGTAATGTGCCGGTCTTGATCATCATGGAAGAAGTACGGCCCAATGACGCCGCCGGCCCATAAACCGCACCAAACCGTAATATTTTCGGGATGAAATGATGACACATGGAGTACGTGTGGATTGCTGTCTGACCAATAATGCATATTTTGTTTATTGACGAAGCCATTCAGCCAGAAATGAGCCTCATCGGCGAAGATGATTTTTCGATGAAAATCCGAATCATTTTCAAGTTGTTGCTCAGCCGAATTCACGAACAGACGACGCTTCTGGTGGTCAAGCGGCTTCAGTTCTTGCGTCAATTTGATCTTGTAAGGATGTAGGCCAAGATCTTTTCTCAAAATTCGCCACAGCGACGTCACAGAGATGCCCAGCGCTTGAGAACGACGTGTGAGAGACACATTTGGGCTTTCTTCAACTGAAGCCTCAGCGGCAGCAATATTCTCGACACTACGGGCACTTCTTTGTCTCACTGGCACGGGAACATTTTGTACTGTGCCTGTGGATTCAAATTTTTCCATTAGACGCTCAATTGTTGATCTGCTAGGACGATTATGACGACCATAAATTAGACGTAGCGCTCTTAACGTTGAGGCCACTGACTCCGAATTTCGGTAGTAAATTTTAATAATTTCGACTCGTTGTTGGCTCGTATGAGCTGGCAGCACGGTCGAAAATTTCGTTGTACAACGAATTTTCAATCGAACACAATTTTGCTTTCGATGCTGGATGGCAGTTTGCAAAACTTATTGACAATATAAGTTGTAAATTATTTTAATTTCATGAGATTGATCTGCCTTGTGTTCATTGGCGCAGCAGTTCATCTGTAGTAGACTGCAATTCCATAAATGCCTCCTTGCAATCGAAAATTTGCTATAAATCTGTAAACAAATGGTATCCTTGTTAAAACCTCGCATACTTACGTAGTGGAATCCATTTCCAAAATTTTGGAAGCATCTCTCATGACGAGGCTTCATCTTCATCAGACGATCATAGGACCATAATTCCATGTTAATAAATAATTAATATTTTTTTTTCTTTAATAAATTTGTAAACAATGTTTATTTATAGTACCAGCTGATAAATATGTACTATTGTGAATAATCCAATTGAGTGAAATTCACAATAGCGCTATTTTTCGACCACAATCGAAAATCGAAAGTTGCTCATAATAGGCACCAGAAATTTTTTGAGGTCTCTTAATGAAGTCTTCCAGCATTTTAAGACACCTTTTTTTATGTGATATCCTGTTTTTTGAACTAAGAATTCATTTAGATCTCTCAAAAATAAAAAATCGGCAAAAAAAAAATATAATTTCCTGATGGTCTTTGCTGTACTGAATCCGAATCTGATCTCAAAGCTGCTCCTGTGACATTGCTTCTAACGTTACTAATGCAAATGAAATCACATATTTTTGGTATATGATTTTTTAAGTTAGGATTTCTTTAAAAACAGATGTCAAATCGCAATTCGAATTCGAATTCAGTGTGCTTAAGTACTTTGGAAAATGATGTTCTCAGGGAACATTTGGGCAATTCACAACAGGTGTTGTATTTTGTATTAAAATACACAATACAATCATTTGTTGTGAACAGTCAGTTGTATTTTCATAATGTAAAACGTTTTCTATAGTAATTATCGACCCAACGACGACAGGTCGCTTCGTCACTTCTGTTATTTCCTACAAGAGATAACACGTGTCGGTGTTTGCTTTTTGGTCATAAGATATACCCTGGCGTTTTAGTTACGTACCTCTTCCATTTTAATTTAGAATACAAAAAAAATTTAAAATATTTTGGTTGAGACTGAAACAGAAAATACATACTAAAAATATAAAAATTAATTTTTATATAAATAATCTGACCGTTATTTGCATTATTTGTCATTTTTTATTTTATAATTATTTATCTTGTTAAAATTGTATGTATTTGTTTTTTCTTTTTCATTAAAACTGGCATTCACTTGGGACTGATATGTTATGATACAATATACAACATTTAAGGTGCTATTACATGATGTGTTTTTTACATATGTACTGTCACTTTTTTTATCCATATGAAATTCCTCATGTCTGTCAAAACTGGCTTTTACATACGATTCATAATTTTTGCTATCACACGTGCATATATATTTCCGTATGACATAACCTCTAAATGTAAACAACAGCTAATTTAATTTGTGAATTTACAAAAATTTATTGTTAAAAAAAGTAATATATTTTTTAATTGTTAATTAATATTAAACAATTTATTTTTCTTTCAATATTAATCTCTATAATTTACTCTGTTTTTCTTTCGCCACAAGCAGTGTTGTATTTTCATATGTTTGACATGCAAAAATAGAACCTGTTCTAATTGAAAAATGTACATGTGACATCCTCATGTATTGTACATAAACAATGTTTCATATGTATCACACGATGTGTACAACTTTTGTTGTGGGAAAATTTGACAGTACATATGTAAAAAACACATCATGTAATAGCACCTTTACTAAACATTGCAAATGAAGTTGTATCGCTGTATCAGATTTTTCAATGAAAATTACCAATAAAAATTTTACACTATTGTAAAGTAATACACGATACAATAGATACAACGATATGCCCAATTATATATAATTTTTTGGGGAATATTAAAACGAAAACACCAAAATAATATAATTTGTATACCCTATACCACTATGTGGTTTGGGTATAATGACTTTGTGCTGCTGTTTGTAACTACCTAAAATATTTGACCTAGACCCATCTTTTATTATACCGATCGAATTAGAATCACTAACTGATTCGATTTAACGATGTCCATCCGTCCGTCCTTCCGTCCGTCTGTGTGTCCATGTAAACCTTGTAACCAAACTGCAGGTCGCAAATATAAATATATTTTGACGAAATTTGGTACAGAAGCTTTAATCGGCCATTGGATGAACGCTATTGAAATTGGTGAGAATCGTTCAATGTTCAGACCTAGCCCCCATACAAATGACACCTATGAAATCATATAGATCTTACTCAAATTGGGTTTGTATGCATTTATTACATCCATTAATGAGTAGTCTAAAAATGATCCCTATGGGACAATTCTTAGTCATAGGCCCCATATAGAGCTGCTTCCCGATCTTCACTTAAATCTATGAAAAAACAAAAATATTGCACTGATTCTTCTCAAATTTTATTTGTATATATTTTTGCAAAATACAATAGACTTTACCAAACATAGTCAGGCTCGGTCCATTTTTGGGCCTAGTCCCCATATAGATATAGCATCCGATATGAACTTTTTCATATCTGCAGCCAAAAAAAATTAAGAAAAATCCCACTCAAATTTGGTTTGTGCTTATTTTCTATGTCCAGTTAGTTGGGCCTATGAGATAAGGTCTCTAAACGCATGGTATAGGGTATCATAAAGTCGGTCTAGACCGACGATAATTATCTTACTTGTTATTTTAAGAAAAGTAGAAACTTGCTTCTATAACTGAAATTGACTTGGGTAAGAAAGCTAGCGCATCAATAATAAGAAATGTGCTTCAGCTTTAAATGATGGAAAAGGAAGATATAAGACATTTATGAGTAAAAATACGATCGAATTTTTAAAGGAACATGACCACGTGCATTTCTTTTTCTGCAGAATCCGTTTGTTTATCAACAAAAGCGAGTTTAATGTATTTGAATTTACCTTTACTTTGGAAAGGATGAAATCAGGAACATAGTGTGAGCAAATAGAAACGGACTGTAGGACTGCTTGGACGTGGCCTGGGGTTCATTTTCTGCAGCAGGACCAGGATCTTTGCAGTTTATTAATGTCTACATATTTTTAAGGATATGTAATGTTACAAAAAGGGTAAATAAAGTAGTACTTTTATCAAGCCAATGATCAAAAACACAATGCCCATAAAGTGTAAAGTTGGCTATTGTATAACGTTGCCATAAAGCCCGGACGCAAATCCAATGAGGGATTATTTCAACAAAAAGGTACAGCAATGCTGAGTTAAAAAGTCCTACCGATTTTGGATTATGCACATTTCTAAACCCTCCACAATAGTGCGCAGAAACCCAGATCAGCTGGGTTGTTCAATTTTAGTGAAAATGATCCATTCAAATCCAGAGCAGATTGCTATTTAAAACCATCAAATCGGTCTCGAAATTTCAATGAAAATGGAAAAGAAACTCTTGAAAAATATATTGTATTGTTCTTGTTATTTTCTTATCGAAAACATTTTATTTGTGTATGTTAGTTGTAATTGTTCTTCTTGTTGTGGTTGTTTTGTTTGTAGTATTTGCTTCATTAGTCCGTATATTTGCTTATATTCCACATGCCAAATTATCCAAGTAGTGCGGCTTAAAGACGACAACAGAAAATATATTTAAATTCAAATATTAAAATTAAAATGAATGTTAATAAAAATAATAAATAAAATCTTTGGTTTTTCTATAGCTTTTTACGCGTCAACCAACTTAAATTATCATAGACAAATATCTGTTTTTTTAATTGTAGTGGGGATTGGCAATTTTTTTTTTGATGTGTAAACATCTATACGCGCAGGGGGGTAAATTTCTATTTCACAATACAATCAGAAAAACAGCGTAACTTATATCGGTGTGAGCTGAAGGAGATAACGCTGTGTGACTTATGATTGTATTGGTGAAAAAATATTTTCAAGAGAAACTGTTCATGGGCAATTACCCAATGCATTCGAAATTGGAATTGTGGTAGGTGAGACAAACCTAAGTAACTCGTGTTTTTAACACTTTTTTTAATTTTCAAATTAGCTCCATAGACCAAATATTTGATACCATTTTTTCTTTTTAAACATTTTCTTGAACACTACCTGACCAACTATTTGTCAAATAGTGTACACATTAGTTATTTTACTAGCCGACTGCATTTTGTGGAATTTTTGATGTGTATTTTTATAAATACTTTATTCCTCAATAAACTATAATTAAGTTTTTATTCACAAACCACAACGATTTGTAGAATTCCACCAAAATATTTCTGTATTTTCTTAAGTTTTATTTGAGTTCTAAAGAAATCTTTTTTTCTGTTTTTATTACGTACGAATGACGATGTAATAATAGAATGCAAGTAAAGATAATGCAAAAGCAGTGTTAACTGACATGGTTGTCTTTGTTCGTACTTTTTTCAATATAGTTAGTTGGCAACGCCTCAGACCATATAAACAATTATATGTTAACAACTTTCATTAATAAACATTTTTAGTAATTATTACTATTAAGCATTAAATTGATTCTTACTAAGCATTAAATTGATATAAATTTGGAATATTTTCGAATAACTAGGATATAATATAAATAAATTTTGTTAGTTGAAATTTTAATTAAATTTAATTAGTTAATAATAGCTTTAAGTTCCATTGTACATCATAAATCAATTTAACACATGACGACATCTTAATATAAAATGCAATATATAATACCGTCATCCAAGTAAGGAAAAGCGTAGTAAAATCGTATCATAAAAAAATACACTCAAACCTGTTTTTGTGCGAGGGTTAGGGACCGCATTAAAAAAACTCATACAAAAAAATCGTAAAAAAAATCATTTGAAAACATAAATAGAATTTCAGAAAACATCAATATAATTTAAGAAAACATCAATTGAATTTCAGAAAACATCAATAGAATTTCAGAAAACATTAATACAATTTCAGAAAACATTATTCGAGTTTCAGAAAACATCATTTGAATTTCAGAAAACGTAAATAGAATCTCAAAAAACATCAATATAATTTCAGAAAACATCAATATAATTTCAGAAAACATCATTCGAGTTTCAGAAAACATCATTTGAATTTCAGAAAGCATCAATAGAATTTCAAAAAATATCAATATAATTTCAGAAAACATCATTCGAGTTTCAGAAAACATCATTTGAATTTCAGAAAACATAAATAGAATTTCAGAAAACATCAATATAATTTCAGAAAACATCATTCCAGTATCAGAAAACATCATTTGAATTTCAGAAAGCATCAATAGAATTTCAGAAAATATCAATATAATTTCAGAAAACATCATTCGAGTTTCAGAAAACATCAATTGAATTTCAGAAAACATCAATATAATTTCAGAAAACATCAATATAATTTCAGAAAACATCATTCGAGTTTCAGAAAACATCATTTGAATTTCAGAAAACATAAATAGAATTTCAGAAAACATCAATATAATTTCAGAAAACATCATTCGAGTTTCAGAAAACATCAATTGAATTTCAGAAAACATCAATATAATTTCAGAAAACATCAATATAATTTCAGAAAACATCATTCGAGTTTCAGAAAACATCATTTGAATTTCAGAAAACATAAATAGAATTTCAGAAAACATCAATATAATTTCAGAAAACATCATTCGAGTTTCAGAAAACTTCAATTGAATTTAAAAAAACATCAATAGAATTTCAGAAAACATCAATTGTATTTCAGAAAACATCAATTGTATTTCAGAAAACATCAATTGTATTTCAGAAAACATTATTTGAATTTCAGAAAACATAAATAGAATTTCAGAAAACATCAATAGAATTTCAGAAAACATCAATTGTATTTCAGAAAACATCAATTGTATTTCAGAAAACATCAATTGAATTTCAGAAAACATAAAAAGAATTTCAGAAAACATCAATATAATTTCAGAAAACATTCGAGTTTCAGAAAACATTATTTGAATTTCAGAAAACATAAATAGAATTTCAGAAAACATCAATATAATTTCAGAAAACATCATTCGAGTTTCAGAAAACTTCAAATGAATTTAAGAAAACATCAATAGAAATTCAGAAAACATCAATTGTATTTCAGAAAACATCAATTGTATTTCAGAAAACATCATTTGAATTTCAGAAAACATAAAAAGAATTTCAGAAAACATCAATATAATTTCAGAAAACATTCGAGTTTCAGAAAACATTATTAGAATTTCAGAAAACATCATTCGAGTTTCAGAAAACTTCAATTGAATTTAAGAAAACATCAATAGAATTTCAGAAAACATCAATTGTATTTCAGAAAACATCAATTGTATTTCAGAAAACATCATTTGAATTTCAGAAAACACAAATAGAATTACAGAAAACATCAATAGAATTTCAGAAAACATCAATTGTATTTCAGAAAACATCAATGTATTTCAGAAAACATCAATTGAATTTCAGAAAACATAAAAAGAATTTCAGAAAACATCAATATAATTTCAGAAAACATTCGAGTTTCAGAAAACATTATTTGAATTTCAGAAAACATAAATAGAATTTCAGAAAACATCATTCGAGTTTCAGAAAACTTCAATTGAATTTAAGAAAACATCAATAGAAATTCAGAAAACATCAATTGTATTTCAGAAAACATCAATTGTATTTCAGAAAACATCATTTGAATTTCAGAAAACATAAAAAGAATTTCAGAAAACATCAATATAATTTCAGAAAACATTCGAGTTTCAGAAAACATTATTAGAATTTCAGAAAACATCAATAGAATTTCAAAAAGCATCATTTGAATTGCTGAAAACATTAACTGTATTTCAGAAAACATCGATTGAATTTCAGAAAAAATCAATTGCATTTCAGAAAACATCAATTGAATTTCAGAAAACAGCATAATCGACTTATTTTTTATGCACTGGAATATATGATGTTGATGTTTTCTTTAATTATTAGATGTTTACACATCTCCCTTGTGATCGGACTCACATGATTTTTTTGTTTGTTACGCATGGCACAGCCTGAACGCCTACTCAAATAACAGGAAAATAATGTAATTTCCCTTCATTAAAAATGCCGTTTTTAAAAAAACAATAACTACGAAATTATAATAAATACTGATCAAAAAATAAAAACTATTAACTACAAGTTTAAATAAATAGGCTAGGCAATTTCTTGTGACCGATGTAAAAACTGTAGTTAATGACCGATTTTTATCACAGATACCTCATTTGAATGGTATTTCTTTTTAACTGTTCATCATATTTACAGACTTGCACCGTCTGGTATATTTTTTTTAGAGTAATGCTCATTTAACACAAACATAAAACACATACTGAGTGTGCGTTTATTATAAATATTATTATTTATTATGAATTGACTAAAATTGTTTATTGACAAACCCATTTATATATCTTCTGTGTGTTCAACAAATATTTATAATGAAATTTAAAAAGTGTTGACATGTAAATTAGGCAATTATAAGATTACTTATTAAATGAAAAAAATAAAATATCCTAGAATTTGCATTCGAATTTTGAGGTAACATTACCCAGCATTGTTTTTATATTGAGTTTAACATACAGATGAAGGGTAACAAAGATTCGGCACAGCCGAATTTAGTTCAAGTATTTTTCGTTTATTTAAATTATGGTCAATGAATTTTAATTTTGTTTTCTTCTTCTGATAGCTTTATACTTAACAATCAATCAAAAAAAAAAAAAAGACAAGTTTTTTTCATTGTTTCATATTCGCTTTTTTGCCAATAAAGTTTGTAATGGTAGCCGAGTTTGGGTGGAGATTTATCTAAAAGTAATGTGTTTAATTTTTTTTATTCCAACATTTACTTAAAGTTATTAAGAAATATTTAAAACTAAGCTAATCTTTGTGTTCGTTATGTAAAGAAATCCTGAACATTCTGTCAGTTCAGTTCACATATTGAGCCATAGCAAAAACACAAAAGAAGTCTAAAGTCTAAAGACCAAGAAGCACGCTTTTAGCTTCATATAAGGGTAAGGGATCAACAGAATTAATTGACGAGAGAGCATATTTAAGAAATACACGTTGTACTCGCTCAATGCGAGAGATGTGTTTCACACAATGTGTTCTCCACACGATACCAGCATACTCTAATTTTGATCTAACGTAAGATGGGTAGATAAATTTTAATGTATTGCGATCAGAAAAATCAGAAAAATTTCTCCTAATAAATGCAAGGACTTTATATGCTATCGGTACTATATAATTTATATTGGGAATGAAAGACATTGTAGAGCCAAAATAAACTCCCAGATCAGATTATATGTCAATAGTACCTCAGTAAAAAGGCTGTATGTGCAATGATTAATTTTCAATTTTTGTCAAGCATTTGTCTCTGTTATATGTTTTCATTTGATATTTTTTTATTAAATAGCTCTTAAGAAAATTAACAAAACCTATTTCATATGACGAAAATAATATCATTTAAATTTTATTTATAGGAAATGGTTACATGTGCAAAAAACAATTTTTTTTTAAAGATATGTCGCTATCGTGAATTTATTTAAATATTAATAAGATATTGTGTTGCCTTTTTGTTGTTCGACTAGTTCTAGTCTTTGTGGCATTGAATTCACCAAGTTTTTCAGAACGGCCAAGTCTATTTTTTCCCACTCCCTTACTATTGCTTGTTTCAGCTGCTTCAAAGTGTAGTATTGCTTTGAGGCACCGAAAATTTTGGCAGAAAGTATTCCCGAAAGATCCTTAATTGGATTGAGATCTGGGCTTAGAGCCGGCCATTGCAACAATGGAATGTTGCGCGACTCGAAAAAGTGCGTTATCTTGCTGAAATATCCGACTATCGCCACGGAAGCCCTCTGCAAACGCAATCAGCTCACTGTCCAGCAACTCTATATAAGCTTGTGCATTCATTCGTCTCGGCACAAAGCATATTGGGGACTTACCCAGAGCACTAAATGTAGCCCATAACGTGGCCATCTGGACTATACAAATTAATTTTTTTTTCATCACTAAATATAACTGATTGGAATTCCGATTCCCAAAATTTTTATTTCTCGTAGAACGCAATGCGAGCATCTCTGTGACGTTTTGTTAGGCGTGGTTTAGGAACTTTTGATAAATATTTGAGATGCAGGTCCCGTCTCCAAAATTGTTACACACGCTGCCTAGTAACAGTAAGTCCTAATTCGGTCTTAATTTTGTTGCAACTCATCATATCCATTGTTGCTAATTCTCGAATGCGCCGCTTAGTCCGCTCTCAATAGATGATTTTGGTCCTGTGCGTTTCTTAATGGCATAGTTTTCTGGACTCTTCAAAAAATTTGTGATGGCATTGCGGTGCCGATTTAATGCGACTGGCCCACTCTCACCATGGCTTCATGCATTCCCTTGATCGTACCCTGCTCTTCTTTCGATAGTTCTTTTCCGCAAGGCATTTTGAGCTAAAGTATGATTTTATTGTAATATTTTTACAGTTCCTTAAATTTTGCTACTTACTTATGCACTTTTTCACAATAATAAAATTGTTTGCAAAGATGTTGACGCTTCACTATTCAGAAAACAAGTAAATCATTTTGCACATATAGTTATTTGCTATTAATCACACAAATAATGGCGCTTACTTAAAGTAACGGTACCACAAATGAATTGTAAAGAAGATTGGTCTGCGAGGTAAATAAACACAAACCATGCTTTGTAAAAGCTGTACACTCAAAACTAGTGAGTTGTTGTTCCAACATGAGCGAAAACATTTTTTGCACATATAGCCATTTTACTGAGCGTAGTTAAATTGTGACCACCCAAACCAAAAAAGACGATATCGTATTGCGAGATCTAGAAACAGAAACATGACGACATTTTGAAGGATTTAAAAGCAGATTATTAACCAAACATCCATCATGAAGAGAATTTAAATCATTTTGTAAGTTTTATATATCAATAAAGGAGGAGATCTTGACAGTATATTTTTAAATCATCAGCATAAAGTAAAAAGGGAGCCTTAGTAAAACATAAGATCCACATTATCACACAGATCTTGGTCAAATTGGGTTTGTGTATGTTTATTATACCCATTAATCAGTACTCCAAAAATAAACCCCATAGGACAATTCTTAGTCATAGCCCCTATATAAAGCTGCTTCCCGATATTCACTTAAATCTAACAAAAAAAAAAACAAAAATATTGCACCGATTTTTCTCAAATTTGGTTTGAACACATGTTTTTGCAAAAAATAAGTGAGCTTACCAAATATGGTCAGAATCGGTCCAATTTGCGACCTAATCCACACAAAAATATTGCATCCGATATGAATTTTTTTATATTCAAGGAAAAAAAAATTACTAACAATGCCACTCAAATTTGGTTTATGCTTATTTTCTATATCCAATTAGTTGGACCTAAAAGTTAGGGTCTCTAAACGCATGGTATAGGGTATCGTATAATTTTCTTACTTGATTCCAATAGTTTATCCAGAACATTTAACATGCTTATCGGCCGATAGTTATGGTAATCAGTTTCTCTTCGAAGGCAAAATCTTTTATTAAATGGTTTTTCGTTCATTTAAAACCAGAAAATTATACATATATAATAGAAATATACTAAAACTTAACTAAAAACAAAAACATATTTTTTCCATAAAGTTATATAAAAATCAATAAATTATTAAGGCAAGTCATATACGAGGGCGGATTGATATTGAAGCTACCTAGCGCTAGATGGCAGCACAAACACAAAACTTTTTTTTTTTAATTACGATCTGTCAAACGTCAGCTGTTAAAATGTCACCCAAATTCATCGATTAGTTTATTTGTTGTAGACGTTTGAAATAAGAAACTTTTGTGTTTCTTGAAAAATGGAAAAAAGCGAATTTTGTGCAGTGATTAAACACTATTATTTGAAAGGGAAAACGGCGAAAGAGACAAAAGAAAAGCTCGATAAACATTACGGTGAGTCTGCTCCATCAGATTGCATGGTAAAATATTAGATTGCTGAATTTAAACGCGGCCGAACAAGCACTGCAACAATACCATCAACAGGAAGGCCAAAAGAGGTTGTTACTGAAGAAAATATCAAAAAAATGCTCGATATCGTTATGAATGATCGCCGAGTCGAGTTGCGTGAGATTGTTGAAATGGCAAACATATTACACGAACGTGTGTTCAACATTTTGAATGAACATTTGCATATGAAAAAGCTATCGGCAAGATGGGTTCCGCGTTTGCTCAGTGTCGAACAAAAACGAGTTCGACAGACCACTTCACAGAGGTGTTTGGACATGATAAAGCGTAATTCTGTTAATTTTTGGCATCGATTAATAACTGCTGATGAAACGTGGGTCCACCACCACACACCTGAAACCAAAAATCAATCGAAACAATGGGTGGAAGCTGGTGGAAGTGCTCCGAAGAAGGCGAAGGCAGTGAAATCGGCTGGCAGGGTTATGGCCACTCTATTGTGGGATGCACACGGAATATTGCTCATCGATTATCTTGAAAAAGGATCCACAATCACAGGAAAGTATTATCGTGCATTATTGGATCAATTGATTGATGCAATCAAGAAAAACGACCACATTTAAAGAAGAAAAAAGTGCTTTTTCTTCAAGACAACGCACCGGTTCACACAGCATTACATACGATGCTAAAATTACGTGAAATAGACTTCGAATTAGTTAATCATCTACCTTATAGTCCAGATTTAGCTCCTAGTGACTTTTACCTGTTTCTAAACTTTAAAAAATGCTCGCAGGAAAAAGATTCATCTCAAACGAAGAAGTGATTACCGAAATTAACGCGTATTTTGAGGGGTACCCGAAATCGTACTATTCAGATATATAAAAAAGTTAAAATATCGTCTTACTAAGTGTGTCGAAGTAAAAGGAGACTATGTTGAGAAAAAATGGTTTTTGAAAATAAAAAATGTTTTTTTTTCCCTTCAATATCAATCCGCCCTCGTATTATCCCTCTCCGACCTTCCCAATTAATTTCTTTAACAGTAGCAATTCACTTCAGATTCAGATTCAGCGACTTCGAAATTATTTAAACCCTACGAAATTATAATTTTTTTGAAAATGGTTGTACAGTTTTATCTTTGTCTGTAAACATACTATGAATGTGGACTTACATCCAAATTGCTTTCGCTTTAAATTTGTAATGGTAATATATACAGTTATAAAATATTGACAGATTATGACAATGATTATGAGTTATTATCGAATATAATTAAAAAAATCATAAATCTTTTTGTTATGTTTTACAAATTGTATGTATTTTAACTTCTTATTTATTATCAGCTGATGACTTAGATCTGTAGCGGATTTACGACCACATGATTTTCTGCCAGCTGTTGTTTATTATTATTTTTTTTTAAGAAAAGTGATTATAATCAACAATATGAACAATACAAATGTATTTTTATTTTTGAAGAATAATAAAATAAAAAATGTCTTCTGTTGAAAAATTATATGTAATAAACAATTAAGTAATATTTGTCACCTAAAAGTGTTTTTACAAATTCGAATACTAAGTATTTACAGAGGGTGTCCCAAAAATCGCTTAAGAAATGAATTTGCCGCCATTTGTGCAGTGAAGTGATGGCAATCAAATTAAGAAAACATTCTAAAGGCTGATAATTTTTTTACAACTCGTTTTCAATGTTGAACAATATTTCAAAAATAATAATGAGTTTTTGGGTTTTGGATTTTTTTGATTTCGAACAAAATCTTTCTAAGCGATGACGCACATTTTAATGGTATCGTAAATTATCAAAATTTCAGTTTTGTGGTTCAGAGAACACACCTGTTTATCGGAAAATGTTTGCATCACCAAACTGTCACTGTTTGGTGTGGATTTTGGGCTGGAGGCATCATTGAACCATACATCAATGAAAATGAGAATTATCCATGTGAATGTTGCTGGTGCTCGATATCGTGACATTACAACAGAGTTCTTTCTGACTGAATTCAATGATATTGATATAAACTGTATGTGGTTTTAAGACGACGGTGCCATATGCCATACAGCCCGTGAAACGATGCAACTACAGCATGAGATATTTCCTGGTCGTGTATTCTTTTGATTCGGTGTGATTTAACACTATTGGATTTCTGGCAGTGGGGTTATGTGAAGTCAAGGCTCTATGCCAACAAGCGCACAACCACCTGTGCATTGAAAGAGGAAATTCAACGCGACTTTAGGGAAATTCGGCCACATTTGAAATTTTTATGGGAAATTTCGACAAAAGAGTGTATATGTACCAGCCAAGTCGTGGAGGCTATTTGCCTCCCTTAACCCTATCCTATGTACTTTCTGATTTAATAAAACTGGCATGAATTTTGGGACACCTTTTATATATATATTTAGATATTTATTGTTTTAAACTGAAACACACATTTCTTGAATATTTTTTCGATAGCGTTAGTTGTTTATAGAAAGAAAAAGATTTAACACAATATTAATGTCTTTATGTCTTCACTCAATGGCGGTCACTGAACCTGTTTTATAATTTTGGGGAGGTTGGATTTAAAATATTCCAAATTAAAAACGAAAAGCAAATATTTAAGAGAAAAATTAAATATTTAAACAACAGCATGAAATCATAATTTTAAAGAAGAATAAAAAGGTTTTTTTTTTTAATATTAATTCTAATTCACCCCTGTATTTGACCAGTAAATACATCCGACAAAATTTTTAGGAATTTATAATTGTGCATGACGAAGTAATCAAAAGTGTCTTCCTCAGCCATTATCTTCCATCATTATTATTGTTTCTATTTTTGAAATAAATTAGAAAAGTTGGCGAAAGTACTTCCACTCTAGACTTCTATTTTTTATATTTTTATACCCTATACCACTATGTGGTTTGGGTATAATGACTTTGTGCTGCTGTTTGTAACAACCAAAAATATTTGACCTAGACCCATCTTTAATTATACCGATCGAATCAGAATCATTTTCTGAGTTGATTTAACAATGTCCGTCCGTCCGTCCGTCTGTGTGTCCATGTAAAGCTTGTAATCAAACTGCAGTTCGCAAATATGAATATATTTTGATGAAATTTGGTATATAAGCTTTTATCGGCCATGGGATGAACGCTATTGAAATTGGTGAGAATCGGTCCATGTTCAGACCTAGCCCCCATACAAATTACCAATATGAAATCGACATAAATTGCCATAAGATCCAAATTGTCATATAGATCTTACTCAAATTGGGTTTGTATGCGTTCATTACATCCACTAATAAATAGTCCAAACATGATCCCTTTGACCCCATATAGATCTGCTTCCCGATCTTCACTTAAATCTATTAAAAAACAAAAATATTGCACTGATTCTTCTCAAATTTTGTTTGTACATATTTTTGCAAAATACAAGAGACTTTACCAAACATGATCAGGATCGGTCCATTTTTGGACCTAGTCCCTTTATAGATATAGCATGCGATATGAACTTTTTCATATCTGCAGCCAAAAAAATTTATAAAAATCCCACTCAAATTTGGTTTTTGCTTATTTTCAATGTCCAGCTAGTTGGGCATAAGAGATATGGTTTCTAAACGCATGGTATAGGGTATCGTATAGTCGGTCTAGACGGACTATAATTTTCTTACTTGTTTATATTTCTATTTTTGTAATATCGCAATTCAGTTTAAGAAAGTTGGTTCCAAAAAATATTGACTCGATTTTAGAATTGATGCCTTTGGATTTCATCGTCAGTTTTACTTAATTTGGTATCTAGTTTTTTTTTTATATTAACCAACACTCAGGTGATGCCATCCACAAATGCAGTGCACTGTGTTGATTTCAGGAAAATAGGTTGTGTGGAGGGTGAAAGAGGGAGTAGTGTTTGTGAATATTTGACTTAAATTTTATTAGATTATAACTGTCAGGAAAGACTTCTGCGGGGAGTTTATTCCACATACTGCTAGTTCGATTGATAAACGAATTTTCTCTGTAATGCGTTGTGCGGTCAACTGGACAATAAACTACAAACGGATGTGATCTACTAGAGAAGCGGGAAGAGCGAACCGAAACTCGGACACTTGGGAAAAGTTCGCTAATCTCAGAAGAACATTTCCCATGGTAGTATCTATAGAACAGTGATACACAACCCACATTCCGACGATGTTCCAATGAGTCAATAGAATTGGATACCCTTCTGTCATTGATGAGCATCAACGCCCTCCTTTGTACACGGTCCAGTAGCTCCAAAATAGACTTTGAAGCTCCTGCCCATATATGGGAGTTGTATTCCATTTTCGGTCGGATGTAAGTGGTATAGATTTTAAGGAGATCAGAAGGAGTGAAGTAATTTTTGCAGCGTTTTAGAAAACCAAGACACTTGAATGCTTCTTTCGACACTTGAAAAACATGCTCGTTCCAACGAACAACACATTGAATTCTCATGCCTAGAACATCAAGAGTATCCGATTCCTCAATACCTATACCACCCATGTATACAGATGACATTGTTGATTCCATGGCTCTATGGATCAACATACAACATTGAGTCTTCAGCGCATTAAAATCAACCCTATTCGCTTTACCCCACTCGGAGATTGTTAACAGGTCTTGATTGAGTGTGTCATTCATTGTCCGCCTTTTGCCCCCAACCTCCAAGAGGCTTGACTTGAATGACAAATGCTGCTGTCATCTGCGAAAGAGTAAATAGAATTAAAAGTTTGACCGCGAAGGTCGTTCAGAAAGATAAGGAAAAGAGAAGGAGAAAGAACGGAACCTTGGGGTACCCCTGAATTAAGCTGAAACTCATTAGATGAGACCCCATCAATAATAGCACGTATTGGTCGGTCTCTGAGAAAACTCAATATAAATCGAGAGAAGTCATTACCGACCCCAAATGCAGTAAGCTTTGATATCAATGCACCGTGCCACACACGATCGAATGCCTTGGAAATATCTACCACTTTACTTCCACCGAAATTGCGAATGGATCGATTCCAGCGCTCAGAAAGTAGAGCTAACAGGTCTCCCGTGGAACGATTTCTACGGAAGCCATACAATTGCAATTGGACGGTAATTTTCAGGGTTATTAGCTGCACCCTTTTTAGGGATTGGTTGGAAATTAGCAACTTTCCAGCAAGAGGGAAAGACTCCCGCACGGTACGAAAGGCTGAAAAGGTTGGCCAATGGACTGGCTAGCGTCGAAGAGCACTGTTTCAGCACCAGTGCTGGTATACCATCCGGTCCCGAAGACTTATTGATGTTGTGATCCGACAGAACCTTTTTAACTGCACGTGCTCGAATGAATATTTTAGGCATAGTACAAGATACACTTTCAAGTTCGGGCAGAGGTTGATCGCTATCCGGCAAAAACGAGTTTTTTGTAAAAAGTTCAGCTAAAAGGTTAGCCTTAATCACCGGTTCAGTGAATATTTGGTCATTCATTAAAAGAGTTGGGATAGCAGAACTAGCATTGTTCTTTACCCTTTTAACAAATGACCAAAAGCTCTTACTACCCCGAGGAGCAGAGAGAACTTTAGCACGAAGACGCTGATCGTAAAGAAACTTTTGGCGCCATAGTGTTTTGGCATATTCAGTTCTCGCCTGTTTGCAGTTCAGTGGCGGAATTTTTATTTTCACGCCAATATCTGAATGCTTCCTCTCTGGATCTGACTGCATCTCTGCAGGTCTGGTTAAATCATAATTTTTGATTTGGTTAGGCCGAAATATACTTTAATGGAATGAAAAATCGCATACCAAGCACTATTATTTTTTCCACCATTTTCGCAGCACCATCAAAATTTTATCCAGGAAATAAAGTTTCCAGTTAAAATGCTTGAAATGCTTGAGACGTATATCATTTGGATCGTGTTTAAGAAAATTTTTGTTCTTTGTTGAACTGTGTAATAACAAATTTAAAAATTTAAATTTCTTATGAATATAATAAAAGAACCTTTGTCATCTCCCTGGAAAAAAACGTAGACTTTTAAAAATATTGTCTAAAAGTAGAAGACTGTAGCTGTGGAAATGGGTTCATAGGGAAAAAAAAAACAAGTCGAACTTTGACATTTATCTATGTGCCAATTTTCAGTGAAACCAAAAGCCATACATCCGAATACCGCATTGAATTTTTTTGGAAGTGCCCATAGCTAAAGCCACATAGATCAAAAAATGTTTACAAACTGTTTTACATGCTATTACTGTACAACCAGAAATAATGTTAACATTTTTAAAGTCCATTTCTGTATTAGAATGTGGATGTGGATTAAGTTGAATAATCTAGATTTGATTTCAACTTCTGTTAAATTGAATTTTAAAAATATATTTTTTATACTTTTTTAAAAGTTATATAAAACTTTAAATTAAAAAAAATAGAATTCTAGTGGCTGAATTAATCATAGCCATGATGAAATTTGATTATTTTACAAGTAATAAAAATTCCGTAGACAAAAATATTCTGCTGGCATTTCGTAAAAAATATTATCATGCCTGTATCATACATTATTAAATCTTATTAGATCCTCTTTTTTCCTCTTAATAGTACTCGGATTACATTCAATTCTCATGAATATTTATTTTCTTTACACTTAAATTCTTTTATTCTTGGTAGTGTTTTCTTTCATAAAGTTAAATAATTTTAATGATATACTCGTATATTTGTTCTAAGACTGTTTTCTGGTAGGAACGCTATTTGTATTGTTTACAGTGACTTGAAAATTGATCTCTACAAAAAAATGGAATTATGTGGTGAAAAATTTCGTTCGATGATTTACTACAACTCAGCATCAGTGTGCTGATCTACATATTTCTTCTTTTGATCCACTTTAGTCGTCCATTATTTGATGGCTTACTGAATGCATTGGTGGACATTTTATAAAGTTTCGGTGAATCTGTCTTAAAAAAATGGGGAAGAAATGGTTTAAAAAAAACCTCTTCGTGATTACCTGGTGTCTTATGTGTAGAAATAGTGTATAAAATATAAAAAGAATCGATCAAGTAGATTTTGAGTTATTATATTATTTTAAAACCTTACTTCCCCCCAATTTATTGTCTTATTGAAGGGTAAGTTCCACTAACATGCATTCAATTATGCGTGAAAGTTTGGTCGTCTAAAGATTTGTTCAATGAATGAAATGTTGAAAAATTAAAAACTCGATGCTACAAAAGCTGTTTGTAAGATCGTAACACGCGACGAACGATATGAGCCCGAAAGTTAAGAGCAGTCAAATGTTGAGGCTTTCAAAATACTTTATTGAACTTCGAAGCATATGTTTCCCTTTCTCTTCACGTAAACCGGGCATGGGACGAATGGTCGAGCGAATGCAAGAGTATTCTCTACTATAGGAATAAGAGCTCTTAAATCTGTGGGTTTCTGGAATAACCGCGTATGTCCATTTTTGTCAGTTTTGAGTTAACGATGCCAAATATATCAATTTTTAACGCTCTTTACATATGTTCAATTAAAAAAAAATATTGACCATTTCTGAGCTTTTTCTTTAAATAACGACATAACTTAAATGTTTATTAAATTAGTTTGCAGTAATAACGACGTATGTCAATCTACGTTTCATCGCTGACAATTTATTTTCTCAGAAAACGACCCATAGCGACATACGTTGTTATTAATGAAAAAAAATGCATAATAATTTTGGATTAGTTTTCAGTTCATAACCACTTGTAAAAATTTGTGTGTTTATTTCTGTTATTTTCTGTCACTATTATTCTTGATACGTTGTTCTATTCTCATCCTAAGTCCCGTTAACTTTTAGTTGACGAACAATAAATTTCCATTTTTCAAGCAACAATAACTTATGTCTACATGGGTGGTTGCATTGGTAGTTTTCTGTTTCAAAGAAAATGACGTTTGTCTACATAAGTTGTTTTACCTGCACACACTTTAAGTGTAATTTAGATACTGTTTTTCGTCCTTCTCTAGGATCTAGGATCTATTCCTTTGAAAAGTATTTATTGCCCATATCTAAAAGACTGTTATATAAAAACCTCTAAAATCTTTATATCGAACCCATAATTTCAAATATAACGTTTTTGGCACCCCTGAACATTTAGATTTTATGACATACGTGGTTATTCTAGAAAACCACAGATATTACATTTATATAAAAAGTTATTTTTCTGAAAGGCATGATTTTGGACTTAGGCGGCTAATGCTTGTGACTACAGATTTATACTTAATACTTAAACATATAAAAATATCAAAATTTTATATAAAAACAATACAATGGGTTGGACATGATGAAAAAAACGATACGAATTTATTTGAAAATGACAGTTGTAATAAATATTGTTCAGGTATTTTAAATTTTGTTTTTAATCTACTCAGAGTTAAAAAGTAATACCAAATACTAGCGCTTTTCTTTTCATCTTATTTAGCGTCTTTTAGCGCTTCTTACTTGAAAAAAGTTGGCATCCCTGGTTATATGTCGAGAAACCAATGTGCGTATTGAAGAATGTTTCGAATTAGACTTTCGAAAATGAAACATTGAAATTCCAAAAAGAATTAGGTTGATTGTATCATTCTTAAAACTGGCACCAAAACGACCACTTTTATGATTATTGGAGCTAAATGACTGAAAAAGACACCGACTTCATATAAAAATCTTTTGTATGTTTGTATGTTAGTTTTATATATTGATGTAAAATTTCAAATTTTTTACTGCTTGAGAAAAAAATTAAAAATATAAAAATATTTAAAATAAATTAAGAACAACAAAATTTATGATTACATTTATTCAACAAAGGGTGAAGAAAATATAATTCAAATATTATTTAATTTTTAGAAAAGAAAAAAACTGAAAAGTAATTATCTATTATTAAGTTTTATTTCTGTTTATTAAGCAGAACTATTTTGAAATATAAAAACAATATGGTCGAACAGCCATCCAGACAACTCAACGACAGACAGTCAAACAAACTGAGAGACATAAAGAAACTTTTATTTTGTTTGTTTTTTTTTTTTTTTGCCGATAATTTGAAAATTTTTGGCATGTATTCAAATTTTATTTTAGAATTCGTTTCTATTGAAAAAAAATATATATATATTCAAACCATATGATTATCATTTCATGAATGCGAACATAAAAGTTGCATACATATTGGGTGGTGCCACGGGGTTTTGGTGTATGTCAATAAGTTTAAATGCATTTGCAGGTTTGTGATTTTTTTTGTCGTGCCTTTAAACTAATTCTACATCTGTGATATTTATTCTATTAAGATAAAAATACTTTAAATGATAAAATTAAAACTTGTTCGACTTGTGCGTGTGTGTGTGAGTGTATGTATGCATACGTATTTATTTGCAACTTTTTTTTTTATTCAAACACCATAAATTAATTAATAAAATGAGATTATTTCATTTTTGTGTGTAAATTACGGCTGACAAATCTCTATGGTTATATTTTTTGGCTCTTAGATTTTTAAAGTATTAAAATAGAACAAAATATTTTTTTAATGAAAGAACAAAAGATGCGTTCTGATATTTTGTCAATGTTCTATATTTTCTTCATTTTTTGTCCTATTAAAATCTCTCAAAAAGATTTGCTGTTTTTACAAAACCCAAAACAAATTCCATTGAAGTAATTATTAGTCTATTTCTAATTCAAAAAACAAATGTAAAAAATAAATTGCATATATTTTGATATAATAATATATGGTCATATCGAGTAACTGCAAAATTAATATGGGTATTTTTTTTTTTTTTTTTTTTGGAGTTATAGAAGCTTAAATTAAAATAGAGCAAAGATAAATATTTTTAATATCAATTAAAACAGGCTTTATTTGATAGGAAATTTTATGCCATTAATGCTATATATATTATTTGTGTCATGTAGTCGCCACAGCTGGCGC
Source organism: Cordilura impudica (assembly GCA_963682025.1). Lineage (NCBI taxonomy): Eukaryota > Metazoa > Arthropoda > Insecta > Diptera > Scathophagidae > Cordilura > Cordilura impudica. The sequence continues at coordinate 131,169,771 of OY821519.1, read as the reverse complement.
ATACATGGCGTTATCTGGAACTCGATTTTGCACACACTTTCCTAATATTTATTTGTGGCATTATTGCGTCAATAACTCGTCGAATGTTAATGTCTAGGTGTTCAATTGTCTCTGGTTTATCGGCTCAGATGAGTGACTTAACATAACCCCAAATAAAATAATCCATTTTCGCCATGATAACTAGGTGAAATTATTCATTCGTGAAAAGTTTCTTTGAGTAAATTAATTGTAGCGTGCGCTGTGTGGCATGTGGCTCTGTTCTGTTGGAACCACATATCAACAATATTAATGGCAGATAATTGAGGTACGAAAAAACTCTGTTCATAATCGTTTTTGAAGACGTACGGACCAATGACTCCGCCTGCCATTCAAAAAGAGAACATTATGTATTTAGAATCAAAATCAATACCAGCCATTGGCCGAATTAGCGTCGCACACAATAGTTGTTGGCCTTAATTCTTGCACAAGTTGAATGCTAAAAGCTCCTAAATCAATATAGTTTGTAAAATCTTCCATAAGGTGGATTGACACATTCCAATTTGCTGAGAATGCCGAGTAGGCCTTGTTCAATGCTTTGCTGTACAGCTGTTACAGGTTACAGCTTTTTTGGTGCACACATTATTATTAAGGTGCGAAAACAATCTATAGTTATTTGACTTAGCCCCTCTAATGGGCGATTTAGAAAATTGCAACAATTTTCAAGCATTGCTCTCATGGAGGTCTATCCATAACGAAGTGGCAACCTAAACTAAACAAAATACAATTATCAACCGTCAAATAAACCAGTCTTGCCAACTTAAAGTTTTGAACCTCTAAAAAAACACCATTTACATATATTGTCCTATATAACTCGTAAAATTGTCTCATTATGTACAATGATATAAAATTATCTATAGTATTAATAGGCAAGGCGATTTCTTGTGACCAATGTAAGTCTCACAGTTTTACCCCGATTTTGACAAAAAATGTATCGTTTGAAAGGTATTTCTTTTTATCTGTTACCCAGATTGACAGATTTTTATCGTCTGGAATATTTTTTTGGAGTTATGATCGTTTAAAGTTGCTACTAATACATACATAAAATTAAACAATGCTATGTGTTTGTGTTAATGTGTTGAGTTTGTTTTCTTCATTTAAAAAAGAGTTGAATTGTGAAGCATACCTCGAATTTCGAGTGCTGGAATTTGCTAGTATCAATTAAGGCTTTATAAGACTTAAAATTTATCCCCACTTGTTGGGTTTTTTTACAACAAGTAGTTTTTGCTTTCTATGCTACGAGGGCGGATCAATAAATCCTTGATTTTTCAACCCAACGGTTCTTTTTTTTCCCAGTAATCAATGATATCATCGTTTGAGCCGAGTAATTTTTGTAAGTTTGGAAATAGAAAATTGTCACTGGGATCAAATAGTCAAATCCATTAATTTTTATGCCCTCCGCACTATTGTGCAGACTATATAAGTCATATGGGTTTTACGTGCGTGCCTGTCTTGTCGACTTAACCACACGGTGTTCGAGCACTGGGATATATACTATGCGTCCTGCCTACGCCCCGCCATAAGACGGTTACAAGCTGGAGAGATGTATTTGGCGTACACTCCACACTTTGTTATTTACCTGGGTGAATGCTCCTCCACATCGATCTGTGATCTGCCAGCGATATGGGCACCACAGCCACTGCGAAATTCCCCGAAGGGCCTTTCCCAATGAGATCGTCTTGAAGATTCATCAAAGACTCCGACATTGACATTGCTTACCATAACACATTTCTCTGACACCTCTCTTACGCACTCTTGTATAGTTAAAAAGACTTTAAGTTATGCTACCATCCGACCTTCTTACATCCGACTCATCTTACGACTCATCTTCAACTCATGCCTCTTCCTACAATGCACATACCAGCTCGGCTTAACCCAAACAAAGCATACCAGCTCATTACTCCACAAACACTCCCTACTACTCACACACAGCAATCGCCTCTGCACATCAGATTCGCGAGCCTCTAGTGCCACGTTCGTAAAGTGTTCCATCAATTACCATCAATTCAACTATGTATCACATATATTAAAGGGATGTGAGCAACCATTTCATCTGGTTGGATGTTTCACCATCCACTAGCCGGCCATCATGTCCCATGTGTTATAGTTCGCTTTGTCTCCGTGTGGAGTCTAAGATTCCTCTTCTCAGGGCTATTCGATCTCCCCGCAGTACCAAAGTGCCTTTTGCTAAGGCGTTGTTACCAATTGGCCAAATTAAGTAACTGCCAGTTATCCCCCAAATAGGATTGCACTGGCAGACATTAGCGACCTTAACCTTTAGACGCTAGGAATAATCACCAGAATTAACTGGCTTTGCCCAGCAGCACCACGAGGAGGTAGGCGAACCAATAGCTTAATGATATAACTTTGCTCCCTGTGCAGAGCATATATAAATTTTTCATTCCGTCTGTAACACATAGAAAAATGAATTTTCTATCCCATATATACTCCTCATCCTTATAACAACTCGAGCCGCTACAGCGATGTCCGTCTGTCCTTCGGTCCATCACAAAATAAATTTAGGGTAGTATTGTTTTCTACTATTTGGAGCAGGTTGATATTTAAAATGGGGTAAATCGGGCACCAATGTGGCAAGATATAGTCTAAAATATGGAAACAGCTCTAATATATGCTAAAAATTAAATGTGTTTGTTGTAATAATTTAGTATTAAGTTTATCAACTTGTTTACTTTTTCAAATACATTATCTACTTTTGCTATTAAGTCTATTAATATAAGCGTCAAATCCAGGTGGAAGCTATCAATTATACGGCATAGCTGAATTTAACACTCTTCCATTTTTAAATCGTTTTTTCCTTTTTTTTGTTTTTCCCTTTTGCAAATAATTGATCTCCGGTGTCCTCTAAAGAATCAAACACCGTTATAAAACTGAGCAAGACCTCATCCGTGATTGAGTTCCGCAACGCTAAACACACCCTGCGGATAGCTTTTTAATAGCCAACTGATCACTAAATATCCAAATCACAGAAACAACAAACCAGGCATGCATTTGATCGTTATGTTCGACATGAGCACTCCAAATTCACGTTTCTCCATAATTGCAAAAATTCTCAAGGTTGTATGATTTAAATTGCTGCCAAGCACAAACTTAATGACGGATCTTGCTCTAAAATTTGACCCAGTTTATTAACAGACGTCCGTTGATGAGATCCCTGTTAGTTTTTAGTTGTCCAGGAGGGGAGCTCAAATTAAAGTTCACGAAGTTATTGAGCCGCCCTCGTATAAAACGCCGATTCAATAACATTTCAATCTGTCACAAGAAATTTTCATCTATAATATTAATCGGCAAGGCGATTTCTTTTGACCGATGTAAATTTGTTCAGTTTTACCCCGACTTTAACCAAACATATCTCATTGGGAAGGTATTTCTTTTTAGCTGTCCACCAGATTTACCGATTTTTATATTTTTACTAAAACATACGTACATAAAATTCTACAATGCGTGTGTGTTTATTAAATTTGTTAATATTGTTTGCACAATAACGCAATCGATATTTAAAAATGGTGAATTGTAAATTGGCTAGAATCGATAAGCATGCATTTAGGGTCCTTTAAAATAACTGATTAACCCTTTCAGACCAATGGGATATATATGCACAATTTTTAGTATTTCTTATATTTTCCACATTTTTCAACCGATTTTTTTTAAAGCTGACTTGAGTCGACAGAGAATAGTTTTAGCTTTCAGGCCGTACCAAAAAAGTTGACACATGTATTCTCAGGACCTAAGAAAAATTGTGTTTTTTTTTAATCATATTTGGATGTCATTCTTTCGGACCATATTGAACCAAAAAATTAAAATTTTGATGTAACATGGACCAGTATTTATGGTTTTCAGAAACACCAAAATATTTGGAATCGGTTTATGAATCAGCAAAATTCAGTACGGAACATATGTATATGTCCAATTGGTCGTCAATGGTAAAAAAAAAATGTTTTATTTAAATGGTGCGTGTTTTATTGTTTCATATTTTTATTAAATTAAAAAAATTCATAATATTAAATTAACAATTAATTAATCTTTAATTAAAAAGACTGAGTAAAAAGGCTAATACTAAATATCTCAAAAATATAAAATCAAATATGGCAAGCTTCTAAGCAATTATAGTTTTTTGTGAAACAAAAAGGTTTTTTACAAAAGGACCGATTTTCCTTGCCATTTTTAGTACAAACTAAAAAAGTAGTAATCGACTCTCTGTGATCTGTATTTAAAAATTTATAACAAATACAAACCCAAAGCTAGACTTATTTATGTAAAAAATAAAACCAAAAATCACTGACTTGCTTTGAGCGGCATAAATTAGTTGCTAATTTCGACCGTTGACGACCAATGGGATATATCCCATGTATTTTTTCTTTGAAGGAATTTAAAAAAATATTTTTGACGACACTCTTATTTAGAAATGTTGGGTCGTTTAGTACGAATCCACAAAAAAAATAAAAATTTTCCATCAGTTTAGGTTCGGTCGAGAATGGGTTAAATGAAAAAATAAAATTTCCCAGAATTCACACTCGAATTTCGAGGGCTGGGCTCTGCTAGTGTACATAAATATATTCCCATTGTATATCATTCAACAAAATTATTTAGTTGTCCTGGAACCTTCTTAGTTTATAAAGGTCGTTCATATCAATATTGATTTTCAGTATATTAATTTTGAAAAACAAATAACTCTAAATTATACAAGTTGAGAAATTAAAAAATTTTTTTTGCTGACACGAGTGCTCAGACATTTGGCGGATGCATCAGAAAATCTTTTTTTTTTTTTTGGCATTAGTTAAACATTTTTTCCATAAAATTAATGTTTATGTTTATTATTCATAAATATTTCGACACAAATAAAAATGGTTCTTAAATATTTATGACAACTTCTGAGACAAATTATTAATAAACCCTCCTACAAATCTGGTTATTTCATTCTGGTCACAAGACTTTATATTAAACAAAGTATGCAAGTGTGCAGCAAACAAAAATAACAAAAACAAACAAAAAAAACTAAAAAAAAATATATTATTTATAAGACTTTGCGCAAGTGATTAGCTTGATCTATTTTTGGACCAAAAGTGTTATATATTTTACATTTCATGTATATTTTTTATTATATTAAATTAATTCTTTTGATTTGTGTAAGATATTTTAAGACTTACACGTGTTTTGAAATTTTTTTAAAATTTCTTGAAAATTATTTTTTCTAATATAGGTAATTTAAATATTTTTTTTTATTTCAGGTAAGCAAAACTTATAACATATTGTATTTAAAACGTAATATGGTATCGAAGGTAGGTACATCTATTTGATACATTAATTCGCATTTCAAAATATTGATGTTCTCACTTTTTCTTCAAATACGCACCTTGAAATTTAATTTTAAATTATCTAGGGAAGTTTTACAATCCAAATTCTTTTTTATAACTTTGAATTTATAAACTTTTTATCAATGATATTGAGACAATATTGCGAAAATGGTTTAAGTGTCACATCACTATGCAGACGGTATATATCAGCTTGTAATTTCGTTTGTAGTGCATTAAAAAATGAATTTGCGACACCATAAAGTAAAGTGGAAATAGCGATATCGGTCTGTCCGTTTGTCATATGCCTGGGAAAAGTTAGCATTATATTATTAAACGTCATTTCGAACAGGTTGCTATTGAATTGGGCTAAATCGGGCATCATTGGGTCAAGATGGACACTTCTAAAAAATTTAATAGAATTTCATATAAAAAAACTAAAAATATTGAAAATGTTCAGACGTAACAAAAGATGTGCATACCCAGTCAGCAATTGGACGATTGTTTTAATAAAAATCTCCTTGGTGAGTCTTCTTCGAGCACTTTTTAAAACCATAAATTTATAAATCACATGCGCTTACAAAGTGATTTATTGCAAATAAAATAACAAAATGTACAGCAATCGCAAATAGATCATGCAGGCGATTGAAATGTGATTGACTTGCTCGTTATTTTGGTATAATATTTCGCGCAGCTGGAGGATGAAGAACTGCTTGCTGTTTTTTTTTTTTTTTTTATAACGGGACAATTTTGTACTATTTTTGAAAGAAGTGTTCAATATTTGAACATTGTGAATTTTTGTTCACTAATATCAGTCGAATTGTGGTGTGAAATTCTGTTATTTAAATTCAAACTTTTCAAGAAGGATCATAAAACACTCTTCAAGGAAAGTCATAGGAGACTCTTCAAGAGGAGTCGCAGGAGTCGAAAAAGACTCGAATATTATCATTAATTTCATCAAATGCTGACTTTGTATGTATATATATCGGCGAAGCATACCCACATTTTTGTTTGCTTGTTGTTTCTGTTTTAGTTTTTTTGTTGTACATATGAACGAATGTTTTATCGGTAAGAGTAAGAGCATAACAATTCCAGCGCTCGAAATTCGAATACAATTTCTAGGCAGCTTTATTTTTCAAATTAGCCAATTCACAAACCAAAACTTTTATGATTTATTATTTTTGTGAATGAAGATAACAAACTCATTAGCAAACACATTAACAAATTTAATAAAACACACATAACATATGGACAATTTTATGTAGGTGTTAGTAGCAACTTTAAATGTAACTTACTCAAAATAAAGGAAAAAAATTTAAAATCTGAAAATCTACAAAACGGCAAAAAAGAAATACCTTTCAGATAATATATACTTTGTCAAAATCGGGATAAAATGGTAGAACAAAACATCGGTCACAAGAAATCGCCTAGTCTATTAATATTATGGATATGCTCTTATTTCATTGGATGGTTATGCTCTTACTCTCTCTCGACTGTAAGTGTGTGTATGCACCCAGTTAGCATTTGGAAGATTGTTTTATCAAAAACAATCTAACTTAGTCCTCTTCGATCACTTTTGATGACAAATCCCAAATGCGATTACAAAAAAAGACGAGTTTATGCTTAAAAAGTGATTTATTGAAAGTACAATAACATATTGTGCAGCAATTGCAAATAAATCATGCAGGAGATTGAAATGTAATTGTTTTTAACGTTAATTTGGAATAATATTTTGTGCAGCTGGACGATGATCAACTTCTTGTTCTGCTGTTGTCTTTGCTTATAACGGGACAACGTTTTTCTATCTTTTAAACAAGTGTTCAGCACTTGAATATTGTGAATTTCTGTTAAATATTTACAGTTTTTATCGTGGTTTCATTTTATATATAATTTTAAATGTTTTATTTTGAAACAGGACTAATACATGATTTGAAAATGACTAAAATATGACTCGAGAAACACTCGAAAATGACTTGTAAATATTTAACTGAAATATGACTAGCAAAAACTTGTATATGATTGAAATATGTCTAGCGAAAGACTCGTAAATTACTGAAATACGACTCGAAAAAGACTCGCAAATGACTAAAAATACGACTCAGAAATGAATCAAAAAGGCGAGTCATAAAAGGCTCGTCAGGAAGAGTCGCGGATAGGGTACCAGTTTCTCCCGAAAAAAGAGTTTGTTTTTGATCAGAGAATGAGCGCATATATGGATATTTTAGTCGCGCAGAGGAATGTAAAAAGACTCGAATATCATCATTAATTTCATTAAATGCTGACTGGGCATTTACATATACAGTGAACTCTCAAAAACGTGAGCTAATTTTTGCAAGGGGTGTTCGTGTTTCTGATTTCGTTCGCGTTTGTGAATAAAAATTTTTAAAACTATTTTACTACAGAATTTATCCACTTAAAATAAATTATGTTCCAAGTACTTCAAAACCAATCATTATATTGATTATTAAACCAACAAAAAATAAAATATGAAAAGATTTTGAATATTTTATTTATGGAAAAAATAGCTTAGAATTTCAGGTTTTTTTATGCGAAAAATTGATCAGAATTTTAGAATGTTTTTTTTCCTAAAATTCTATAAGTTTTCCAAAAATGGTATCTTATTCTAAAAATATAACACGGACCAGATATTTTTCAGATTTTAATAATAATTTTATCGCAAAAATAAACTTTTTTTAATAAAACAAAGCACCCAGTACTGTTACAAAAACATTTTATTGATTGTAGGAATTCACTTTAATTAGGGATAACATAAAAAATGACTAATATATATAGACAAAAATAAATTTTTCTTTAGTTTCCTGTCCACTAAGGAAAAATTTATTTTTGTTTTAAAAACACTATATTATAAAAAACATTAAAACTAACTTTCCTTTGGAAAAGCATAAAGAATATGAATTAAAAGAAATTATATTACCTTTAATGGTTCCTTGTAGACGAACAACATTCTTAAGCAAAAAATTCTGTTATCTTTTTTGTTGTTTCTTTTGTTCCAGCGTCTTTAATATAGCATTTTCTCTTAAATTTCTAAGACTCTAATGTCACCTTGATCCACCATTTCACTTTAAAGTCATCCTTCGTTTTTATTTTAATTATTGGCTGTTCTAAAATGGATTCAGTATCGTCAGATTCTTCTTTGATTTCACATATATCACATTCTGTTGAGTACTCATTAGGTTTGTTAATATATTCCTCAACATTTGAAGCAGTAAATTCAACCTGTAATAAATATATACAAAACAGTTATGCATGTTTACATCTTTTATTTACCGAAACTGAGGGATCAAGGTATTAAGAAGGTCAACTGCTCTCTCTTCTAACTGTCGAGTTTCCATATTCCAGTATTCTATAAAATATTTAAAGGGACGTTATCATCAGGGTCGTGTGTTTCTGAAATAAAATTCAAAATATTTTTCCAGCATATGGATAAATTCCTTTGATAGCCAATTCCATGCAGGCTGATCCATAGGTTGGATGAGGGATGTGTCGTTAGGAGGCAAAAACATTGCACAAATTAAGCCATATGTAGAGTTTAACTAGGTTTCTGGTAGATGTAACGGTACATTTTCTATTAACAAAATAGCTTTTACGGGAAACCCCTTTTCTGTTAAGAATTCTGTAATCTAAATAAGAACTTATAAAAGTTAAAGTTTCATAAATGTGATCTTTTTACCTACGGAATAAATGAGTGATGAAACTAGTCCTTATAAATGGCAGATGTCATCTAAGCAGACTTTGAGCTTTTATAATTCAGCGCGCATATGCAATTTTTTAAGCTTCTGGGATTTTTGGCCTTTCCAATCACAAGGAGTTTAATTTTATGTGTTCCTGCCGCGTTTGCACAACACTTAAATGTAAATCGTTGCTTTTCCATTTTTGCTCCTGGAGCAGTCTTTTCCAACCATGATACATATGTTTTGTCCGGTAAATTTTTCCATCACACGCCAGATTCATCGGCTTTATAAAGTTGGTCATTGCACAGTTCGAGCTCTTCAATTTTTGCCTTTAATTTTACTTCAAACGGATCTACCAACTGGGGCTGCGCAGAAAGCTTTTCTCCGCAAATTTTTAGTAGTCGAATGGCGTATCTTTTCCTAAATTTCTGGAGCCATCCATCACTGGCATTAAAACCACGGTTATTTTCATTAATTTTTGAGTGAATCTCTAAAGCGTTTGCTTTTAGAATAAGTCCATTTATCGGTAAGTTTTTCGTTCGAGTTTGAATAAACCATTTGTAAAGGACTTGCTCCATTCTTCGAAGCTTTGAGGTATTTAACATTTTACGTTTCCCAGAGCCACAAAATGTTGTTGTTAACACATTTTGTAATGCATTCTTTCTTTTTTTTATGGCACAAATTGTCGATTTTACACCTTTATACTTTTTTTGCTAAATTTAAAACACTGGAACCTTTTCTTAATAACTCAAGAATATCTGATTTTTCTTTAAGAGATAAAACTTTTGGCTTTTTAGTAGTAACGAAAATTCACTTATAAAATCACTTTCACTTTAACACTTAGAGATGTTTTTATTGAAACTGCAGCAGGACGACTGAAAGTTAAACGGACCTGTTCACGTTAGAAAAGGTGTTTACTCTATGAACAAACTGGTGGTAGTTTGTTTAGCTGTACCGTTGGGATGGACACTCTTGGGATGAAATTTGGTTTGAAATTAATAATTCCGCCAAACGAATTATTAAACCAAGATGTGTAGCATGAAAAATAGAATAAAATAAAAACGCAAGTGGTGGTTAAATTGGCTGAAGATATTTATTTTTTTTGATGCTCACCGTTTCGTGTTTCAATAAGGAGTAAAAAACAAGTTACAAAGTGTTAAGCCGACAAGTTGCCTTTTCGCTATTTACATTTGCATTAGATAAATTCTATGTTTAATATTAGATAATTCACAATTATTTTTTTCATTCACAATGAGTTTATGTTAATATAAATAGATAAGCAATTCAAATTTAAATTAATTTTGGATTTTGGTTAAATAAATAAATTTAGGTTAATATAAATAATATAAGTAATTCAAATTAAATTCATGTTGGTTTTTTGATTTAAAAAAAAAATAGAAAAAAAATAAATAATTTAAAGACACTATAAGAACGTGATGAAATTATTATTCGGGGATTCAACAAATTGCTAAAATATTGAACAAAAAGAAACATTTCTTATAAAGAAATGTGTTCACGTTTTAGAGCTATTGAACTTTGTTCACGTTTTAGAATAGTCAATGTAAAAAAAGAGTGTTCATGTTTCTGGGAGGTTCATGTTACTGGATGTTCATGTTTCTGCGAGTCCACTGTATGCTGTTTGTTACTACAATTGTAATTGTAATTGTTGCTGTAATTGTATATATTTTCATTTATGCTGTTTGGTTTTAATAATTGCTTTCAATTAAAAAAGCAAAAAATACCTAAAATTTTTTTAATCATCATTATAAAAATCTAACCATTAAATGACAACCCTGGTTATAATAATGTGTTTAAAATGCGAGTGGAGGGTGTCAAAGATTCGGCACAGCCGAATTTATTACCCTTATGGATGAAACACATAGACGACTACGGCTAAACTACTACATGACTACAAATGCTGCTGGCTGCAATTGTATCTTGTAATCAGTTAATTAATTTTTTTGAAAACGACAGCAACATATAACGACAAAATAAACAGCTGTTTCTATACAAATGCATTTTTATTTCAGTACTGCCAATTATATTTTTTTTTACTTTATTAAAATAGAAAAACATGCATGATTGTAGGCTCATATATACACTTGGCTGAAATTACTTATTTATAATATATTATTATAACGTAAAAATAAATAAATATATTTATTTAACCGCTTTTGATTATTAATGGATTTATAGCATTTCTATAACTAATTCTTTTACATATTTTGTTACATTGTCAACACTATAGAAATAGAAAGTTTCCTAAGTTGACTACAGCGACAAAAGTTAACTTGAAGCTGTGTAGCTGTGTTGGTGTCAAAATAATCATTTTCGTATAAACGTTTGTATTTTATTTCTGACAGGCTGGGCCGTATGCAAAAAAATTAAAGTGTACTTCAAGTAGACTTTATTGTATATTTTGCATAAAAAATTTGTTGATAAAGTTTACTTGAAGTACGCTTTAACTTTTTTGCATACGGCCCTATGTGTTTCATGCATTACTTATTTTAATTGTTTTTGCTATATCTTTAGTATGCAAAAACCCTAAGGTCGAGTTTTTGGAATGTCAACTAAACTTAGTGAGTGTGTTAAAACGTACGACCAAAAAGTGCAAGTACAAGTATATGTGAGACAAACGCAGGTTCAAACCTCACGGCCGCCCTAAGTAGAAAAATTTCATATAGAAACAATCTATTCAATTATAACATAACAATTATCATAATGTTCAATATATCGCTGCTGAAGGCTGAAATGCCAGAAACCGATCCGCTTAAAAATTTAGTGTAGTTATGAATTTAGAGTATATACTTTCTTCTTCTTATCTACCACGCACCATTAAAAACAAAAATCAAAATTTGCATATTAAATACAGTATAAATTACAATATGTCTGAAAATGACACCAAAATCTAATAAATTTAGTATAGTTCATTTCGTTCAAACTATTTGACTAAAGCATTAAAAATAGTGAGTTTAACTAAACAAAATTTAATTGACATCCGAAAAACTTTGTGTTTTACTAGAGAGTTTCAATTTTGTCAAACTAAGTGTAACTGAAATCCCAAAAACTACGTGTAAGTATGTGCAATTACAAACAAATTAGCTTTTTATGTGCTAAGTAGCGGAATATTTGATATCGTGTAAAGTAAAATTTGTTTGGACTTGACCGGCACTAATTTAACTACTTGTTTTATTTATATTAGTCTAACGGTAATAAGGTTCAAGTACTTAATGAACTCATAGTTAGGTGAGTATTATATATTTTTTTTTCTTAACAAGTTCATTATTACAAGTTTCATTTAATAAAATTTATTTTGTTTTAAATATTAATGATTATTTGCTGTTACTATACAGAATTCTTAGTTATACGTATTACTTAGTTCACTGTTACAAAATTTAATAGTCTATTGCAGCGATTACCTCATTAGTACTGACCCATGAAATTGTTTGATATTCTGAGCTGCTAAAAAAAATACCACAACAATTTTACTTCTATGGCAATTAAAAACTTTAATTGTATTGTAATTATGATGTTGCCATTTAATGATGCGCAATTAAAAATTTATTACTTAATAACGCAACAGAAAACACGTACCGTTAATTTCTGTGAAATAACATTTTAAAATTGGAGTAGTCGGGTTCGGTCTTATATTTTGACATTTAAAAAAAAATTAAGAAAGCCTACATCACAATTTCTTAAAAAAAATTAACTAAATACTAAAAATTGTTATCATTATTTATTGCTATACGGGAACCAAAAAAAAAAAAAAATAAGTAAGAAATTTATAGTCGCTCTAGGCCGACTAGATGATACCCTATGCCATCAATTTAAAAACAAGGTCTTGCGTCCAACAAATCGGATATGGAAAATACGCATAAACCATACGTATGTGTCATTTTACATAAATTTTTAAATGGGGACTATGTTGAAAAATGGACCGATTCTAACCATATTTGGTAAAGTCACTCATTTTTCGAAAATTCATATACACACTACAAGTGACCCTACAGAGTTTATTTTTGGCGCAAAAATTAATGGTTGTTATAAACACATGCAAACCAAATTGTATCGAGCTTAAATACAAAATTTTATTTAAATATATTCATATCTGCGACCGGTAGTTTGATTACAAGCTTTACAGACGCACGTTCGGACACCGTTAAATCGACTAAGAAAATGTTTCTCCATCGATCGGTATAGTAAAAGGTGGTTAGATGTAGGTATAAATATCAGCACAAACTCACTATACTCTCACCACATAGATCAGTGGTTTTCTGGAATAACCGCGTATGTCCATTTTTGTCAGTTTTGAGTTAACGATGCCAAATATATAAATTTTTAACGCTCTTTACATGAGTTAAATTAAAAAAAAAAAATATTGACAATTTCTGAGTTTTTTCTTTAAATAACGACGTAACTTAAATCTTTATTAAATTAATTTGCAGCAGTATCGACGTATGTCAACCTATGTTTGATCGCTGACAAATTGTTTTCTCAGAAAACGCCACATAGAGACATACGTTGTTATTAATGAAAAAAATGCAAATGGATTAATTTTCAGTTTATAACCACTTATAAAAACGTTTGCGTTTATTTCTGTTATTTGTTGTCACTACTATTCTTGATACGTTGTTATATTCTCATCCTAAGTCCCGTTAACTTTTTGTTGACGAAAACAAAAAAATCCATCTTTCAAGCAACAACAACTTACGGCTGGTTGCATTGGTAGTTTTCTTTTTCAAAGAAAACGACGTTTGTCGACATAAGTTGTTTTATCTACACACACTTTAAGTGTTATTTACATATTGTTTTTTCGCCCTTCTCCAGGATTTATTCCTCTGAAGATTTTTGACTCAAAATTTTGTATAAAGTATTTATTGCCCATATCTACAGGACTGTTAAATAAAAAGCTCTAAAAATTTTATATCGAGCCCATAATTTCAAATATAACGTTTTTTGGCTCCCCTGAACATTTTGATTTTATGACATACGCGGTTATTCTAGAAAACCACAGAGATAGTGATATAGGGTATAAGACAGATTCTACCATTTATTTCATAAATTCACTCGCTTTTTCTTTAAAACGTTGGTACCAAAAGTAAATATTTTTATACACACTCTCTAAGAATGAGCCTCAACAACTCTCTAAATTTCATAGTACGAAAAAAAAATAGTTTTTGGAATTATTACAAAAAAAGTATTAAAAGCGCAAAGGAAAAATAGGAAAATAGCATAATTTTTATCTGTGGCGTGGGTTTTGTGTGAATTATTTCCACATGCTGCAACATATTCGGTAGACATGCTGTTTGTCGTTGAATCGATAAATAAATCATCTTTATAAAAAATATATACTAAAAAGTTCATAAATTTTTGGAAAAACATATTTTTTATACATAATTATTTTTATTTTTAATTTATTATTTTTTATTTTTACAAATATAAAAATAAATAATATTATTTTCGATCATGATAATTTTAATCTAGTTCAAGATCAAATGTTTTTTCTACTAATAGAGCAAAATCATTTGTATAAAAAGTTGATTTATATTTTACTGTTTCGGGTCGAGTCATCCACCCTCATCATGCTTTATTGAAAGTAAAATCATTTGAGCTTGAGCCTGATTAATTTATGACCAAATTACGGAAATGATAAAAATCGAAAATGTGTTTTTTTATTTTAAGTTTTTTGAAAAAATAAAAAAATAATGAATAAAAAATATGGAGAGCATGCCGTCAACGCTAAATTTGAGTCTAGCGAAAACAAATTGTGTCTCTTTCAAGACTATATCAAAAATTTATTTTGAACTATATTATGTCTACACTAATATACAAACACATATGTTTAGTTATTTTTTTTATACTCATATTTTAGTTTGTTCTCGTAGAACAAGCTTAATTTGTATAAATTTTGGCTTGAATTCTCATTAGGTTGGTTTCGGCAAATGTATATGAACTTAACTTTTTACCAAACAAACTATCTACTGCGTTTGGTTAATGCTGAGCTGTATAAACAGTCTTGCAGAATATAGATCAATATTTTAAACCACTAAGCTAAGGTTTTTGCTTTGTTAAAGGTAAAATCATTTGATCGCGAGCTGTTGTTATTTTTATACCCTCCACGATACTGTGCAGAGTAAAATGAACTTGCGACCCCTTAAAGAAAAGATACTCTTGATTGTTAAATAACTCGAGTCGATATAGCGATGTCCTACTGTCCTTTCGTCCGTCTGGCCGTTTGTCTGTTGAAATCACGCTCATTCATATGCTTGTTTCAAGCATATGGGTACTGAAAATATGGTAAATCGGGTATTATTTTTGCCAAGATATGATCTAATATATAGAGACACCTCTAAGAGATGTTCGAAATTCAGTTTGTTGTAATAATTTAGTATTAAGTTTATCAAATTATTTATTTTTTTAAATATTTTGTTTACATATAATATAATAAGTGCAATAAATTAAGACAAGTAAACGTAAAACCCAGGTGAAGGATATCAAAGATTCGGCATTGACGAATGTAATACTCTTACTTGTTTTTATACCCTATACCAGTATGCTGATTGTAACTACCAAAAATATTTGAACTAGACCCATCTTTTATTATACCGATCGACTCAGAAAGTGATTCTGATTCCGTCCGTCCGTCTGTCCGTCCTTCTGTTTATCCATGTAAACCTTGTATTATTTTATTTATTTTATTTAATTTATTTATTTTAATTATTTTATTTATATTTATTTTATTTATTTTATTTATATTTATTTTATTTATTTTATATATTTTAGTTATTATATTTATTTTATTTATTTTATTTATTTTAGTTATTTTATTTATTTTATTTATTTTATTTATTTTATTTATTTTATTTATTTTATTTATTTTATTTATTTTATTTTATTTATTTTATTTATTTTATTTATTTTATTTATTTTATTTATTTTATTAATTTTATTTATTTTATTTATTTTATTTATTTTATTAATTTTATTTATTTTATTTATTTTATTTATTTTATTTATTTTATTTATTTAATTTATTTCATTTATTTTACTTATTTTATTTATTTTATTTATTTTATTTATTTTATTTATTTTATTTATTTTATTTATTTTATTTATTTTATTTATTTTATTTATTTTATTTATTTTATTTATTTTATTTATTTTATTTATTTTATATATTTTATTTATTTTATTTATTTTATTTATTTTATTTATTTTATTTATTTTATTTATTTTATTTATTTTATTTATTTTATTTATTTTATTTATTTTATTTATTTTATTTATTTTATTTATTTTATTTATTTTATTTATTTTATTTATTTTATTTATTTTATTTATTTTATTAATTTTATTTATTTTATTTATTTTATTTATTTTATTTATTTTATTAATTTTATTTATTTTATTTATTTTATTTATTTTATATATTTTAGTTATTATATTTATTTTATTTATTTTAGTTATTTTATTTATTTTATTTATTTTATTTATTTTATTTATTTTATTTATTTTATTTATTTTATTTATTTTATTTATTTTATTTATTTTATTTATTTTATTTATTTTATTTATTTAATTTATTTTATTTATTTTATTTATTTTATTTATTTTATTTATTTTATTTATTTTATTTATTTTATTTATTTTATTTATTTTATTTATTTTATTCATTTTATTTATTTTATTTATTTTATTTATTTTATTTATTTTATTTATTTTATTTATTTTATTTATTTTATTTATTTTATTTATTTTATTTATTTATGAATATATTTTAATGAAATTTGGTACATAAGCTTTTCTCAGCCATAGAATAAGCGTTGCTGAAACTGGTGAAATTCAGTGCTTGTTCAGACATAGTCCCCATACAAATAACCCCTATATAATCGACATAAATTGCCATAAGATCCAAATTATCATATAGATCTTAGTAAAATAGGGTTTGAATGTGTTTATTATATATATTAATCTGTAGTCCAAAAATAATCCCTATAGGACAATTCTTAGTCAGAGGCCCCACCCTATATCTATCAAAAAACAAAAATATTGCACAGATTTTTCTCAAATTTGGTTTGTATATAAATTTTCAAAATATAAGTGACTTTACCAAATATGGTCAGGATCGGTCCATATTTCGAACTAGTCCCCATCTAAATATAGCATCCGATATAAACTTTTTCATATCTGCAGCCAAAAAAATTAATAACAATGCCACTCAAATTTGTTTTATGCTTATTTTCTATATCCAATTAGTAGGACCGAAGAGATAGGGTCTCTAAACCATGGTATAGGGAATCGTATAGTCCGTCTAGACTGACTATAATTTTCTTACTTGTTTCCTGCACTTTTGTGTTTGAGTAAGTAAAAATCTATTTTTATAACAAACATTTTCAGGTAAAGTGAAAAAAATTATTATTCGGAAGAAATTAAAAATTTTTAGGATACTCTTCAAAACGCCGCAAGGTTTGAACTACTTCAAAAATTTGCCCAAAGTGTTTTTTTAGAAAAGTAGTAGCTAATTTAGCTATATACTAAAAAAATTTTTACCTACTTTGAAAAAGGCCATTATTTGCAGAAAATAAAAAAGTTTTGGTGAAATTTTCAAATTTTTATTTTTGAAATCAAATAACTTCCATGCCATATAAAAAAAAATGTATTGATCCCATAGCTGTCACCCTTTCGATTTTTCTTTAGTACTGCAGCAATGGATCTTTGAATTCCGCATGAATTTATTTTTTTTTTTTTAATTTCTGAACTAGGCAATCTACATTTTTTGCTCGGCATCCATTTCTATACACTATTCTCTTTAAGTGTGCCCGAAAAGTTTGTATTGGTCGAAGTTGGGGAACGTTCGGTGCATTGTTATATTTCAACACAATTTTAAATTTTCCATGGTAGCTTTGGCGTAGTGCAACGACACTAAGTCTGATCAGAAAACTATTTTTAAATGTTATGACAGTTATGATGAATCTTCCAAGTTCTGGAATACACTTTTCATTATAAACTTTTGCATTTATATTTTGCATTTATTTTTTCCGCTTTTGAAAAATATTGGTTTACCAATATCTTGGGTGCTACACGTTCAGAAGACTTGAAGTAATACTTTTCTTACCATTAATTCCATTCCACTGATAAATACGAATAATCGCCCATCAGATAGGTGGACTGTGTGAAACTATTCTACACATACTACCATGTGAAATGTTTTTCTGCGATTAGCGAACTCATTCGAAGTGCGCGAGTCTCAGTTCGCTCTAATAGATCACATTGGTTTGTAGTCTATTGTCCAGTGGAATAACTTCCACATAAAAGTCTTTCCTGACGGTTATAATCTAATAAAATTTAAGTCAAATATCCAAAAACACTATTCCCTCTTTCCTCCTTCCCATAACCTATTTTCCTGAAATCTACACAATGCACTGCATCTGTGTGTTGGTTAATTAAAAAAAAAATAGAAAATGCACTCAGTGGTTGAAGAGATGTAATTTTGAGCAATGAGTAGGGTTGGGAATACCGGACTTAAATATTAATACCGGTATTTCGGTATTGTAGTTTTGTAATACCGGGATCCCGGTATTAATACCGGTATTATTTTTTTTCTAGGAATAAATAAATTATTTAATAAAAAAATATTTGATAATTAAAAAAACAAAATTTATATATGTTTTCATTTCATATAAAAGAACAAAAAAAATGTAAACACAAAATTCAGTAAAAAGTAAAAATATGAAAAGGGAAGAAACTGTAATAAAAAAATAATAAAATTGTACTTTATTTTAATTCGTTGAAATAAGACCTCAGGAAACATAGCTTATTAAGCGATTTATCTCCCAGCCTTGAACGAATTCTGGTGCAGATTAGGCCAGCTGCTGAAAATGCCCTCTCCGATTCTACACTTGTCGGTTGAATGCTTAGCAAATGTATACTAAAGTTAAGTATTTGCCTCTTATCCCATTTGTTTCAAAGAAAGACATTTCTTTTTTAATTGAGCGTATTAAATCATTTTTATTTTTCTTGATTCCACTGTCAATCTCAGGTAATCTGGTGCAAGTTTTTTTTTTTATATTGCCATCTGTAGTTTTTCTTTTAACGTCAGAGATACCTCATTCCTTCGAACATCTTCATTATCATCGACATCAACTATTATATTTGAATTTGAAACGTTGGCTGATGTAGATGTTGTTGCTACAGGTTCAGATTCATAATGCTCGTTGTTCAGAGCCAGACGTTGTATCTGTAGAACAATAACTTTAGCAATTGCGGCTTTAGTAATCATTGGAAATAATTCATAATCTTCGTGGTCTTCATCATCGTTTTGATTTTCATTGCAATTTGCATCATGTAAATATTGCAAAACACATGAAATTTCCGTTCGTCTTTGAAGAATACGTACTTTTAAACCTGCCTTTAATTCATTACCTAGAGAACATGGTTGGTCATTTATTGATTTCATCATAAATTGTATTGCTGCATCTGCACTTAGCAGAGTTGCATCCTGTCGGCATATTGCGTCAACTCTAAGCTTAATGGGAAGTAAAACTGAAAGAATATCCGACATAATTCCAAACTCGGCATCTGATAACATAATGGGCGATTTTAAATCTATTAGACTCTTTTGGATGCAAGTTTTTAATTTAAGAAAACGTTCTATCATTGACACCAAACTATTCCATCCTGTTCTTTAGTCTAAAACCAGAGATAGCTCTTTCCCGAACTCTTCTTTTACATATTTTTGTAAAATTTTGTAGGCGAAGCTCGAAATATTTTGACTAGGGTAAGAATTTTTTTATTAATGGTAACGTTTCATGATGTGTCAGAAAAGAAGAATTTTCATCGTCATATGTGTTTGTGCAGTTCCGCTCTCCTTCAAACCTGGATGAAATAACAAATGTGGTGACGTTAGCTTCTCTTTCATTATGCAGATAACTAGATTCATAAATAGGTTGTTTGTAGATTACGCTACAAAACAAAAATAGTGTTGACAATATAACGAAATATGTAAAAGAAATTAGTGCTATGAAATATTTTATTTTGTTAAAAAACAACGCAAAATGAAATGCTATAATTCCATTAATAACCAAATGGGGCTAAATAAATTTTTTTTATTTATTTTTACGTTATAATAATGCATTATAAATAAAAATTGTATATTTAATCAAGTTTATATACAATCATGTATGTTGTCCGATTCTAATAAAGTAAAAATAAAATAATTGGCACTACTGAAATAAAAATTATAAATTATTCTTGGAATACTAGATTGATGCATTTTCGCAAGAATTGAAATTTGTTCGAACAATTCGAGAAGATTTTTTTAAGTAAAAACCCAAGTGAAAAAAAACATAATATTTTGTTTAAAAATATTATACCGAAATACGGTATTTAGACTTTTTCAATACCGGTATTTCGGTATTATTTATTGGGGCCGAATACCGGGATCCCGGTATTCAAGATCCCGGTATTCCCATCCTTAGAAATGAGCCGTAGTCTAGATTTAATAATTTCTTCACATATGTTGCTGGTACCGAGTTTTTCTTTTTCTTCTGAACTCCCGTAGATTCCAGAAGTATTTGTGTCCAAACTTCCGCAAATTTTTTTACGCTACGGCCCAAGGTTTCAGCTTTCAATTTATGGCGAATTTTTGAGTCTTGCAAATGACAATTAACTTACGAAACAGGTTATCTTTCTATACTTTTATTGTTCTTTAACAAGTTTACTGTCTTTTAAATGCCATATCCTTGAAATGGTTTTCTTTACAAAATCTGCAAATCAGTTTACGTGAATCTAATCTGGTTAGTGACATTTTTAATACTGATTCATCAATGAAGCACGTGTTAATACTTTGTAAAAAAAAAATTGATATTATCGTTATATTCGCTAAAAAAAATTTATTGTTTTTAAAAAAAATAGTTTTTTTATATACCGCATTTACACTATTCCATATTTTATGGACCATACGTTCATATAAGAATGTTTCTTGTAAACATTTGTATTTAGATTGCAAGTTTTTCTATTTTGAGATAGTCAAATTTTATTCCCAGTATATATCTTGACAGCTTATTCTTGCATACAATCGGCCGAAACATAATATTCTAATCTGATCACTAGCTGCTAATTTGCATAGTTGCACTACAACTTCCAATGCTTCCAAACTTTTTAAGATGTCAATGCAGTGTAATTATGAAAAAAGTTTTTTCAAAAAACTACTGTCATGAAATCATAACCATAAGTAAGAATATACTTTACATGATCCATAAAAGTAACTTTCCGTTCTACAATAAGCCATTGGCGAGAGGAACCAACTTTTCGCCATAGTCGTAACCCAAAATAGCATCTGCTCATATTCATTATTCCAGAATTTTCTCTAAATAAATTTGATTTAAGCAATGGCAAAGCTAGTTTTTGCTTATTTCATAAAGGAGAACTTGAAGAGGAGTGTTACCTTCTTCATTGGATTATTTAGCTTATAAGAGCAGTAAAATATGAAATAGGTTTCTTATTGCTATTCAAATGTTAGATGAAATATTCATTATGTTTTATTTAATAACACTTGGTGGCTAAGAGTATAAACAACTTGGATAAATGGATTATCTAGTAGAAACAATAAAAGAATTTAAAAATGAAATATTTCACATTTGTTCTAAATTCTTATACCCTATAGTGGTAAGTTTGTCTTGATATTTGTAACTACCAAAATCATTTGACCTAGAAGCAACTTTTGTTATATCGATATATTCAGAATCATTTTATGAGTCGTTTTGGCTATGTCCGTCTGTTCGTTGTTCTGTCTGTCTGTCCATGTGCCAATGTAAACCTTGCAATGAAACTACGGATCACACATAAGAATATATTTTGATGAAATTTAGTATGTAAACTTTTACTGACCATAGGACGAAGGTAATTGAAAAATCGGTGACAATATAGCCCCCCATCAAAAACCCCTACCAGATGATAGTTGAATCCAGATTATCATCTATATATCGACAAAATTTTGAGTATGTATGTATATTGTACCCATAATCAGTAGTTTAAAAATAAACCCTGTAGGACCATTTTTAGTTAAAGTCGCCATAAAGCACTGAAATCTATAAAAAAAACAAAAATATTGAATAAATTTAAAATTTGATTTATATATTTTTTGGAAAAAAGAGACTTTATTAAATCTGTGGTTTTCTGGAATAACCACGTATGTCCATTTTTGTCAGTTTTGAGTTAACGATGCCAAATATATTAATTTTTAACTCTACATGTGTTAAATTTTTTTAAAAAAATATTGACAGTTTCTGAGTTTTTCTTTAAATAACGACGTAACTTAAATGTTTATTAAAATACTTTGCAGCTCTATACACGTATGTCAACCTACGTTTGATCACTGACAAATTATATTCTCAGAAAACGACATGTAGCGACATACGTTGTTATTAATGAAAAAAATGCAAAATAATTTTGCATTATTTTTCAGTTTTTAACCACTTATAAAAACTTGTGTGTTTATTTCTGTTTATTTTTTGTCACTATCATTCTTGATACGTTGTTATATTCTCATCCTAAATCCCATTAACTTTTTGTTGACGAACAAAAAATTCCATTTTTCAAGCAACAACAACTTATGTCTACATGGGTGGTTGCATTGGTAGTTTTCTTTTTCAAAGAAAACGACGTTTGTCGACCTAAGTTGTTTTACCTGCACACACTTTAAGTGTTATTTACATATTGTTTTTTCGTCCTTCTGTAGGATCTATTCCTCTGAAAATTTTTGACTCAAAATTTTATATAAAGTATTTATTGCCCATATCTACAGGACTGTTAAATAGAAAGCTCTAAAAATTTTATATCGAGCCCATAATTTCAAATATAACGTTTTTTGGCTCCCCTGAACATTTTGATTTTATGACATACGCAATTATTCTAGAAAACCACAGAAATATGGTCATGATGGATTCATATTTCCCCAAGGACCAATGATATAAAAGTAAGATCAGATTTGAACTAGAATTTATATTATGCTAATTTTCTATATCCAGTTATTGCCTTGGATTCAGAACCGTTTCTCGAAACGCACGCATAGGGTATTACATAGTTGGTTTCGACCGACTATAATTTTCTTACTTGTTATTGTAACAACATAAACATTGCCACATTAAATGAATTATCCGCAATGCCTATAAATTTTTGCGCTTTCAGCACATTTTCAAGCATGTGTTTAAATATGCAATAAAAAAACACTACAACAGCTAAAAACAACAACAACAAAACTTTAACATGAAATAACTTTGTGTGTAATTAAGTAATCATTTTAGTGTTTCTAATTCAGCTACGTTTGATTTTTAATATTCCATACAAAATATTCTATACAAACTAGACTGATCTTAATATATGCGTTGTCTAAAATAGGAGGTTTGCTTTCATAAATGCGGTCTTTATTTTTTAGCTCGATCTGACGGTGCCTTCTGGTGCCTAGTGGGGTCCAAATTACCCGAAGTGTGTTTATGTGGGGAAAATATGACTTTTTTCAGATTTTATGAAAATTTCGTACTACAGTTTATTTTTTTCGACAAGTTGTTACATGAATCGATTTCAGTATTAAATTGCCTTTCCAAAAAGCTATATAACTACAAAATCGATTAAATACTCGCCAAGAAATAACAAATGCCATAGACCAATTTTGTGCCCAAAAACACTAGGTCCTGAAATTTGATGGTACTTTTATCAACTTTGTGAAATTGTGATTAAAACCATTTATACCCTCCACAACTGAGTGACAGAGGGTATATATAGGTTTGTCATTCCGTTTGTAACGCATCGAAATAAATTCCTGTGACCCAAAAAATATATTTTCTTGGCCCTTATAACAAGGGAAGTTGATTTACCGATGACCGTCTGTCTGTGGAAATCACGCTCACGCCGTCAATATCGAAGCTACACCGTTCGTTTTTGCACAAAATCGTTTATTACCATCCCAAAGGAGTTGCTGTTTCAAATCGTCAAAATCGGTCAAAGGGTTCACGAGCTATGAATGAAACTTTGAAAAAACTCTTAAAAAAATAAAATTTTTCAGTGTGTTTGTTGTTTTTCTTAAGATTTGTTGTATATGTTGTAATTCTTCGTATTGTTGAAGTCATTACAGTTGTGTGTATATTAAAGACTGCACGTGTCACATTGGCCTAAGCAAGTTTTACCACATATTTTTTTATCATTAAAATTAAATATTAAAAATTAGAAATTAATAAAATTAAAAATGGAGAATGAAAGTTGAAAAATGGAAAATGAAAATTGGTAATTGAAAAATCAAAAATGAAAAATGAAAAACGAAAATTGAAAAATTAAAAATTAAAAATTAAAAATTAAAAAATAAAAATTAAAAATTAAAAATTAAAAATTAAAAATTAAAAATTAAAAATTAAAAATTAAAAATTAAAAATTAAAAATTAAAAATTAAAAATTAAAAATTAAAAATTAAAAATTAAAAATTAAAAATTAAAAATTAAAAATTAAAAATTAAAAATTAAAAATGGAAAATGAAAAATGGAAAATGAAAATGAAAAATGGAAAATGCAAAGCGGAAAATAAGAAATGGAAAATGGAACATGAAAAATAAATAAGAAAAACGAAAAATGAAAAAAAATTGAAAAATGGAAAATGGAAAATGAAAAATTAAAATTGGAAAATAAAAAACGAAAAATTAAAAATGGAAAACGGAAAATGAAAATGAAAAATGAAAAAATAAAAATGGAAATGAAAAATTTTAAATTAAAAATGGCAAATGGAAGATGAAAAATTAAAAATTAAAAATTAAAAATTAAAAATTTAAAATTTAAAATTAAAAATTAAAAATTAAAAATTAAAAATTAAAAATTAAAAATTAAAAATTAAAAATTAAAAATTAAAAATTAAAAATTAAAAATTAAAAATTAAAAATAAAAAATTAAAAATTAAAAATTAAAAATTAAAAATTAAAAATTAAAAATTAAAAATTAAAAATTAAAAATTAAAAATTAAAAATTAAAAATTAAAAATTAAAAATTAAAAATTAAAAATTAAAAATTAAAAATTAAAAATTAAAAATTAAAAATTAAAAATTAAAAATTAAAAATTAAAAATTAAAAATTAAAAATTAAAAATTAAAAATTAAAAATTAAAAATTAAAAATTAAAAATTAAAAATTAAAAATTAAAAATTAAAAATTAAAAATTAAAAATTAAAAATTAAAAATTAAAAATTAAAAATTAAAAATTAAAAATTAAAAATTAAAAATTAAAAATTAAAAATTAAAAATTAAAAATTAAAAATTAAATATTAAAAAATAAAAATTAAAAATTAAAAATTAAAAATTAAAAATTAAAAATTAAAAACTAAAAACTAAAAATTAAAAATTAAAATTAAAAATTAAAAATTAAAAATTAAAAATTAAAAATTAAAAATTAAAAATTAAAAATTAAAAATTAAAAATTAAAAATTACAAATGGAAAGTGGAATATGGAAAATGAAAAATCGAAAATGAAAATTAAAATATAAAAATTAAAAATTAAAATGTAAAATGGAAAATGAAATATGGAAAATGAAAAATTAAAAGTGGAAAATGGAAATGAAAAATGAAAATTGAAAAATGAAAATTGAAAAATGAAAAAGAAAAATGAAAATTGAAAAATGAAAAAGAAAAGTGGAAAATGGAAAATGGGAAATTAAAGATGAAAAACTAAAAATGAAAAACGAAGTTGAAAATTGAAAAGTGAAAAATGGAAAATGGATAATGATAAAAAAAAAAATGGAAATTGAAAATGAAAAATGTGGAGGGTATCAAAGATCCGAAAGAGCCGAATTTAACACTCTTACTTGTTTTTTTTTTGCCTTTATACTTATAAGCACTCAGATATGCAGTAGTGTTTTATTACCACGCAATGAGACCGAAAATGGGTAATTTTATTGATAAAGTTTTGAAAATTCATTTTACAAGTTTTAAAAAATGTTTAACAAAATTTGGAACAAAATGGCACTTAGGGTTTTGTTAAATACATGTTAAAGTTTAACTGTGTGAATTATTAGGTAAATCCCTCCGCTACAATTTTTTTTTCAATGATTTATTTTTTGTGAATTTCAAGAAAAATAAAATTTTTGTGAAATGTTCAGTAAATGTAATCGTTCAACAAATACTTTGTATCAAAAATTAATCAGTTTTCAAGTTTTAGATGTTATATTTTATCTTAATAGGCTAGGATTTCGAAAAAAAAAATTATATGACCGTATTAACCATTTTGGAATTTGGGTCACAAGCTAATAAAAGTCAATTTATTCAAAAAATTCAAATATTT
Organism: Cordilura impudica; assembly: GCA_963682025.1. NCBI lineage: Eukaryota > Metazoa > Arthropoda > Insecta > Diptera > Scathophagidae > Cordilura > Cordilura impudica. The sequence continues at coordinate 131,143,422 of OY821519.1, read as the reverse complement.
TGTAAGTGCTGTTGAATTTCTATATGTGACGCTTAAAATATAATAACCAAATGTGCAAGTCTTCCATGCTTTTTTAACTACAGAATTTGTATCAAAGTAATCTGATAACTCAGTTCCAGTCCATACTGCAGATTTTGTATTTTCAGAGACAGAAACTAGTATGAAATACCTACTGAAAGGGTTTCGGGAAAAGGTTCACAAGGTTCTTTTTTATATTATTATTTATATAATTTCAATTAAATAAGAAATATCAAAGCTCTGATTTCCCTATTATTACATTTTAGGTATGTTACAATTTTTTCGATCTCATACCTTCTAAGCGCCTATCATTTGTTATTCTTCATGGTGTCCATATTTTTAAGCACTTTTTAATATGGAATGCGTATAAATCTGGTATTACTACCTTCAATAAAAAATCAGGGAACAAGTTCTATAAGTTTCCCATTGAAAATTTACCTTCATTACTTTATACATTTACGAAAATATTTTGATTATTCGATTTCAAGTTGAATAGTTTTTTTAAACTAAATTATCAAATTGATTGATGTCTATCCAGTAGAATCTATCTTATCTTGTTTAGACATTCCAATGTTCAATGTACAATAAAATAATAAAATCTATCATAAAACAAACACTTTAAAAAAAGAAAAAAAGCTAAAAAAAAATACAAATAAGAAACTTTTATTCGGTCTACACTGACTATATAATACCCTATAAAATGACTTTCGGGAAAGGTTCTTAGGTTCAGTCACATTAAGTGAAGCGTTCAACAGAGCTATGTACAATAACGACCTTTACCTTAGTAAAAGATTTATATGGATACATCGACGGATGAATGGATGCTCGTCAAATCTTTAAATAAGAAAGTGATTATATGAAAAAAAAATGTGTGGTTGGTGGAATTATCTTTGGTAACTACAAACATCAGCACGAACTTATTATACCTTGGCCACAAATTGGCACAGGGTATGTAAACAATAATAAGAAAATGTTAAAATTAAACAATTATTTAGGAACATGTGGTTTTTAAAAAATTTTTTAAATAAAAACAAAAAACCTTAGATGAATGTATATCAGGCACAAAGTATAATAAATGCATAACTAAAAGTGTAAGTGTTCTCTAATGCAGACAACTACTTAAAATATTTTAATTTTTTTTTAATTTTATATTGTAAAAATTTTCAACATTTTATTTGAAATGAGAATTAGACCGCTTAGCGTATCCAAATAAATTGTGCGTTTGTTAAAAATTTCATTCATGAGAAAAATATAAAAAAAATTTTAAACAATATCTGTATGTTTCATTTATAAAAACACTAAAGACAAAACGAAATATATGTACTTTAATGCAACTATTTTTTTTTCTATTTTGGCTTTGAAGTGGATATTTTTAAAATATATATACAGCATCTGTTCCGCTCAAGAAAATTTCAAATACATTTAATTAATTAGTAATAAATATACGTAAATAGAAATTTAAACAAAACTATTTTAGTTTAGATGTCACTAATTAATTAAAACATCAATTGCTTTTTATGTAATTGTACAAAACATTTAATTTTGAATATTAATGGAAAAGTAATCCTAAACTAACGATTTATTATTCCTCCATTTATAAATATTTGCCAAATTTGATGGAATGAAATGATTTACTGATGTTTTGTGTGATTGCCATATATTATTTGTCATTTGAGCTGCACTACTCCCTCTTCTGAATGTCTTAATTATACCCTATACCACTATGTGGTTTGGGAATAATGACTTTGTGTTGCTGTTTGTAACAACCAAAAATATTTGACCTAGACCCATCTTTTATTATACCGATCGACTCAGAATCATTTTCTGAGTCGATTTAGCGATATCCGTCCGTCCGTCCGTCCGTCTGTGTGTCCATGTAAACCTTGTACAGGTCGCAAATATGCGTATATTTCAATGAAATTTGGTATATAAGCTTTTATCGGCCATGGGATGAAAGCTATTGAAATTGGTGAAATTCGGTCCATGTTCAGACCTAGTCCCCATACAAATGACCACTATGAAATCGACTTAAATTGCCATTAGATCCAAATTATCATATATACCTCGGTCAAATTGGGTTTGTGTGTGTTTATTACATCCGTTTATCAATTGTCAGAAAAAAACCCCATATGGCAAATCTTTGCCATAGCCCCCATATAAAGCTGCTTCCCGGCTTTAACTTAAAACTATCAAAAAATAAAAATATTTCACAGATTTTTCCCAAATTTGGTTTGTATATATTTTTTCAAAAAATTAGTGACTTTACGAAACACGATCATTCGATAAAACTTTTTCATATCTAAAGCCAAAAAAATTTATAACAATGCCACTCAAATTTGTATGCTTATTCTATATCCACTTAGTCGGCCCGAAGACATAGGGTCTCTAAACCATGTTATAGGGTATCGTTAGTCGGTCTAGACCGATTATAATTTTCTCACTTGTTTTTTTTTTTTTGTAAATTTTTATGGTTGATTAACTACGAAAATAAGTTTTCCCAAGAAGTTGTATATTATAAGTGTATCACAAAATAATATTTCTCTGGTTTTCTGGAATAACCGCGAATGTCCATTTTTGTCAGTTTTGAGTTAACGATGCCAAATATATTAATTTTTAACCGTCTTTACATGTGTTAAATTTAAAAAAAAAATATATTGACCATATCTGAGTTTTTTCTTTAAATAACCACGTAACTTAAATGTTTGTTAAATTAATTTGCAGCACTATGGACGTATGTCAACCTACGTTTGATCGCTAACAAATTAATTTCTCAGAAAACGACACATAGCGACATACGTTGTTATTAATGAAAAAAATGCTAAATAATTTTGGATAATTTTTCAGTTTATAACCACTTATAAAAACTTGTGTGTTTATTTCTGTTATTTTTTATCACTATTATTCTTGATACGTTATTATATTCTCGTCCTAAGTCCCCTTAGCTTTTTGTTAACGAACAAAAAAATCCATTTTTTAAGCAACAACGACTTTTGTCGACATAAGTTGTTTTATCTGCACACACTTTATGTGCTATTTACATATTGTTTTTTCGTCCTTCTCTAGGATCTATTTCTCTGAAGATTTTTGACTCAAAATTTTATATAAAGTATTTATTGCCGATATCTACAGGACTGGTAAATAAAAAGCTCTAAAATCTTTATATAGAGCCCATAACTTCAAATATAACGTTTTTTGGCTCCCCTGAACGTTTTGATTTTATGACATACGCGATTATTCTAGAAAACCACAGATTTATGACATAACAAATGACTTTGATAGTTAAATACTTTAAAAATTGCTACATTGAAACTAAGGGTTTCATTCGGTTAAAGAAAAATAAATCGTGAGTTTTGAATATATCCGTGACTGTGTTTGACTATCTTAAAATTAATCTTTGGCCACAACACGTATATGGACAAAGTTTCGGATCCATCGGATAAGGGGAAATGGGTTTTAAATCACTTCGTGACTGTGCGTGTCTATGCGTGACTGTGCGTGACTATATCGAAGTTGATCTTTCTTTACAGCAAGTATATTGACCAAGTTTCAGATCGATCGGATGAGGGTAAATGATATTAAGATCACTCCGTGACAGTGCGTGACCATGCGTGACTGTGCGTGGCTAAGTAAAAGTTAATCTTTTTCATAGCAAGTGTATGGACCAAGTTTCAGATCGATCGGATGAGGTGATATGACATTTAGATCACTCCGTGACTGCGTGTGACCATTCGTGCCTGTGCATGACTAAGTCAAAGTTAAGCTTTTTTTCACAGCAAGTGTATGGACCAAGTTTCAGATGGAGCAGATGAGGGGAATTGACATTTAGATCACTCCGTGGCTGCGTGATCACGCGTGACTGTGCGTGACCACGCGTGCCTGTACGTGACTACCCCAAAATTAATCTGTAGTCAAAATAAGACTATGGGCCAAGGGGGAATGCGGTGGCCCCACGACAGACAGAGAGATTAAAAGAAAGAGTTTAAAAATGTTGATTTTCGACTAACAAATAATTCTAACAATTTGTGCCGATTACTTGAATAAATCGAATAATTAAAAAAATAAAGAAAGTCTTTATTAAACAAATAATAGTTTAAAATTCAGATGTGCCGATCTCTGATACCCTCCACCCGTGTTCTATACCCAATATTATAACCACGGTATTCAACACTTATAGCCAGAAAGATGGATTTAATATTATAGTGGCTCAATTTTTATAATGATGTTTAAAATTGATAAGATACTCGAAATTAACAAAAATTTTTGGTATTTTCGTGCTTTTTCAATTCAAATCAATTATTAAATACAAGGACCATTATTGTAAACACATAAAATTACATTGTTGTTTGTTTGTTTATTAGCGATGCATACACATTTTGTTGTTGTTTCATTCACATGAAATGTGTATGCATTGCTGGTGCATATCTATATGCACTTGTTCTGTTAAGGCCAGTTTACACTACCACATTTTTATACCCTATACCACTATGTGGTTTGGGTATAATGACTTTGTGCTGCTGTTTGTAACTACCAAAAATATTTGACCTAGACCCATCTTTTATTATACCGATCGGATCAGAATCAGTTTCTGAGTTGATTTAACAATGTCCGTCCGTCCGTCTGTGTGTCCATTTAATCAAACTGCAGGTCGCAAATATGAATATATTTTGATGAAATTTGGTATATAAGCTTTCATCGGTTGTAATAAACACATACAAACCCAATTTGAATAAGATTTATATAATAATTTGTATCTTATGGCAATTTAAGTCGATTTCATAGGGGCCATTTGTATGGGGGCTAGGTCTGAACATGGACCGATTTCCACCAATTTCAATAGCGTTCATCCCATGGCTGATAGAAGCTTATATACCAAATTTCGTCAAAATATATTCATATTTGCGACCTGCAGTTTGATTACAAGCTTTACATGGACACACAGACGGAAGGACGGACATCGTTAAATCGAATCAGATAGTGATTCTGATTCGATCGGTATAATAAAAGATGGGTCTAGGTCAAATATTTTTGGTAGTTACAAACAGCAGCACAAAGTCATTATACCCAAACCACATAGTGGTATAGGGTATAAAAATGCCACTCGAATTTGATTTATGTTTATTTTCTATATCCAATTAGTTGGGCTTAAGAGATAGGGTCTCTAAACGCATGGTATAGGGTATCGTATAGTCGGTCTAGACCGACTATAATTTTCTCACTTATTTATGACCTGCCAAAAAGTCTAGTATTATGAAAAAGTCGTATCATGTAAAAAGCCTTGATATTAACAGTCTGTATGATTTTATTTTCGAAATCCTATGTTTTTTTTTTTCAATTTTAGAAACATTTCTAAAAACTTGTCATTTTCATCGGGCTAGAGCTGTTTTTATGGTAATATTTATGGTAATATTTAAAAGATAAACAAAAACAAAGAAAATGCAAATAAAATATAAGTCTCAAAATAAATTTGTTTTGTTATTCTAAATAGCTGTTTTCATAAGACTGGAGTGTAATGGTTTAAATGGCCTTAATATGCAGAAATAATGTCGGTACGACTTTAGACAGTCCGATGAATTTCATCCGATTTTTATGTTGAAAAATCATGCGTCTGAGTGGTATCATGTAAATGGGCCTTTAGCTATAATTGTTTTTTACTATTTTTGTTTTTTATATGAAATTTTATCGGAATATCACTACATTCTCATACGTCATTGCTCATCTATTTGGTCTAGAGGCTACAAATTCAACACCACTTGCGGACAGGAAAGTGTTTTCAACAGACAGACAGACAGGCATCGGCAGATCGACTTCCCTTTATATAAGGAATAACAATATATGTACATATATAGTCTATGGGTCTCCGGAATTTATTTCGTTAAATCACAAATGGAATGAAAAACTGATGTACCCTCTGCACAGTGGTGTGGATGGTATAAAAAACATTTTTTCTGAAAAATTTTTAATTTAATTAAAATCTATAGAAAGAGATGGTAACACACACAAAAAAAATATTCGCTAACCGAATTGTTCTAAAGTGGGACAACTGTATATTCGATTGTATCAACAGAAATTTAATATCATCTGCAAATTTTTTATTATGATAAAATATTTACTATTAAGGCAATAGAATTGTAATCACAGTGAACCCAAAATGCGGTTATTACCATTATCGCAATTCGGTTGGCAATAAATTCGGTAGCCGCAATGAATCTATTTTCTGTTTGCACTTATTACGTAATTTTGTCTAATTACATAGCACATGACTTGGTAGACTTACAATAATCTTGAAAGGCAACAGATAATATTAGTTCATATGCTTACCTTCCCATATCATCCATCTCAACTATAAGTGAAAGAGTTTTCTCTAAAGGATAATTCCAGGCAAAGGTCAACCTTAGGTCCAATTTTAAAATTTGAATTTAAATAATTTTTATTGATACCATTTCAAAGAAAATGGTTTGAAAAATAGTTTGTTATATGTGTTTCTATAGCTCCTACTTTTCCAGTAAGAAAGGAAAAGTGCAATTGAGTAATTTTTAAAATAAAGGCAGTGTTATATCTGTCACATAACAAAATACTTCTTTTTACTATAATTTATTTTAGAATTCATGTATTTTATATGCTTTATTAATAAACTAGCTCTTATATTAACTATAAACAAATGTTTCTTATTTTTAATACAAATATCTTGCTTTTCTGTGTTTTACAAACATTTTCTAAAATGATGTCTGTTTATTGTTATGTCTGTCACGACTGTTTTTTGCCCCCAATACTACAATATTACGGTATTTCAATGAAAAACTTTTACTCTAAAATATTGGATTAAAAAAATCGCTGAATGTCATGTCGGTCACTATGGAATTAGCCTAAAACAATTAATACAAAAAAAAAAATATTATCTTTTCAAAAGCTTATTTTATAATATTAAATAAACTTGTATCCTTAGATGGTCAAAACCCTTCTTAGTTTTTTCGAATTTTTATAAATTAAAATTTTTAGAACACCAATTTATTTTTATTCAAAACGAAAATATACGTTTTTTTTAATAAGAACTAAACACGTTTTCCTGATCCCCAAATTCGAAACTGCGTACAAGACAACGGTAATTATTCTTAAGTCGATTTTATAATTATTTTTTGTATTTTTTTAGAACGAATCAAAAAACTCTGGATTTTTATTAAACCTGCCCCCCCCCTCCCCCCACCGGTGCGCAGATGGTATATATACACATACATATGGAACCCATGAAATGTATATTTTCTTGATCTTTGCGAAACAAAAAACCACCAAATTGGAAGAAAAATAATGATACACAACTGAGAAAATTGTAGTCGATCTAGGCCGACTATCCGATACCCTATAGGTCAATCTGAGTGGAATCTTTAATTTTTTTTTGTCTTAAGATCTGAAAAAGTTCATATCGGATGCTATTTATGTGGGGATTAGGTCAAATAATTGATCGATCTTGACCACATTTGGAGAGCCAATTATTTTTTGCGAACATACATACAAACCAAATTTGAGAAAACTCTGTGCAGTATTTTTGTTTTTAATAGATTTAAGTCGATCTCAAAGCGACCATTTGTATGGGGACTATGGGTGAATGTGCACCGATTTTTATCTATTTCAATGGCGTTCGTTCTATGGTCGGTGGAAGCTTATATACCAAATTTCATAAATATACCCGTATATGTATTCATATTTGCGACCTGTAGTTTGATTACAAGGTTTACATGGCCATACAGACGGACGGACAGACAGACTGACAGACGGCCATCGCAAAATCGACGCAAAAAATGATTCTGAATCAATCAGATTCACGATTCTGAATCTATCTATATATCACTATTTCTGGTATTTACATACATCACCAAAAACTCATTATACCCTTGCCAGATATTGGTATAAGGTACAAAATTTTTATAGAGTTATACTGTTATTAATTTGAGACTACTATATAGACATTTGATATATTTTTAAATAATTATTATTTCAGGTTTGTGTGCTTTTATAAGCACGTTAAAATTGACTGAAATATTATATTAAAACAAAGAATATAAAATTTATAGACCGAACTATTATATTTACTGTTGAAATAAAAACATTTTTTATTTATATTTAAACAACAACAAAAAACTGATTAAGTAGTAAAAATAACTGAGAAATATGTTACTGACAAAATTTAAACACATTTAGGAACATCTGTTGTAGCAACATTCAAATTCAGATACATAATTTTAATTAAAACAAAAATAAAACAAGAAAATTATAGTCTGTCTAGACCGACTATACGATACCCTATACCATGCGTTTAGAGACCCTATCTCATAGGCCCAACTAACTGGACATAGAAAATAAGCATAAACCAAATTTGAGTGGGATTTTTATTATTTTTTTTTGGCTGCAGATATGAAAAAGTTCATATCGGATGCTATATCTATATGGGGACTAGGCCCAAAAATGGACCGATCCTGACTATGTTTCGTAAAGTCTCTTGTATTTTGCAAAAATATATACAAACAAAGTTTGAGAAGAATCAGTGCAATATTGTTGTTTTTTGATAGATTTAAGTAAAGATCGGGAAGCAGCTCTATATGGGGCCTATGACTAAGTGTTGTCCCATAGTGATAATTTTTGGACTACTCATTAATGGATGTAATAAACGCATACATACCCAATTTTAGCAAGATCTATATGACAATTTGGATCTTATGGCAATTTATGTCGATTTCATAGGGGTCATTTGTATGGGGACTAGGTCTGAACACGGACCGATTTTCACCAATTTCAACAGCGTTCATCCTATGGCAGGTAAAAGCTTATATACCAAATTTCATCAAAATATATTCATATTTGCGATCTGTAGTTTGATTACAAGGTTTACATGGACACACAGACGGACGGACCGACGGACACACAGACGGACACACAGACGGATGGACGGACATGGCTAAATCGACTCAGAAAGTGATTCTGAGCTGATCGGTATAATAAAAGATGGGTGTAGGTCAAATATTTTTGGTAGTTGCAAACAGCAGCACAATGTCATTATACCTAAACCACATGGTGCTATAGGGTATAAAAAGAACAAATGAATTGTCGGAATATTTTTAAAAATTAAAAAAAAACCTGAAAAACGGAAAGTTCAGTTAAAAACCGTTTGATGTAGATCCATTAATTACAGTAATCTGCTTAGAAGAATTGCCGAAAAGTATTAATAAAATATTTCAGCGGCAAACAAATGAATTTTTGAAATGATCTATAATGAAAACTATTTGATTGAACTTACAAATTGTTAATTGTCCGAATATTTTCTTCTGACAATTTTTATCGCTTCTATTATGTAAAATAGTTCTACATTTCTTATTCATTTTCTTGCTGCAAAATCCGTTACAATTCAAATATAAATTTTTAAATGAAACGGAAATGGCAACACTAAAAGCTTTTATTGGTAAAACACACTCTCACGGTACCTATCGCAACTAAATAATGACATGAGTAAAAGCTTCTCAACAGAAAAGCTTTACAAAAACTGAAAACATAAATAAACTTAAATAAATAAATAAACAAAGACGAGTATGTATACAAATCATAGGCTACTGCCAATGAAATCCCACCAGCAAGAGTGTTATATGAACTTTACCAATAAATTATTGAAACTTGAAGTTGTACGTATACTTAATATATGAGGACAACTGAATTGCAATCACTTGAACGAGCTGTAAACGTCATAGATAGATGCATCAAAACTAAAGCTTGTTTTACCACATATATATATATATATGTGGATTTTGCTACAAAAAAAGTTTAATCTATAATTGCTATTTCCCTCTATTCATAAAAATTTTCATGAAATTTTCATTTTTGTTTTCGAATCAAATCTATTTAGAAAATGTTCCAAAAACTTAGGCCCTATTGAAATATCTTTTTTTTTTTTGTTTATTTTTATTGGGTTTCTCTTCTGTTAGCAATTTTTTATGAGTCGCGATAATTTATTAACCAATTATTATCAGTTGTTATTATTCTTGCTTAGCTAACACTAGTTTTATTTAAATTTATATACGACTTTTAACTATTCTTACACATCCTCAGGTCATGTGGTATGACAAATTATAAATAGATACATTGTGAGTTATAACTTAGAACATAAATTTGACGTCATTTGAATAAAAAATATAAAAGAAATGCTAACTAATAAATTAATTAAATATACTTAAAATTTTTCTGTTGCTAAAAGAAGCTTTCGATGTACAATTTTATGAGTTTGTAATACATTTTATTAATTCATTTCGATGTCTGTATGTTAATGTGCGTAGTGCATTTAACATTTATGTTTTTTCACTTATTTTGTTTGAAGATTTTTCATTGTGTGTATATTTAAAAATAGTTCTGCAGTTTTGAAATTTATTGAACTAATTTAAAGTACATATTTAATGGATGAGAGTTATAAGTTAAAATCTAAATATGGGATATAGCCATCTTAAACAATAGAAAGACACAGTTGCTTGGATTAATTTAGTTTTATTTTTCGGTTTGATTCCCTTTGTCCAATGTTTCTTCATTCCAAAATATTTGATTTTTAAAACTCTTCAAATCGGAAATTTGTTTCAGCGGTGACATCATCGTTGCATTGTCTTCTTGAAAGAGCTGCATTTGTGGCCAACGGTTTTCGATTCCTCTTGAACTTATCGTTGGGACGGTCCAAACGGATGTACTGCCATGAGGTTGTTGGCCATCAGACCTAACTTGACATTATTCGGCACCAATCCGCCAGAAGAAACCTACTGTTTCGAGTATTCCTAGGTATATGGTGTACTGTGTTGGATCCATGTTTCATCCACGATTACGAAACGGTGCAAAAACTCATCCATATTGCGATTGAATGTAGTCAAAGACTGCCTCGCAATTGCACAGTAACCGTCTTTCAGATAGCCTCTTCAACTAACTCATACAACTAAAATCGTAACAATTTTGTTAATAGTTTCTTAAGTAGATACTGTAATTACACACCCAATTGTAGACAGTCTTAAAGACTGGTAAGAATATTTCAAGAACCTCATTCAATTGGGATTTATATATCTTGCGGTATTTTGCTTTCTAATGAAATAGTTTAATCATGTGCGAAATTCGTCTTATTTTTGTTAATTGTTTGAAATAAATGAGGCTGTTTTCTTCAATGGAGTCACAGTGGGTTCGATGGTACTCAAAGTGGCGATTAATTCACGGAAGCCTAACAGGCGCTTTTTTGTTTTTCGGCCAAAAAGTTCTTAGTTCACTATTTTAACTGTAACTTTGGAAAGAAAATATATAAATTAACTAGCTGTTTTTACCCGGTCTTGCCCGGGATCCAAGGGGCTTTGACTTGAAAAATGGTTTACTATGCTTACCAGGCGCTGAGTACTTAGTCCCCGATGATCCATTCCTCAAAAAAATTAACTTACTCTCAAGAAATTTTTATGGGATTGGGGAAGTTGTTCATGGTGAAAAAGTTCCCTATGTTCACGTTTTTTGGGGGAACAAATTCATGTTTTATTTCAATTTAAAATTTTGTGATTTTTTAATTTATAACTTTTTTTTATAAGACGCTACAGCAAAAATACTTCAAAAATAAGCTGCGAAACCGCCTTAAGTTTTTTTTTTGAATTTTATTTATTTTGTAACAATCAAATGTAATGGAATCGTTTGCAAATTAAAGGAAACAGAACTTTTAAAAATTGAATTACTTTATTCAATAAGTGATCATCATTGAGTAGAGACGTCAAAAAAAAAACGGAAAATGAATGCGACGTTTAAAATTGTGCCGCAATGTTGCTTTAAGCAACTGCTTATAGTATATGTATAGTAATTATTGCACATACATATGTAGATAACATTTATCATAAGACTTTTCACTGAGCTGTGTTCCGCGAGCGCATCGCGTAGCGTCCGCGCGCCTCGTCCCGCTTTCGCGTATCGAAATTATGCTATTGAAAAGAATACAGATTTTAAATGCGATTGTTGAGAGCAGTATGGAGATTTTATTCATTTCTTTTGGGGACCTTTATTTAAAAATTTGGGGAATTTGTTAATTTTTTGGGAATTTGTGCATTAGGGGCTGAGTGTTGAGCGCATGCTTACCACTACAACTTAGCATGGATTATTTTGAGTGTATTATGTCTAAAAGTTACGTATTTTAGTAATTCTAGAGCTTGGGGATATACAGCAATTCTGGGTTTTCCTTCTGCTGCATATACGAAAAGCTTGTGCTGGCTCCCAACTCTGGAGCAGGCGACAAATAATTGTCTATGAGAAAAACAGGGAGATGCTAAGTTGATACCTGCTACCGTAAGAGATGGTCCTCTTATGTGCGTTATGTTAGGAACAACTTTTTGTACCATCTCTTGTAATGAAAAACCAACTTACAAAAGTCTTCTGGTAGGGATATTACAGTCGTTTCAAGAGTTTCACATTCCCTGGAGTTAGGTTGTCTTATCTGTTGGGCCTGAAGATATTGTTGAGTCGTTTCCGGAGTTTCAGATTCCCTCGACTAAGCTTGGCTTAGCTGCTGGATTTCTAGACGCACTGGAGTAGATTCAGGCATTTCCGCTTCTCTTACAAACCTTGTCCTGATCATTGGTCTTCAAGACGTTATTGGGTTTGTTTAAGTGTTTCAGCACTTCTCGACCCAGATTGTCTAACCCGTTGAGACTCGATACGAATTTGGGTCCGATCAGGTTTAAGCCTTTTTGCATTTGAGGTAGTACGGCCTATATGCTATGCTTTCATGTGCAAGGCACAATTGCAAATAGTTATTTTTCCACCTTTACAACTCATTTCTATAGTGAAAAAGATGAAATGGAAATATTTGTAATAGGTTGCTTTCCAATATAGCCAAAAGGCAAGATGGAAATAAATGTAATGTTTTGTTTTCTATTATAGTTAAAAAGGCGAGATGCAAATATTTATAATCGGAATAATCCTGCAGCGGTAGTCAACCTATGAAATAAATCTGCACTAATTTTAGGGTGTTGCAGCTCATATAGTAAAAAAGATAAGACGGGAAAATTTGTAATAGGTTGATTTAAAATCTTCATTTCATAGTGGTGTAAACTCAAGAGTAGTAAGTAGATTTATGTACAAAATTTTTGGAAAGTCTATTGAAAAATTAAAATATGAACCAACGCTAAAAGCGTATCTAGAAAATTAAAAAAAGTGGGCGTGGCTGATAAAAGTATATGACGACCTTACCTGGGATTTGAGAATAATGTGCAGTAAATTCGAGCGAAACCCATAAAAAATTATAAAGGTGGTCGCAAAAGTAGGCGTGGCCGATAAGAAGCATATGGTGACTTTCCCTGTGGTACAGAGATCGTGTGTACCGAATTTCAGAGGAAATCGTTAACAAATAAAAATTTGTATAGCCAACAAATATACCAAAAAGCAGAAAATGAATTGTATATAAAAAATGGGCGTAAAAGTAGGCGTGGCCGGTAAGAAGTATATGGTGACCTTAATTGGAGTATAGGGATCCTGTGTACCAAATGTCAGAGAAATCCGTAAACAAATAAAAATTTGTATAGCGAACAAATATACCAAAAAGCAGAAAATGAATTGTATATAAAAAGTGGGCGTAAAAGTAGGCGTGGCCGATAATACTTGTATGGTGACCTTAGCTGGAGTACGTGGATCGTGTGCACCGAATTTCAGAGAAATCCGTTAACAAATAAAAATTTGTATAGTGAACAAATATGAATAAAACAGAAAAGGAATTTTACATAAAAAGTGGGCTTAAAAGTAGGCGTAAAAAGTATATGGCGACCTTTCCTGGAGTATAGAGATCGTGTGTACAAAATTTCAGGGAAATCCGTTGAAAAATAAAAATTTGTATAGCGGTCAAACAAACAAACAAACAAACAAACAAACAAACAGAAAATGAATTTTATATATATAGATAAGTAAACATGGAAAATAGAGCGTACTTAATGTCCTATTAAAAATATTAAAGAATAAACATATAATATTTATACATGTTATTATAAATTGAATTTAAATTTCAAATTTTGTTTCTCATTTTTTTCCCATTTGTATATTTAATTTATCTAAAAAAAATCACGAAAAAGAATATTATATTTTTCTATTGACGATTAATCATAAATACATAAAAACACAACATTTTAGAAACAAAAATGGAAAAAAAATTTGTTAACCTGTTATGCGCTTTTTCGGCAAAAAAAGTTCTTAATTCACTATTTTAACTGTAACTTTGGAATGAAAAGCGGTAAATTAATAAATCAAATTGGAAATTAGAGCGAAAAAACTTAAATAATAAATACATAATGTGTATTAATATTAGTATAAAATTAATTAAAAATTAAAATTTTGTTTTTCACTAAATCTCATAAATATACAAAATTATCTGAAAAAGTTACGAAAGAATGGTTTAAAAAAAAAAAATTATTTTTTACTTTTTGGTGAAATTTTTGTTTTTATTTCAAAATTTTAATAAACAGTATTAAAATAATTGTGTTACTCTAGAATAGAGATGGGCGCGTAACACATTTTTTTCTTAAATCAAGCGTCATCGCAGAGACAAGAATATCTATAATATCTATAGGCTAGGAGATTTCTTGTGACTGATGTTTTGTTCTACCATTTTATCCCGATTTTGACCAAACAAAAGGTATTCCTTTTTAGCCGTTTTGCAGATTTCCAGATTTTTAAATTTTCTCCTTTATTTTGAGTAAATTGCATTTAAAGTTGTTACTAACACCTACATAAAGTTAGTTATACAATGCTATGTGTGTGTTTATTAAATTTGTTAATGCTTTTGTAATAAAAATGAGTTAGTTTTTGTGTTGATTTGTGAATTGGATATAATTGATTAGCATACCTTTAGGGTCTTTATTTAATGAAAAAATAAAATTTCCTACAATTTGCGCTCGAATTTTGAGGGCTGGCGTCTGCTAGTATTAATAAATGTGTGTATGTTTAATGTTAAAAATTTTCATTTTGCTTAAATGAATATAAAACAAAATTAACATAACAGAAAATACATGGTTACATTATATGGTGGCTACAACTTTTGCTTACGAAAAATTTAACACGTGAGCAAAAATTCGTGAGCGTGCGTAAATCTGTTGTGATCGTGATTGAAACACATTTTAATCACTTGAATTTTGCTAAATGTATTAAAAAAATTTTACAGACTGTAAATTGTGTGTGATAAAATTTTGTGTACATGAGCTAAAGTGATCAAAATCTTTCACGCACTCATCTCTGGAAAAAAAGCGCAAAATGCATCAACATAAATAATAACAAAAATACCAAAAGAATAGAAAAAGGCAATATTTAAAAACAAACAACACAATTACTGGACTTGACAACCAAACTTTTTACACAAAAATGACAATAAAAAAGAGGGCTCTGCGTTGTCTCGGGGATTCTTTTTTAATCCACAATTCGGATCCCAGCTATAACTAATTTATATGTGGAAAAATACTAAAAATAGTTACACATAATTTTTGTAAACAAAAAAAATTTTTCTATATCTAGAAATATCTGAACTTGAAGGTTCCATTATAAAAGTTTTACTTTTTTAAAGATTTAATAGAAAAATAAGCACTTGAGTCGTAAAGAATTTCAATTTTTCTACTTTTTGCAAAAACAGCATTAATTTGCTGACTTTGACAGCTCACCATGGGGTAAGTATACTCGTTAAGCTCGAGTAGCTCATTTACTACTAAGAATGACTAAGAATTCTCCTATAGGGATTATTTTTGAACTATTGACTAACGGATACAATGAACACATACAAACCCAATTTCACTAAGATCTATGGGATAATTTGGATCTTATGGCAATTTATGTAGATTTCATAGGGGACATTTGTTTGGGGGCTAGGTCTGAACATGGACCGATTCTCACCAATTTCAATAGCGTTCATCCTATTGTCGATGGAAGCTCATATACCAAATTTCATCAAAATAGATTCATATTTGCGACCTGTAGTTTGATTACAAGGTTTACATGGACACACAGACGGACGGACATCGCTAAAACGACTCAGAAAGTGATTCTGAGCTGATCAGTATAATAAAAGATGGGTCTAGGGCAAATATTTTTGGTAGTTACAAACAGCAGCACAAAGTCATTATACCCAAACCACATAGTGGTATAGGGTATAAATATATTAATTGGAAAATAATAATAGCTCCAATTATTATTTTTATACCCTATACCACTATGTGGTTTGGGTATAATGACTTTGTGCTGCTGTTTGTAACAAACAAAAATATTTGACCTACACCCATCTTTAATTATACCGATCGAATCAGAATCACTATCTGATTCGATTTAACGATGTCCGTCCGTCCGTCCGTCCGTCCGTCTGTGTGTCCATGTAAAGCTTGTAATCAAACTGCAGGTCGCAAATATGAATATATTTTGATGAAATTTGGTATTTAATCTTTTACCGCCCATGGGATGAACGCTATTGAAATTGGTGAGAATCGGTCCATGTTCAGACCTAGCCCCCATACAAGTGACCCCTATGAAATCGACTTAAATTGCCTTAAGATACAAATTATCATATAAATCTTATTCAAATTGGGTTTGTATGTGTTTATTACATTCATTAATCAGTAGTCCAAAAATTATCTCTATGGGACAACTCTTAGTCATAGGCCCCATATAGAGCTGCTTCCCGATCTTCACTTAAATCTATCAAAAAACTAAAATATTGCACTGATTCTTCTCAAATTTTGTTTGTATATATTTTTGCAAAATACAAGAGACCTTACCAAACATGGTCAGGATCAGTCCATTTTTGGGCCTAGTCCCCATATAGATATAGCATCCGATATGAACTTTTTCATATTTGCAGCCGAAAAAATTAATAAAAATCCCACTCAAATTTGGTTTATGCTTATTTTCTATATCCAGTTAGTTGGGTCTGAGAGATAGGGTCTCTAAACGCATGGTATAGGGTATCATATAGTCGGTCTAGACCGACTATAATTTTCTTACTTGTTTTAACTTTTTCATAATAATTATGAATCAATTTTTATTAATAGTTATTAATAATTTAACCCATAAAAACAAAGTTTTTATTAAAACGTTTTCTTTCCTTATGCATATGAATTTTGAATCTCTCCGTGACTGTGCGTGACTTTGCGTGACTATTTTAAAATTAATCTTTGGTCACAACAAGTCTATGGACAAACTTTCAGATCGATCGGATAAGGGGAAATGGGGTTTAAATCACTCCGTGACTATACGTAACTATGCGTGACTGTGTGTGACTACGTCGAAGGTAATCTTTCTTTACAGCAAGTATATTGACCAAATTTCAGATTGATTAGATAAGGGGAAATCCGTTTTAAATCTCTCCATGAATGTGGGTGACCATCCTTGACTGTGCTTGACTAAGTCAAAGTTAATCTTTTCTTCATAGCAAGTATATGGACCAAGTTTCAGATCGATCGGATGAGGGGAAATTACATTTAGATGACTCCGTGACTGTGCGTGACTACCCAAAAATTAATCTGTAGTCACAACAAGACTATGGGCCAAGCTTCAGATCAATTGGATAAGGGGGAATAGGGTTGCCCCACGACAGACAGACAGACAGAGAGTATGAGTTAAAAGAAAGAATTTAAAAGTGGCCAATTTTTTCGGATTTCAAAATTTTGATAATAGTTAGTTTGGGTCTTTGGAAAAAGGTGTTAGGTGCAATGAATTGTTTTAAACACAAAGATATGAATAGAATGTTCTTAAACACTATAAATTCTTTAATACATATCGCACCTGTACCTCTAAAGTCAGTCAACCCAAAATTCACAAATTTTCAGTAGAGGCAAAATCGGGTTTTTTTTTAAATATTTACTATAAAATTTAAAAACGGTTGCTTCATTGTAAAGAATTGCGAATAATAAGTATACAACGGTAGTTGTTTTTGCGATTTTTTCAGTGATCATCAAAAATAAGAAGTTTTTTGGGTGGAACTCAAAATATGTCTTTTTAGTGGATTCTGAAGAAGCTACTCTTATAACACAAATAGGGTTACAACTGTATTTTTTTTTTGCGACAAACTAGAAAAATCGCTGTAAGATTTTTACAGTGGATAGATATGACCACTGTGTATCGTTTTCTTGCAAAAAGTGAAAATTGAAAAATTTTGTGTTGACTCACTTTCGAGGTACAGGTGCGATATTATATATACTTATAAAGACTAATTCTAAAATGCCATCAAATGTTTCTAATAAAATTAATGATCTTTAAATAAAAAAAGACAAAATTTTATTAAAAGAAAATTATGGCCTGAAGTTAGGAGAGAAAATTGCACGTTTTCATTTATTTACACTTTAACCAAATAATAAATAACACATTTGATTATTAATAAAAAATAATTTTATTTTTTTACAAACTAGTGCTTTTCAGCATTTTTAGTTTCATTTAAATTAAGCGCTTTTTGGTTTTCTGTTATGCGCTTTTTTCTTGGAAAAAATTGGCAACGTTGGACGTAAATTATATTGGAAAAATCCTAAAATATGTCTGCTTTTGATTAGAAATTCATAAACATACTATTCACATAAACACTGAATATGTACAAGCAAACTCATAAATATTTACTCGCCAAGTTTAAAATAAACAAAAACTAAAAAAAAAAACTTATGTACGGATCATTTAGGTGGGGTTTTACTCACATTGTAGAATACTCGTGTATTCATTTATTGGTATTGGTGCATATTACCAACAATTATCAAGCCAAGCTAGCCAAATATCCAGTAAAGTAAGCAAGTCATCTATCTACTCAGTTACTTTGTATTTTGTTATTATTGCTTTACTGGTGATTGCGATGGTGGTGGTAGTCGTGGCTGTGGTGTTGTTTGTATCGTATAAATTTTGTCGTCGTTTTTTTTATTTTTTTTTTTTATTCTTCCCAATCAAACTCTCGTCTCTCGTCTCGTGCGAAACAAAATACAAAAGCACGTGTTTTCAAACGTGATAACAAAACTCACAACAAAAATAAACAACAACAATAATAAATAATAACACGAAGTACTCACAAAATACATCAAATAAAACGATACAATGCCTACAGCAACTGCTGTGTTATACTGTTGCTGCAGAATATCGACGATGCCAATGGCTACACACACGATAGCTGTAGTTGTCGTTACTGCGATAACTACCGCAAACAGAGAATATTTATATTGTTCGTCTTCTATAAAGTACATATGTTTTGTTGTTTGATTTAAATATGTATGACTAGAACATTTTTGTTTTTTTTTATTTTATTTTTTGCTCGCTGCTAACTGGACATGTGATGACATCCCAGGTAGATTTGTGATATGTGTGCTAATTATATGCGAACATCATCAGCTGTAGCACCGTGGAAGAGAATGACAAGAGATTGTATTTATATGTTTTGGAAAAATACTTGACGTGTACCTCTCCCTCCAAGATTGTCTTAATATCTCAGAGGTTAATATTACCAGAATACTACGACCTCTCATACAGATGGCTGCACTAGTACCAATATTTTCTATGTGTTCGCTGTAATCAACTTTAAGTAATATCCAGTAAAAATTCCATAATGAAAAAATTACTCATTATAAAAACAAGTAAGAAATTATAGTCGGTCTAGACCGACTATACGATACCCTATACCTTGGTGTAGAGACCCTATCTCTTCGGTCCAACTAATTCGATATCGAAAATAAGCACAAACCAAATTTGAGTGGCATTGTTATTAATTTTTTTCGCTGCAGATATGAAAAAATTTATATCGGATGCTATATTTATATGGGGACTAGGTCGAAATGTGAACCGATCGTGACCATATTTGATAAAGTCACTTATATTTTGAAAAAATATATACAAACCAAATTTGAGAAAAATCTGTGCAATATTTTTGTTTTTTGATAGATTTAAGTTAAGATCGGGAAGCAGCTCTGTATGGGGCCTATGATTAAGAATTGTCCTATAGGGATTATTTTTGGACTACTGATTAACGGATACAATCAACATATACAAACGCAATTTGGCTAAGATCTATGCTATAATTTGGAACTTATGGTAATTTATGTCGATTTCATAGGGGTCATTTGTATGGGGACTAGGTCTGAACATGGACTGTTTTTCACCAATTTCAACAGCTTTCAGCCTATGGTCGATAAAAGCCTACGTACCGAATTTCATTGCGACCTGTAGTTTGATTACAAGGTTTACATGGACACACAGACGGACGGACGGACGGACATCGGACTCAGAATGAGTCTGAGTCGATCGGTATAATTAAAGATGGGTCTAGGTCAAATATATTTGGTAGGTACAAACAGCAGCACAAAGTCGTTATACCCAAACCAAATGGTGGTATAGGGTATAATTATGATACTTTTAAAGTTTGATTGTAAAATTTTCGGGCATTTATGGCAAAAAAAACTACTCTCGGAGCCAAACAAAGCAGCAATAAACCTCATGGCGAATCTAGACTTTCGAATTTAATTACAAACAACTAAAAGTATTCAGTTTGGTTGTGCCGAAACTTTTATAGCCTCCAAGGTTGTCAACACTAAGAGACACTAAAGGCTAGATCTGAAATTATAATGACTATGTTATTTTACAATGATGATTAAATTTAAAAAGATAAATTAACAAAAATTTTAGATATTTTCGTCCTCTTTTAATTGAAAACACTTAATAAATACAATGGGCATAAAATCCATAAATCCATACAATTACATTTGTTTATGTACAAAAAAACTAAACAAAATAAACAAGCGGGCAAACATGACATGACATATGCATCGCTGATACATATCCAATTGCACATGTTCTGTTACGTATACACATGTTAGTTTTTATACCCTCCACACCACTGTGCAGAGGGTGTTTATAGATTTGTCATTTCGTTTGCAACGCACCGAAATATACTTCGTAGGCCCTAAAACACAAAATTTTTTAGGTCCTTATAACAAAGGAAATTGATTTAGCAATGGCCATCTGTCCTTCTGTCTATCACGATCACACCATCAATAACTAAGCTAGACTCTTCGTTTTTGAATAAAATAGTTTATTAACATCCCAAAGGAGTTGCTATTTAAAATAATTAAATTCGGCCCAAAGCTTACGACACATGAAAATGTGAAAAAGAAACTCTTGAAAAAATAAAAATTTTCAATGAGTTTGTTGTTTTTCTTTAAATACGTATATGTTGCTGCTCTTATTTTTGTTACTGTCGCTTCATGAGGCTGTGTGTATGGTTACACTGCACTTGTCGCATTTGCTAAGTCAGAGTTACCACATTTTTCTTTATCGTTATCATCATATAAAAAACAAATTCAAAAATACGAAAGAACAAATATAATCCTTAAAAAAGGAAATAAAAAATACCTTTTCTTAAAAAGTACCTTTTCTCCAAAAGCATTTTTTTAAGTACACTTTTTCAAAAAACATAACCATTTTTAAGCAAATACCTTTTTATTTTTTGATGTGTAAACATCTACACGCGCAGGGGGGTAAATTTCCATTTCACAATACAATCACAAAAACAGCGTAACCTGTGAGCTCACATGTTACGCTGTGATCGTAAGACAAATTGGTGTAACTTATGATTGTATTGGTGAAAAAATTATTATATAAAATTGTTTCAGCTAATTCAACAACCCTTTGTTGTAAAACGACAAAAGTTTCACAATATAACATATACATAATTCATAACATATACGTATAACATATATATAATTCAACAACCCCGCAAGTATAACCGGAGCTCCTGCAGTTGTTCTATAAGTGATACATAGATGACGCTTTCTGTTTGATTTTAAAAAAGTGCGTTAAAAAAATCTTTAATTACTAGTTATTTACACATCTCCCCTGTGATCGGACTCACATAATTTTTTTTTAACTGCCCTTTTTTTAAAAATTTTAAATTTTTTTAGAAGTTCTCATGTGTTTAAAAAATACCTTTTTTAAAAAGTACATTTTTTGAAAGCACTATTTCTTCAAAATAGTACCCTTTTTTGAAATATGCACACTTTTCTAAAAAATTACCCCTTTTCAAAATTACCCTTCTCTCAAAGTATCATTTTCTTAAAAAATACACTTATTTCAAAAAGTACTCATTTTAAACTCCTTCTTTTAACTCATACTCTCTGTCTGTCTGTCGTGGGGCAACCTATTCCCCCTTACCAAATGATCTGAAACTTGGCCCTTAGTCTTGTGACTAAAGATTATGGGGTAGTCACGCACAGTCACGGAGAGCTTTAAAACCCATGTCCCCTCATCCGATCGATCTGAAACTTTGTCCATAGACTTGTGGCCAAAGATTAATCCAAGATAATCACACACAGTGTCACGCACGTCACGGAGTGATTTAAACCCCGTTTCCCCTCATCCAAACAATCTGAAACTTAGTCCATAGACCTGTTATGACCAAAGACTAATTTTAAAATAGTCATGCAAAGTCACACATAGTCGCGGAGATATTCAAAACTCATATGCATAAGGAAAGAAAGAGTTTTAACTCTGTTTTTATGGGTTAGATTATTTTAATATTAACTGGTAGATTCCAGCCCTTGAAATTCGAGTGGAAAGTCTAGGAAATCTTATTTTTTCATTAAATAAAGACCCTAAAGTTATTCTAATCAATTATAGCCAATTCACAAATCAACACAAAAAACAAACTCATTTTTATTACAAACACATTAACAAATTTAATAAACACACACATAGCATTGTATAATTTTATGTATGTGTTAGTAGCAACTTTATATGCAATTTATTCAAAGCAAAGGTAAAAATTTAAAAATCTGTAAATCTGCAAAACGGCTCAAAAGAAATACCTTTCAAAAAATATACGTTTGGTCAAAATCGGGATAAAACGGTAGAACAAAACATCATTCACAAGAAATCACCTAGCCTATTAATATTATAGATATTTGCACATTTTTAGCAAAGAATCATTTGAATTTTTTTTATGTTAAACATTTATACACGCAGGAGATTAAATTTCTATTTGACAATGCAATCACAAAAACAGCGTAACATGTGAGCCGTAAGTCCGAGTTCACACAAGGCAACTTTTGTTGCGCAATTCTTGAGTTTGTGGGAGAGAGGGGAAAGAAGAGTGGTATTTGTGCAATACGTAATTATAAACACGAAGTTAGCTGCAGCTTATTAATTGATATTTCTTTTTGTTCTTTGCTTCTCTGTGGAAAATTATTGTCATTATTATTGCATTTATTTTATTATTTTTTTTATTTGATTTTATCTTTGACTTCCATTTTTTCACACAAAGAGATTTTTCACTTTGGACCAATAATAAATTCTTTTTACACAAGCTAATAAAGTGAAATGTCAAAAATGAAAGCATTTGAAAGCAAAAGAAAAAGAAAAGTTGCGGCAATAAATTTCTCTGTGTGAACATTAAGGCAACTTTAAAAGAGAATTGAAAAAAAGTTGCGCAACAAAAATTACCTTGTGTGAACCCAGACTAAGAAAAAATCGGTGTGACTTATGATTGTATCGGTGAAAAAATTATGATATGTAATATCCTATTTGAAAATGAAAATTGAAAAATTAAAAATTAAAAATTAAAAATTAAAAATTAAAAATTAAAAATTAAAAATTAAAAATTAAAAATTAAAAATTAAAAATTAAAAATGAAAAATAAAAAATGAAAAATAAAAAATTAAAATTAATAAATGAATAATAAAAAATGAAAAATAAAAATAAAAAATAAAAAATGAAAAACGAAAAATTAAAAATATATAATGAAAAATAAAAAAATAAAAATAAAAAATGAAAACTGAAAAATTAAAAATGAAAAATAAATAATGAAAAATAAAAAATTAAAAATAAAAAATGATAAACGAAGTATAGGAAATGAAAAATGAAAAACGAAAAATTGAATATGAAAAATTATAAATAAAAAAAAAACTTAAATATGAAAAATTAAAAATAAAAAATTAAAAAAAAATAAAAATGGAAAATTAAATAAAAATAAAAATTGAAAAATAAAAAATGAAAAATAAAAAATAAAAATTGAAAAATAAAAAATGAAAAATGATAAATAAAAAATGAAAATGCAAAAATAAAAATGAAAAATAAAAAATAAAAAATGAAAAACGAAAAACGAAAATTTAAAAATAAATAATGAAAAATAAAAAAGTAAAAATAAAAAATGAAAACTTAAAATGAAAAATGAAAAATAAATAATGAAAAATAAAAAATTAAAAATAAAAAATGAAAAATGAAGTATAAAAAATGAAAAACGAAAAATTGAATATGAAAAATTAAAAAAAAAATTTAAATATGAAAAATTAAAAAAAAATAATGAAAAATAAATATAAAAAATGAAAAATAAAAAATGAAAATTAAGAAATGAAAAATAAAAAATGAAAAATTAAAAATAAAAAATGAAAAATAAAAATGAAAAATGAAAAATAAGAAATGAAAAACGAAAAATTAAAAATTAACCAGTTGATATAATAATAAATATTTTTATATTAGCAGAGCCTCTGCATTTGATTGCTATAAGTGATACATAGATGGCGCTTTCTGTTTGATTTTAAAAAAGTGCCTTAAAAAATCTTTAATTACTAGATGTTTACACATCTCCCCTGTGATCGGACTCACATGATTTTTTAATTACCGTATAATTCCTCAAAATATTCTTATGGGGATGAAACTTTGGATATTATAGCGGCGGCTGCATTGGTGTTGTAAGATTCGGCACAAACGAATTCAGCACTCTAACTTAATTTTATAATAAATTTCAATGGAATATCTTTACATTTTCGTTTGTCATTCTATGATTACTGGGTCTAGATGCTCCAAATTCAACACCGACCTGCTCCAAATAATGGCAAACAATTATATCCTAATTTTGGTAAACACTCAGTTGTGTGAATGAGCGTGATTTCAACAGACAGACGGACAAAAGGACAAACGAATCACTGTATTGAATGAGATTGAAGATATCTTAAGAGAATCGGCGATTCGTGTTCGTGAAATAATTCGTAAACTTTATGGCTGTCGTGTTCTTGACAATTGCCTAAAAACAGTCATCTGTTTTGGATATAGAAATTTTTAAATCCCTGCAGTTCGAATTGTTTCCCTATTTGTGCCACCAACTATTCTCCAGACCTGGCTTACAGCACCTATCTAAATACCATTTATTTATTTATTTCTTTATATATTTGTTTTAATGATTTCCTGCACAACAAGACTAAGTCTTATAATTACAGTACAGGATTTTAGTAGTGTACAAACATGTTTAGTCAAATTAAATTGAATAAAATTGTAACTAATATACATATAATATAATATAATATACCATTTGTTCCTAAACTTGGAAAAATTGCTCTACGGAAGTAGATTTTTTATGAATTAGGAAGTCGTGGAAAGAGTTTGACAAATTGTTATATGTCAAGGGTATCGAAATATTGTAAAAAGAATCGTTGATAAAAGTACATCACACTTCATGGAGGTTATGTTGAAGAATAAAAATAACTTGTTACTTCTTTCTCTTCGATGTACCATTTTTAAACACTGACTGTTAATTATTTAATGTAATGATTTCGTTCAACACTGACTCACTGATATTGTAACACTGTATACGAAAATTTTAATAGTTAATTCAATGTGTACGTATTCGCCATATGTATCGGACGTCTTTTTAACTACTAATTAGTAGTGTATCATCATCAACAATTAAGCGTAAAAATTTTCTTCCAACTACCCTCCGCGCAACGCGATGGGTTTGTGTGTGTGACTTTGGTGCTGCATCAATATGACTGTGTTTATTTTTAAACCTTTTAATACTTGTGCGTCGAGTGATGGTGTTCTGTTTGTTTGTATGAAACTACGTTTATGGATGTTTAACGAAAACGTGCGTATGAGTAAAACATGTGATTTTTGGTTAGGCCAAAAAAGTCTCAGCTGTGACTGTGCGTGCGTGGGGGAGTGTTTCTATGGTACATAACGTCAGTTCTTTGTAAAACACTGACTTATTTCTGCGTATAATAATATTTAAAATGTATGCTCAACAACTAAATTTATTAACGAACGTTAAGGAATTCGTTCCTATCTGTTAAAAAAGTGGAGCTGGTGAGCAGAATACGGAATTTATTTGAAGAAACTTATCTGACTTAAAACTCTCTCTCTCTCTCTCTCTGTCTCACTTCACCACTTCTAATTTAAAGTCAAATAATCCCATCTCACTTCTTAATGATAGATAGTATGGTTTACGTAGAAATCGTTCTACGGGAGACCTGTTAGCTCTTCTTTCTGAGCGCTGGAGTCGATCCATTCACAGTTTTGGTGAAAGTAAAGTGGTTGCTTTAGATATTTCCAAGGCATTTGATCGCATATGGCACGGTATATGTTGCACTTGGGGTCGCCACTGACATCTATCTATTTTTGTCGAGTTTTCTCAAATACTGCACAATACGTGTTGTTATTAATGGGGTCTCATCCAATGAGTTCCAGTTTAATTCAGGAGTAGCTCAAGGTTCTGTTCTATCTCCCTCCATTTTCCTTATCTTTCTCAATGAAGTTCTTAATCAAACTTTTTGTTCATTTTTCTTAAATTTTTGGGCCAAGTCTTTTTGTGGCTGAGGGGGGGGGGACAAAGAGATGACAATGTATGACACACTCACTCAAGATCTATCAACAATCCCTGAGCGGGTATAGTGGCGTATAGGGTTGATTTTAATGCGCAGAATACTCAATGTTGTTGGTTGACCCACAGGGTCTTGGATTCAACAATGTACTCTGTATATATGATTGGTATAGATATTGAGGAATCGGATATTCTCGATGTTTTGCGCATGAGAATTTGATGTGATGTCCGTTGAAATGAACATGTATTTGAAGTGTTGAAAGAAGCGTTCAAGTGTCTTGGTTATCTAAAATACGTGTTGTTATTAATGGGGTCTCATCCAATGAGTTCCAGTTTAATTCAGGAGTAGCTCAAGGTTCTGTTCTATCTCCCTCCATTTTCCTTATCTTTCTCAATGAAGTTCTTAATCAAACTTTTTGTTCATTTTTCTTAAATTTTTGGGCCAAGTCTTTTTGTGGCTGAGGGGGGGGGGACAAAGAGATGACAATGTATGACACACTCACTCAAGATCTATCAACAATCCCTGAGCGGGTATAGTGGCGTATAGGGTTGATTTTAATGCGCAGAATACTCAATGTTGTTGGTTGACCCACAGGGTCTTGGATTCAACAATGTACTCTGTATATATGATTGGTATAGATATTGAGGAATCGGATATTCTCGATGTTTTGCGCATGAGAATTTGATGTGATGTCCGTTGAAATGAACATGTATTTGAAGTGTTGAAAGAAGCGTTCAAGTGTCTTGGTTATCTAAAACGGTGCAAAAATTAATTCACACCTCCTGATCTCCTTAAAATCTATACCACTTACAGCTTATGAAAATGAAATAAAACTCCCATACATAGACTATTTTGGAGCTACAGGACCGTGCGCAAAGGAAAGCATGTGCCCAACACTATTGACTCATTGGAACTTCTTCGGAATGTGGATTGTCTAACACTGTTCGATAGATGCTATCATGGGATATGTTCTTCTGAGATTAGCGACCTCATTACAAATGCCCAATTTCAGTTCGCTCTACCCGCTTCTCTAGTAGATCATATCCATTTGCAGTCCAGTCAAGTTAACCGCACAGCGCGTTACAGAGAAAATTGTTTACATTCACAGATCTTCCCCAATAAAATTTAAGTCAAATATCTACAAACACTACTCCCTCTTGCCTCCTTCCCATAGTCCATTTTCCTGAAATCAACACAATGCAGTGTATAAGTATGGAGGGAAAATAACTGAGTGTTGGTCAATAATTACAAAAAGAATATTTAATTTATTTGAAATATGAAAATTCGTCTCAAAATTAGGGACACGTATTTACTACCATCATAGTTTGTAAATTCTACAACTCCAATTTATATCTTTCAGTATGTCTGCCTCTCTGTCCGAATGGTGTCGTTGGCCGTGAGACATTTAATCGATAGCCTTAATATGTTGCTGATAAGAAGAAAGGAACTTTTTTTTTTACAAAAAAAAGCTCAATAAAAAGTAATAAAAATATTTTCCTAACTGCCGCTGTTTAATACCAGGAGTTTCGATTATGCAGTTGTGGTTCGCATCAAACATCTACTAAAATAATTATAATAAATTTTATAAAAAACATTTGACGAAACTGAAAACAAACTCTTTATTTGTGTAATTATAAGTATGTGTCTGTACGAATGCAACAAAAATGCGAACATCAAATTAACCCTTAAATGAGCAATGAACAAAAATTCAGAATGAAAAAGACATTTGCTATTTAAATAAAAATAGCGGAAAATCGAAGACCGGAAATCTCTGCAATATGCAAAACACTATATGTGCTAATTTGGCATGGAAAATGTATTGTATTAAGCTAGAGCTAGATGGCGGAATATAATTGACATACTGTAAAAGTATATATCTAATTAATCAATTGGCATTTTAGGGTTAATTAATTCTGAATAGATTAAAATATTGAATACATGTTTGTACCTGTTTGGTATAAGTCATACATTCATGCACATACGCACATACTCGTACCATAACATTAAAACATCTAACGTTATTAACAACTATTCTCTTGTTATTTTTGTTGCTGTTGTTGTCATTTGAGTGTGGCAACAACACGTGCTTAGAACATTGCTAAGCAGTGGGCTTTAGGTCAGACTGAGGTCCGCGTGACTTTATTTGTGCGATGCCAACGTGCAAATCTATATGTATATGTGTAGCAACTACACACAAACTAGCAAGCTACATATCAACTTACTCGTAGTACATACCTTTTTTAGATTTATCTTTTCTTTCTCTTGTTTATTTGCTTGTTCGTAAGTTTGCTCAATCGTTACGATTCGGTCGTGTTTACCTCTGTTTGTCTGCTATTCGTGTTGGAATATTATCCCCAAACATATTGAACAATTCATTCCATAATTATTTCATATGGTGCTCGGAATAGAAAAAAAACTTGTATATTTGAGATCTGGCAAAAAATATAAAAAAATAAAAAAATGTACTAAATACAAAAAGAGGGCCAACAAACAAACATATCGATAGTGAAAAAGGTACTGACTGACAAACTCTGAGACACTAATTGAATGACTGAATTAATGATATTACTAATACGTTTTACAAAAGCATTTACTGTTACTAACACACGGATGCCAGATGAAATGATTTTACGTGAATTTGACAATTCTGCTGTCGGAAATATTACAAAATGGAAATATTATTAAGTGATGACGTTTTGTGTCAACTAAGTTGAACTTTTAAATGTAAAAAGTATTCGTATACTTTAAATAGTAAATATTAATAAAATATTTTGAATTACGAACTTTTTACTATAGACACATTGAGAATTAAATTTTTTTTCAAAAACCAACGGAACATTTTTAGATTCTTTTTATAACACAAAAAGCGTATTATGGCAACTATAAGTACCAGAAAAAGTATTCGTATATTAAAAAAGAAATCGGTGCTGATCAGAGAAAAATTATTCTATAGCTCAGAAACGAAAGTTAATCTTTTCGTGAAATAGCTTGGAACATAGGGCAAAGAGACTCCTCAATTTTACCAAAACCTCGTCCTGGTCACCTCTCCAAGCTAACTGAATGCAAAAAGCAAACTATTTTGACATGAGTAAAAAAGAATCAAATAATTATCGGCAAAGACATCCACGAAGATATCGTTTGCAAGATATTAAACAAATCTATTTTAATAACAAACAAAATACTCGTACTATAAAATCGGATACTTAAAATAACAAAACCTTAAAAAATAACGCTGCATTTGTCTTTCGAAATTGGATAGCCTTAATAATATCTGGCTTAATTGATGGTCTGAAATCGGATCTGATGGTTCTGAGTGCAGAAGATAATAGTTCTGCGTACACTTGTTTCGGTGGCCATGATGCGGTGATCAGAGCAGCTCCCCTGAAACCTCAGGAAATTGCATCTGTTTCGCTAAATTTGAAGAACGGTAAAATTTCTCTACCTTCTTTAATGTCTGGTAAAAGTCTATTTTAAATGTAGCTAAGACTGTATACTGGAGTTTCTGTGTCCGCTACTTTCTACTAAATTTAAGCGACGACACTAGACTGCTCCTGCTCGGCAAAATGTTTTTCAAAATCATTATGTGTATTTAATTTTTTTTTTTTAAATTTTAATTTAAAAAAATATATATATTAAATATTAAGAGTTCAAATTAAACTCCACATTGACTTTAATTCTTTTTTTTTTTTCTAACAAGAAATTAACTTAAACACCAGACCTATAATGTATAATCTGTGGTTTTCTAGAATAATCGCGTATGTCAAAAAATCAAAATGTTCAGGGTAGCCAAAAAACGTTATATTTGAAATTATGGGCTCGATATAAAGTTTTTACAGCTTTTTATATAACAGTCCTGTAGATATGGGCAATAAATACTTTATACAAAATTTTGAGTCAAAAATCTTCAGAGAAATAGATCCTAGAGAAGGACGAAGAAACAATATGTAATTAACACCTAAAGTGTGTGCAGATAAAACAACATATGTCGACAAACGTCGTTTTCTTTGAAAAAGAAAACTACCAATGAAAGCACCCATGTAGACATTAGTTGTTGTTGCTTGAAAAATTGATTGTTTTGTTCGTCCACATAAAGTTAACGGGACTTTCGATGAGAATATAACAACGTAAAAAGAATAATAGTGACAAGAAATAACAGAAGTAAACACACAAGTTTTTATAAGTAGTTATAAACTGAAAACTAATCCAAAATTATTTAGCTTTTTTTTCATTAATAACAACGTATGTCGCTATGTGTCGTTTTCTGAGAAAATAATTTGTCAGCGATCAATCGTAGGTCGACATACGTCGATAGTGCCGCAAATTAATTTAATAAGCATTTAAGTTACGTCGTTATTTAAAGAAATGCTCAGTATTTTTTAATTTTAATTTAACACATGTAAAGAGCATTACAAATTAATATATTTGGCATCGTTAACTCAAAACTGACAAAAATGGACATACGCGGTTATTCCAGAAGACAGTAATATGGAATTATAATATTTTATAGCACAAATTTTAATTTTATGCTGAATTTTGTTCAAATTCAATAACACACCTTAAAAAAACCACAAACACCTAGTTTCAACTTGATCAATAACCGAGTATAAGTTCTGCTAAATAAAATTCCAAGATAATTTAAATTATGAAACACTTTCATATTTTTTATTTTCGGTACTTGAATGAACTTACATTCATAAAATAAATTAAAACCTTCATAATGATCTGTAAAATATTACGTCGCCAATTTCGAAGAATTTTTTTTTTGCAAATATTTGAAAAATTATATGAATTTTTAATGTACGTGCAGTAATGAAAAATTTTGGAGTCGGAGTCGCGAGTTTTTGTAGTGACCCGACTCCTATAGAAATACCGTGACTCCGACTCCACAGCCCTGCTAAAGATCTTGAATCTAATTTGATTTAATCATAAGAATTTAAGTAAAGTAAATTAAGTAATTCAAGTAAAAAACTAATTTCATGTTATTTAAAAATTTTGTTTAATATACTCAAATCTATAATATTAAAAGGCTAAGCGATTTCTTGTGACCGATGTTTTGTTCTACCGTTTTATCCCGATTTTGACCAAACGTACATTATTTGAAAGGTATTTCTTTTTAGCCGTTTTGCAGATTTACAAATTTCTAAATTTTTTCCTTTATTTTGAGTAAATTGCATTTAAAATTGCTACTAACACATACATAAAATTATACAATGCTATGTGTGTGTTTATTAATTTTGTTAATGTGTTTGTAATAAAAATGAGTTAGTTTTTCTTGTGTTGATTTGTGAATTGGCTATAATTCATTAGCATACCTTAAGGGTCTTTATTTAATGAAAAAATAAAATTTTCTAGATCTTGCACTCGAATTTCGAGGGCTGGAATCTACTAGTTTAAATTAAAGAGTTCCATAATTTTTTTCTATATTCTTCAACTTGAAAGTAATGATCGTCTCGAAATTGTATGAAAAAACCTAAGGAGCTGAACTGCGTCAACTGTGCACGCATTTGCTTTCGTATGAAAATTAATTTCCTTAATTTTCATTCTAATGATCGAAATCGAAAAGTACAACCACATTGAAAAAATTGTGTCTACTTTAATTTAGCCTATTAAAAAAATTTCTTAATATTTTGTCTTCCGCAGAGTTTTTAAGATACAACACATTTTAATTTTAAGTAAAATATAATATAATATTTACACTCATCATTCACTTAATGATTGACAGGGCATATAATTCATTTATTATTTATTCCATATTAACTTATTTATAATTTTTATGCTTTATTTTTTTAAAATTTTGATGATTTTTGGGAACATAAATCTGGTGACAATTGAATGTTTATTCTTCTACATACTTATATGCGCATTAAACATTTAAAAAAATATAATTTATGTAGACCATGAGTTTCGAGAAATGGTCTTAGGTACAACTTGGCTGAGGCCATAATTGGATATAGGAAATTAGAATGAATAAATTTTGAGTGGCATATTTGGCAATTTCTTATGACCTATATAAAAATTTTAGTTACCAACCGATTTTGACTCACATACCCCATTTCAAAGGTACTACTTTTTAGCTTTCCACCATATTTACAGATTTGCATTGTCTCGCACATTTTTTGGAGTAAAATGCACTTAAAGTTGCTACTACTAACACATACAAAGAACACACATTTAAGCTTCAAACAAAAAACTATACAATGCTGTGTGTTTGTTTATTAAATTTGTGTTGAATTGTGAATTGGCCAAAATTGATTAGTATACCTTTAGGTTATTATAAACTTATTTATTAACAAACCCAGTTAGGTATCTTCTGTTTGCTCAACAAATATTTATAATTGAATGAACAAATAAATTTTCCTACGATTTGCGCTCGAATTTCGAAGGCTTGGCTCTGCTAGATGTTATTAATTTGCGCACTGCAATTATTAAAAGTTCATATCAGATTGTATATTTCAAATAGATCATATTCAGTAAAGTCACTAAATTTACTCAAATAATTTACCGCTCAAATTTGAGAAATATTTATACAATTTGCTTGTTTTTCGAAAGATTTAAGTGAATGCCAGGAAGCATCTTTATATGGAAACTATGACTGAAATTAGTCCTATAGAGTTTATTTTTAGACCACTTATTTATTTGTGTGCTAAACACACATAAACCGAATTTGACCGATATAGATATCATAGAGATAATCTGGATCTGACGGTTATTTAAGTCGATCTCACAGGTATTATTTGTAAGGCGGATAGGTTTGGACATTTGCACCTATTCCAATAACAATCGTCCGATGTCTAACAAAAGCTTTTATACCAAATTTCATATTTGATAACACGGTTTATCGATTCTGAGTCGATTGGTATAATAAAAGATGGGTCTGCGTAAAATATTGGAAGTTACAAGCATCAGCACAAACTCATTATACATAAATAAATTGGACCCCTGGCTTTTATAGCGCTCGAAATATGGCATAGCCAAAAGTGAAACAATCATTATAAACATTCAAAAAGGGGTTGAAATTCAAACGATTTTCTTTAAAAGTGGTTTGAAGTGTCGCATCGATGCGTTTATTTATTTTTTTTTTTCTTTGTGAAAGTATACAGTAGTTTTGACTTAGCTGCCTTTTGCTTAAGTGCACTTTGGCTATAACTGCACAAAATTTTTGTTTTGGTTTTTATTTTCAAAATTCAATAATAATCTTTTTCTTTAAGTGCACTTTCTGTACCTGCACATTTATGATAAGTGCCTCATATTTTTGAAAGTTTTAAATTGTTTTCATAAAAAAAGTCACATTTAGCTGCCTCTTACGAAAAACAAAATCAAAACAAGTGGAGTGAAAATGACTTTATTAAGTTTGTTTATTTTACAATACCACTCACTCTTAATGGAAGAAAATACACACACAAAATAAATGATGATGTCTAATTTCTGTGACATAGAAAACAGACAAAAAATATCTTAAAAAGCGCTAAAAGCCAACTTTAGTCATCTTAAAATCTCAAAATAATGGAAGAGGGACACACTAATTCTATACCTACATATTTAGGCATGTAAGCACATTTAACTTAAGAACGATTTTGTCTTATCTGCACATAAACTCATGCAAAAGTTGTATGTGCAGCTATGTCAAAACTACTGTATCTCAAAAAGTGATAATTTTAAATTTTTCATCCACGGCTTCTTGCTTGCAGGTCTGTCATTTAAATTGGCTCGGTGAATGACATTTTTTATAGTCAGTGCACTGGCTTTCTTTTCCTGGTCCTTTTTCGCAGTGTCTGTCTGCTTTGTTTCACTTAGGGAAGGATTTACTTTGATTTTTCGTACGAAAAATTGCTCTTTTTCCTCTGTAAAAATCTTGTTGTGCACTGTTTTTAACTTATTTCCGACCTTTTTCGAAGTTTTTAAGCGTTTTATGATATCGTGAACAGTTGAATGGCTTCTGTCCACAAGTTTTAATATTAGTTTGATTATTTTTTAAACTTAAAAAAAAAACTTCTTTGGGAATCCCCGAACTCAATTTTCAATATTAAATGAAGTTAGTTGCACTTAAACCAATTAATCCAGTTGTATTGCTAACTGTCGGAATTCGACTTTTGTTCAATTTTTTCCATTATTTTGTTTTTGTGCTAAAATATTTTGTTCAAAATAATTAACATTTTTTTGTTTATGGTTTTAAACACATACCTAAAAGGTTTTTTTATCAAAGCTTTACGGTAAGTTTTATTCATATTTAAACATTTTGCATATTTTTCTTATTTTTAGGTTTTTTTCTAACAACAAAAAAAAAATGCCATCGTAAATCCTCCTCTCCATCTGTGTGAATTTTCCATATGTCAAAAATTCATAAAACTGAGCAACTCATTAACTTGACAAACTTTCTTTTAACTAAATTTTTCTGGGACCCTGAATGTGTGCCTGCCCGGCTTAAAGTTTTACATCTACATCTTTTTTCATGGATTCCCTTTAGAGGCGAAATGAAATTTGAGCATTCGCTTTGACGCGACAACCTAAATAATAATTATATGTATTTAGTTCCATATTCTCAATAAAAGAAATAACTTCCCGTGGAATATCAGAAGAGTAGGAAACAATTTTACTGTAAACAATTAAGAGTGTTAAATTCGGCTGGGCCGAATCTTTCATTTTCAATTTTCATTTTTTTTCCATTTTTCACTTTTCAATTTTCATATTTCGTTTTTTATTTTAAGTTTTTAATTTTTAATTTCTCATTTTCCACTTTTCATTTTTCATTTTCCATTTTTCATTTTCATTTTTCAATTTTCATTTTTCATTTTCAATTTTCATTTTTCATTTTTCATTTTTCATTTTCCATTTTCCATTTTCGATTTTTCATTTTCCATTTTTCATTTTTCAATTTTCATTTTTCATTTTCCATTTTCCATTTTCCATTTTGCATTTTTCATTTTTCATTTTCCGTTTTTCATTTCTCATTTTTCGTTTTTATATTTTCATTTTTTATTTTCCATATTCCACTTTCCATTTTTCATATTTCATTTTTAATTTTTCATTTTCCATTTGCCATTTTTAATTTTAAATTTTTCATTTTCCATATTTCATTTTCCATTTTTCATTTTAATTTTTCATTTTCCATTTTTCATTTTAATTTTTCATTTTCCACTTTTCACATTTTCATTTTCCATTTTCCATTTTTAATTTTTCGTTTTCCGTTTTCCATTTTTCATTTTCCAATTTTCATTCTTCATTTTTCATTTTCCATTTTCCATTTTTAATTTTTCGTTTTCCATTTTCCATTTTTCATTGTTCATTTTTCATTTTTCAATTTTAATTTTCCATTTTTTTTGTTTTTCATTTTTTATTTTCCATATTCCATTTTCCATTTTTTCATTTTTCATTTTCCATTTTTAATTTTTCATTTTACATTTTGCATTTTTCATTTTCCATTTTCCAATTTTCATTTTTCATTTTCCATTTTCCATTTTTAATTTTTCACTTCTCATTTTCCATTTTTCACTTTCCATTGTCCATTTTTAATTTTTAATTTTCCATTTTCCATTTTTCGTTTTCATTTTTCATTTTCAATTTCTCATTTTCCATTCTCCCCTTTTCCATTTTCGATTTTCAATTTTTCATTTCCCATTTTTCATTTCCCATATTTCATTTTTAATTTTTCAATTTCCATATTTCATTTTTCAATTTTCATTTTTCATTTTCCATTTTCCATTTTTAATTTTTCGTTTTCCGTTTTCCATTTTCCATTTTTCATTGTTCATTTTTCATTTTTCAATTTTAATTTTCCATTTTCCATTTTTTCATTTTTCATTTTCCATTTTTAATTTTTCATTTTCCATTTTGCATTTTTCATTTTCCATTTTCCAATTTTCATTTTTCATTTTCCATTTTTAATTTTTCACTTCTCATTTTCCATTTTTCATTTTCCATTGTCCATTTTTAATTTTCCATTTTCCATTTTTCGTTTTCATTTTTCATTTTCAATTTCTCATTTTCCATTTTCCCCTTTTCCATTTTCGATTTTCAATTTTTCATTTTCCATTTTTCATTTTCCATATTTCATTTTTAATTTTTCAATTTCCATATTTCATTTTTCAATTTTCAATTTTGATTTTTCATTTTCCATTTTTAATTTTTCGTTTTCCGTTTTCCGTTTTCCATTTTTCATTTTCCATTTTTCAATTTTAATTATTAATTTTCCATTTTTTATTTTTCATTTCTCATTTTCCATATTCCATTTTTTCATTTTTCATTTTCCATTTGTCATTTTTCATTTTTAATTTTTCAATTTCCATTTTGCATTTTTCATTTTGCATTTTTAATTTCTCATTTTTCATTTTCCATTTTTCAATTTAAATTTTTCATTTTTCATTTCTAATTTTTAATTTTCCATTTTTCATTTTCCGCTTTTCATTTTCGAATTTCCATTTTCATTTTTCATTTTCCATTTTTCATTTTCCGCTTTTCATTTTCGAATTTCCATTTTCATTTTTCATTTTCCATTTCTCATTTCGCATTTTCCATTTTCGATTTTCAATTTTTCATTTTCCAATTTTCATTTTCCATTTTCCATTTTTCATTTTCCATTTTTCATTTTTCATTTTTCAATTTTCCATTTTCATTTTTCATTTTTCAGTTTTGAATTTTCATTTTTCATTTTTCGT
Source organism: Cordilura impudica (assembly GCA_963682025.1). Taxonomy (NCBI): domain Eukaryota; kingdom Metazoa; phylum Arthropoda; class Insecta; order Diptera; family Scathophagidae; genus Cordilura; species Cordilura impudica. The sequence goes on along the minus strand of OY821519.1, from coordinate 131,106,146 downwards.
TTTTCATTTTCTATTTTTCATTTTTCATTTTTCATTTTCTATTTTTTATTTTTATTAGTTTTTAATTTTTAATATTTAATTTTAATGATAAAAAGATATGTGGTAAAACTTGCTTAGGCCAAGTGACACGTGCAGTATTAATGTACACACAACTGTAATGTTTTCAACAATACGAAGAATTACAACATATACAACATATCTTAAGAAAAACAACAAACACACTGGAAAATTTTATTTTTTCAAGAGTTTTTTCAAAGTTCCATTCATAGCTCGTGAACCCTTTGACCGATTTTGACGATTTTAAATAGCAACTCCTTTGGGATGTTAGTAAAAGATTTTATATAAAAACGAGCGGTCTGGCTTAGATATTGACGGCGTGATCGTGATTTCCACAGACAGACAGACAGACAGACAGACGGTCATCGGTAAATCAACTTTCCTTGTTATAAGGATCAAAAAATATATATTTTTGGGGTCTCAGGAATTTATTTCGATGCGTTACAAACGGAATGACAAACCTATATATACCCTCTGCCACTGAGGTGTGGAGGGTATAAAAATTACAAAGAAAAATAAATTAAATAAATTTTTGTCTAGAAAATAAAAATTTTATTTAAAATGGTTTTGGATAAAATAAAAAAGCAATAATTTAACAAAAAAGTGCAAATCATTTTGAGAGTGAAAAATGGGTACTAAAAAATGTTTATTTGCATTAATATTAGTTTTTAATTTTAGCAAAAAAAAATTATTTAAAAACAGTTGCTAAAATTACAAACAGCGCAGTTGCAGTCTATGCCATACCCTTAGCAGCAACAGTTACAAAGCGCTGTTGTTTGCTACTGCCAACACGAACTGCACTCACTACCCTTCTGGTATGTCGTATTGCTGCTGTGCAAAAAAATAATAATAATAAAAAAAAAACTGCTCACGTTTAGTAGTACGCTGTATATGGAAATGTTCACGACTGATATGAGGTTTTCTGATGCCGGTCTCTAGCATTTGATAGCTACACTTTAAACGGGCCGGAGAATTTTATATCAGAGCGCATCTAATAAAGTGGTTTTTATAGCAATAAAAAAAACAAAAAAACAAAAAAAGAATAATAAATTACTTAAGAAATATATTGGAAAAAATTAAATAATAATGTGAAAGTGAATAATAATAATTAAAATAACACGAACATATGTTCAAGTTTTTAAAAGAAATAGAAAAATATTTTAAAACGCCAACCAAAGTTAAAACAACAAGTTAAACGTGGCTTTAATTGTGTTTACACACAAATAAATAAAAATACCAAAAACATTATTGATATTAATAAAAAAAAAATTTCAAATTCAAAAAAAAAAAGTTTTAAATTAAAGAACATTTAATTAAAATGGGTTTTTGTGGATGAAATACGTCAACACTAAAGCAGCTTAGGTTATGGATCTATGCTCAAATAATTGTTATCATTTACTACGAATTTTAGTTCCTAAAAAAAAGTCGTCTATAAGACTTAAAAACAAATAATTTAAAATTTCACTACAAACTCATTAATTTTCATTTAAAAAATAACAAAATACACTCTCAAATATTAATTTTTGTTTTGTTTTTTGTTTTTTGTTTTTTTTTTCAACAAGAAAAGCTACGATTTATATGTACATACATACTACATGAGTACTTGCAACGTGACCAAATAATGGAAACTTATAAAGCTAAATTAAATTGTTTGTTTTTGTTTTGCAATTCATATACTAGTGTCTACTAAATTAAATCTATCAGTTAGAAATGGAATTTTGCTCAATATGACGATCAGATGTTTTTACAATTGGAATAATATTTATTTACAAACAAAAACGTGCCATACCAAACCCGCCTCACACAATAAACGGGATTTAAACTAATTTCAAGAAACATCAATTTTTACAATTGTAATTTTTTTCTTTTGTTGTTTAACTAAATGCAACATGTAGATGAAACCCATACACGTTTAGAAAACAAGTAATTAAATATAATTCAAAGGGAAATTAATATGGGGATAAAGTTCAAACGTGTTCTAAGAATATACATATATGTACATACGATTTAATTTTTTATTCAAAAGCTTATATACAGCTAAGGGCTATCTGCTGTTTTTACAAAAAATAATTCTTGACCCCCTGTTTCTCATTTTTTTTATCTGGGTTTCTACCAAAAAGTCACAATTGCCATAAAGACTATCTAATGAATTTATCTATCTATAATTTTATTGACAAGTGATTTACTATAGCAGATTCTCATCTCATGTAAAATTGCGTATTTTGAAAGTCCTTAAAATATTTTTTCTATTCCAATAACAACATTAAACTTTTGTCTATGAAATAGTTGCAAATATACCAGTATACCCGTAGGTAAAAATTCCACATCAAAGTGTCGCTCTTTCAGTAATGGACGTATTATAACTAGCAGATTCCAGCGCTCGAAATTCGAGTGCAATTTCTAGGCAACTTTATTTTTCAACTTAGCCAATTCACAAACCAACACTTTTTTGGTTTATTATTATTGTGAATGAAGATAAACTCATTAACAAATTTAATAAAGACACACATAGCATATGTATAATTTTATGTATGTGTTAGTAGCAACTTTAAATGCAATTTACTCAAAACGAAGGAAAAAATTTAAAAATCTGTTAGTCTAGTGAACATTTAAAAACAAATACCTTTCAAATAATATACGTTTAGTCAAAATCGGGATAAAACGGTAGAACAAAACATCGGTAACAAAAAATTGCCTAGCCTATTAATATTATAGGTTTTTTAACTGAATATTATTATTTTATTTCGATTATTGAAAAAGATATTCGGTGTTCGCGTATTACATCTATAGTATTTATAGGTAAGGCGATTTCTTGTGAACGTTGTATTGCTTCACAGTTTTCTCCCGATTTTGATCAAGGTATTTCTTTTTAGCTGTCCACCAGATTTACAGCTTTGTATCGTCTGGAACATTTTTTTTTTTTCGAGTTATACTTATTTAAAATTGCTACTAACACATACATACAATTATGCAATGCTATCTATGTGTGTGTTTATTAAATTTATTAATGAGTTTGCAAAAAAAAACGAGTTTGTTTTCTTTGTTCACCAAAATAATTGGGTTGAATTGAAAAATAATTTTGGACATAAATCAATAACGCAATCGATATTAAAAAAGTGTTGCATTGTGAATTGGTTAAAATTGATTAGCATACCTTTAGGGTTTTATAAATTAAGATATTAGATGAAAAAATAAAATTTCCTAGAATTTGCACTCGAATTTCGATGACTGGGATCTGCTAGTTAAAGTTGGTACTAAATTGTAAATAGACCTAAATGTAAATAGACCTATCTATTAACCCTCTTCTGCATTGTTCGCGGACTTATTGTTCTGCCCTCTCTAAATGTATTTTGTACCGAGTGAAAGAAAAAAAAGATTCTTTCGCTCTTTGGTACATATGCCGTCGATACATTATTTAGATGTCTTTAGACAATTATAGCAAGTCCTGGCAACCAATTTTATTTGACGGTGTAATCTAAATTTAAACATTATGGTTGTAATCTACAGACAGAAATTAATTTTACCTATCTGGTTCTTCGGACAATACTAAGTCGTCCAACTTAAAGATGACCTTTCTGAATACTGAATATTTTCAAAATGAATTTATTATTCGAATAAATTAAAAATTATTTTTGAATATATTACTAGAATAGTGGTTATTGGTTGTTATTGAATTAAAACTATAACATTCGCTATATTAGTTGCTGCTCTAAAATTCATCTGAGATTAAAATAAATGGAAAAGCTATACGGTAAGAAAATTGATTGTAAATTACTCTGATTACTTTTAAAATCGAATTAGATTTAATCGAAATTTTTCCTTTTGAATTGCTCGAGCAATAATTTGTCTAAAACTTCTCTGTATATCAAAACAAGATTAATCGAATCGATATGTCATTCAATTCCCAGGAAAAATTTCGTAATAGCAGCTCATTGATTTTTGCATTACCAATAATGACCTAAAATAAGGCATTACTAATAATGTGTTATACAGCTACTTATATTTCATGCCAGCTCCTTGCATACTGCATTACTTCCAAAGTGAATATAATGAGTTTCTAGGCAACTAGCTACCTCCAATGACATCCCCGTGTTAAAATAATGACCATATCAGGCAAACATCAACCAGTTACTTCTCCTTCTAAAACCCATTATTTGGTAGTGTTTTTTTCCTGGGTTGCATTTCAAATTTCCTAAAAATATCTTTACAACTGCGACCTGAGGATTACCTAAAAGTTTATGCCCGTGCGTGGCTATAAATATTAATAAATCAAATCTAAAACTAATTCATAGACGATTGATGAAACTAAAGGTGGTAACAAGTCAAGTGGTTAAAAAGTAAAAACATAAGAATTTTAAGTCTTTCGTGGCATGAAAAAGGTCCCTATTCTAATATTTTCTATTATTTTAGTTGAAAATAATCCAAAATATTTTTCTATAAAAATTTAACTTTTCTTGTTGAAAAAAAAAAATCACTCGCAAATCATCCTCCCCATCTGGACTGTTTTGACCAGATGAAAAAAATTCGCAACATTTACCATTTCACTAACTTCACAAACTTTTTCATTTAAACAAAAGCAAATAAATTTTAGATGTGGGAGAAATCAATTAAAAGTAAAACCCTACAACAGACAAAATTGTGAAACAAACGAGACAAACCTTAAAAAAATATTATTTTAACAATGCAAATAATATATAAAAAATTATTGCAACTATTGTGGCAGCTTAAGAAATATAATTTAATTGAATTGAAAGTCCTTAATACCTAAAGAAAAAGTATTAAGAAATTATAAATAAACAATATTTTCAATTGGAAATAAAAAAAAATTAAAACTTAAAAAAGTGCTTAAATAAATTTATAAAAAAAAAACTATATAGCAAAAACTGTGGGTATAAGTGCAAGTGTTATTTCTCAATATGTCTTCGGAAACCAGTTCGTGTGCTGGGTTCTTTCAGGATCAAGCAAATACAGCAGCTATAAATCAATATTTTCAACAATTGAATTCGCAAGCAGCAGCGGCTGCTGTCAATAATAGCGACAGTGGTAATGACGGTAGCGTTACAGGCAGAACTACTTCCTCCGGGGATAGTACACGTAGTAGTGTTAGTAGTAATGATTCATCGAGATCGTCACGGAGTGCTGGTGGCGGAGGAGGAAGCGGAAGTGGTAATAACAATACCAATCAGTGGCTCAGTATGCAACAACAGCAGCAACAACAACAGCAACAACAACAGCAGCAGCAAAACCAGCAACAACAACAACAACAAAACCAACAGCATTTACAGCAGCAGCATCATAGCCAACAACAACACCACCAGCAGCAACAACATCATCAGCAACATCAACCTCAGCAGCAGCAACAACAACAACATCAGCAACAGCATTTACACCATCAATCGCAACATCAAACACATCATAGTTCTACACAGCAGCAACAGCAACAGCAACAACAGCAGCAGCAACAACATCAACAGTTATCAGCCGCTCTTAGCCAATCGCTGCAACACAATTTATCATCTAATGCTGCCAATGTAAATGCTGCTGCTGCCGCCGCTGCTTCCTTAACTACAAATCCTCATTCCATATTTGGCTCTGGAAATTTTCACTATAAAACCAATAATTCCTGGTCGATACCCTCCCTCTCGTGTTATCAACGTTTATACCATGAAAATGCTCAATATCAACGTAATTTTAATAATAGTAACAACAACAACAACAACAACAACAGCTCTAATGAGTCTTCGAATGTGGCACCAAATGTGGCGAATTTAGCCTGCAACAACAATAATAATAACAGCAATAATAGTACCAGCAACAACAACAACACAGGCAGCAATTCATCAAACAACAATAACAATAATCATAATAATACTAACGGTAATAACAATATCAATGCATTAGGTTTATATAATTCATCTTCAGCAGCAACACATGTTCAACAAATGGCAAATACTCTAGCAGCTGCTGTTATCGCCAATGAACAGCAGAATCATTTAAACAATTTAAAAACTCGTTACCAACCATCGACTGAAGGTGGGTGAGTTCAAAAGAAATGTTGCAAAAAACAACTTTTTTTTGTTTCTCCTATCACTGACACTACAATAGGTTCAATAACACAATACGCTCCAAATACATATGCAAACTAATAGGGCAAAAAAAATAGATCCATAGTTCTAGATATCGGATATGAAATTCAAGCAATAGATTCTATAAATTAGCGTTAAACTTCAGTCTGGTGATTTCTGGTTTAAAAAAAATTCAGCTTTGTCGATATTTGTAATTATTGCAGTTTTAGTTTTTTTTATTTATTTGTTTTTTTACTTGTATATTTTTTTTTTAAATCTAATTAAGTATATTAGCAATTTTCACAATTCTTAGTAAAAATTTTCGGACTTAGATCTCCCAAAACTGGTGTAACTCCTTCATATGTAATCTGCCTCGAAAGAAATGAGCTATAAGATTTTGGACAAAATTGAAAATCGGTGGCTCTAAAAATTGGTCAGAATATCTGCCATATTGCGACCTTCAGTTTGTGTTTTAGATTAAATTAAGCAAACTAATGGATGGAAGGACAGACATTACAATATGATATCAAAATTTGCGGTGAGGGTATATTGAGTGTATGCTGATGTTTGTAACTACCTAAAATATTTGATTTAGTGCCATATTTTATGACACCCATCGACGCAGATTCACTTTTGGAGTCGATTTACCGATGTCCGTCTGTCTGTCCATTAAAGCTTCTAATCAAACTACAGATAGCAAATTCGAACATATTTCGATGAAATTTTGTAAATCAGCTTTTATTGAACACAAATTAATAAAAAAATATCACTAAAATCTGGTTTATGCTTATTTTCTACAACCAGTTATAGCCCTAGAAAAGTTTAAATGTACGATATAGGGTATTGTATAATCGGCCCAGATCGACTTGTTTGATTTCATTTTTATTCGAATAATCAAGTAATTGCCAAATGCTTTTTTTATTGATTGAACGAGGAAATTTTTAATATTATTTTAGTAATTCGAATAATTCAATTAATCTAAAATTTTGTGGTCACAAGCGATAACCGCCTAAGTCGACTTAAGACCGATTTGAATTACTTACAACGCTAAATATTTACATGAAATCCCCATATCTCTAACACTGTTTTTTTTTATTTATTAATAACCTAATGAACCCCCTAAGTCGTAATGAACCCCCTTTACATTCCTATAAAAAATTATTTTTCTCGAAAGCATGATTTTCGACTTAAGCGGTTTATGCTTGTAACCACAGAATTAATAGTGAAATTATATTTAATAGTGGAAAATTAGAGTAATATATCTGTGGTCACAAGCGATAACCGCCTAAGTCGACTTAAGAACGATTTGAGTTATGCATGCTATCATATTCTACTAAAAACGCTTTATATTCACGTGAAATCCCCATTTCTCTAACATTTTTTAATGAAAAGTTATTAATGAAAACATACTGACCTAAGTCGTAATGAAGTCCCATTACATTTATATAAAAAATTATTTTTCTCGAAAGGATGGTATTCGACGATTTGGTTTATCTTTGCTATCATGTTCTACTAAAAACGCATTATATTTACATGAAATCCCCATTTCTCTAACACTGTTTATTAAAAAGATATTAATAAAATCATTCTCACCTAAGTCGTAATGAAGCCCCGTTACATTTATATAAAAAGTAATTTTTCTCAAAAGCATGATTTTCGACTTAGGCGGTTAATGCTTGTGACCACAGATATATATAAAAAAATACAAATTTTAGTTAGTTAAAATTGGTTTTATAATAACGGATCATATATACATTAACGTGGGTCGTTTCAGAAAAAAAAATCTTTGGCATTTTCTGATAATGCTCCCGAAACATACCTTATTTTGTGTTAACCGTTAGTGAGCTGGATTATTAAACAAAAATTTGTTTTAGTACCAAGAAACTATATAAATTATAAATAAACATGTCGCAGCTTTCGCAAAATTTCACAGTATTATAAAAAATGTTGTTTCTACGCGATATATAGGAAGGTATATAGGTAGATATTTTTAGACCAAAAAGTCAAATTATAATCTGTAATTGATTTCGGCAAGGAGGATTTTTTTTTCTTTTTTTTTTTTATAATCGCGTTTATTTATACAAGCAGATTGCAGCACTCAAAATTCGAGTGCAAATTCTAGGAAATTTTATTTTTTAATTCAATAAAGACCCTAAAGTTATGCTTCACAATTCAACTCATTTTAAATGAAGAAAACACACTCAACACTTTAACACAATAACAAATTTAATAAACACACATATAGCATTGTATAATTTTATGTATGTGTTAGTAGCAATTTTAAACGATCATAATTCCAAAAAAATATTCCAGACGATGAAAATTTGTAAATCTGGGTAACAGCTAAAAAGAAATACCTTTCAAATGATCAATTTTTTGTCAAAATCGGGGTAAAACTGTGAAACTTACATCGGTCTCAAGAAATCGCCTTGCCTATTGATATTATTATAGATTTTAGCCGTTTTGCCAATTTATAATCAACACTTACTATATGTAAAGTGGAAACCAAATTTTGTTAAAAACAAACAATTCAAAACTAATTTTATTCAAAACAAACATAAAATTATAAAGTTAAATAAAATAAAAATTTACTTCCTCGCTTAAACCATATATAGCTTAAAAATTGACAAATTGATCTCAGAAATAAACACATCTTCATATATATTTTAAACGAAAAATTTTTTTTTATATAGTCGAATTTCGCTGAAACTGCGACATGCGCGTTTATGATTTAGATGTTTCCGTGATACGAAATTCGTATTTAATTTCTTCAAATAAAAGTCAAGATTCATGAAAAATCATAAAGATATAAATTTTCCTCTTATAAAATATCAAAGTTCATTTTTTGTGGGACATTAAAAAAATGTTTTTATCTCGTTTCACTTAAGTATACATAATTAAGTATAGATCGTTTATTTTACTAAACTATACCTTCTGAAATAATATTTTAAGAACAGATTACAGCTTTAGTGCTTCACCGCAAAAATGATACTTCTCTTTCGATTTTATAAAACTTAACTTTGAGAAAACTCTCTATCTTGTTGTAGATGTAGGCGAAATTGAAATCAATACCTTTTTTTAATGTTTTTTAATTAAACTAGAGGACCCCTGCTGCTCCGCAGCATTATATTATATTATATTAATTTTTGTAATATAATACTAAAATTTGCAAGAGAAGTTAACGTACAGTTATGCCAAAATATGCCAAGAGAAGTTAACGTACAGTAAAAGTAAAGTTGATTCTCCACGCATAACTTTCCTCAAACCATACGAATTTAAGCAGTTAATAGCTCAAAAGAAGGAGCTTGATCCACTGAGTGTTCTTAGACCTATGTCAACAGCCTACGTTAATTAGAACTCTAGTTATAGAGGTTCTTTTAATATATATGATTAAATCATCCATTAGATCAGTGATTTTTTCATTTTTAAATTTCTATTGGTTTTAATTGTTTCATATAATTATACTCGTATTGCGAGATCATTTCCATTAGCATCAACATATGAAAATCATCATCTCATATAATATGGTTCGATTCAACATCAACAACACCTCGATTTAATATTCATTGGAAATTATATTTTATAAAGTTTTTACCAATGTTCCTGATTTGGAAATCCAATACGTGTATTTCCGTCACGCATTCATTTATATATTTTGTTTCTTTTTTTTACAATTTTGCCCTTGACACTGACGTTTTCCTTAGTAAAATATTTACAAACCACACATTCTAAAAAAAATGCGATAATTGCGTTCGTTTACGTTTATATTTCTTTTTTAAGTGACACGTTCGTTTTGTACATACATGTATATTGGAAAGTATTTAATTAATTTTTAATCCAATTATATAGAAGAAAAAAATTTAATAAAAGTCTTAAAGCAGTGCTACTCAAATTAAATCGTATACAAAATTGTTTCTAAGCGATTAATCGTCATAAATTCCTCGATTAACGAGTTAGTTGAAATACGTCCGTTTCATTATTTTAAAAACTATTATTCTGAATCGATTGGCATATGGAAAATTAGTATTCTGGGTATTTCTTCCAAGTTGTATGACCTCATTATAACAAATCTATTCATTGTAATGTGGAACCAATGGATAAATTATAGTATTGGTTCATTTGCTAACTGAAATCCATCGAAACTCACAAATCATTTGAATCTCAGACAACAAACACTGGTGCAGCTGGCAACTGCAAAGACGCAAAATTTTGTTCTAATTTGTTTTTTATTTAAGGAAGTCTGAAAAGTTGAATTATCTCCAATGAATACATGATGGCTTTGTTATAGTATAGAATTTGTCTTTTATGGATTGCAGTTTATTTTAACTAGTGCTTGGAATAATATGGTGTATGATTTAAGAAGCTGGCTTGGAAGAGCCTACAAAGGGGCCGGAATACAGTTAGGGGAAATTATGATAAATTAAATGAACTACTTTATCATATTGACTGGTCATTTCTGGTTGATAATCAGCTCATTAACGTCTGTACCATGTACTTGCTTTTTGTATAATTTCTGTGGTCACAAGCATTAACCGCCTAAGTCGAAAATTATGTTTTTGAGAAAAATAACTTTTTATATAAATGTAATATGGCTTCATTACGACTTAGGTCAGCATATTTTCATTAATAACTTTTATAATAAACAGTGTTAGAGAAATGGGGTTTCACGTAAATATAAAGCGTTTTTAGTAGAACATGATAGCAAAGATAACCCAAATTGTCGAATACCATACTTTCGAGCAAAACAACTTTTTATATAAATGTAATATGGCTTCATTACGACTTAGGTCAGTATATTTTCATTAATAACTTTTTAATAAACAGTGTTAGAGAAATGGGGATTTCACGAAAACATAAAGCGTTTTTAGTAATATATGATAGCATACATAACTCAAATCGTTCTTAAATCGACTTAGGCGGTTATCGCTTGTGACCACAGATTTTATGATATTTTGTACGACTGTTTCTCATTCCCGACGGAACTTTGAACATGCTGCTCCTCTTTGGAATTTTTTTTTTATTTATTTAATAGATTTGTTTCGAAGATAAAAAAAAATACTACATTTTTAAAGATCGAATGTTCTTATAATCTATAATTGGCATAACATATTTGTTGAGAACCAGATTGGCAATTAAAACGTATTTAAAATTTATTCTTGAGTTCAGGTAAAAACTTGATTTGATTTAGTTTATTTCTTATAAATTTTTAATTATTAAAAAATATAAATGTACATATCTATAATATTAATAGGCTAGACGATTTCTTGTGACTGATGTTTTGTTCTACTGTCTTATCCCGATTTTGTCCAAACGTATATTATTTGAAAGGTACTTTTTTTTAGCCGTTTTGCAGATTTACAGATTTTTAAATTTTTTCCTTTATTTTCAGTATGTTGCATTTAAAGTTGCTACTAACACATACATAAAATTATACAATGCTATGCGTGTGTTTCTTAAATTTGTTAATGTGGTTGTAATAAAAATGAGTTTGTTTTTTTTTTGTTGATTTGTGAATTGGCTATAATTGATTAGCATACTTTTAGGATCTTTATTTAATGGAAAAATAAAACTTCCTAGAATTTGCGATCGAATTTCGAGGGCTGGAATCTGCTAGTTGTATTTAATTGTTAATATAGCAATATCTGACAAATCTATAATATTAATAGCCCAGGCGATTTCTTGTGACTGATGTTTTGTTCTTCCGTTTTATTTCGATTTTGACCAAACGTTTATTATTTGAAAGGTATTTCTTTTTAGTCGATTTGCAGATTTACTGATTTTTTAACTCGTTCCTTTATTTTGAGTAAATTGCATTTAAAGTCGCTACTAACACATACATAAAATTATACAATACTATGCGTGAGTTTATTAAATTTGTTAATGTGGTTGTAATAAAAATGAGTTTGTTTTTTTTGTTGATTTGTGAATTGGCTGTAATTGATTAGCATATTTTTGGGGCTTTATTTAATGAAAAAATAAAACTTCCTAGAATTTGCGCTCGAATTTCGGGGGCTGGAATCTGCTAGTATAGGAAATAGTTAAACAAATTCATCTACAATGAGTTTTCTATATATCACACAAATTTCGAGATATTTACATAATATATCACAATACTCCTGCTTGGAATTTAATGGAATTGTCGAGGATAAAAACAGAAAATCTTGGCTCTTTTTCAGCTTTAGATTATACTAAAAATTCAAGCGCTGGCGCTGAATACAATTTACTGAACAATAATTGTCATGCTCTGTACGAGTTAAACTCAAACCTTCGTTGTTCCTGCCAACAATGTTTTTCAATGACAATTTATCCTCTGGTTATCTTGATTTTGTGAATATGTTTCCTGAGTTTTTCCAGACCACGTACAGCAATTCTATTTCAATACTTTATACCCTTGTTATATCCTTATGTAAGTCAGTGGGAACTATAGGAGAATAGCAAAGCTTAATTATTTCCAAGTTAATGTAGAAACTTGTTAGTGATTATCTAACATTTCAACATGGCTTTCTGAAATCTAGCTCAACAGTTACTAATTGTCTAGAATTTTTACATAGGGAAACAGACGGATATGATAGGGAGAATAATTATATTTTACGTAGGATTCATTGGAATACCCGAATCTTTTACTCTTTGAATTGAATCGTATGTTACATTAGGAATTTAAACAGTTTAATTTCTGGCCTTCCCCAATACACTTATTTGGGCCCCTTATTGTTTCTACTATTCTTAAGTGATCTTCCGATCTTACTATTACTAAGTGACTACGTAAACTTGGCGGATCTAAAGCTTTAGAATAGGGATAATTTCCTTAAAAGGTGGGTTAAGGGGTTTTCTGATCCATATGCCATTAAACAGCTTTACATATAAGGCTCTTGTAAGATCTATTTTAGAATATATATCGATAACATGGAATCACCCCAAGCAATTGAGTCTGTGCAGAAAAAGTTTTTGTTATTCTGTCTACGAAGGTTAGACTCGCAAATCCTAAGATTAGGGGGACCATGTTGGGTGCCAACTTTGTATTCAATCTTGCCAACGGAGATGTTCACTCGGAGTTTTTATTATTAAATTTAAATTTGAACAAACATTTTAGATTGGTATAATATTCTAAGACTTCATTTATACTATTTTAGGAATAATTAAGCTAATTCTTCAGAATAGAGCTAAGTCTTTCTTGACACTTTTTAAAAATTATAACAAAATATTAATTTCAATATATTCGTTTTCAAATCAATATCAGTTCTTTCTATTTAAATATTAATTATTCTTTGTTCAACATCATTTTTAGTTTTTTTTAAATAACTTTCTTATTTAAATTTAGTTATACAATATCTAATTCATATAATTATTGATATAAGATCTTGTGAAGATTTGAAATTTTAGTAAATTTTTAATTATTTTATATTGACATCTAAACAAGTTGTTAAAACCCACATCCAAAGAATTGTGTTTTTTGGAAGCATTGAAAAGGCAAACTGTTAGAATAACTTTAATTTCTTATTGCTGACTATTTAAACAATATACTTTATGTTGATCTTTAAGTCTCAAAACCTCAACAGTTTATAATATGTCAAGTTAGTTTTTTCTTATGGCCGATGTAATTGTTTGCCAAATATAGAAAAATCATTGTTAATTATTGTCCTACACTGATAGGAAATTTAAAGCAAGCATATTTTTTCCTTCGTTGGTAAACTGATGGCTTTATAAAAACAAAAAATATATAGAAAAATAACCTAATCACATTATGGGCAAAATAACCAATAAGCAAACATGTATAAATTGAAAACAGCCAAAGAGGGCACATAAACACAATTATCATTCAAAGCAGGACATGCAAATAAATACATTTGTAAAAGTGCTTGCAACACTGCGCGTTGGTTTAATAAGGAGACCAGAATTATGGTAGTTTTGAGAAACCTTTTGACCGACTTTACAGTGCGGGAATTTTTTTAAATTAAACATCTTTAAAATTTCAGAATAGTTATCATAACTTCCAGGACATAAATTACAAGTTTTTTTTTTAACAACTGAGCTATTGCATGTTTGCGCTAGCCCTTACTTAATAAGTATAGGCATTTCTCTTTAAATATAATCAAAAAATTTTGTGACGTGAGAGCTTTTCCCGAAACTCAAGGATTCACTATTATTTTTATTATATTTGTTTTGGTCTAATATGTATTAAATTAATCAAACATCTATCGCCTATAAGTATTTATATTGTCCATTTGTTTTCTAAATCATTTTTTTATTGCTAAATGTCATATGAGATTAAAATATTTTATGTTCAATTGGCCTATAGTGTTAATGAATATGGACACTTTAGTAATGACATGTGCTACCTTTGGCTGTGTTTAGATGTCGAAAAAGAAAATTGGATTGAAATTATTAATGGTATTGCTAACAACAACAAAAAAAAAGTATTTTGATAAAATATGGATGTATTGAAGATCAACAGGAATGAAAATATTTGTACATATAAAAAATAGTTATTATTCTAAAATTTAAAAACGTTTTTTCGATTGTATCAATAGAAAATTAATTATAATAAAATATCTACCGGTAAGACCTCAGAATTTCAATACTAATCAGCCTGAAATTCTGAATTGTTATTAACTACTTTGCAATTCGGTTGAGGTAGCCAAAAAGTAATCTGTTTTTCGTGTGTAATATAATTCTGTGGTTTTCTGGAATAATCGCGTGTGTCCATTTTTGTCAGTTTTGAGTTAGCGATGCCAAATATATTAATTTTTAACGCTCATGTGTTAATTTTTTTTTTTAATATTGACCATTTCTGAGATTTTTCTTTAAATAACGACGTAAGTTAAATGTTTTACATTAATTTGCAGCACTATCGACGCAGCACTATCGGAGACACATAGCGACATACGTTGTTATTAAAAAAAATGGCAAAATAACTTTCGATTATTTTTCAGTTTATAAACCCTTATAAAAACTTGTATGTTTATTTCTGTTATTTTTTGTCACTATTATTCTTGATACGTTGTTATATTCTCATCCTAAGTCCCGTTAACTTTTTGTTGACGAACAAAAAAATTAATTTTTCAAGCAACAACAACTTATGTCTACATGGGTGGTTGCAAATGCAAAATTTTATATAAAGTATTTATTGCAAATATCTACAGGACTGTGAAATAAAAAGCTCTAAAACTTTATATCGAGCCCATAATTTCATATATAACGTTTTTTGGCTCCCTGAACATTTTGATTTTATGACATATACGCGGTTATTCTAGAAAACCACAGAATAATTCCATATAATGGAGCCTACGATCAAGCTCAAATACTCGATGTACGAACGATTAGCTTGAGTAGTTAAAACTAACATTTATCTTGTTTAAAAGCATGTGAAATGATAAATATAAGTCTCTTTAGTATAACAAATGTATATTTTTTGGAATCGCACAAGTACCAGAAATATCACCCTTAAATTTCACTTAAACTGGATTTTCTAACTGGCGTGGGAAAACTAATACTCGAAAATGCTCGACCAATTTCCATCGAAATATATGAAGGTATTCACTTCATTAATGTTCGACATCAATTTAACGAAAACCAATATCAAAAATTACTTGGCATGATTTTATATATTTTCGAGTCAATTACACTGAGAGATTATTCTCCTGAAATATTTATGTATTCTGATGAAAACTGCGGAATAACTACTACTAGAACAAGATCAAGCACTTTCCATTCCAATGTATGAAAATATGTTTTTCGCATATGTTAAAAAAAATCAAGAGCATGTTTTCAAAATTTCCAAGCATTCCGATAAAATTGTTGGCGTGTGGAAATAACAACTCGAAAAAGATCAGAAATTTTGCAAAATAGGTAAAAAAAATTTTTTTTAATTTTTACACTGTATGTACTCAACGATATTCAATGATTACTTATTAAAAATTTTAAAGTATTCCGACCAAAATTGTGGCCTTGGTATAGCACTATTCGAATGATGTTGACCACTTTTTACACAAATATGAGAAAATATTCGAATATTTGAAGTTAAATGATATTTTCCAGAAAACTTTCCACATTGATTATACATATAAACAGAACCCTTTCTTCAAGTTTCAAATCATTCCGCCAAAAAATACAGCTTGGATAAAAACAGAAAATTTTAAAAAATAATAGTTTTCAAAACAAATATATATTTTTTTTCGCTGCACGTACAAGACCATATTCACAGAAACTTAAAAAATGAAATCATTCCGATTACAACTGAGCTCTAGGCGAACAACTACTCGAAAACGATCAGCTCTTTCTATACAAAAACCTGAAAATATGCACTTATTTGAAGTTTGATGTAATTTTACAAAAAAAAAAAAAGAAATTTCCTTCACGACTTGCAAATATATTTTACTTTTTGCAGTTGCAAATACATAAACATAATCTTCTTAAAATGTCAAAGTATTCCGAAAAATAACTATGCTGTTGCTGAACTACTACTCGAATATCTATATATTAATACGTAAATGTAAATTTTTTGTTCCCTTTTTAAGCAATATGCGGGCACGGAAGATTGTGAAAATTGGCATAGTTATAGTTCATAGGGAGGAAAAGCTGAGAATGATAAAATTTTTATTTAATCTGGCTTAAAAATATACTAAATTAAATAAAATAAAATATTTATAATAATTCGTTACGCCCTGTTAATGCGAATGATTTAAATTATATATCAGACGCTCTGTTTTGAACTGTGAATTGCTAAAATTGATTAACATACCTTGAATGAAAAAAAAATATTTCCTAGAATTTGCACTCGAATTTCGAGTGCTGGGCTATACTAGACGATAAACATGTATGAAAATATACACTCCATTGAATACATGGTAGAAATTAATCCTTTTGTGAACCTGAAGACATGGCATACTTCTAATTTCAAAGAAATCCGTCCAAATTTTGGTTCGGTCGAACTTATACTCGAAGAGGATCAGACACTTTCCATACAAATGTAGGAAAAATGTTCATAAGTTATATTTCTTAGAGTTGGTAATTATAAATTTCGACCACTTTCAATACAAATGTATAAAAACAATTAACCCATGGAAGTTTCACATCATTTTACAAAAAAAATTCCCAAAATATATGGTAAAAACAAAGAAAATTATAGTCGGTCTAGACCGACCATACGGTACCCTATAACATGCGTTTCAAAAATAAGCATAAACCAAATTTGAGTGGCATTGTTATTAATTTTTTTTTCTTTGAATAAGAAAAGGTTGTTATCCGAGGACACAATTATATGGGGAGTTGGTCGAAACATGGAACAATCCAACCATATGTGGTAAAGTCACTTATTTTTTTCAAAAACATATTCAAACCAAATTTGAGAAAAATCTGTGCAATATTTTTTTATCTTTTGATAGATTTAAGTAAAGACAGGAAAGCAGATTTATATGGGGGCTATGACTAAGAATTGTCCTATAGGTTTTATTTTTGGATTGATTAATGGGTGTAATAAACATACACAAACCCAATTTGACTAAGATCTATATGATAATTTGGATCATATAGCAACTTAAGTCGATTTCATAGGTGTCATTTGTATGTGAACTCGGTCTGAACATGCTCCGATTTTCGCCAATTTCAATGGCTGATAGAAGCTTACATATCAAATTTTGTTAAAATATGTTCACATTCGCGACCTGTAGTTTGATTACAAGGTTTTTATGGACACACAGACGGACGGAGGGACATCGCTAAATCGAGTTAGAAAGCGATTGTGAGTCGATCGGTATAACAAAACATGGTCTTGGTCAAATATTTTTGTTAGTTACAAACATGAGCACAAAGTCATTATACTCTGAGTATAATTAATAACTGTTGCAGTCCCTCATATCAACTGATCATTTTCCACTCATACCACTCTGTTGTCAGGGTTTAATGAGTTTGTGCTGATACTTCTAACTACCAAACATAATTGACGTGGACCCACCCTTTATTATACCCATTGACTCAGATACACTTTCTGGGTCGATATAGCGATATCAGTCCGTACGTCCGTGTATCCATTCAAAATTATATCTATTCATTAAGATCCAGATTATTATATATATTTTGGTCAAATTTGATATTCGTGTGTATACTTATTATACTTAATTATCGGTCCTTTTTTTAGTTATAGTCCCCTTATAAAGCTGATTTCCGATATTCAAGTAAATCTATCTAAAGAAAGATTGTGATATTTGTAGTTATGATTGCAATCGGACCATTTTTGAAGATTGATATCCACTATGTACTTAAACATTGTATCTACAGACTACAGATACATGATAATCTTACTTAAATTTGATTTTTGATTATTTTCTATGTCCTTTAAAGTTCTCACCCTACACAGTTGGACGTTCGGCCCTTACGCGAAACTCATGGCACTCGCTTTGGCTCGACTATAATATTCTAACTTTTTTTTTATATAAAACTCAGGAAATAGAACTCACCAATCTAATTTAGCAGAAAAATAGAGAAAGATTTAAGAATATGTTTTTTTAAGATATCTTGTTCCAAGCATCAGATCATATTGCCTTTGACATTTCAACATTTAAAATAAATCTATCCTAAAAGCTTTTTCAACTACTTTTAAAGATAACCACAATTATGTTACCCACCTTTGTAAGTTGTTATTGCTATTTTCACTTTTCATGTGGATATATTTCGGGCACTATAAAAATCAGAGGTCCAAGTTTATAAATACTTCTGATTTTACTATTAAAAAAAAAACATATGTTCGAAGTTTCAATAAGGGAAATCGATTCATTGTTTTGTGAATGTTTTATTTATTCAATTGTTTAATTTTCAATTTTATAAATATTTTTTTAAAATTATAGTCAAAAAACCCCATAATTACGTAAATGATTGGTGTAGGTCTTAAAAAAAAACTGCTGATTTACAAAAGCTAATTAAGAAAGTATTTAAATATATTATTATTTTTTTTATAAATTTTTTGTAATTCAAAAGTTCATATTACAAATACCTGTGCATTTTTGTTGAATTTATTATTATTTGTATTCGTATTCGTATTTGTATTCGAAGTGGTTTTGAATGATAATGAACTTGACACTACATTTCGTAGTTTACTTAACACCTCTTGTTCTTCTTGGTTGTTTATGTATGATTGAAAAACTCATACAATTGCAAGTTAATTCATTATTCTCATATACTCTATATAAGAGAATGATTCTTAATAGTTATATTTTTTTTTCTTTATTAAGTGTTTACTTAACAACAATTGTGTTTCTAACAGACAAGTATGAACTCAATTATAAAAAAAGAGAGACAGAGGCGCACAATAAAAGCTGGCGTTTTTTGCTCTTCACAGGGCATCAAAAAATATTAAGACGTAGTAATGTAATTTGTCGTATACCTTCTGAAATTGAATGGCCAAGGAATATGCAATTTAAAAAAAAAAATTTTTTTTACATAAACTTGGTATAGGCTTTTTGTAGTGCTGGCAGCGATGTGGAATTGTGACTTAATACTCTTTCACAAGCAGAATATGCATATCGCCTCGCTGTAACTTAATTAGCAAAATTTCATACTTATTCGTTTCCAAAAAATGAGTTATTACTTCGCATCAATTTCCTGTATGTCTGTCTGTTCGCTGTAGAAAGAAGTCTTTGGTTTTTCTAAAAATTTCGCTGAAATTTATTACACAAAAAGTACGTGCTCCGAAAAGCGTTTTCATTGGTTTCCAATTTTGAGCCAATTTTGTTAGTATAAATTCATCGACTCAATACAACAACAGAACCCTATTGGACAAATAGGTATTGAAGGGAATTAAGACCCTCTAGTATCAACAGGAGGCTATGGCCTCGCGACGACCTCAAGAATACACACTATATACTGTCACTCCCTAGAGAGGATTTTCGTATACACAATGCGATCAACAAAATACAGAGGAGACATTAGAACCCATTATGTGACGCCCCAGAGAGTGCGAAAACTTGAATCAAATTGCGAAAGTCAATTTTGTTACGAAATTTCTTTGTTTAATCAACGACGCTGAATAAATATGAATAGTTGTTTCGTTATGATCTATGCGAGGAGTCTGGCTAACCTAAACTTAGGCACACTTTTCTCGACATATTGGGTTTTCAACAGAATTCGCTGAAATTTTATAAGTATGTTGTACTTTTTACATTGTTTTCTTCGGTATTTTTATTTATTTCTTTTTTTTTTTTTTTTAAACTAGTACTATGTTACTGATTTTCTTGAATTTAAAGGAAGCTCATGTCGGGTACTTTAAAAAATGGCTAGACCATGATGTTTCCTTCTTGATTGCCGCAAATCAATTAAACAGTACACGATCACGTATACACAGGCGCAATTTACTTAACATATAAATTAAAGTCGCATTTAAAAATTAGGTCCATTAAGTTAAATAATAAACTAAGATAAGAAATAAGTATTAAAATAAATTATAATGACATAGGCAGCTTGAATATGAATTTCGTATTCATGTCACGCTCACAGTTACGTCTAATTTTTGAAAAGCGGTTCATTTTAAAGCTGTAAAACTTTGCAGAATTTTGTAAGGATATTTAAAACAAAAAAATTAAACAGTCTGTCTGTCTGTCACTTTAAAGAACCAGGTTTCAGATGTCCAATTTAGTGACTTTAGAAAATAACGGTAGACTGCTTTATATAGCAACTATAACCACACTAAATATTCCTGGGTATAATATAATATAAATCTGGCAAAAAAAGGTGCGTGAAAAAGTAACTCAAACTCTAATTCATGCATTTTGGTCATCTCAATAGCGGAGGTGTGAACTGGAGCATTGCAGCCTTTTTTGCAGAACTTCATCACTTAAATGCTGCAAATTCTTTTTCCTTTTTGGAGATAATCAATAAAAATTATCCCACGCGCAGACCAAACAACAGACTCCATAACCTTGCAAGCAGACGGAACTGTCTTCGCCTGCATAGAACATGATTTTCCCAATTTTAGTCCATGTTTTGGCTATTCCTTTGTATTAGGTGTAAAGTGGTGGACCCATGTCTCATCCGTGGTTACGAATCGACGCAAAAACTCGGTCTTATTGCAATGAAAGATCTCTCTATTGAAAGATCTTCACTACCTGATTTTGTTCTATTGTGAGCAAACGCGATACCCATCTTGCGGACAGCATTCTCATCTCCAATTTTTCGATCATTATGTGATATTAAGCACTTTTTGAAATCGCTATCATTTCAACGATCATCCAATATCATTTTGCCATGTCCACCTTCATTAGTCCACCACTACAGGGTAATTCCATGCAAAGGTCAACATTTGGCCAATTTTAAAATTTGAATTTAGATGTTTTTCTTTCGTATAAACCATTTGTTAAATAATAATTTTATGTTAATCTTACAAATTTATTAATTTGTATTATTATTAATGTTATTATTAATATGATTGATATCTATAATATTAATATGCTAGGCGATTTCTTGTGACCGATGTTTTGTTCTACCGTTTATTCCAGATTTTGATCAAATGTTTATTATTTGAAAGGTATTTCTTTTTAGCCGCTTTTCAGATTTGCAGATTTTTTAATTTTTTCCTTTATTTTGAGTAAATTGCATTTAAAATTGCTACTAAAACATACATTAAATTACACATATGCTATGTGTGTTTTATTAAATTTGTTAAAGAGTTGGTTAATGAGTTGGTTATCTTCATTCACAATAATAATAAATCATAAAAGTGTTGGTTTGTGAATTTGCTAGGTTGAAAAAATGCTTCCTAGAAATTGCACTCGAATTTAGAGCGCTGGAATTTGCTAGTTACTATTAATATCGTAATAATCAATTAAATTTCATTAATGATATGTAGTCCTGTACTTTAATTAAAGGTTTTTGTGTCTTGTTGTACGGGATACCTGATTAAATAAATAAATAATAAATTTCGAAATAGCTAAAAGTTTATTGTAAATTTTATCCCTCCATTAATGATTAATGCCTTTACTAAAGAAAGCATAATTAAAAGAAAGGACTAAAAGATGAAAAAATATTTTCTATACAAACATTTTTGAATCAATTTAGTCCCCTGTAGAATA
The DNA here is from genome assembly GCA_963682025.1 of Cordilura impudica. Lineage (NCBI taxonomy): Eukaryota > Metazoa > Arthropoda > Insecta > Diptera > Scathophagidae > Cordilura > Cordilura impudica. Next base: position 131,083,969 of record OY821519.1, on the reverse strand, counting down.
TGTTCAAAACTGACGTCGTTATAAGAAGACCTCCTAAAAAAATTGTCCAATTGCCAATCATTTTATATATAAAATCTCCCATATCTCAGATATTGAAAGAGCTATCGCATAATTTTATTTACTCCGTAAATGTAAGCCAGCGAAAAGAAGTCATTAAATTACATTTGTAAATCTATTATGCCGTTTTCTTTTCTGACAAAAAATGTCGCCCTTTTTTGCCCTTTTTTGGAAAAGTGTATTTTTTTATATATTCTGAATTAAGAGCAACCTTGTGTTATATATCAATCGAAAGGTCTCAAAGTGCTGTGTTCATAAATACAAAAAAAATTTGATTATTATCCTCTTGGAAGTCATAGGGTGAAAATATTCAAAAAAGGGGAACAATGGGGAAATATTCTCCCACTATGACCTGAAAGAAGTCAATGGCTCGAATTTTTTGTGATTTATGAGGGTTCGACTTTGAGACCTTTCGACTTTGAGACCTTTCTTGAAATAAAGTGTAAGAGAGAACAAAGAATTGAGAAGATCAAATAAAACGAGTTTATGGATAATCAGAAAAAATGGTAAAAAAGGAATCCCTTAATTTCAATGAAATCCATGAGAAGAAAATTGATTTTCCAAATTAAATTTGATGGATTCCGCCTTTTTTTTGTCCGACTACTCACATTAATAATAGATGACCTGAGACAAATTTGCGAAGCTATCTCTATCATAGTACTCGAGATATATAATATTGAATTATTACTTTGTATAGGAGGTGCCATGCACACTTCTCCGATCCCGCCTAAATAAAATAAACAATAGGGTGGCATCACACAAATTTGCAAGCTCCATCTGTAAAAATTAATTTTATAGGATGTGCCACGCCCACTAAAGTTATCAAAGAAATGTATAGCCTGTGTCCATCCTTAAGGACCATTCTAAAAATTAGAACATTTTTAAAACCAGATAATTAGTTACGGAGATAATCTCCTACAAATAAAACACACATTATCTCTTTATTATATTAGTATAGTCTAGCAGATTCCAGCGCTCGAAATTCGAGTGCAATTTTTAGGCCACTTTCAACTTAGCCAATTCACAAACCAATACTTTAAATAATTTTTATTGATACCATTTCAGTGAAAAGGGTATGAAAATGTTATAATAGTTTCCCAGCAAAACCTTGGTAATGATTGGTTATTAGCCTTTGCATTACATGGGAATGTTAACCCCATACCTTTTGAATTATTACAAGCTAAATGTAAGAATCTCCTCATAATGATTTATGTAAGTACTTACTGGTAATGATCACTGTTTCTATTATTAAAAACTATAAAAAATGAGTTAAATTTAATGAAACAAACTATTTCGCGGAGATAGGTATCATTGTACAAAAAACGCAGCTAAAGCTGTTAAATTTTACATTACATTATTTACAACATATTGTGAGATGCTACTGTATTCTTACATAAATTTACTTTATACCCCACATGTAACAAATTTCTCACACCCCTTCTTGTTATCTATAAAGTAACTAGTTATTTGTATCAGTATTTAGTTAGGTACCAGTAAGGCCTTTCCTCCAATGACACCCCCATGTTAAAAAATGGGTTTCGTAATGGAGAGGTAACAAATGAGCACTTTTGATTTCTTATTCTAAAGCTCATTACATGTAACGGAAGGTTTTACTGGGTTGTTAGATGTATTTTTGAATATTTTTATAGCCCCTACTTTTCCAGTAAGAAAGGAAAAGTGAAATTAAATAATTTTGAATTTAAAGGCAGTGTCATATCTGTCACATTACAAAATACCTTTTTATATGCTTTACTAATAAACTAGCTCTTATATTAACTATAAACAACTGTTTCTTATTTTTCATACAAATAACTTCAGAGCTTTTCTGTTTGTTGTCATGTCTGCCACGACTGCTTTTTGCCCCCCAATTATGAATAACTGTAATACTTTCTCACTCTTTTTTAATGGTAAATATGTTGGTCAGGTCCGCCCACATAATTTTGTTTATTTTTTTGTACAATGAAAACTTTTACTGTATAATATTGCATTGGAAGGATCACTGAATGTCATGTCTGTCACTATTGAATTAGCCTACAGTGTTTGTCTTGGAAGCTCGTATGACCCCGTTTAAACTCTGTCACCCAGAGTAGAATCTAGCTCGACTTTCATATTGGTTGGACTGAGACCTTAAAATGAAAGTATTGAATTACGTAATGGTGGCCAATTTACAAATTCATTGATATCGTTTACTTTTGATGGCGGCAAAAATAAAATTCTAAGCAACTTAAACAAGTTGCAACTCTAACCATATGTTTTATAAGGTTGACACTTTTCATTGAAGTATTGTTTGCCAAACTACTGCTGCCACCTATACGTCACGTCGCGTTGTTCTGGGACTCCCCTCGTATAACTAAATTATTATTATTTTTATTATTATTTTTTATTTATTAAAAAAAAAAAAATTATATCGGAAAAACGTAAAATGTTTTTTATATTATTGGCAATCGTACCACACTAAAATCTGGATATAAAGTTTCAGGTGGATGGGAAGGTATCCGCCATTTCAACATAAACATTTTGGGAACATAATTTCTGAAAGGATTTTTAATTTCACGCAATTGATAATATTTTTCTGATTTCTTGTTTTCTTTGAAAATGGTTTCCATTTTTCCCGATATTGTTTGGCATTTTAAAACATCTAATTTTGGTTAAAAAAAATGCTAGTATTAGCATATTACTCTTCATTACACTTAAAGTACTAATTGGATTTTAAAACAAAAAGTTATATGAAATCGGTATGTGTCGAATATAGAAATACTAATTTTGTGCAGAGCAACAAAACTAATTATAATATCATTATCATTTAAAAAAAAGCTTTAAATAAACACGGACAATAGCGGTGTAATAAAATTGTTTGGTACTTGGGTAGTGTGTGTGTGTTTTTTCTTTTAGTTAAAAACGCTTAAAAAATCCCCGCTTATCTTACTAATTTTGACACGTTTTTGTTTGTTGGTTGGACGTAGAAGCAAAACATATTTCCACATTTAGAAAGAACAAAAATAAAGGAAACAATCAATGGGAACAAATTCACTCTTGCAAAATGAAACATTTCAAATACATGCTTATAATTAAAAATAAGCACTTAAAATAAATAAGCATATGCGTATAATTAATAAAGAATGTTTAAAAAGACGTTAGTTCCATTCTTAAAGGGTTATTTCTTACTTTCTGCTCAGAAGAAAATGTTATTTATTTATTTTTTTAATATAATACCACACAGATCCCAAATAAAGTTTAAGTTTAAGTTTATATTTAGAAGGCACAATTGCAAATCAAAATTTTAAATTTCAACAAAATAGTTTCAGATAGTTTAAGACATTTTATAATTTAATTCAAAAATTTCTTTTTAAGTCTAAAAATAAAGATATACTTCATAACACAGCCACTGTACACAAAACTACAAATTTGCATTAAAGGTTTATTTATGTCTTTCTTTGCTTTCAACAAAATAAATATTAAGCCCACTAAAAAAAAACTTTCTTTTTCAAGATAATGATATTTCGTTTTATACGAAAATAAATTCATATCAAAAAATTTAACCTTAAAAAGTCTAACAAAAGTCAAAGTTTATTAATGAGATAGCAAATCAAAAAAAAAAATATTAATATTTTAGTTATTATTGCCAACCATAAATAAAAAAAAAATTATTTTGGTATAGACAAACAAGGAAATGAGTGCCCAAGATATCAACTTACCACTATCTATATAATATTTACTCTTATTTTTAACTTTAGTAGAAATAATAAATATTAAAAAAAGAAACAAATAAAAGGAATGTATGCAAAATACCAACTTATTTTAAGCTCGTGTAATAGTCCACTCAAAATAGAGTTGGACATTGCAGTACAACAGTCATTGGAATAATGAATTCATATTTTGAAGAATTTTTTGATATTAAAATTACATAAATTTTTTCATTCCCCTAGAGAATAAGGGGTTATTGCAGTAATTTCTTATTGCAATAATTTCATATGCACATAAAACCGATATTTTATCAACCAACCAATTTCCTGGTTTCATTACACCTTACACCACTATGTGGTTTGGGTATAATGACTTTGTGCTGATATATGTAACTACCAAAAATATTTGACCTAGACCCATCTTTTATTATACCGATCGAATCAGAATCACTTTTGAGTCAATTTAACAATGTCCGTCCGTCCGTCCGTCCGTCCGTCCGTCCATCTGTGTGTCCATGTAAACTTTGAAATCAAACTACAGGTCGCAAATATGAATATATTTGGTATATAAGCTTTCCTCAGTCATAGCATGAACGCTACTGAAATTGGTGAAAATCGGTCTATGTTCAGACCTAGTCCCCATACAAATGACCCCTATGAAATCGACATAAATTGCCATAAGATCCAAGTTATCATATAAATCTTAGTAAAATTGGGTTTGTATGTGTTTATTGTATCCATTAATGAGTAGTCCAAAAATAATCCCTATAGGACAATTCTTAGTCATTGGCCCTATGCTGCTTCCCGATCTTCATTTAAATCTATTAAAAAAACCAAAAATATTGGACAGATTTTTCTCAAATTTGGTTTGTATATATTTTTTCAAAATATAAGTGACTTTACCAAATTTGGTCAGGATCGGGGTATTTTTCGACCTAGTCCCCATATAAATATAGCACCCGATATAAACTTTTTCATATCTGCAGCCAAAAAAATTAAAAACAATTCCCCTCAAATTTGGTTTATGCTTATTTTCTATATCCAATTAGTTGGACCGAAGCGATAGGGTCTCTAAACCATGGTATAGGGTATCGTATAGTCGGTCTAGACCGACTATAATTTTCTTACTTGTATATAAATGTATTTTTTTTTTTTACTTTTTTGTTAATTTGAATACTCAGAAATGCAGTCTTTAACGGCTCTGTCAAATACAAATACAATTATACAAATAAATGAACACACCGGTTAAACTTGGACCTAAAGTTAGCAATACCAAAAAGTCAATTTTGATCTTAAAAATACACAAAACAAAAAACTTAAAAATACAAAAAACTAAAATGTGAAAAGTTGTTAAGAGCAAAAAAAAAATACGAATAAAAGAAATGCTTTCGATTTCATTTAAAAAATGTATACAAATAAAAAAAACAGTTACCATAATATAAAAGAAGTGACTGTATATACATACATATATATGTATGTAAAAGAGGAAAAAAAATTGTGTTAATTTTTTTTTTATTTCTTTTAACTCAAACTTGATTTGCAATTTTATTTGAACTTTTTCTTAATCATATTTTATTTTTCTCAATACCATTAAAGAATTATGATATTTTTAAGGCGAAAATATTGTTTGTTAAAATTTTTGTTAAAATTTTGTTGTTTTAACACAATCTAAAATCATACTTGTTATTTATTTGATATTTTATTTATTTGTAAAACAATATTTTTGTTTGAGCGAAAAATATGCAGATTATTTTCTTTATATTTATATCGAGTGGGCGTAGTTAGACTTTAACTTAATTACCATATTGCTTATAATATTATCATTATAATAATGATCAAAATGATGATAGTGATGATGATGATGATGATGATGATATCGTCATTGAAGGTGAAATTCATGTTAATAGCAGGTTTATTTTTTGGTTTTTTAAATATTAAAATATGTCTATTTTTACTTTTTCTATAAAGAAAAAACAAAACCAAAAATACATTTGTGAAAAGTTTTTGTTTATATTTTTGTTGTTGCTTGTGAACAAGGAAGCAAACTGGTCACAGGGGGTGTTACCTTTGACTTGATTGTTTCAAAGTAGGCGATCCTACAAGTCAGTGAAATAATGTATTTTCAAATAACAATGAATTAAGTAAGTTAAACCTTTTATTTACTTTGACTAATTAAAATTATAATGATAAATAACAGTTGCCTTCCCGGCTGTACCTCAGACCAGAAGTCACTGTTTAACATTCTTGAGAGTATAAAAAAATGGCTCAGAATATGTGAACTTTCTTTGTAGAGTATTTTAAATCAAATTTTATTCTATTAAAAATAACAATTAAAACACGTGGTTGTAATTGCAGAGTAAACGGAAATAACTTTATTATCATTATTATTATTCTAAATTTTGTACCCCATATCACTAAGTGCTGATGGTATAATGAGTTTTTGCTGTTTGCAACAAAGAAAAATATTTGACCTAGGCCCATCTTTTATTACTCAGATCGACTCAGAATCGATTATATCATATATATTATTATATTTATATTTAGCTATGTTCACCTGTTCGTCTGTTTATCCATGTAAGTATTCTAATCTAACTACAGGTCGAATATATCTTAATTAAATTTGGTATATAAGATTCTGTGGGCCATAGGACGAACGCTATTGAAATTGGTGAAAATCGGTGCATGTTCAGACCTAGTCCCCATATGAGATCGACTCAAATTACCATAAGATACAAATTTGTGTGTGTTTATTACATCCATTAATCTAGAGTTCAATTCATGGTCAAAGCCCCAAATGTAAGGCTGCTTCCCTGATCTTCGTCATAGATTGGTTTATATATATTTTTGTAAAAAAGAAGTAACTTCACCAAACATGATCAAGATCGGTCAATTTTTCAAAATTAGTTTTTCACATATGCACGCAAAAAAAAAATAATAAAAATTTCACTCAGATTTGCTTTACGCTAATTTTTTATACCCAATTAATTAGATCTAAAACCAAATCTCGATACGCTTGGTATAGAGTATCGCATAGTTGGTCTAGACCGACTATAATTTTCTTACTTGTGTAAACATAGGTTTATTAAATCTGAAGGGGTTTCTTTATGTAAAATTAATTGTGTGCAAATGTGTTCAAATTAAAAGAGCTGACTTTTGATGTAAAATAACAAATCTTTATATATTCTTCCAAATCAATTTCATCGCCTTTCCACATTCAAAAAAATACACTTTTTCGTGGGTTATCGTGGCGCAAAAACCAATAGTTGTCTGCCTCTATTGACGATAATTTGGCCTTAATTTTATTTTTATTTTCTTTTTTATTTTATTTATTTACTAGACGTAACTCGGTGTGATTCGCTACCTCCTGCCCCCCCCCCCCCCCCTGCATCGTAATGAAAGAATTCACGCAAAGTCCCATTTGTTATATATTTTGTATCGGGGGTGCCACGCCCCTTTACCCGATCCTGTCCATTTTTGTCTTTTTTGATGAACAAAACTCTATTATCTGGTTTTAGATTCCGTTTATAACTATTTCATTAATATCATTTATATCGGAACACGCGTAATTTAAAGTACTGTTTTGGGCATAGTTTGTAACCGAAGTATTATAGGTGCAACATACAATTTTATTTGTGACAGCAAATGAGGAGATTTGTTACCTCCAGTAATTATATCAAAAACAAATAAATCAGTTTGAAAAATATGTTGATATTCTAATGTTTCAAAACCTAATAATAATCCTTTTGATCTATATGAGAGTATAGAATCAACAAACTACTTTGGCGTGATCTTTTCGGTCTTACTTCTATTGTTTCGAGCTCATAGTCTCTTAAGTCCAGTTCTTATCACCCTTAGTAAAGCCTCTCATTTCCTATGAGTCAAAAAGTATTTTTGCACAGAAATTAATGCGGCGCTGTTTTCAAAAAAAAAAAAAATTGTTTTGGAATCAGTGAAGATTTTATATCAGAAAGATCGTTTATTTCAATATACAATTTTTCACCACTATATCTTTGATTTTGTTGACATGTTGGTTATCAGTTGATATTGTTTAACGTCTTGTAATAATGTTTTTTACATGACATCTTTAACATTTCTGCAGAAAAAATTTCTTTCCACAAGTGCAGGTTAGTCCCTGATGAACTTAATTATTTTTCTGTTACAGTTCCATAATGGGACCGCATAATTTTAGACCTCAAAGCACTCTTTTTTGCAATAATAGCTTTACGTTTTCTACGATATCGGAGGCTGAAGTGACCAAGAATGTTTTAAAAATTCGGGGGTGTCTATTAAATTTTTAAAACTTATTCTGCCCTATGTTATTGGGTCACTAACGCATATATTTAATCATTGCATACAACGTCCATCTTTCCTAAATTATGGAAAATAGGAAGAGTGATTATAAAGTATCCACTGCTGTTAATACATGTGATTACCGACCGATAAGTATTCTTCCAGTTTTTGCTAAAGTTTTTGAGTCTCTTATGGCAGAGCAAATTACTTCTTATCTTAATCTTAACAAACTTCTATCTCCTTTGCAATCTGGATTCCGTGCTGCTCATAGCTGTACTACTGCTGCTTTAAAGGTGATGGATGATGTCAGACCTGAGTATAACCTGGGAAATTTGACATGCATGTGTTTATTAGGTTTTTCTAAGGCATTCGATAAAGTGGATCATGCTATTCTTTGTCAGAAATTAAAGCACTATTTTGGTTTTACTGATGCAGCTTTAATTGTTATGAACAATTACTTGACAGGGAGTGCTCAGGTATACCGCAAGGATCCGTTCTAGGTCCTCTGTTATTTAGCATTTATATTAATGATGTGTTTAGTGTCTGTAAGTATGCTCGGATGCATGGTTATGCAGATGATATTCAACTATATATATCTAATCGTCTTGGTTTGATAGAAGATACATGTTGCAGACTTAATGAGGACTTAGATGCTATAAAAACTTGGGCTGATACTAATAATTTGATACTTATCGGTTGTTTTACCTATTAGCAAATTCATACTGAACCGTAGTTATTTTCCAGTATTATATCTTGGTTCCTCCCCTCTGATGTATGTTGACAAAGTAAAATATCATGGATTTTATATAAATTCAACCTTTTCATTTACAGACCACATAAACAATTTGTGGGTAATGTTTTACTTGTACTACGTAATTTACGAGTGGCTTTTTTTTTTTTTTTTTTATTATTAATCAACACTCAGGGGATGCCCCCTATAGATGCAGTGCATTGTGTTGATCTCAGGAAAGATATAGATATAGGAAGGAGGAAAGTGTGAGTACTGTGTTAATTTTTTTTTTTGCAGCGACAGACCAAAGCCTCTGGTGGGAATCGAACCCACTACTCCTCGCATGGTAGGCGAGCATGCTACCTACTCACCTACCGGGGCGCTTTACACCAGTTCAAATTAAGCGAAAGCTTGTTGTTCAGTTAATACTCCCACTGATAACTTATTCAGCTGAGGTATATAGTAAATTAGATTCACACTCAATGCACAAATTACAGGTGTCTTTAAATAATGCTACGCGATATGTATATGGTCTAGCGCGGTTTGAAAGTATATCATCCTGGCGAAAAATGATCCTTGGTTGTGAGTTGGATGTTTACCTTACTATGCGAAACCTAATATTTTTGCACAAGCTTCTGCATCACAAAACTCCTGCCTATTTGTTTGAAAAACTTATATTTGCGAGATCTACAAGATACATTTCTGTAATAATACCCAAACACAACTTTCTGAACACAAGTAGATTTTTTTTCGTTAACACAATTAAGCTATGGAATGCCCTTCCCATGAACATTAAACAGAAATCGGGAATAAACAGTTTCAAGAAAACCTTATTTGAACATACAACTTCCAACAACTAGCTCTATTTTTTTTAAAATATCAATAATTTCATTTTTTTCTTAATTTATCTTTCATTCTCTCTCTCATCTCAAAACTATATAGCCAGCTCATTAATTAATTTTATCATTTTGTTAATTTATTGTTATTGTCTTTTATTTTTCTATAGAAAAAACTATTTATTTATTCATTTATTCTTAATAATGACTTTACTTATGTAATTCCAATTGAACCACAAAAGAATTATATTCTTAAGCTTCTAATAATGAAAAAACAAATAAATAAAATCTAAATCTTAATAAGTTTCCACAATAAATTTCCACAATTAATTTAACTTCTTGCTTCAAGCTAATCATACATTTTCCAAATCGCCAAATTCACTTTGAGTTGTTTACAACAATGCGCGTCACAATGTCGCAGATATCAAAAAGAGTATTACCAAACTGACTAAAAACAAGTTAAAAAATTAAATTTGGTCTAGACCGACAATATGATACCATCTACCATGCGTTTAGAGAAAGGTCTTAAGTCCAACTCATTGGAAATAATCTTAAACCAAAAACGAGTCATATATCCAATGCAATATTTATATGCGGATTATGTTGAGAAATAGACAGATCCTAATCATATTTGATAAAGTTACTTACTTGTTGCAAAAAACATATACGAACCGAATTTGAGAAAAATCTGTGCGATATTTCTGTTTTTTGATAGATTTCGATAAAAATCGGGAAGCAACTTAATATGGGAACAAACGGACTGATGGACGGACATCGCTAAATCGACTCAATCAGTGATTCTGAGTCCATCGCTATAGTACAGGGTCAAATATTATTGTTATTTACAAACATCATTATACCCTGACCACATAATTATTTTCCCAAATCGATTAAATTGAAAATTCAGCATTTCATTTGGGCACAGTTTTATATCAGAATTTTTCTTTAGCCGCTCACTTTGGTCGCCATATTTATGAATTTGCTCGAATTCATATCAAATTTCTGAAGTGTGGGCCACTTTTTTCAACATTTTGTTCAAGTGCGAACATAATTTACTTTGTTTTTAAACCGAAAAGTATGAAAAGACAACACATTAATTTCAGCTCATTTTCCCACATATAAAAATCTAATTTTTTTTCAAGTTTTGCCGCCAACGTTGTGTTCGTTGTGAGAGCAAAAATTTATTTAGGTTTAGCTCAGTTTATCTTTTATATAAAATAAAATAATTTAGAAAATTTTATCACAAATTATGAAACATTCAGTCAGTAATATAAAAATTTAACAGAAATATAATCTTTTATATTTCTTTGTATTCTCGAGCATGTTTCATAATATTCCCCATCAAACACTGCACAACTTTAAGATTAACCTCTGAAGCAATTTATTCTCTTTTATTCTCGTTTTTAATAACACTAAAGTCGTTGTACCCTATGTTACTATGACTTGAGGGTAAAATGAGTTTGTAATGTTTGTATGTCGATCTATTTAGAATCAGTTTCTGAGTCGATTTAACGATGTCCGTCTGTCCGTCTGTTAAACGTTGTTTTAATTTATATTCGCAAGCAATAAGTAGATAATTGCACCAAATATATATCACAATGGATTATTTTGATTCCAGGAGCACTAAAGGGTTAATTAAATAAAATTTAACCGAATTATTTTTCACAAATTCTAAACAGTGGTTTCATCGCGTTTAATTGAAAAACTCGTTTTCGGTATTTATACCCTATACCACTTGGGTATAATGACTTTGTGCTGCTGTTTGTAACAACCAAAAATATTTGACCTACACCCATCTTTAACTATACCGATCGAATCAGAATCACTATCTGATTCGGTTTAACGATGTCCGTCCGTCCGTCCATCCGTCTGTGTGTCCATGTAAAGCTTGTAATCAAACTGCAGGTCGCAAATATGAATATATTTTGATGAAATTTGGTGTTTAATCTTTTATCGGCCATGAGATGAACGCTGTTGAAATGGTGAGAATCGGTCCATGTACAGACCAAGCCCCCATACAAATGACACCTATGAAATCAACATATATTGCCATCAGATCCAAATTATCATACAAATCTTAGTTATATTGGGTTTGTATGTACATATATATTACATCCATTAATCAGTAGTCAAAAAATGATCCCTATTGGACAACTCTTAGTCATAGGCCCATTATAGAGCTGCTTCCCGATCTTCACTTAAATCTATCAAAAAACAAAAATATTGCACTGATTCTTCTCAAATTTTGTTTGTATATATTTTTGCAAAATACAAGAGACTTTACCAAACATGGTCAGGACCGGTCCATTTTTGGGCCTAGTCCCCATATAGATATAGCATCCGATATGAACTTTTTCATATCTGCAGCCGAAAAAATTAATAAAAATCCCACTCAAATTTGGTTTTTGCTTACTTTCTATATCCAGTTAGTTGGGCCTATGAGACAGGGCCTCTAAACGCATGGTATAGGGTGTCGTATAGTCGGTCTAGACCGAATATAATTTTCTTATTTGTTTTTATTTAAAAATATCTTAAAATATCTTAAGATAAAATGTAATATTTCAAAGTAGAAAACTGGTGGATGTTTGATACAAAGTATTTAGAAAGAGTACTTTTACAGAATATTTTACAAAAATCCCATTTTTCTCGAAATCCGCAAATATAAAATCCTTGTCAAAAAAAATTCTGGCATAGCGCTTTACCTAAAAATGCACATAGTTAATCTCTAGTATGCATTCAGCAAGACCTTAGAGAGCTAGATAAATTTTTTGAAATTTTTTTTAAGAAAATTTTTCAAAATTTGAAAAAGCAGTTTTCAAAATTTTATCAAAAAAATTTCCATTTTCGGTCTCAATGCATAATAGGTTAACAAGGTGGTAATAAAACAATACTTCATATCTGAGTACTTACAGGTATAGAAACTAAAACAAAATGTTGGCTTTAATTAATTTCTTAAAGTAGAAAAAATGCCATCAAATTTCATGACCTAGTTTTTTTTTTGGCACAAAAGTGGTCTGGGCCATTTGCTATTTCTCGGGGAGTTTTTATTCGATTTGAAGGTTTATAGCTTTTTGGAAAGATAATTTAATACTGATCCCGAATTACATAGCTATTTGTCGGAAAAATTAAACTATAGAACGAAATTTTTGTAAAATGTGAAACAAGATCATGTTTTCCCCATATAAAACACACTTCAAATTTTCAATCGCGTTGAGCCACCTCTAAATGTTTTTTGATTGGCCCAAAAGTTTCTCAGTTTTTTTGCTAGTTGCATATTTCTAGGGGTGCGATCTGCGATCGTATATATATATATATATATTTTTTTTTTTTTTTCAGTTTTGCATATTTCTAAGAGGTGCGACCGAGAGTTTGAGCACTTTTTTTTCTCCATATAATGAAGGGCCACCCTAATATATATATATATATATATAGAAAATAGATATCGTGATCATATTTATATCCATAAATCATAACTCAATTAATAGAGAGTGTAGGACCCAGTTTAGTCACAATCCCTTATAAAGCAGCCTCCCAATATCAACTTATATTCATTTAATTACTTAAAAGTGTAACATATTTTCTCCAAATTGAGTTGTCACATGTTTCTGGAACACATAAGTGATCTCCCTATATTTTTGGATCTAGTCCCTATATAAGAAAAGCATCAGAAATGAACTTTTTAGTTGTTGCTGTTAAAAATATCTCAAAAAGCAAAATATGGCTTTTAGGTATGTTTTCATGTCAACTAATGATCACATTTTTGGTATGGTTGGCCCTCAGACCCTTTTTCGTAGCTCGTGGTATTGGCTTCGCTTTCAATTAAGCGAAGTTGGGAATGATCTGCTATATTAAATCGTTCGATTATAAAGTCATTGTTTTCGTCATTAAAATACTCAATGATGGAATTTGAGTAATGACATTTATCCAGGATCGGTTGTTTTTCTAAGTATTTTTAGATAAAATGTAACTACTAATCAAGTATGCAGATCGCTAGACAAATAAAAACGTATTTGCACCAGACGTCAAAACCAGAATTGAAAAATAATTTGATTTGTATTTCTGAAATAAATCAGTTTGAAAAAAAAAATTTTTTTTATTATTTTTATTTTTTATCATGGGGTCAAATTTGAGAAAAAAAAGTTTGAAACTGCAAGGACAGAATAAAATCGTAAAACCAACTTAGCCACATACAGTTTTGAAGTTCTCCATATTAAAAAAATTTACCAGGGTGAGACCACTCACCTGGACCACAGATATTATTTCATGGGAATAATATTTAAATGGCCATTTCGCTGATCGCTAGCTCTACTAGCACGAAAATAAATTAAAAATAAAAGTTTAATTTGGTCCAACTATATGAGACCCTACAGTATGACATTTTTGATGATGGGCTCAGAAAAAAAAGCAATGTCAATATAAATACCGCTAATAATCGATATATGAAATTTCGTCAAAATATAGTAAATGAATTTGGGGTCAGCTTTAAATGGGTTGAATATCTTCCAGAATATTGCCTTCGCACTTTGGTTTGAGAATGCTAAAATTAAGCTCAAGAACTAATTGGCCTACATTTTTTAAAAATTTTTATTTATTTGTTGGAAAATACGAAATAATTATATAATATTAATATTGAAGTCAGCCTTTCCTGAGAGCTAAGTAAATGCTAAAATAAAATAACTTGAAAGTTTAATAACATTTTACTATTTTTAAAGTTATTTAATTTAAAAAATTATATGACTTATTTTCGCCTAGATATGTTTTTGTTTATTATTAAAAAAAAACTAAATAAACTAATTAATGCGTTTTATGTTCTTTTCTTTACAGGTAAGAATTTTTGTCAATAAAGACCTATTCAAATTCATTCCCCGGCTTTAATATGTTCGTCATTTGTTCATTATTTATGTGCTAAAATTATTATATGTCATTTGGTAAGTTATTAAAAAAAGCAATAATTAATACACAAACTTTCCGAATGCAATTCTGTACTTATGTAAAATTAAAAAAAAAAAACAGTTTTTAAAGTGACTAGATTTGCCAAAACGATATGCTCACATCTTAAATATTATGCTACAAAATCGAATTTACCAACTGGAAAGTACCTACTAGTTTAACTGGAATATGTAGGTTTGATTGTAGTTGGAACAAAAACTGTTTATGTTGGCAATTATTGGCTGTCACAGTGTCACACTACTTTAACTCGGTGACAACGTGTCATTGCCAACATATTCGAACTTTGGCTTCTCTAAACTGTTATCGTAGTACAAAACAGATAAAAACTATCGTCTTCATGCCTTTCAAGATTTTTATTCTACATCGGACTTGCAAATCATAATGAAATTCAATCTTAGCTTGATCTTGTTTTAAACACAAAATCATAAAAATCAAACATATTTTTAATACACAATTTCTAAGAAAATAAAATATGTGCTAATTATAATAATTGACAACATCGTAAATTCAGATTTCAAAAATCTATACACTCAAACAACCCGAAAAAACCACTCATAAAGAAAGCTTTGCTTACTAAGGCGACTTTCGCTCAGGGAAATAGCTTTGAAGCAGTAAAACTATATAAAAAGAAATTGCAGCACAAAACAAAAATAATAAAAAAAACAAACGTAACGTAATACGAACAAACAAACCAGAAAATAAAAACGCTTCCGCATGCAACAACGGCTGCTGTAATACAAACTGAAAAGTTTCCCATAATGATAAAAGCATTTTGTAGGGAAGTTTGCAACAATGTTAGTGGTGCTTGGCAAAAGCTTTAACAAACACGCAGGCAATGATAGTAATTTTAGCCACGAGCAAACGTTAAACGAATAAAAAAAAAAAAAAAACAACAACAACAAAACAAAAAAAATATATAAATAAATAAACAAAAACTTTGGTAGTGAAAGAAAAGAAATGCGCAACATACCAAACCAGCTAAGAAAGACAACGTGAAAAAAAACAAAAGCCAAATATTAACCCTCTAATGGGAAAGACAGGGAAAAGGGGAAAACCAAAACTTCAATGTTATTTAGCATCATTTAAATGGTATAATAGTTCTTACTGGTAGTACTTCAAAAAGAGTTGTCATCCAATAAATATAGAAAAGGCAATATTTTAATTTATTAAATATCTAAAATCAAAAGAAATATTTTGAATTGACCATTCCGTCAAAGAATTCTAAAAGAATAAATTTTGTGATGGGGTTTACTTGGTTAGGCTTAAGGTTATCAATTAAAAATTAAATTCAAATTTTAATGTTTTATTTTTAAATATTTATTACATATTCGATATCATTTTTATAAAAAGATATTATCAAATATATAAGTTAGCTTTAGCTTAAAAATGTCAAAGAATTTCTCAAGACTTAATTCAATTTAGATGTAAAGCATTAAAGATATAAACCAGCATTTATTATATTGAAATCAAGATTGCTTAAGAACTTATTTTAGGTAGAATTACGGCACAATATATTAAAATTAGCTTTAGCTTTAATTATTTTCAATGTACAAATTTTCATACAATTTCCGAAGGCTTAATTCAATTTGAAATGAATTCATCATTCATAATTTAAGTAATTTTTCGGTTTAAACGTAAGAATTAAAACCAACTTGGAATTAATTCCTCAAAAATTCGTATCAGTCTTATTGTTAATTATAATTCTATCAAAGTATTCTTTGAAAATTTATTCATAATCAGCTTTAACTGTAAATTATTTTAATTCACTGTTCTTTTACGGAATTTCTCAAGAATTAATACAATTTATAATTAATTCAACAAATATTTCAGTTAGCTTTAGCTTAAAAAAATTTTTAATTTACACAGAATTCCTGTTGTATTAGAATTAAATTGAATTAATTACAATTAAATCATTAATTAATTTATATTAAATCATAAAATCGGATCAAAAAATTCCTCCAACATTTTTTTATTTAGAGTTATTTGATAAAATATTTAAATTAGCTTTAACTTTTAACATTTTAAACTTAAATTTCTACCAAAGAATCTCTTAAGACTTATATGAATTTAGATTTCATTAGAAATGTATGTCATTTTTAGCTAAACATTTTGGAGTTACAACACTGTTAAAGAATTCCTTAAGACATAATTGAATTTGCAATTAATTAATTAATCAAATACTTTACTATTCTCTCAGACAATTTCTTAAGAAATAATTCAATTTGGAACTAATTCATGAAAATTTTAAATTAGCTTTTACTTTAAGTATTTCCAGTTTACAATTCTGTCAATGTATTTTTTATAAAGTAGTTTAATTAATAATTAAGTCACCAAATATTTCTATTCTAATTTACGATTATTTTTTTTTTTATTAAAATATCTAATTCAAACTACAAATAGGAAAATAGGAAAGTTTTCGCTTAAGTGAGGAAATGATTTAAATGAAAATTTGTTCACTTTATATGTAAATGGATATTAAATGAGCAAGGAAAAATTATTTCACTCAAGATTTCATATCAGAAATGATTCAAAGATTTAAGCATACATAATAACAAGTAGAGTGTATAAATTCGGCTATGCCAAATCTTTTAAATTTGCATTAAAAGCTGGATATATTACACTATATGCACTTTAAGGAACTTAATACTAAGTTAATACAACAAACACGCTGAATTTTTTGCATTTTTTTAGAGGTGTCTACATATATTGGGCCATATCTTGGCAGCAGGATGCCCGATTAACCCGATTTTTAATACCAACCTGCTCGAAATAATGCTAAATAATATTAACCTAATCCTTCTTAGATAAATGGTTTAGTTTGTGAAAGAGCGTGATTTCAACGGATAAATAGATAGACGGACTGACGGAGGGACGGAGGGACGAAGAGACGGATAGACGGATATATACCTTATGATGTCGCAACTAGATTTTTCGATGCATTGCAAACGGAATGCATAGTAGTATGTATTATATAAAAATATAAAAAATACCAACTTAAGAATTAATTAATGCAAGCTTTAAAAATATATATGTACATATATATATATATTTTTTTTGGAAAAATTTAAAACATAAATAGAAATTTTCAGAGATGTTTGCAAATATCTGTGGTCACAAGCGATAACCGCCTAAGTCGACTTAAGAACGATTTGAGTTGGGTATGCTATAATATTCTACTAACAATGCCTTATATTTAAGTGAAATCCCCATTTTTCTATCACTGCTATTTAGAAAGCTATTAATGAAAACATACTGACCTAAGTCGTAATAAAGCCCCATTACATTTATATAAACAGTTATTTTTCTCGAAAGAATGATTTTCGCCGATTTGAGTTATGTATGCTATCATATTCTGCTAAAAATCTTTATATTTACGTGAAATCCCCATATCTCTAACACTGCTTTTTAAAAAGACATTAAAACAAATATTCTGACCTAAGTCGTAATGAAGCCCCATTAGATTTATATAAAATGCTATTTTTCTCGAAAGCATGATTTTCGAGTTGGGCGGTTATTGCTTGTGACCACAGATATAACTATGTTACAAATTAATTATTATAATAGTTACGCTCATCACATACTCATTGAACAGCTGATTCTTTAACGTCATACGCATACGCATCCCATTTAAAACTTTATTTTAGTTTCGTTCAATTTTGGAGGAGAACTTATGGAAAACAAAAATTCTTAGAACAATAGAAAACATCAGTTGATTTTCAGAAGTTATTAATTGGTTTTCAGAAATTATCAATTGTATTTCAAAAAGCATCAATTGATTTTCAGAAATTATCAATTGGATTTCAGAAAACATCAATTGTTTTACAGAAACAATCAAATGTATTTCAGTAATTATGAAATATATATTGCAGAAATAATCAAACGTATTTCAGAAAATATTAAAGGTTTTTCAGAAAAATTGTCAATATTACACTGCATTTGTTACACTTCTTGTAAACTGTATTTTTTTCGAAATGATATGCCACCATGCAGCCGAAACTATATTTCCGATTATTGTCCTGTTTTTATACCCTATACCACCATGTGGTTTGGGTATAATGACTTTACGCTGCTGTTTGTAACTACCATAAATATTTGACTTAGACCCTTAGACCTTTTATTATACCGATCGGATAAGAATCACTAACTGATTCGATTTAACGATGTCCGTCCGTCCGTCCGTCTGTGTGTCCATGCAAACCTTGTAATCAAACTGCAGGACGCACATATGAATATATTTTGATGAAATTTGGTATATAAGCTTTTATCGGCCAAAGCATAAACGCTATTGAAATTGGTGAGAATAGGTACATGTTCAGACCTAGCCCCCATACAAATGATCCCTATGAAATCGACATAAATTGCCAAAGATCCAAATTGTCATATAGATCTTACTCAAATTGGGTTTCGATGCGTTTATTACATCCATTAATGAGTAGTCCAAGAATCTTTATGGGACAACTCTTAGACATAGGCCCCATATAGAGCTGCTTCCTTCACTTGAATCTATCAAAAAAACAAAAATATTGACTGATTCTTCTCAAATTTTATTTGTATATAATTTTGCAAAATACAAGAGAATTTACCAAACAAAGTGAGGATCGGTCCATTATTGGGCCTAGTCCTAATATCGATATAGCATCCGATATGAACTTTTTCATATCTGCAGCCGAAAAAATTAATAAAAATCCCACTCAAATTTGGTTTATGCTTATTTTCTATATCCAGTTAGTTGAGCCTATGAGATAGGGTCTCTAAACGCATGGTATAGGGTATCATATAATCAGTCTAGACCGACTATAATTTTCTTACATGTATATATTGTATTTGATTTAAAAAAAAGATTAAGCTTTTCTCTTCTTTCCGTGAAGAGTCCGCCTTGGAGTTTATTTTCCAGTACACAAAAAGTAAATATTTTTTTTACTGCAAATCATTAATAGAAACAGTAACATCTTTTTGGAGTTGTAATGTAAACTTGTTTTTGATTCTAACATTCAATTGGTATTTTCTGAAATTCAGTTGATATTTTGTGAAATACATTTGGAATTTTCTGAAATACATTCGATGATTTCTGAAAGTCAAGTGATGTTTTCTAAAAGACAACTGATACTTTCGGAAAATCAATTGATGTTATCTGAAGTGTAATTTGAGTAAGTGTAATTCCTTATAATAGATAAAAGAAATGTTTGGCCTCTTTAATTATAACAAATAGTTCAATATTGCTTTTAAGATTTTTTTAAATTTTATTACATTTGGTTTTATATTTAGTACAAACAACATAGATGAAAAAATTAATTAATTTTCTTATAAAAAATTTTAAAAAATATATAAACGTATTGCCCTTTCCTGTTTGTAAATTACAACACTTCACATTTTTTAAGCTGAATCATCAGTTAACAACAACAATATTGTAGGGTAAACTTCATTTTGATTCTAAAATTCAGTTCACATTTTGTGAAATATATTTGGAATTTTCTGAAATACATTTAATAATTTCTGAAAGTCAAGTGACGTTTTCTGAAACGCAACTGATATTTTCGGAAAATGAATTGATGTCTTCTGACGTACAATTTGAGAAGGTGTAGTTCTTAATAATAGGCAAAAAAAATGTTTGGTCTCTTTCAGTAGAACAAAACCAACAAAATTTTGTTACATTTTGTTTTATAGTACAAACAACATAAATGAAAAAATTATTTAATTTTTTTATAAAAAATTTTAAAAAATGTATAAACGTATTGCCCTTTCCAGTTTGTAAATTACAAAACTTTAGCTGAATCATCAGGCAAAAATCCTATGCTTTAAAATTAGTTCACTTTAAAGGGTTAAAGCAAAAAAGAAGACATGATAAAAATGAAATAAAATTAAAATATAAATATAAACATACTACGAGTGTGATGTGTTGTGAGTGTTATTTGAGTGTGTTCGGTTTAGCTGATGGTATTTTTTTTATTGACGCTTTTTCAAGTTGGGCTTACAAATTCCCTCTGCATTTTATGCTAAGCTAGCAAAGAGCATTAAGCATTTTTAGTAAACAAACGGGCACTCACTCTTAAAACGTATGGCAACGGTACCGGTACAATATTAACGGCAATTCAAATATTAAAATAAAACGTTATATTTAAAAACTAAATAAGCAAAAAAAAATTAATACAAAAAAAATTTTAAAAATTGATAACAAAAAAAGAAAAATACGTGCAATTAAAAAATTTGACTAAATTCAAACTGGCATATATTATCTAAGATAAAAAAAATCATTTCATAAATAAAATTGATTATAAAGATCTCAACTTAATCTTTAAACAGCAGAATAATTAAATATTTTTATAGTATTATTTTTAAAAGTTATTTAACACAAGTCGTCAATTGACAAAAAAAAAACCAAAAGAGTGCTTCGAATTCTAATTTGATAAAACAAAAAGAAATAAAAGTTTTATCAGTTGTTAAGATGTGTTAAAAATTCTAAATTTGCTTCAACAAAATCAAACCAACACAAATGTTCTAAATTGATTTTAAATATTATTAGCAAAAAAATCAAGGTTAAACTTTTAGAAACAAAAACAAAAACAAAATATATATGTATATAAAAATCTCTTAAAAAATCTTTTCAACATTTAGAAAATTTTATTGAATAAACATAACATTTTGGTTTAAAACCGGCCTTTTTGTTGGATACTAAAATTAAAAAAAAAAAATTATACAAACTACAGCATCTTTACAATAGAAAGTTTTAATTTTGAAAAGCTTTTTGTTAAAGTTCTTAGAACAAACAATTTATAACAAAAAAAGCTTAAAGCTAAATATAATGTTTGTAAGAACAACTTGATACAAATCTAGTTTTACATGGGCCACAAAGTGCTAGAACAAATAAATAAATATACACACAACAACAATAAAATAAATAAATAAAAAAAATAAAAGATAGTGAACGTGATTTTGTAGGTGAATGAATTTGTTTAGAGTTCAGTGTCTATTTCCGAGCTGTAAATTTATTTAGACTTTAGTGTTTATTTTCGAGTTGTAAATGTTGAATTAATGTGCGTGATTTAACATCAATGACAATGGATTATCAATTACCACCGCAGACTTTGCAATTGGCCAGCAATGCAGTGGGGAATTTAATGAATACAAACACACAACAGCAACAAAATGCTCAGCTACAATTATTACAACTTAATCATCAGCAGCAGCAGCAACAGCAGCAACATGTTAATAATCAACAGCAACAATTATTAAATCATATGTCATCTTCTGCACAACAGCAAGCGCTGCCCTCACTGAGTAGTTTACCTTTACAGGTGGTACATCAATTGCCCCACTTACTGGCCAATGGTGGTCAAGGTCTCACGAATTCCAATGCAAATGTTAATAATTTAAATACCCTCAATAGCAATTTAAATATATCAAATAGCAACAGCAACAACAATTCCTCTACACACAACAATAGCAATTTGTCCACAACGTCCGCCAACAATAACAACAACAATATTGGTAATAATCACAATGCCAACAACTCGAATGTATTACTACGCAACACTATGCAACATGTGGCCAATGCTAATCAACAATTACAACAGACCATTAATAGCTTAAGCAATAATCTTGTCTCCTCACTACCGCCCAGCACACAATTATTGCAACATCATTTGCAACATTTGGCTAATGTCAACAATGCTGTGGTACAACTCAATAACAACAGCAATAGTAATTCATCATCGCCCAACAATAATTCGAGTAATAGTAACAATAATAATATGTTGCTAAACAACAACAATCCTGCCACACCAAATAATAATCTATCCTCTCATTTATCCGATAATGTGGTGGCCCATAATATTGTCAATGGTTTGGTTGGTGTTTTAAATAATGTTAACAATAATAACAACAACAGCAACAACAATAATAATAATACAAATTTATCAAATAACTCTTCGAACAATTCTCTCAACAATGCGCTTAATCAAAATTCTGCCAGTAATTTAGACGATAATAGTCGTTGGACACAATTTCAAGTGCAACAATTATGGAAACAACATGCATCTTATTTGAATGGTATGAATTTAATAATAACAACAGCAAAATATTCTTCAAATTGCAGATAATTGATTTTTTATAACACAGCTGTTTCCTGATATTTTTTTTATATTGCTTTGCGATTTCTGGGAATGAAAAAAATCTCAGCATATCAAACCTCCCTGCATTTTCAAATATGTAATATGTTTCTAATAATATTCAAATATTTTTACTCAAATATTTTTTAATAATTTTGGTATCAAAAAAATAATTCTCAAAATAAAAAAAAACATATTTCATTAATTTTCAGACATGAATAAGAAAATTCTCAGATTACAAAGCCCCCTCTCTAATGAATGAAAACATTTCTCAGGATATTCAAATTTTTACCCATAATCTAAATATACTTAAATCAAGAGCCGATAGACAATAAGGTATATATCTGTGGTCACAAGCGATAACCGCCCAAGTCGACTTAAGAACGATTTGCGTTATGTATGCTATCATATTCTACTAAAAACGCTTTATAATTATGTACTTGAAATCCCCATTTTTCTAACACTGTTATTTAAAAAGATATTAATAAAAATATTCTGACCTAAGTCGTAATGAAGCCCCATTACATTTATATAAAAAGTTTTTTTTTCTCGAAAGCATGATTTTCGAGAAAATTAATTTTTAAAAAACATACTTCAAGACCCACTTTTTTATTTTAAATACCAAAAATAAATTTGAAATTTTTAAAGTAATATTTCCCATCTACATAGATCTGCTTATTTCCAATATGTATTAAATTTTTTCTAGCACATTAAAATTTAAAGATTCGCAAATTGTAAAATTTGCTATTTTAAGCTTCGTACATCAAAAAAGCCAATTCTTGGACATCATTCGAAATCCTAATAACAAATACCACATTTATATTTGAAACAGTTACAAAATATTCTGCAACCGACTAATTCACCCGTTTAAAATTGCTGAAAATACTTTTATAGAAAATCAACTTTTTTAATGAAACGGTACTTTTTCAAGAAAATGCTCTCTTAAGAAATGTGAATCTTTTAAAAAACTAGCAGATTTCAGCCCTCGAAATTCGAGTGCAAATTCTAGGATATTTTATTTTTTCATTAAATAAAGACCCAAGTGGTATGCTAATCAATTATAGTTAATTCACAAATCAACACAAAAAAACAAACTCATTTTTATTACAAACACATTAACAAATTTAATAAACATACACATAGCATTGTATAATTTTATGTATGTGTTAGTAGCAACTTTAAATGCAATTTACTCAAAATAAAGGAAAACATTTAAAAATCTGTAAATCTGCAAAACGGCTAAAAAGAAATACCTTTCAAATAATATACGTTTGGTCAACATCGCGATAAAACGGTAGAACGAAACATCGGTCACAAGAAATCGCCTAGCCTATTATTATCATAGATATCCTTTTTGCCAGAAAATTTCCTTTTCCTTTTTTAAATTTTACTTATTCAAGAAAATGTAGGTACTTTTTTAAGAAAAATAAAAATTTTGTAAAGTTACTTCTTTATGCAAAATAAATTTTTAAAAAAAGGTACTTTTCAAGTAGAGGTACTTTTAAAGAAAATGTACTTTTTAGTATGCGTACTTTTTTAAGAAAATTTACTTTTTTAAGGAATATAATATATAAAATATAATATAAGTATATTATACTTTTTGAAAAAAATTACGTTTCAAGAAAATGTACTTTTTTAGAAAGAACACTTTTTTAGAAATGTTACTTATTTATGAAAAAGAAGTAAAAAAAATAATTTGTTCTTGAAAAGGTATTTTTTATGAAAAGGTTCTTTTTAAAAAATAAGATACTTTCTTAGGAAAACTTACTTTTATAAGAAAATTTACTTCTTAAGAAAACGTACTATTTTGTTTGAGAAGCGGTACCTTTAAAAGAAATGTTTTTTTAAGAAAAGCTAAATTTTTAAGAAAATAACTTTTTTATGAAAAGGTACTTTTCTAAGAAATTATAAATTTTTTCAGAAAATATACTTTTTGTTAAGAAAAGTTATTTCTTAAAAAAAGGCACTTCATAATATAATATACTTTTTTAAGAAAATGTACTTTTTTGAAAAAGTCTTACTCTTTCAAAGCTATGTACTTTTTAAGAAAATGTACTTTAAAAAAGTTACTTCTTTATGCAAAGGTAGTTTTTAAGAAAAGTTCCTTTTTAGAAGCAATAACCCTTTTTAGAATAGGTACTTTTTTTCAAAGGATCCTATAAAAAAATAAATACTTATTTAAATAATGGTACTTTTATAAAAATATTTAATTTTTAGGAAAATGTACTTTTTCAGAGAGGTACTATTTTATGAAAAGGTTCTTCTTAAAAAGAGATACTGCTTAAAGAAACAACTTTTTTATGAAAAGGTACTTTTTTACGAAAATATACTTTTTTATGAAATTATTCTTTTTAAGAAGATTTACTTTTTAAGAAATTGTATTTGTTAAAGAAAATACACTTTTTTAATAAAATTAATTTTGTATGGAATTGCTATTTTTTAATAAAATCTACTTTTTTAAAATAAAGTACTTTTAAAGAAAATATAATTTTTAAGAAAAGATTTTTTTTTTAATAAATCATACTTTTTTAAGAAATAGTGTTTTTTTAAATATCATTTTAAAGAAAAGGTATTTTTTGAAGAAAAATTAACTTTATAAGAAGAGATACTTTTTAAGAAATGTTACTTTTGATGAAAAGTTCCTGTTTAAGATGAGCTAATTTCTTAAGAAATGGCACTTTTTAAGAAAATGTACTTGTTTAAGAAAAGATTTTTTTCGTGAAGAGGTACTTTTGTAAAAAAAAAAATATTTTTTTTTAGAGGTACTTCGGTAAGAAAAGATACCTTTTAAGAAAAGCTTATTCTTTATGAAAAAGTAATATCTAAGGAAAAGTATTTTTTAAGAAAATGTACTATTTAAAAAAAAATTATTTCTAGAAAAAAGACTTTTTAGAAAAGGTGCATTTAAGAGAAATTATACCTTATTAAGAAAAGGTAAAAATGTACTTTTTAAGAAACTTTATTTTTTAAGAAAACGTTTTTTTTAAGAAAATTTACTTTTTTAGGAAAAGGTACTTTTATAAGAAAATGTACTTTTATAGGAAAATGTATTTTTCAAGAAAAGGTCCTTTTTAAGAAAAGGTACTTTTTTAAGAAAATATATGTTTTATGAAGTTATACTTTTTAAGAAGAAGTGCTTTTTAAGACATTGTATTTGTTAAAAAAAACATACTTTTTTAATAAAATTAATTTTTTATGGAATTGCTATTTTTTAATAAAATCTACTTTTGTAAAAAAGAAATATTTTTTAAGAAGTACTTCTGTAAGAAAAAATACCTTTTAAGAAAAGCCAATTCTTTATGAAAAAGTAATATTTAAGGAAAAGTATTTTTTAAGAAAATGTACTATTTAAAAAAAAAATAATATTTCTAGAAAAAGGACTTGTTTAGAAAAGGTGCATTTAAGAGAAATTATACCTTATTAAGAAAAGATAAAAATTTACTTTTTAAGAAACTTTATTTTTTTAAGAAAACTTTTTTTGTAAGAAAAGGCACTTTTATAAGAAAATGTACTTTTCAAGAAACGGTATATTTTTTAAGAAAATGTACTTTTTTAAGAAAATGTACTTTTTAGGAAAATGTACCTTTATAAGAAAATGTACTTTTATAGGAAAATTTACTTTTCATGAAAAGGTCCTTTTTAAGAAAAGGTACTTTTTTAAGAAAATATATTTTTTATGAAATTATACTTTTTAAGAAGAAGTGCTTTTTAAGACATTGTATTTGTTAAATAAAATATACTTTTTTAATAAAATTAATTTTTTATGAAATTGCTATTTTTTAATAAAATCTACTTTTGTAAGATAAAGTACTTTTGAAGAAAATATAATTTTTAAGAAAAGATGTTTTTTTGAATAAATCATACTGTTTTTAAGAAATAGTGTTTATACCCTATACCACTATGTGGTTTGGGTATAATGACTTTGTGCTGCTGTTTGTAACAACCAAAAATATTTGACCTAGACCCATCTTTAATTATACCGATCGAATCAGAATCACTTTCTGAGTTGATTTAACAATGTCCGTCCGTCCGTCCGTCCGTCCGTCCGTCCGTCTGTGTGTCCATGTAAAGCTTGTAATCAAACTGCAGGTCGCAAATATGAATATATTTTGATGAAATTTGGTATATAAGCTTTTATCGGCCATGGGATGAACGCTATTGAAACTGGTGAGAATCGGTCCATGTTCAGACCTAGCCCCCATACAAATTACCCATATGAAATCGACATAAATTGCCATAAGATCCAAATTGTCATATAGATCTTACTCAAATTGGGTTTGTATGCGTTCATTACATCCACTAATGAGTAGTCCAAAAATGATCCCTTTGACCCCATATAGAGCTGCTTCCCGATCTTCACTTAAATCTATTAAAAAACAAAAATATTGCACTGATTCTTCTCAAATTTTGTTTGTATATATTTTTGTAAAATACAAGAGATTTTACCAAACATGATCAGGATCGGTCCATTTTTGGACCTAGTCCCTTTATAGATATAGCATCCGATATGAACTTTTTCATATCTGCAGCCAAAAAAATTAATAAAAATCCCACTCAAATTTGGTTTTTGCTTATTTTCAATGTCCAGTTAGTTGGGCCTAAGAGATAGGGTTTCTAAACGCATGGTATAGGGTATCGTATAGTCGGTCTAGACCGACTATAATTTTCTTACTTGTTTTTTTTTGAATATCCTCTTTAAGAAAAGGTATTTTCTGAAGAAAAATTAACTTTATAAGAAGAGAAACTTTTTAAGGAAAGTTACTTTTGATGAAAAGTTCCTTTATAAGATGAGCTAATTTCTTAAGAAATGGCACTTTTTAAGAAAATGTACTTGTTCAAGAAAAGATTTTTTCTTGAAGAGGTACTTTAAAAAAAAAAATATTTCTTTTAAGAAGTACTTCTGTAAGAAAACATACCTTTCAAGAAAAGCTACTTCTTTATGAAAAAGTAATTTTTAAGAAAAGTATTTTTTAAGAAAATGTACAATTTAGAAAAAGGACTTTTTTTGAAAAGGTCCATTTAAGAGAAATTATACCTTAATAAGGAAAGATAAAAATGTACTTTTTAAGAAACTTTATTTTTTTAAGAAAACGTTTTTTGTAAGAAAAGGTACTTTTGTAAGAAAATGTACTTTTATAAGAAAATGTAATTTTCAAGAAAAGGTACTTTTCTAAGAAACTTTACTTTTTTAAGAAAATTTACTTTTTTAGGAAAAGGTACTTTTTAGGAAAGGATACTTTTATAGGAAAATGTACTTTTAAAGAAAAGGTAGTCTTTAAGAAATGGTACTTTTAAAGAAAAGGTACTTTTTTGAGACGAGGTACTTTTATAAGAAGTGGTACTTTCTACGGCAAATTATTTTTTAGGAAAACGTCCTTATTTAAGAAATGATATTTTTAAGATTTTTTTGTTTTAAAGGTACATTTTTGGAAAATGTAATTTCTTTTAAAATGTACTTTTGTAAAAAAGGTATTAAGAAAAATTAAACAAACTTTCAAAATTCAAGTAGTGTACTGAAATTGTCTCTATTATTTAGTGAATTATTTCGTTTTTATTAATTACTTTCACTGTTACTTGTCCATTGATTTTTTTGTATTATTAACCAGAAAAATAAATTTTAGTTTTGAAAACAGTGTGTTCTTCTATAGCTTTTCGTAGCACTTCCCCGTCATAGTGCTTCCGAGAAAGCAGTTAAGTAGGGAAGAAGAGAAAAATTATTTTCTATCTGCCTTCTTTACTGCTGTTAGAGAAACCAAATAAGTAGGCAGAAATTTGTAATTTGATGTACAATTGGAAATAAATGCCATTGTTTTACTTACAGAGGTAGAGATCTACCATGTGTTAAAAAAATAAAATTTCTTTTACAAAATTTTTAGAAGATCTGAGCACTGAGCAAAATTTTACTTGTTAAAATCGTTTGTTAAATAATAAAAATAATTATATTTTTTGTGTATTTTTTTCTATTGACGTATTTAAATAAATTGCTTTAAGCTTGATTGGCTTCTTCTTTAATTCAATTAAAACATTTTACTATAAATTTTGTTGGTATTAATTTTGTGTAAACCTCAAAACTGTTTATTAAACAAACAATGTAATACCTGGAAGTAAAAAATCAACAACCCATATGGTGGCATACGACTGTGAACAAAAAGCACATGAACATTGAGAAAAAAAAAACCTTTACTACCAAACAGTTGTTATTTGTTAGATGTCAAAGTCAAAGACAAAATAGGCTTTAATTGATTTATTGGTAACGGAAAAACAAAAAATAAATGAAAGCAAAAGAAATGTTTTTTACCAAAAATAATATATTGTTGTTGCTGCCTTTGTTTTATATGAATTTCGATTATCTACAAACAACAATCACCTTCACCGTGACATTTGTTTTTCTGTCTCCAGAGGGAGTTTAGCAACAGCAAAAAATTCAATAAATGTCAACACAAACACACAAAAGAAATTCAGCAATAATGAATTTTGTTTAAAGGGTTTTACAACAACAATAATAAAAATACAGTTTATCACAAGTTAATCCACATTTCTCCATTTTTTTCTAAAACAAAAAAAAAACAAAACAAAAAAATCCACTTTCAATTTTATTTCTTTATGAATTTCATGTTGAGCCAGTTTATTTGGTTGCTGTCATTAATATATGATCTTGTTGTTGTTGTCGGGGAAGTTTTAATGTCAAATGTCATTTTGAAATTGTTTGCCAAACGAACAAAAAAATAACTATTTATAAATTTTTTTTTGAATTAATGGAAAAAAAAACTATTTATTTTCTTAATCCAAAAAACCATCTTTCAAGTTTACAGCATTTTATTGTGAACTTCAACTTAACTCACCTCAATAAACGTCATTGTTAATACTGATACTGGTACCGGTGTCTGGCTGGCTGCCTGTCTGTTCAATGGAACCTACCTTAATATAGAGATCTTAACACGCAGTTTAATTACTGTACTTTAATAAAACTTTTTAACTGATAAAAAGAAGAAATAAAAATGTTCAAAAATAACAGTATTTTCACTTTCATTAAGCATAAACATTTTTTTTTAAACTTCGACTATATAGACAAATTAAATTAGAATAAAATCATCGACTAATTAAAAATTTGTTTATTTGATATTTTTTGAAAATAATAAAAATTATTATAAAATTTATTTAAAATAAATTGACACAAAACTAAAGTCAATATAATACTGTGGAGTAGAGAAGATGATATTATATATAAATTTTTGAAAATATCATAACAACTCTCTCAACGAGTGGTTTTGGCTTCCAGACCTACATTAATATTTACAATATTATTAGGTAAGACGATTTCTTGTGACCGATGATTTGTTCCACAGTGTTCTCCTTCTTTTGACCAAACGTATCTTATTTGAAAGGTATTTCCTTTTAGCTGTCCATCCGATACATAATTAAATTTTTTTTCGAGTAAAATGCATTTAAAGTTCCTACTAACACATACATAAAGCTATACAATGCTATGTGTGTGTTTATTAAATTTGTTAACGTTTTTGCCAAAAAAAAAAAAATAATAATTGTGCTGAATTGAAAAATAATTTTGGACATAAACCAATAAGAGTGAAAAATAATTTTGGACATAAACCAATATTTAAAAAGTATTCAATAGTGAATTGGCTAAAATTGATTAGCATACCTTTAGGATCTTTATTAAATGAAAAAAGAAAATTTCCTTAACTTGTACTCGAATTTCGAGGGCTGGGATCTACTAGTTTGTACTAAACTTTGAACTTATTATAATTGATTTTATTGTATATATGAAATGTTATAAACAACAGCAGCCATGAGATTTGAACCTGCGTTTATCTCACAAAAAAAAATATTTTCATATTTGCGATCTGTAGATTGATTACAAGTTTTACATGGACACACAGACGGACGGACGGACATCGCTAAATCGACTCAGAAAGTGATTCTGAGTCGATCGGTATAATAAAAGCTGGGTCTAGGTCAAATATTTTTGGTAGTTTTAAACAGCAGCACAAAGTTATTATACCCAAACCACATAGTGGTATAGGCTATAAAAAGCACCTTTTCTTAAAAAACCCCTTTTCTTAAAAAAGCATTTTTCTTAAAAAAAGCACTTTTTCTTGAAAAATATCCTTTTCTCCAAAATAATTATCTCTTCTTAAAAGCACATTTTCCTAATAAAGTGCGTTTTCTGAAAACGTGCCTTTCTTAATATAGTTGCTTTTCTTAAAAAAGTAAATTTTTTTAAAAAGTACCTTTTCTGAAAAAGTTCATATTCTTTAAAAAGTACCTTTTGTTTAAAAAGTGAATTTTCTTAAAAATTATCTTGTCCCAAAAAAATTAAATTTTCTTAATAAATTAAATTTTCTTAATAAATTACATTTCTTAAAAAGTAGTTTTTCTACAAAATAAATTTTCTAAATCTACCTTTTCTTAAAAATTACCTTTCTCAAAAAAAAAAAAAAAAAAAAATATTTCTAAAATGTACATTTTCTCAAAAAGTACCTTTCACAAAAAGTACATTTTTTAAAGAAGCTATTTTTTTTAAATACCGTTTTTAAAAATTCTGAAAAAATTATTTTCATAAAAAGTATCTTTCTCAAATAAATTCAATTTCTAAGAAAATTACCTTTTCTTAGAAAAATTTCTTTTCTTTAAAAAGGTACATTTTCTTAAGAAGCTACCTAACAAAATTATCGTTACTAAAAAGGGCCTGTTTAAAAAAAGTTTATTTAATAAAAAACCTACTTTTCTTAAAAAATTTGTTTCAAGTGGATTTTCTTAACAGTGTTTTTCTTTAAAAGAATTTTCTCTAAAAAAAAGTACATATGCTTCAAAAAATATTTTGCTTTTAAAAAAAGTACGTATTCTTAAAATTTTGCTTTCTTAAAGAATTACAGTTTCTCCAAAAATTACTTCTTCTTAAAAAGTTATCATTTTATATATACAAGCTTTAACCGCCTAAGTCGAAAATTATGCTTTTGAGAAAAATAACTTTTTATATAAATGTAATGGGACTTCATTACGACTTAGGTCGGAATGATTTTGTTAATATCTTTTTAATAAACAGCGATAGAAAAATGGGGATTTCACGTAAATATAAAGCGTTTTAGTAGAACATGATATCATACACAACTCAAATCGTTCTTAAGTCGACTTAGGCGGTTATCACTTGTGACTGCAGATATAACAGTACGTTTTCTTTGTAACGTTCTCATTTGTAATTTTTGATTATACATATGTTTTTATAAAGAACCAAAAGTCAGGCCCATGCGTAATAAGACGTTACACCAATAAGCTTTATTTTTAATTTTTGCTACTCTTAAGGCGGAATATGAATTCTTTGGGCGCAACAATTTTTTAAAATTTTTTCAGAATTTTTTAATATCAATACGCGGTTGCCGAAAACTATTTGATCCAAAAAGGAGATTACTAAAAATTAATATTCAAAAATCTTTTGATCTACAAGAATTCACATTCCGCTTTAAGAGTTACAAACATAAAAAAAAAACTTTATTGGTGAAACGCCCTAATACTCGGTGTGGTTATGATTCATGTCTTGATCCTTATAGCAAGCGTAATCGTTTTAGCGATGTCCGTCTATCTGTTAGATGCTTTGAATGCACAAGTTTGATATAGAATATAAACAATATTATATCAGCAACCAGTATGCCTACTAATTTAAGATATTTGTAGCAAAATTATTCTCACCTCAGAATTTGGGATATTTGAACGGAAATGTTTCAAAAATTGTTTCAAATCACTAATTTTAAAATGTTTGATTCCATAAATTTATGTCGCTTCAAACAAAAGAAAATACTGTAGTCCTGCATTTGCAACCTGTACTTTCATTACAAGTCGGATATGGGGAAAATTTAGATTTATCCAAAATTTGCACCTCAAATTTACGCCTGTCGGACGGTAATCGAACTACAGATCGCAAATAAGAAAACCCTTGCGGTAGGCCTAGATAGACTTTTATATTATTTTGTATAGTTAAAGTAATTATTGTAAAAGTCTGATCATAATTACGGGATAATTTTTTTTTTTAACTTTTATAGCCTTCACACCACTGTGCAGTCCGTTTGGAACGCATCGAAAAATGAATTTACGGCTCCATAAATTATACATATTCTTGATCCTTATAACAACTGGAGTCAACAATGCGCCCGTCCGTCCGTCTGTCAGTTGAAATCACGCTCACTCACAAAATAAACTCTTTAACTGAGTAAAGTTAGAATATTATTGTTTCTCATTATTAAAACGTAGTTACTGTTTAACATGAGGAAAATCTGGCGTAAATGTATCAAGATATAATCTAAAATATAGAGACGCCTTTAAAAAATGTTAAAAAAAAATGTGTTGGTTGTTATAAGTTAGTATTAAGTATATCACACTATTTACTTCTTCAAATATTTTGTTTCGATTTATTATAAATAGTGTAATAAGTCCAGATGTTAATGTAGATGTCAAACTTAGGTGGAGCGTATCAAAAATTCGGCATAAACTAATTTAACACTCTTACTTGTTTTTTTTTTTTTAAACAATTTCTCTCAATTTAGAATACGGCATACGAACGTTAGAAAAATTCGATAACATTTTAGTTGTGCAACAAAATTACATTGTTTTAGTTCCAAAATTGATTGGTATATTTGTGCTACAGTTGCGATGTTGGAATTTTTAGAAACATGTTGATTTTTTGACCCACTTACCGCTTCAACTGCTTGAGTTGTCAAACAACAAAATTTTGATATTTTATAACTGAAAAACTAAAAAAAGTCAGTTTTACAGGAAGACACTTCTTTCATCCGGTAATCTAAAGAAGCACTATATTCTTCAAAACAGCTACCCTACATGTCTCTTAGGCATTTCAAAATAAGCTCCTTTTTTGGACCTTTTTTATAAAAAATTACCAAAAATAATATACAAATATTTAAGGAATATGAAAATAATTTATTTTAAAATTCAGAAGTCCATACTATAAAAAACCGATGTTGGTTAAAGAAATATGGTGAAGTTTTGATCCTGAATGCCATGCCTACTTTTAAGCGTTTGAAAAATTAAACAATCGCTTTATTTATGTGGCAAAAATGCTACAAACATTAAACAATTACTAATTTATATACAAAGTTTCATATTTTTTATAGTTTTTCTTCTATGTTTCAACAAATTTAGTCATTGTTTGGTTTTTCGAATATTCCATTTTTAGCAAATCTGAAATTTCTGAAATTTTGAAGTTCTCTTAATGAAAAGAAGATAATGCGGAAAGTTTCATCAAAAACCCTAAAACTCCAACGCTTTGAAGTAGTAGCAGGAAATGGGTTTATATTGTCAAACCTTATTAATTCTTGTAGCTTACTCAACGATATAGTGCGATATAGAGACAGTGAATCACTTAGTCGGTTCTTTTCTAAACTTTTATTAAGATATTTATTTGAATCAGCCTAACTTAGGCCTAACAATAAGTTGACGTACAGATGGCGGCAGCAGTTTGAAAAAAAAAAATTATTTAGTGAAAAGTGGCAACTTTGTAAAACATATGTCTTAAGTTTCAAGGCACCATGTTGCTTGGTATTTATTTTAACCATCAAAATTAAACGATCTTAGGGAATTTAAAAACATGGAAAAATTGGTCACCGTTATGTAATTTAATACTCTCATTTGAAAAGTCTTAGTCCAATCAATATTAAAGCCGAACAAGACTCCACTCTGTGGGAGTCTGCTCCTTCGTATACGATTTTGAAATAATAGGTGGCAGATATGGTTAAGAAATTCTACAAAATTGCATTGAATGATCGTCGGCCACACGTACGTGAGCTAGCTGAAATATAAGGCATTTCAAACAGTGCTATACATCGCCTATTGACCGAGACGAGAAAGCTGGGTACCGCGTTTGCCCACAATAAAAGAAAAACAGCGTTGTGTATATGTTTCAATAGAGTTTTTGGCGATGGTTCAGCGCAGTAAAGTCGAGCTTTTGCGTCGATTCGTAGTCATGGCTGAGGCATAGGTCCACACCACTTCATACCTGAGATAAAGGAACATCAGAAACAGTGGACAGCAATGGCAGAATCGTATGCAAGGAAGGCGACTAGAATTTCATATGCAGGCTTTTGTTTTTTGGGATGCGTGAGAGATAATTTTTATTAGTTACTAGCAGATTCCAGCTCTCGAAATTCGAGTGCAAATTCTAGGAAATTTTATTTTTCATTAAATAAAGACCCTAAAAGTATGCTAATCAATTATAGCCAATTCACAAATTAACACAAAAAACAAACTCATTTTCATTACAAACACATTAACAAATTTAATAACCACACACATAGCATTGTATAATTTTATGTATGTGTTAGTAGCAACTTAAGATGCAATTTACTCAAAATAAAAAAAAAATTCAAAATCTGTAAATCTGCAAAGCGGCTTAAAAGAAATACCTTTCAAATAATATACGTTTGGTCAAAATCGGGATAAAACGGTAGAACAAAACATCAGTCACAAGAAATCGCCTAGCCTAGAAATATTATAGATATATTTTTTTAATTTCCAACACCACAATCTGCATAAATAAGAAGAAAGAAAAACAATTAAATTCAATGAATTCATTCTTTTAAACTATTGTATCGTTATTTAAAATTAAAAACTACAAATACTACAATAATACACCTTTCGTTGTAAAAAAAATCAATCCCGCGCATTTATCTTTTTTTTTAAATATTCATCTCTTTCTTTTAAACCTGTTAAATTATATTAAAAGAAAATAAAATTAAAATGTTAAAATAAAATATTTGCCAAAAAAAAAAAAAAAAAAACACATAATAATCATAAATAAATATGCCACTTTCAAATAAATGATCATTGTATATTTAGTTTTGTACTAATATAACTGAGAAAAATTAAATTTTTCTGTAAAAAAAAAACTGCCGAAAAAAAGTGAAAGTTTAACGTGTTTTTTTTTTTTGTTGTCTCCTCTCTTCAGCTTACAAGCAAATCATACAAGCGATCGCCATACATGTCTACGTACAAATAAATATATATACAGAAAATATTTTCGGGAAGGTTGCTAAGCCGGCAAAATACAATCATAAAAAACCACCGACAACAACAATAACAAACAAAAAAACAAAAAAGAGATTGACGAGTATTACGTCTACAATACTACAATGTAAATTTGGTTGTTTGTTAATGATGATGACGTTTTTTGTTGTAGACAAATTGAATACCCAATATACCAAAAATTTTATATTTCGTGACACGTTATTATTATCGAAAATAATAGGTTTTTGGAGACGAAATCGCTGTCGATGAAATTAGCATACTCTACTAGTACTCGTACAAATATTTACATATCACAAGTTACGACATCTAGCGGCAACATGCTTGAATAAAATCATATGTTCTATAAGTGGTTTGTGATGATCAATGTTGTGTAGTTCTAGGTTCATACTCGTATAATAGTCCACTTGTTCATGTTTTCAAGACATCCTAACTGCCATCTACAACGACTTAGCCAACTGGGAGTCATTTTTATGAAATGGTGTAATACTGAAAAAAAAAATTATAAACAGAACCCTAAGCGGAATGTGACGATTTAGTTGCATATAAAATATCAGCTAATTTTATATATTTTAAACACAATTTATTTTCTCCCTACTAACAATTATGAAAGTGAAGAAAATAAAAAAGTAAAAAACAGATTTATAGGGTTAAGATAACAGCGACTTCTTTTATGTTATCACTTTTTTGGTTAAGGTATTGCAAAAGTTTGGAAAATTTTTAAAAAATGTTCGATTAAATATATCTTTACTTATTCTATAAAAACTATAACCACGTTTACCTATTATCAGTGGTTGGAACTCTATTTGTTTTTTTTATAATAAGCAGTTGGCATTTTTTGCATAGTAGCAGCATCTTATACTTTTTAAATTTCTCCAAAAATATTTCAAATGTTTTTTGTTGGGGAGCATTTGGGACGTTGATTTTGATTGACACAAATTCCAATTTTTGTCGTTGTAAATAATGTGAAGACGTAAAATCGGCCCAGAAAGTTTTTTTTCCTGTGTATAGAATTTTTTCTTTAAATTTGTTAGTACTTAAGTACCTATTTAAGACTCCATTCCCCCTTGAACACAGAGGAAGCGTAAACGTATGCTTTTATAATTTTCCATTTATTTTTGACCATTAAAACTTTAATGAAACATAATATTATATATAAATAAAAAATACAAGAAAATTATGATTTTCTTGAGCTCTAATCCTTTAGTGCCTAACAATGAATACTAGCTGATTCCAGCGCTTGAAATGCAATTTCTGTGCAATTTCTAGGCAACTTTATTTCTCAACTTAGCCAATTCACAAACCAACACTATTTTGGTTTATTATTATTGTGAATGAAGAAAACAAACACATTAACAAACACAATAACAAATTTAATAAACAAACAGATAGAATATGTATAATTTTATGTATGTATGTGTTAGTAGCAACTTTAAATGTAATTTACTCAAAACAAGTAAACAAAATTAAAAATCTGTAAATCTGGTGAACAGATAAAAAGAAATACCTTTCAAACACTATACGTTTGGTAAAAATAGGGAAAAAACGGTAGAACAAAACATCGGTAACAAGAAATCGCATATTAATATTATAGATTTGTATCAACCACTTTTATCTCACAGTCATAATTAAATAATTCATGACGAGGG
Organism: Cordilura impudica; assembly: GCA_963682025.1. NCBI lineage: Eukaryota > Metazoa > Arthropoda > Insecta > Diptera > Scathophagidae > Cordilura > Cordilura impudica. Next base: position 131,046,622 of record OY821519.1, on the reverse strand, counting down.
CAGTCCCAAAAAACCCCGACATAACAAAGAAAACACAACTAATTTGGGAAACATCTTCCATATTGGCCAGCATAATCTCCTTTCACCTCAATACACTTTTCCCAGCGATATTCAATAGCGTCGATACTCTGTGTATAGTTAGTAAGAACTGCCTAGCTTCTTAAAATACCCATCAACCGCAGACTTGAGGGAAATAAGGGATATAAGAAGAAGCATGTCATTTGTCACTAAATGTACAACATGCACAATTAATTTAAGTTAAACCTGTATAACGTTTTTATGAAAAAAATAATAAATATAAATTCGGGTTTTGCTGTTTTCTTATTTTGAAATAAAATAAAATTCCTTTAGTAATGAAAATTTATTTAAGTTCATAATTTAAAGTCGGTATATGCATTTTGCCCCCGCGAACTCACTATATACATTATACACTTCTTAAGTTCGTTTCACCTCTCTCCATATCCATTTCAAAGGGAAGATGACACATTTAAATTTTGGGCCTGTTTTTCTTTATTTTTATTTTCGCTATCAAAATTATTCTTTATGAAATATTTGCTTAAATTTTGAAGTATGTTTTAAGTATTTTAAAACAATAGAAATAAATCGAAAGTATTAATCGAATATTACTGTGTAATCGTATTACATTAAAAATCGGTTGATGTAATGGAATTCGGCTGCAAAAACCAAATTACAATTATTGCAAGTTTTTGATTGCGACAACTAGTACTAACCGAATTCACTTGTGAGAATTTAAATTGTTTCTCTTTAAAAAAGGAAGTACATTTGAGTAATTTATTCAATAAATGAAATATTAATTATTACCTTCCATTAAATCATTTGTTAATGGGTCGATCAGATAATCGGATTGTGTATTAAGATCTGAAAAATAAACGGACACTACTTGTAATCTAACTTTCAAAACGTTAGATTTCATAACGTTTTGAGAGTTTTTCAAAGATTGTACTGTCTCTTAAGATCAGATTTATAAGTTTTGTACGAAACTCCGTTCTT